>OX387422.1:86668576-87311347 GCA_947563755.1 Lochmaea crataegi | reverse complement strand
GCACTACAGACAAATTAATTGTAGTACGGTGGGAAGTGGGGAGATTACTTACGCCAAATCTTCGAAAACCAGACTCAATTTTCACTATACTGATTGGGTTTTTTTCAGGACAAACATAAAACGACAACCAGTGGCGCATAGATGTTTTCCTATTTCTGCTAGCACTACAGAAAAAATTAATTGTAGTACGGTGGGAAGTGGGGAGATATATTTCGCCAAATCTTCGAAAATCAGGCTCAATTTTCACTATACTGATTGGGGTTTTTTTTCAGGACAAACATAAAACGACAACCAGTGGCGCATAGATGTTTCCCTATTTCTGCTAGCACTACAGACAAATTAATTGTAGTACGGTGGGAAGTGGGGAGATTACTTACGCCAAATCTTCGAAAACCAGACTCAATTTTCACTATACTGATTGGGTTTTTTTTCAGGACAAACATAAAACGACAACCAGTATCGCATAGATGTTTCCCTATTTCTGCTAGCACTACAGAAAAAATTAATTGTAGTACGGTGGGAAGTGGGGAGATATATTTCGCCAAATCTTCGAAAACCACACTCAATTTTTACTATACTGATTGGGGTTTTTTCCAGGACAAACACAAATATCACAACCAGCGGCGCATAGATGTTTCCCTATTTCTGCTAGCACTACAGACAATTTAATTGTAGTACGGTAGTAAGTGGGGAGATGTCTTTCGCGAAATCTTCGAAAATCAGGCTCAATTGTCACTATACTGATTGGGGTTTTTTTCCAGGACAAACATAAAACGACAACCAGTGGCGCATAGATGTTTCCCTATTTCTGCTAGCACTACAGACAATTTAATTGTAGTACGGTAGTAAGCGGGGAGATGTCTTTCGCCAAATCTTCGAAAATCAGGCTCAATTTTCACTATACTGATTGGGGTTTTTTTTCAGGACAAACATAAAACGACAACCAGTGGCGCATAGATGTTTCCCTATTTCTGCTAACACTACAGACAATTTAATTGTAGTACGGTGGGAAGTGGGGAGATTACTTACGCCAAATCTTCGAAAACCAGACTCAATTTTCACTATACTGATTGGAGTTTTTTTCCCGACAAACATAAAACGACAACCAGTGGCGCATAGATGTTTCCCTATTTCTGCTAGCACTACAGACAAATTAATTGTAGTACGGTGGGAAGTGGGGAGATTACTTACGCCAAATCTTCGAAAACCAGACTCAATTTTCACTATACTGATTGGGTTTTTTTTCAGGACAAACATAAAACGACAACCAGTGGCGCATAGATGTTTGCCTATTTCTGCTAGCACTTCAGACAAATTAATTGTAGTAGGGTGGGAAGTGGGGAGATTACTTACGCCAAATCTCCGATAACCCGATTAAATTTTTGCTATAATCAATAGACCGTTTTAACGGAAGACATCTTGTGGTAGCGGCGACCGTTGTCCACCTATAGATTTATACAGTAATTAATAGAAGCTAACTGTTATTCTAAAAGGAGACTGTAACTTAGATCTTGGACAAATGTATCTAAGATTACGGCAACGGTATATTTCTTCGCTTTTTTTAGGGACTCGACGAGAGAACGAGGACACATATAGGTCTCGTATAGTGAACGAGTAAACAGTGACACTTTTAACGTATTTTGTAAATCTACCAGTTCTGTGGGTACAGTTTTCTTTTAAAATTACAGTCAGCTTCTATTAATTACTATATAAATATATAGGTGGACAACGATCGCCGCTACCACAAGATGTCTTTCGTTAAAACGGTCTATTGGGTTCAATTTCTTCTTCAAGACAAGCATAGATACCATAACCAGTGGCGCATAGATGTTTCCCTATTTCTGCTAGCACTACAGAAAAAATTAATTGTAGTACGGTGGGAAGTGGGGAGATATATTTCGCCAAATCTTCGAAAACCAGACTCAATTTTCACTATACTGATTGGGGTTTTTTCCAGGACAAACACAAATATCACAACCAGCGGCGCATAGATGTTTCCCTATTTCTGCTAGCACTACAGACAATTTAATTGTAGTACGGTAGTAAGTGGGGAGATTACTTACGCCAAATCTTCGAAAACCAGACTCAATTTTCACTGTACCTATTGGGTTTTTTTTCAGGACAAACATAAAACGACAACCAGTGGCGCATAGATGTTTCCCTATTTCTGCTAGCACTACAGACAATTTAATTGTAGTACGGTAGTAAGTGGGGAGATGTCTTTCGCTAAATCTTCGAAAATCAGGCTCAATTTTCACTATACTGATTGGGTTTTTTTTTCAGGACAAACATAAAACGACAACCAGTGGCGCATAGATGTTTCCCTATTTCTGCTAGCACTACAGACAAATTAATTGTAGTACGGTGGGAAGTGGGGAGATTACTTACGCCAAATCTTCGAAAACCAGACTCAATTTTCACTATACTGATTGGGTTTTTTTTCAGGACAAACATAAAACGACAACCAGTATCGCATAG
The DNA here is from genome assembly GCA_947563755.1 of Lochmaea crataegi. Lineage (NCBI taxonomy): Eukaryota > Metazoa > Arthropoda > Insecta > Coleoptera > Chrysomelidae > Lochmaea > Lochmaea crataegi. Next base: position 87,308,869 of record OX387422.1, on the reverse strand, counting down.
ATGTTTCCCTATTTCTGCTAGCATTACAGAAAAAATTAATTGTAGTACGGTGGGAAGTGGGGAGATATATTTCGCCAAATCTTCGAAAACCAGACTCAATTTTCACTATACTGATGGGTTTTTTTTTCAGGACAAACATAAAACGACAACCAGTGGCGCATAGATGTTTCCCTATTTCTGCTAGCACTACAGAAAAAATTAATTGTAGTACGGTGGGAAGTGGGGAGATATATTTCGCCAAATCTTCGAAAATCAGGCTCAATTTTCACTATACTGATTGGGGTTTTTTTTCAGGACAAACATAAAACGACAACCAGTGGCGCATAGATGTTTCCCTATTTCTGCTAGCACTACAGACAAATTAATTGTAGTACGGTGGGAAGTGGGGAGATTACTTACGCCAAATCTTCGAAAACCAGACTCAATTTTCACTATACTGATTGGGTTTTTTTTCAGGACAAACATAAAACGACAACCAGTATCGCATAGATGTTTCCTTATTTCTGCTAGCACTACAGAAAAAATTAATTGTAGTACGGTGGGAAGTGGGGAGATATATTTCGCCAAATCTTCGAAAACCACACTCAATTTTTACTATACTGATTGGGGTTTTTTCCAGGACAAACACAAATATCACAACCAGCGGCGCATAGATGTTTCCCTATTTCTGCTAGCACTACAGACAATTTAATTGTAGTACGGTAGTAAGTGGGGAGATGTCTTTCGCGAAATCTTCGAAAATCAGGCTCAATTGTCACTATACTGATTGGGGTTTTTTTCCAGGACAAACATAAAACGACAACCAGTGGCGCATAGATGTTTCCCTATTTCTGCTAACACTACAGACAATTTAATTGTAGTACGGTGGGAAGTGGGGAGATTACTTACGCCAAATCTTCGAAAACCAGACTCAATTTTCACTATACTGATTGGAGTTTTTTTCCCGACAAACATAAAACGACAACCAGTGGCGCATAGATGTTTCCCTATTTCTGCTAGCACTACAGACAAATTAATTGTAGTACGGTGGGAAGTGGGGAGATTACTTACGCCAAATCTTCGAAAACCAGACTCAATTTTCACTATACTGATTGGGTTTTTTTTCAGGACAAACATAAAACGACAACCAGTGGCGCATAGATGTTTGCCTATTTCTGCTAGCACTTCAGACAAATTAATTGTAGTAGGGTGGGAAGTGGGGAGATTACTTACGCCAAATCTCCGATAACCCGATTAAATTTTTGCTATAATCAATAGACCGTTTTAACGGAAGACATCTTGTGGTAGCGGCGACCGTTGTCCACCTATAGATTTATACAGTAATTAATAGAAGCTAACTGTTATTCTAAAAGGAGACTGTAACTTAGATCTTGGACAAATGTATCTAAGATTACGGCAACGGTATATTTCTTCGCTTTTTTTAGGGACTCGACGAGAGAACGAGGACACATATAGGTCTCGTATAGTGAACGAGTAAACAGTGACACTTTTAACGTATTTTGTAAATCTACCAGTTCTGTGGGTACAGTTTTCTTTTAAAATTACAGTCAGCTTCTATTAATTACTATATAAATATATAGGTGGACAACGATCGCCGCTACCACAAGATGTCTTTCGTTAAAACGGTCTATTGGGTTCAATTTCTTCTTCAAGACAAGCATAGATACCATAACCAGTGGCGCATAGATGTTTCCCTATTTCTGCTAGCACTACAGAAAAAATTAATTGTAGTACGGTGGGAAGTGGGGAGATATATTTCGCCAAATCTTCGAAAACCAGACTCAATTTTCACTATACTGATTGGGGTTTTTTCCAGGACAAACACAAATATCACAACCAGCGGCGCATAGATGTTTCCCTATTTCTGCTAGCACTACAGACAATTTAATTGTAGTACGGTAGTAAGTGGGGAGATTACTTACGCCAAATCTTCGAAAACCAGACTCAATTTTCACTGTACCTATTGGGTTTTTTTTCAGGACAAACATAAAACGACAACCAGTGGCGCATAGATGTTTCCCTATTTCTGCTAGCACTACAGACAATTTAATTGTAGTACGGTAGTAAGTGGGGAGATGTCTTTCGCTAAATCTTCGAAAATCAGGCTCAATTTTCACTATACTGATTGGGTTTTTTTTTCAGGACAAACATAAAACGACAACCAGTGGCGCATAGATGTTTCCCTATTTCTGCTAGCACTACAGACAAATTAATTGTAGTACGGTGGGAAGTGGGGAGATTACTTACGCCAAATCTTCGAAAACCAGACTCAATTTTCACTATACTGATTGGGTTTTTTTTCAGGACAAACATAAAACGACAACCAGTATCGCATAGATGTTTCCCTATTTCTGCTAGCATTACAGAAAAAATTAATTGTAGTACGGTGGGAAGTGGGGAGATATATTTCGCCAAATCTTCGAAAACCAGACTCAATTTTCACTATACTGATGGGTTTTTTTTTCAGGACAAACATAAAACGACAACCAGTGGCGCATAGATGTTTCCCTATTTCTGCTAGCACTACAGAAAAAATTAATTGTAGTACGGTGGGAAGTGGGGAGATATATTTCGCCAAATCTTCGAAAATCAGGCTCAATTTTCACTATACTGATTGGGGTTTTTTTTCAGGACAAACATAAAACGACAACCAGTGGCGCATAGATGTTTCCCTATTTCTGCTAGCACTACAGACAAATTAATTGTAGTACGGTGGGAAGTGGGGAGATTACTTACGCCAAATCTTCGAAAACCAGACTCAATTTTCACTATACTGATTGGGTTTTTTTTCAGGACAAACATAAAACGACAACCAGTATCGCATAGATGTTTCCTTATTTCTGCTAGCACTACAGAAAAAATTAATTGTAGTACGGTGGGAAGTGGGGAGATATATTTCGCCAAATCTTCGAAAACCACACTCAATTTTTACTATACTGATTGGGGTTTTTTCCAGGACAAACACAAATATCACAACCAGCGGCGCATAGATGTTTCCCTATTTCTGCTAGCACTACAGACAATTTAATTGTAGTACGGTAGTAAGTGGGGAGATGTCTTTCGCGAAATCTTCGAAAATCAGGCTCAATTTTCACTATACTGATTGGGGTTTTTTTTCAGGACAAACATAAAACGACAACCAGTGGCGCATAGATGTTTCCCTATTTCTGCTAGCACTACAGACAAATTAATTGTAGTACGGTGGGAAGTGGGAAGATTACTTACGCCAAATCTTCGAAAACCAGACTCAATTTTCACTATACTGATTGGGTTTTTTTTCAGGACAAACATAAAACGACAACCAGTGGCGCATAGATGTTTCCCTATTTCTGCTAGCACTACAGAAAAAATTAATTGTAGTACGGTGGGAAGTGGGGAGATATATTTCGCCAAATCTTCGAAAACCACACTCAATTTTCACTATACTGATTGGGGTTTTTTCCAGGACAAACACAAATATCACAACCAGCGGCGCATAGATGTTTCCCTATTTCTGCTAGCACTACAGACAATTTAATTGTAGTACGGTAGTAAGTGGGGAGATGTCTTTCGCTAAATCTTCGAAAATCAGGCTCAATTTTCACTATACTGATTGGGGTTTTTTTTCAGGACAAACATAAAACGACAACCAGTGGCGCATAGATGTTTCCCTATTTCTGCTAGCACTACAGACAATTTAATTGTAGTACGGTGGGAAGTGGGGAGATTACTTACGCCAAATCTTCGAAAAGCAGACTCAATTTTCACTATACTGATTGGGGTTTTTTTCCGGACAAACATAAAACGACAACCAGTGGCGCATAGATGTTTCCCCATTTCTGCTAGCACTACAGACAAATTAATTGTAGTACGGTGGGAAGTGGGGAGATTACTTACGCCAAATCTTCGAAAACCAGACTCAATTTTCACTATACTGATTGGGTTTTTTTTCAGGACAAACATAAAACGACAACCAGTGGCGCATAGATGTTTGCCTATTTCTGCTAGCACTACAGACAAATTAATTGTAGTAGGGTGGGAAGTGGGGAGATTACTTACGCCAAATCTCCGATAACCCGATTAAATTTTTGCTATAATCAATTGGGTTCAATTTCTTCTTCAAGACAAGCATAGATACCATAACCAGTGGCGCATAGATGTTTCCCTATTTCTGCTAGCACTACAGAAAAAATTAATTGTAGTACGGTGGGAAGTGGGGAGATATATTTCGCCAAATCTTCGAAAACCACACTCAATTTTCACTATACTGATTGGGGTTTTTTCCAGGACAAGCACAAATATCACAACCCGCGGCGCATAGATGTTTCCCTATTTCTGCTAGCACTACAGACAATTTAATTGTAGTACGGTAGTAAGTGGGGAGATGTCTTTCGCTAAATCTTCGAAAATCAGGCTCAATTTTCACTATACTGATTGGGGTTTTTTTTCAGGACAAACATAAAACGACAACCAGTGGCGCATAAATGTTTCCCTATTTCTGCTAGCACTACAGACAATTTAATTGTAGTACGGTGGGAAGTGGGGAGATTACTTACGCCAAATCTTCGAAAACCAGACTCAATTTTCACTATACTGATTGGGGTTTTTTTCCGGACAAACATAAAACGACAACCAGTGGCGCATAGATGTTTCCCTATTTCTGCTAGCACTACAGACAAATTAATTGTAGTACGGTGGGAAGTGGGGAGATTACTTACGCCAAATCTTCGAAAACCAGACTCAATTTCCACTATACTGATTGGGGTTTTTTTCCGGACAAACATAAAACGACAACCAGTGGCGCATAGATGTTTCCCTATTTCTGCTAGCACTACAGACAAATTAATTGTAGTACGGTGGGAAGTGGGGAGATTACTTACGCCAAATCTTCGAAAACCAGACTCAATTTTCACTATACTGATTGGTTTTTTTTTTCAGGACAAACATAAAACGACAACCAGTGGCGCATAGATGTTTGCCTATTTCTGCTAGCACTACAGACAAATTAATTGTAGTAGGGTGGGAAGTGGGGAGATTACTTACGCCAAATCTCCGATAACCCGATTAAATTTTTGCTATAATCAATTGGGGTTTTTTTCAGGACAAACATAAAACGACAACCAGTGGCGCATAGATGTTTCCCTATTTCTGCTAGCACTACAGACAAATTAATTGTAGTACGGTGGGAAGTGGGGAGATTACTTACGCCAAATCTTCGAAAACCAGACTCAATTTTCACTATACTGATTGGGTTTTTTTTTCAGGACAAACATAAAACGACAACCAGCGGCGCGGGGATGTTTCCCTATTTCTGCTAGCACTACAGACAATTTAATTGTAGTACGGTGGGAAGTTGGGAGATATATTTCGCCAAATCTTCGAAAATTAGACTCAATTTTCACTATACTGATTGGGTTTTTTTTTCAGGACAAACATAAAACGACAACCAGTATCGCATAGATGTTTCCCTATTTCTGCTAGCACTACAGAAAAAATTAATTGTAGTACGGTGGGAAGTGGGGAGATATATTTCGCCAAATCTTCGAAAACCACACTCAATTTTTACTATACTGATTGGGGTTTTTTCCAGGACAAAAACAAATATCACAACCAGCGGCGCATAGATGTTTCCCTATTTCTGCTAGCACTACAGACAATTTAATTGTAGTACGGTAGTAAGTGGGGGGATGTCTTTCGGTAAATCTTCGAAAATCAGGATCAATTTTCACTATACTGATTGGGGTTTTTTTCAGGACAAACATAAAACGACAACCAGTGGCGCATAGATGTTTCCCTATTTCTGCTAGCACTACAGACAATTTAATTGTAGTACGGTAGTAAGTGGGGAGATGGCTTTCGCTAAATCTTCGAAAATCAGGCTCAATTTTCACTATACTGATTGGGGTTTTTTTTCAGGACAAACATAAAACGACAACCAGTGGCGCATAGATGTTTCCCTATTTCTGCTAGCACTGCAGAAAAAATTAATTGTAGTACGGTGGGAAGTGGGGAGATATATTTCGCCAAATCTTCGAAAACCACACTCAATTTTCACTATACTGATTGGGGTTTTTTCCAGGACAAGCACAAATATCACAACCCGCGGCGCATAGATGTTTCCCTATTTCTGCTAGCACTACAGACAATTTAATTGTAGTACGGTAGTAAGTGGGGAGATGTCTTTCGCTAAATCTTCGAAAATCAGGCTCAATTTTCACTATACTGATTGGGGTTTTTTTTCAGGACAAACATAAAACGACAACCAGTGGCGCATAAATGTTTCCCTATTTCTGCTAGCACTACAGACAATTTAATTGTAGTACGGTGGGAAGTGGGGAGATTACTTACGCCAAATCTTCGAAAACCAGACTCAATTTTCACTATACTGATTGGGGTTTTTTTCCGGACAAACATAAAACGACAACCAGTGGCGCATAGATGTTTCCCTATTTCTGCTAGCACTACAGACAAATTAATTGTAGTACGGTGGGAAGTGGGGAGATTACTTACGCCAAATCTTCGAAAACCAGACTCAATTTCCACTATACTGATTGGGGTTTTTTTCCGGACAAACATAAAACGACAACCAGTGGCGCATAGATGTTTCCCTATTTCTGCTAGCACTACAGACAAATTAATTGTAGTACGGTGGGAAGTGGGGAGATTACTTACGCCAAATCTTCGAAAACCAGACTCAATTTTCACTATACTGATTGGTTTTTTTTTTCAGGACAAACATAAAACGACAACCAGTGGCGCATAGATGTTTGCCTATTTCTGCTAGCACTACAGACAAATTAATTGTAGTAGGGTGGGAAGTGGGGAGATTACTTACGCCAAATCTCCGATAACCCGATTAAATTTTTGCTATAATCAATTGGGGTTTTTTTCAGGACAAACATAAAACGACAACCAGTGGCGCATAGATGTTTCCCTATTTCTGCTAGCACTACAGACAAATTAATTGTAGTACGGTGGGAAGTGGGGAGATTACTTACGCCAAATCTTCGAAAACCAGACTCAATTTTCACTATACTGATTGGGTTTTTTTTTCAGGACAAACATAAAACGACAACCAGCGGCGCGGGGATGTTCCCCTATTTCTGCTAGCACTACAGACAATTTAATTGTAGTACGGTGGGAAGTGGGGAGATATATTTCGCCAAATCTTCGAAAACCAGACTCAATTTTCACTATACTGATTGGGGTTTTTTCAGGACAAACATAAAACGACAACCAGTGGCGCATAGATGTTTCCCTATTTCTGCTAGCACTACAGACAAATTAATTGTAGTACGGTGGGAAGTGGGGAGATATATTCCGCCAAATATTCGATAACTAGACTGTGTTTTTGTTATATTCACTAGGGTTTACTTTTCCTACAGAACAAACATAAAACGACAACCAGTGGCGCAGAGATGTTTCCCTATTTCTGATAGCACTACAGACAATTTAATTGTAGTACGGTGGGAAGTTGGGAGATATATTTCGCCAAATCTTCAATAACTAGACTGTGTTTTTGTTATATTCACTGGGGTTTACTTTTCCTACAAGACAAACATAAAAGGACAACCAGTGGCGCATAGATGTTTCCCTATTTCTGCTAGCACTACAGACAATTTAATTGTAGTACGGTAGTAAGTGGGGAGATGTCTTTCGCTAAATCTTCGAAAATCAGGCTCAATTTTCACTATACTGATTGGGGTTTTTTTCCAGGACAAACATAAAACGACAACCAGTGGCGCATAGATGTTTCCCTATTTCTGCTAGCACTACAGACAATTTAATTGTAGTACGGTAGTAAGCGGGGAGATGTCTTTCGCCAAATCTTCGAAAATCAGGCTCAATTTTCACTATACTGATTGGGGTTTTTTTCAGGACAAACATAAAACGACAACCAGTGGCGCATAGATGTTTCCCTATTTCTGCTAGCACTACAGACAATTTAATTGTAGTAGGGTGGGAAGTGGGGAGATTACTTACGCCAAATCTCCGATAACCCGATTAAATTTTTGCTATAATCAATAGACCGTTTTAACGGAAGACATCTTGTGGTAGCGGCGACCGTTGTCCACCTATAGATTTATACAGTAATTAATAGAAGCTAACTGTTATTCTAAAAGGAGACTGTAACTTAGATCTTGGACAAATGTATCTAAGATTACGGCAACGGTATATTTCTTCGCTTTTTTTAGGGACTCGACGAGAGAACGAGGACACATATAGGTCTCGTATAGTGAACGAGTAAACAGTGACACCTTTAACGTATTTTGTAAATCTACCAGTTCTGTGGGTACAGTTTTCTTTTAAAATTACAGTCAGCTTCTATTAATTACTATATAAATATATAGGTGGACAACGATCGCCGCTACCACAAGATGTCTTTCGTTAAAACGGTCTATTGGGTTCAATTTCTTCTTCAAGACAAGCATAGATACCATAACCAGTGGCGCATAGATGTTTCCCAATTTCTGCTAGCACTACAGAAAAAATTAATTGTAGTACGGTGGGAAGTGGGAAGATATATTTCGCCAAATCTTCGAAAACCAGACTCAATTTTCACTATACTGATTGAGGTTTTTTCCAGGACAAACACAAATATCACAACCAGCGGCGCATAGATGTTTCCCTATTTCTGCTAGCACTACAGACAATTTAATTGTAGTACGGTAGTAAGTGGGGGGATGTCTTTCGGTAAATCTTCGAAAATCACGCTCAATTTTCACTATACTGATTGGGGTTTTTTCAGGACAAACATAAAACGACAACCAGTGGCGCATAGATGTTTCCTTATTTCTGATAGCACTACAGACGAATTAATTGTAGTACGGTGGGCAGTGGGGAGATTACTTACGCCAAATCTCCGATAACCCGATCAAATTTTTGCTATAATTAATTGGGTTCAATTTCTTCTACAAGACAAGCATAAATACCATAACCAGTGGCTCATAGATGTTTCCCTATTTCTGCTAGCACTACAGAAAATTTAAATGTAGTACGGTGGGAAGTGGGGAGATGTCTTTCGCTAAATCTTCAAAAATCAGGCTCAATTTTCACTATACTGATTGTGGTTTTTTTCAGGACAAACATAAAACGACAACCAGTGGCGCATAGATGTTTCCCTATTTCTGCTAGCACTACAGACAATTTAATTGTAGTACGGTAGTAAGTGGGGAGATGGCTTTCGCTAAATCTTCGAAAATCAGGCTCAATTTTCACTATACTGATTGGGTTTTTTTTTCAGGACAAACATAAAACGACAACCAGTGGCGCATAGATGTTTCCCTATTTCTGCTAGCACTGCAGAAAAAATTAATTGTAGTACGGTGGGAAGTGGGGAGATATATTTCGCCAAATCTTCGAAAACCACACTCAATTTTCACTATACTGATTGGGGTTTTTTCCAGGACAAGCACAAATATCACAACCCGCGGCGCATAGATGTTTCCCTATTTCTGCTAGCACTACAGACAATTTAATTGTAGTACGGTAGTAAGTGGGGAGATGTCTTTCGCTAAATCTTCGAAAATCAGGCTCAATTTTCACTATACTGATTGGGGTTTTTTTTCAGGACAAACATAAAACGACAACCAGTGGCGCATAGATGTTTCCCTATTTCTGCTAGCACTACAGACAATTTAATTGTAGTACGGTGGGAAGTGGGGAGATTACTTACGCCAAATCTTCGAAAACCAGACTCAATTTTCACTATACTGATTGGGGTTTTTTTCCGGACAAACATAAAACGACAACCAGTGGCGCATAGATGTTTCCCTATTTCTGCTAGCACTACAGACAATTTAATTGTAGTACGGTGGGAAGTGGGGAGATTACTTACGCCAAATCTTCGAAAAGCAGACTCAATTTTCACTATACTGATTGGGGTTTTTTTCCGGACAAACATAAAACGACAACCAGTGGCGCATAGATGTTTCCCCATTTCTGCTAGCACTACAGAAAAAATTAATTGTAGTACGGTGGGAAGTGGGGAGATATATTTCGCCAAATCTTCGAAAACCACACTCAATTTTTACTATACTGATTGGGGTTTTTTCCAGGACAAACACAAATATCACAACCAGCGGCGCATAGATGTTTCCCTATTTCTGCTAGCACTACAGACAATTTAATTGTAGTACGGTAGTAAGTGGGGAGATGTCTTTCGCGAAATCTTCGAAAATCAGGCTCAATTTTCACTATACTGATTGGGGTTTTTTTTCAGGACAAACATAAAACGACAACCAGTGGCGCATAGATGTTTCCCTATTTCTGCTAGCACTACAGACAAATTAATTGTAGTACGGTGGGAAGTGGGAAGATTACTTACGCCAAATCTTCGAAAACCAGACTCAATTTTCACTATACTGATTGGGTTTTTTTTCAGGACAAACATAAAACGACAACCAGTGGCGCATAGATGTTTCCCTATTTCTGCTAGCACTACAGAAAAAATTAATTGTAGTACGGTGGGAAGTGGGGAGATATATTTCGCCAAATCTTCGAAAACCACACTCAATTTTCACTATACTGATTGGGGTTTTTTCCAGGACAAACACAAATATCACAACCAGCGGCGCATAGATGTTTCCCTATTTCTGCTAGCACTACAGACAATTTAATTGTAGTACGGTAGTAAGTGGGGAGATGTCTTTCGCTAAATCTTCGAAAATCAGGCTCAATTTTCACTATACTGATTGGGGTTTTTTTTCAGGACAAACATAAAACGACAACCAGTGGCGCATAGATGTTTCCCTATTTCTGCTAGCACTACAGACAATTTAATTGTAGTACGGTGGGAAGTGGGGAGATTACTTACGCCAAATCTTCGAAAAGCAGACTCAATTTTCACTATACTGATTGGGGTTTTTTTCCGGACAAACATAAAACGACAACCAGTGGCGCATAGATGTTTCCCCATTTCTGCTAGCACTACAGACAAATTAATTGTAGTACGGTGGGAAGTGGGGAGATTACTTACGCCAAATCTTCGAAAACCAGACTCAATTTTCACTATACTGATTGGGTTTTTTTTCAGGACAAACATAAAACGACAACCAGTGGCGCATAGATGTTTGCCTATTTCTGCTAGCACTACAGACAAATTAATTGTAGTAGGGTGGGAAGTGGGGAGATTACTTACGCCAAATCTCCGATAACCCGATTAAATTTTTGCTATAATCAATTGGGTTCAATTTCTTCTTCAAGACAAGCATAGATACCATAACCAGTGGCGCATAGATGTTTCCCTATTTCTGCTAGCACTACAGAAAAAATTAATTGTAGTACGGTGGGAAGTGGGGAGATATATTTCGCCAAATCTTCGAAAACCAGACTCAATTTTCACTATACTGATTGAGGTTTTTTCCAGGACAAACACAAATATCACAACCAGCGGCGCATAGATGTTTCTCTATTTCTGCTAGCACTACAGACAATTTAATTGTAGTACGGTAGTAAGTGGGGGGATGTCTTTCGGTAAATCTTCGAAAATCAGGATCAATTTTCACTATACTGATTGGGGTTTTTTTCAGGACAAACATAAAACGACAACCAGTGGCGCATAGATGTTTCCCTATTTCTGCTAGCACTACAGACAATTTAATTGTAGTACGGTAGTAAGTGGGGAGATGGCTTTCGCTAAATCTTCGAAAATCAGGCTCAATTTTCACTATACTGATTGGGGTTTTTTTTCAGGACAAACATAAAACGACAACCAGTGGCGCATAGATGTTTCCCTATTTCTGCTAGCACTGCAGAAAAAATTAATTGTAGTACGGTGGGAAGTGGGGAGATATATTTCGCCAAATCTTCGAAAACCACACTCAATTTTCACTATACTGATTGGGGTTTTTTCCAGGACAAGCACAAATATCACAACCCGCGGCGCATAGATGTTTCCCTATTTCTGCTAGCACTACAGACAATTTAATTGTAGTACGGTAGTAAGTGGGGAGATGTCTTTCGCTAAATCTTCGAAAATCAGGCTCAATTTTCACTATACTGATTGGGGTTTTTTTTCAGGACAAACATAAAACGACAACCAGTGGCGCATAAATGTTTCCCTATTTCTGCTAGCACTACAGACAATTTAATTGTAGTACGGTGGGAAGTGGGGAGATTACTTACGCCAAATCTTCGAAAACCAGACTCAATTTTCACTATACTGATTGGGGTTTTTTTCCGGACAAACATAAAACGACAACCAGTGGCGCATAGATGTTTCCCTATTTCTGCTAGCACTACAGACAAATTAATTGTAGTACGGTGGGAAGTGGGGAGATTACTTACGCCAAATCTTCGAAAACCAGACTCAATTTCCACTATACTGATTGGGGTTTTTTTCCGGACAAACATAAAACGACAACCAGTGGCGCATAGATGTTTCCCTATTTCTGCTAGCACTACAGACAAATTAATTGTAGTACGGTGGGAAGTGGGGAGATTACTTACGCCAAATCTTCGAAAACCAGACTCAATTTTCACTATACTGATTGGTTTTTTTTTTCAGGACAAACATAAAACGACAACCAGTGGCGCATAGATGTTTGCCTATTTCTGCTAGCACTACAGACAAATTAATTGTAGTAGGGTGGGAAGTGGGGAGATTACTTACGCCAAATCTCCGATAACCCGATTAAATTTTTGCTATAATCAATTGGGGTTTTTTTCAGGACAAACATAAAACGACAACCAGTGGCGCATAGATGTTTCCCTATTTCTGCTAGCACTACAGACAAATTAATTGTAGTACGGTGGGAAGTGGGGAGATTACTTACGCCAAATCTTCGAAAACCAGACTCAATTTTCACTATACTGATTGGGTTTTTTTTTCAGGACAAACATAAAACGACAACCAGCGGCGCGGGGATGTTTCCCTATTTCTGCTAGCACTACAGACAATTTAATTGTAGTACGGTGGGAAGTTGGGAGATATATTTCGCCAAATCTTCGAAAATTAGACTCAATTTTCACTATACTGATTGGGTTTTTTTTTCAGGACAAACATAAAACGACAACCAGTATCGCATAGATGTTTCCCTATTTCTGCTAGCACTACAGAAAAAATTAATTGTAGTACGGTGGGAAGTGGGGAGATATATTTCGCCAAATCTTCGAAAACCACACTCAATTTTTACTATACTGATTGGGGTTTTTTCCAGGACAAAAACAAATATCACAACCAGCGGCGCATAGATGTTTCCCTATTTCTGCTAGCACTACAGACAATTTAATTGTAGTACGGTAGTAAGTGGGGAGATGCCTTTCGCTAAATCTTCGAAAATCAGGCTCAATTTTCACTATACTGATTGGGGTTTTTTTTCAGGACAAACATAAAACGACAACCAGTGGCGCATAGATGTTTCCCTATTTCTGCTAGCACTACAGACAAATTAATTGTAGTACGGTGGGAAGTGGGGAGATTACTTACGCCAAATCTTCGAAAACCAGACTCAATTTTCACTATACTGATTGGGTTTTTTTTCAGGACAAACATAAAACGACAACCAGTGGCGCATAGATGTTTGCCTATTTCTGCTAGCACTACAGACAAATTAATTGTAGTAGGGTGGGAAGTGGGGAGATTACTTACGCCAAATCTCCGATAACCCGATTAAATTTTTGCTATAATCAATTGGGTTCAATTTCTTCTTCAAGACAAGCATAGATACCATAACCAGTGGCGCATAGATGTTTCCCTGTTTCTGCTAGCACTACAGAAAAAATTAATTGTAGTACGGTGGGAAGTGGGGAGATATATTTCGCCAAATCTTCGAAAACCAGACTCAATTTTCACTATACTGATTGAGGTTTTTTCCAGGACAAACACAAATATCACAACCAGCGGCGCATAGATGTTTCCCTATTTCTGCTAGCACTACAGACAATTTAATTGTAGTACGGTAGTAAGTGGGGAGATGTCTTTCGCTAAATCTTCGAAAATCAGGCTCAATTTTCACTATACTGATTGGGGTTTTTTTTCAGGACAAACATAAAACGACAACCAGTGGCGCTTAGATGTTTCCCTATTTCTGCTAGCACTACAGACAAATTAATTGTAGTACGGTGGGAAGTGGGGAGATTACTTACGCCAAATCTTCGAAAACCAGACTCAATTTTCACTATACTGATTGGGTTTTTTTTCAGGACAAACATAAAACGACAACCAGTGGCGCATAGATGTTTCCCTATTTCTGCTAGCACTACAGACAATTTAATTGTAGTACGGTAGTAAGTGGGGAGGTGTCTTTCGCTAAATCTTCGAAAATCAGGCTCAATTTTCACTATACTGATTGGGGTTTTTTCAGGACAAACATAAAACGACAACCAGTGGCGCATAGATGTTTCCCTATTTCTGCTAGCACTACAGACAAATTAATTGTAGTACGGTGGGAAGTGGGGAGATTACTTACGCCAGATCTTCGAAAACCAGACACAATTTTCACTATACTGATTGGGTTTTTTTTCAGGACAAACATAAAACGATAACCAGTGGCGCATAGATGTTTCCCTATTTCTGCTAGCACTACAGACAATTTAATTGTAGTACGGTGGGAAGTTGGGAGATATATTTAGCCAATTTTCGATAACTAGACTGTGTTTTAGTTATATTCACTGGGGTTTACTTTTCCTGCAGGACAAACCTAAAACGACAACCAGTGGCGCATAGATGTTTCCCTATTTCTGCTAGCACTACAGACAATTTAATTGTAGTACGGTGGGAAGTGGGGAGATATATTTCGCCAAATCTTCGAAAACCAGACTCAATTTTCACTATACTGATTGGGGTTATTTTTCAGGACAAACATAAAACGACAACCAGTGGCGCATAGATGTTTCCTTATTTCTGATAGCACTACAGACGAATTAATTGTAGTACGGTGGGAAGTGGGGAGATTACTTACGCCAAATCTCCGATAACCCGATCAAATTTTTGCTATAATTAATTGGGTTCAATTTCTTCTACAAGACAAGCATAAATACCATAACCAGTGGCTCATAGATGTTTCCCTATTTCTGCTAGCACTACAGAAAATTTAAATGTAGTACGGTGGGAAGTGGGGAGATGTCTTTCGCTAAATCTTCAAAAATCAGGCTCAATTTTCACTATACTGATTGTGGTTTTTTTCAGGACAAACATAAAACGACAACCAGTGGCGCATAGATGTTTCCCTATTTCTGCTAGCACTACAGATAAATTAATTGTAGTACGGTGGGAAGTGGGGAGATTACTTACGCCAAATCTTCGAAAACCAGACTCAACTTTCACTATACTGATTGGGGTTTTTTTCAGGACAAACATAAAACGACAACCAGTGGCGCATAGATGTTTGCCTATTTCTGCTAGCACTACAGACAAATTAATTGTAGTACGGCGGGAAGTGGGGAGATTACTTACACCAAATCTCCGATAACCCGATTAAATTTTTGCTATAATCAATTGGGTTCAATTTCTTCTACTAGACAAGCATAAATACCATAACCAGTGGCGCACATATGTCTCCTCGTTTCTGCTAGCACTACAGACAATTTAATTGTATTACTGTAGGAGGTAGGGAGATATGGTTTGCCAAATCTCCGATAACCCGATTAAATGTTTGCTATACTCATTGGAGTTGAAATTTTTTCACTATTTCTGCTGACACTAGAGACAATTTTAATTGTAGTATGTTAAGGAGTGGGAGATGTATTCCACCAATTCTTCAATCTTACTCGCTTTAAAAATAAGAAAAACAAATAGCTCATAAAGTTTCGCTATCCTTGTTAGGATTTTAATTTTTTTAGGATATACATAAATATCATAATCGTAAATAGCATGCCGGTAAAATGTTCTTTTCTTAATTCGTTCTCATTTGTTAATACGTCCAGAAACTGTCATAAGTATCGGATAGTTAGTTTCCAGCACACAGATAGTATAATCTCGCCGTGTTACTTGGTACATCCTATATTATATTGTGAAATATACCAAAAAAAAATCGTTTTCTTTTCAACTCTGAATAAATTACCCACAATTAGGTACAACCATTTGATTCAATATTTATAGCATTAAAGAAAGCACAACGGAAAATTAAATTAATTACCCATTTCGAAATAACACGCGAAAGGACTATTAAAGTTTTGTAATCATATCGTGAACAAAAATTAATGGGATTGAATTCAAATTTAACTATCCATATTTTCTGTTATTATTACCTCGATTATTATTTTTAAATGCTGGGCAAAATATGGTAATGGCTGTTCGGAGGAGCAGTTGTATTTAGTAAAAAAAACCAGACAAGAGGGAGTTGAACGGAAAAAAGATATATAGAATACAGGCCATGGCTGAAATTACCCAGTGAAATGACCCACCGTGAATTACGTTTAGAAGGCTGCTACTATATCAAAAAATTGCTCTCAGGCCCATGCCGTCTTTTTTGAGCGGATAATCATTTTTGTACGGCTTTCCTCTAGTTGATATATCAATAAAAAACAAATTTTAATTCGCCAATAAATTGTAGAAGCAATATAGGTAATTTATTACTGTATGATATTTGCGTAATTCCTTTTCTATACAAACACATTACCCATTACCTTAAAAGCCTCCATAACATCAGGTTAGTATATGTCTCCGCCACCGCGGCGCTAGTTTCGTTTTGTTTTCAAGATGGCGACTAACAGATGGTTTCTTTATTGCTGCGAGTTGTTTTGTGATGAAGCAAAGTTTGTCATGAAACAAACAATGCTCCCAAATTCGTTTGCTTCTCAGTCATAGTTCAACAAAAAAAGCATAAGTATTGAAAATAATAGTTTCTACTTTTTGGGTATTGGGATTTAAAATTAAGATTGTAGCGCTACCGGTGGCGGATAGATGAAGTACTTTCTACGACATTGATTTATAACCTTACTTTTTCTTTCATATCGATTTCATTGTCTAGGCCTTTGAAACGTTGTTAATCCTGTTATTCGGATGTCTTTTACCTTTTATTAATGTTAATTTAGATATAATAATTAGTCTAGTTCACATGTACGATTTTCCTCAAAATTTTTGTATATTCACCGAAAATTACGATCAAGGCGTCATTCGCTTCGGATTGTTATGTAGATAGTTTAAGGAAAGGTTCCGAAAGGGGCCAAAAAAATTGCAAAAGTTATAAACAATATAGTAAAAAAAAGTGGGGGTTTAGTTTTTTTTGAATATCTCGAAAACTATTGAAGATTTTCGAAATTAAAAAAAAAGATCTAAAAAGATCATTGAATTTACTAAAAAAAAGTTCCGACTCCCGGAACTGTATCTCCAATATTCATAATTTTTACAGAGCCCTGAAAATAGAGTCAAAACCGGGTAGTCTGACTTTCACACGCGGTCCATCACTCGGACACAGTAACTTAAAAAATTATTTAAACATATTAAATATGAATATCAAGGAATAATAAAATTCAAGTACTATTGGGATACATAAATAAACAATAATCCGCGGTTAAAAAATTTTTATCCCAATTTTTCCATTATTTATCCATTTGTTAATTAACAATTTAGTAACAGAAAAACCGCGATAATTATTAAACTAAAACCTTAAGATTTTTTTTACTTTGTGGAGTTATTCTCAATAGGCTAATGAATAGATCACCGTTGGAAAAATTCAAAAATTTTGATTTTCCACTTTTTTATTAACTATTGAAAATACGTAAAAATTAAAAATTACAAAAAAGTAATTAATAATTTTTTTTTATATCTTGAATGTTTCTTTTTTTAAATGTTAAAAGATACATAAAAATATATTTTTTTATTTTTTATCACCATTGTTTAAAAAATTATTATAAACAAATGTATTGTTTATGAGCTAACCAAAAATTTTTTTTGCGTAATCTATTGGTTAATACAATTGATTTTTAGAGAAAAAACGGTTTCTTGAAAAAATTTATTTGTTGCTAAAAAATGCTTTTGTTAACTAACAATCTATTTTTGCGACTAAATATTAAAATTAAGAAACCATTTTTTCTCTAAAAATCATAAATTATATTGTTCTTTCGGATAATATAAAAAAAAATTCTTGATTAATTTTTTATTTGTCTATTTAATAATCAATTTGTTATAAACAAATTATTTTTTCCGTATATTTTTTTTTAATACTTAATTTTGTTATGAAAACAGCCATGTGCGTTTTTTACGAAAAAATTTTTTTTCTATTTTTTTAATAACTTAAAATTTTTGTGCCTTGAAATTTTTTTTTATAAATAATAGTCAATAATTAAATAAAAAATAGAGCTAGAGCTTCAATTAAAAGCTTAAATTGTTACTTAATTGATGGTTAATAAAAAAGACTTGAAGTACTGTTGCCGTATCTGCCATATTTCCAAAGTGTTTTCAATTATAAAAGCAAAAGAAATTACGTAAAAAACTGCACATGGCTGGTTTCATAACAAAATTAAGTATTTAAAAAAAATATACGGAAAAAATAATTTGTTTATAACAAAGAATTTTTTTTATATAATCCGAAAGAACAATAGAATTTATGATCTTTAGAGAAAAAATGGTTTCTTAATTTTAATATTTAGTCTCAAAAATAGATTGTTAATTAACAAAAGCATTTTTTAGCAACAAATAAATTTTTTTAAGAAACCAATTTTTCTCTAAAAATCATAAATTGTATCAACCAATAGATTACGCAAAAAAAATTTTTGGTCAGCTCATAAACAATGCATTTGTTTATAACAATTTTTTAAACAATGGTGATAAAAAATAAAAAAAAATTTTTATGTATCTTTTAACATTTAAAAATCGAAACATTTAAGATATAAAAAAAAATTTATTAATTACTTTTTTGTAATTTTTACGTATTTTCAATAGTTAATAAAAAAGTGGAAAATTTAAATTTTAGAATTTTTCCAACGGTGATCTATTTATTAGAATAACTCCACAAAGTAAAAAAAATCTCAACGTTTTAGTTTAACAATTATCGCGGTTTTTCTGTTAATATTTAATGTAAAAAAAATTTATAATTAACAAATGGATAAATAATGGAAAAATTGGGATAAAAATTTTTTAACCGCGGATTATTGTTTATTTATGTATCTCAATAGTACTTGAATTTTATTATTCCTTAATATTCATATTTAATATGTTTAAATAATTTTTTAAGTTACTCTGTCCGAATGACGGACCGCGCGTGAAAGTCAGACTACCCGGTTTTGGCTCTATTTTCAGGGCTCTGTAAAAATTATAAATATTGGAGATACACTTCCGGGAGTCGGAACTTTTTTTTAGTAAATTCAATGATCTTTTTAGATCTTTTTTTTAATTTCGAAAATCTTTAATAGTGTTCAAGATATTCAAAAAAAACTAAACCCCCACTTTGTTTTTTACTATATTGTTTATAACTTTTGCAATTTTTTTCGGCCCCTTTCGGAACCTTTCCTTAAACTATCTACATAACAATCCGAATCGAATGACACCTTGATCGTAATTTTCGGTGAATATACAAAAATTTTGAGGAAAATCGTACATGTGAACTAGACTAAATGATTGGTGTAAGGATTAGTGTTAAGGTGTTAATAGTTACAGTGTTAGAGCAAAGCTAGTGATAAAATACTTTAATCGTCTTCTTATAAACAAAGGTAAATGGCACAATTAAAATTAAGTTTATTGGAATTTCTGAGGTATATTGAAGGAACCGAAAGTTCTCGGTGTGTAGTAGAATGTGAAGAGGTCCTCAATGCAGACCATATAATATTATATGCAAAAACTGAATGGAACTCTTCAGTGACAAAAGTATGTGCTCTCTGTCTCCAGACAAGCGGTCAAAAACCAAAGAAGGCTCAGGATGTGGAGTTTACTCCAGATCACTTAGCCTATGAATAAAGAGGGGAATGGGCAAAAATACCAGCGTGGTTCAAACAGAACTGGCTGGTATTTCAATTGCCACAAAAGAACTAACCAGAAAAGGAATTTCTGGCAAAAACATAACAATCTGCACTGACAGCAGACAAGCCCTATTAGCCTTGAACAGACTACGTGTTACATCAGAGCTATAATATTAGAGTGTCACCAAGATTTAGCTAATGCCTCGGTAGATAACAATATTATCCTGAGTTGGGTTAAAGGGCACGACAGGAGTAAATGTGATCGCATTACCGATTCTTTAGCCAGGGAAGCGGCTGGACTAAAAATTTTAGGAATCAGTGTCACCTACGGCCTGACGACTTCGACAATTGCAGAACTAGCCAAGCGTTACACCCATGCTCAATCCCTAAAGAGATGGGACGGAATCAAAGGATGCAGTCTTGCCAGGATCATCTTGGGCGACCCTGAGAAGCTAGAGCCGAAGAAATATTTGGCGATGATCAGGAAAAACCTACGCTTAACAGTAGGATTTCTGACTGGCCACTGTCAACTAACTAAACACCTCCATACTATGGGGCTAGTGGACACACCTCTAAGCAGAATGTGTGAACAAGAAGATGAAACTGTCAGGCATGACTTATGCGAGTGCCCGGTGTTATCGTCAATAAGAGAGTGTGTTCGGTGAGTCTTGGCCTACACCTGCCGATATAAAGGAGATGTCTCCTAGTGACCTGTCCACCTTCCTGAAAAGGACAGGATGGACGAGGACAACTCCTCGGGAGGATGTACAATGGGTCACATGTGGCCTAAGTGCAGTGGACGCACACGAATAGCGCCAAAGTAATCCTCAGGTAGAATTGCAGTTATGGAAGGTCTTAATCTCTTGCCTGAATTGCGCCGGTTATAGGGATTATCGTTTTATTAGGAATTAACAAATCTTATTTAAAAGTAAACATTTCTGAAAATATTATGATAACTCCTAATTGTCTTCTAACAGGAGGAAGGAAAATACTTCTTCTTTAACCCGGACAACCAACACATGTGAATCTTTCCATTCTAAATTTAAGTCGGAAAACAGCTCTGCACATCCAAATATTAACAATTTTTAAAAAATTCTATTAGACATGCAAACCGATACATATTTGAAAATAAATTCAATAGATAGGAAAGAAAGTATATATATAAGAAAAGAACTTTTAGATAGAAAAAAGTTTATTGAAAGTAAAATTGTGCAATTGAAAAACAATGAAATTTGTCGTTACGACTTTGTTAAATGTGTTTCACATAAATTTGGAGAATTACATTAATTTGTGTATATCCTATATTTTTGTCAATAATAAATAAATATTTTGCTGTTAAGTAAACTTTAGTATTTGTTGCCTTTCCTTTCTATATTGTGTTCAAATCTATTCAAAATAAAATAAAACTAACACCGAATACAAATTGGCGTTCAATAACAAAGTAATTAGATAAAAATTATTTTGGCGCAGTTCGGACTAGGATTAAACCAAGTAAGCAGGTAAAAAAAAATGGTGCAGTTCAGGTGAGGGATTATATCCTCAAGATAAATTTGGCGCAGTTCAGGTGCACCCAGTGCAGTGGGCCTAAGCTCACCCTTCCCACTCTACAGATACAGAGCAGGAGCTGGTGGCCGATATAAATACATTTCAGCTTTTCTAATCCTTTTAACCCGGTAGGTTATTGTGAATTTACTAATTAACTTTATACAATTTTAAAAATAATTTTAGAAAAAAGTTGGAACATGTTTACAAAACTGAGTTGAAATGTGCCTGGTCATCGACAAAAGGCTCAGGCAATTTCTTAAAATTATAACGAATAACAAGTAAAATATAACAAAATGATAAAAGAAGATCAAATAAAAACGATTTAAAGAAAGGCACTATATTAATAAAAATAAATGGTAATCAAACGATACGAAAGTGTAGTTAGAAAATAATGTGGCAGTGACTAGTTTAGATTAGAGCCACCAGAGTGCGTATCGCTTCTCTTGAAATGCCAATAATATACGTAATGTTTCATTTTAAATAAACGGAATTATTATTCAATATTACAATCAAAATTTGTCGAATGCCATAGTAATTAATGACCATAAAGGACTCCTCAAACGTTTTCGAAGTTTTTGTCATCTGTAAAGAATGGTCTAAATTAAGTTTCTAATTTGATTTAAAAAATGAAATCTGATCATATTGATTTAGATAATGTTAAACAAGATATATGCAAAACTTGTGTTCATATATCCATCACCTTTACGCATTAACAACTTTGTTAATTTAATTGGAACACACTGTATATTTTGACAACCAAAGAAAGGTTATTTTACTCTCTTCAAAACCAATATAATGTTTGCTTTGTCGAAACTCACTTATAGGAACAGCGACTGATCATCAACAGCAGATTTTATTTCTTATGTGTATTTAAATATAAGCCCGCCTACCTAACAACATCAGCACAGCACCGACAAGGCACGTCAACGCCTCAACCACAACACATTTCTCAGAGAGAATATTTTGCGGACGGCGTACTTTGTCGTGTGCTGATCTTTTGCCGACGTCGTACACTCACTTAGGGTGGGTATTATAAAACTATTTTGACATATAACTAAAAGTTAACTGGTCACATGTTATAGTTAACTTCAAAATGGCGGAGTTAACTTTGTCGGGAGGAAGGGATTACTTTGTGGAAAAACCTGGTTTTCGAGTTTTGATAGTTGTTCTGTTCTGTCGGTTATGTCAATGATTTGGCATTTATAACCTCAATTAATTATATAGTGAATATTTTGAATGTGTTTTTACTTTGTTTTGTTTGAATCTTGCCCGTTTTTTCTTTTTATTTTAAAAATTAAACTTTTATAAAACTGACATTTCAAAACCTAAAGTTAACTTGACTATTAAACTCAAAGATAACTTCAAAACATGTTTATAATACCCGCCCTTATCAGCACATTTCGGTTAGTACAGTACAATATCTCTGACAATATGAAGTGAAGCCTACAGTCGGGTATCGCGGCGGTGCTGATCCTGTGTCGAAGCGTTAAGTAAACTCATACACAATCGTCAAGTTGACCACTCGACGGTGCTGTGATGATGCTTGTCAGGTGCTGTGCTGTTAAATGAGTTTCGGCCTTTATCCATCTCCAATATTAGTTTTTCAAAGTATGTTGATATGGCTTCCAAAAATATTTTTCTATTTTAGTGGACATTATAGTTGGTGGTTATCAATCGAGAATTGGTTAATTTTTATACAAAAAATATTTATTCGTGCTACAAAAAAAGTATAATTTTAACAAATGATTACGTTTGGTTGTATAAAACAAATTTTTAATGCGTGAAATTGATAATATAATTGGAAGCTGAATGCCACTTTCGATTATTTTGTAGTAAAAATATGAACAGAACTGTTACGGCGGGGCGTATTAATAGCCGGTTATTATTTAACAATTTTCATTCTTTAACGAGGCTAAGTAAAATATCTGAACCGATCGTGAGAAGTGTGATGCACGGGAGATTATAATAAAGACATTTTTTTTTCAAACAATGTAAGTAATACAACAGCTAGGAAATGATTGTTTGATTGTAAAGAGCATTTCACAATATTTCGTTGACTCGGCATCTGGCCTTAAGAATTTAATAATAAAAGTTTATAAATCTCTCACTGCAGTAAACAGTAACAGATCCGTAGTCGGTAAAATTTAGATACTAAAACATAAATTAAATTTTTCTACAGTCGCGCGTAAAATGACCAACTACTATATTCAAATGAAATCGTAAAGTAGACAAAAGCCGAGGATTGTTACTTTACGCTCTAGCGCAAAAAAGGAATCTTTTTCGCTCGCTTATTTAATCAAATTGTCAAAAATTTTGAAATATCGTCAAAAACTATCAAAAATGGACAATTATTGTTAAAAATTGTCCAAATTTTGAAAAATAGTTGATAATTGTTGAAGTTTTTGAAATATGGTCAATAATTATCAAAAATGGTCAATAATTTTGAAGAATGGTCAAAAAATTTGAAAAATTGTCAAAAATGGCATATAACTGTCAAAAAATATCAAAAATGGTCAAAAATAGACAATTATTGTTAAAAATTGTCAAAAATGGCCTGTAATTGTCAAAAACTATCAAAAATGGTCAATAATTGTCAAAAATGGTCAAAAATTTTGAAAAATGGTCCATAATTGTCAACAATAGCCAATTATTATCAAAAATGGTCAATAATTTTGAAAAATGGTATAATATAAAAATCGATTATTTTTTAACATCCCTAGCCAGTAGATCTTTTTAAGGTTAATCATGATGAATAGCGAAAATGACGATTATTCTAGCACTCCTATTATAATCTAAGATAATATAAAAAACTGTTTTAATTATTAAAAGGGCGACTGTAGAAAAAATTCTGTGTGTTTTTCGAGCGTAGAGTAAAATTGCCGCTTTCGAAAGATTCTTTCTCAAGCGGCAATCTGTTACTTTACGTTCTAAATACACAAATAACTATTATTTTGTTAAAAAAAAATCACTAAATTTTTCAAAAACAAATTTAACATTTATTTATCATTGGAATTGAACAAATTAAACTGTTGAAACCGACGGGCGGCCTACCGTATACGCTTTGATTTATTTCAACTAATTGTTATCCAAAATTTTTTCAAATAAATAAGAAATTGTTTAATAATGGCTACATTTTAAAAACATTTTGTACTATACAGGGTATCTGCGAAACAGTGGAAGGGGGGCATCCATAAATTACACGAGATATTTTTTAGGATTTTTCGATGCCCCCCCCCCCTGGTGAGATTTCGTAAGATTTTCCCCAGAACCGGTTTCGGATTATTTTTATAAAGTTAACTAGCCATGATTTTACAAATTCTGATTTACATGGGAAAATAATATTACACTTTATAATACAAATTTATTATAAAAAAAAAGGTGAGCGGTCGTCGGACCGTCGACAGAAGCTTGCTTCTTATGCACAACAGAATGCGAGGTTGGGAAAACCATCAATAAAAATACGCGCAATAGAATGCGATGTTAGGAATTACATTAGGCCCAGTATGTTCTACTAAGTTTTATTTTATATTTTATTGACCATTGTTTCAAAATTTTGGCAATTTTTGATAATTATTGACCATATATTCAAAATTTTTGACAATTTTTTCAAAATTTCCAACAATTTTTGACCATTTTTTCAAATTTTAACAGAGAGAGAGAGAGGCGCGCCGCTGTGTAGCCTACGAAAGAGAGAAGAAGAAGGTGGCTGAGGAAGAGAGGGGAGCTTTTCGTAACATCACACGTTTCACGAGTTCACTAGCCTTCCCAAAAGTCCTATGTTGTGCAATAAAAAGTAAGCTTCAATTTAAATTTCATTGGATTAGTGGATTATTCAGAAATCTGGCAACACAGTTGCGTGACGAACGCTTTTTCGTAACATTACACGTTTCACGAGTTCTCTAGCCTTCCCAAAAGGCCTATGTCGTGCAATAATAAGCAAGCTTCAAAAAATACACTGAAACTAAACCCAAAACAATACAAATAAGTGTCACATCGATGCAGGCGATTCTAAACCCAACTTGATATATAGTTTTAAGTTCAAGATCGTCTGTTGTGTACCCCTTATGCGTATTAGATTAATCGATTCAGTCTCATTCACCCATATCGAATATCGCGGCTATTATTCGAAATCGAATCGTTTTTATTTTTTAATTTCCTCATAATATGAAAAAAATGGAAATACCCTTTATGGTGTGTGAAAGATAAATGAATAATGCAAAAATATACGATTATATACGGATTTTTAGTAGGGTTAGAAAATTATACGCACTCTAGTCCAAAGATACGCCAATTGGCACTTAAACAATCAAAGAGCTATTGTGCTGCTCTGCGGGTTTCGGGCGAATTCGACAAACACTATTGTGTCGAATTTCGCCATATTTTTCTCTAGAAATTTTTTTTACCTTAATTTAACTTTACTTTCACGCAATTTTACATGGTTTTCTATTGAAAAAAAATTACGTGATATTTGTTACAACCTCCCTCTCCCCCAAGTGAGATTTGGAAAGATTTTACTTGACCCCCTCCCCCCATTGAACACCTCACGTAATTTATGGACGCCACCAAGGTATCAAAGATACATTTTATAAATAATAACTGATATGAAATTGAAATAGATCCGAAAAGGAACAAAGTGAGTAGTACATGAACTCTGATTGTAAATAAAACCAAATAGCTGGCAGTCAATAGAAAAAAAAATTCCCCGTTTCGTCTTTAATTAACCGCTTTTCATACAATCTAGGGTTGGTATCATTTGTTCTTGGTATAGGACATATACATATCGTTCTTCAGATTATATCCTTTTGCATTTGGTCAGCACATTTAGTTTTATTAGCGCCACTTCCTTTTTTATCGTTTATGTATTGGCTTATTGATAATGTATTTTAATGTGGATATTGGAGTTTTGGTCAAGTTACATGTTTCTTTTGCTGTATCGATTATACTATAACCTTAATGTTTCAATGATTCAAACACATTTATCACAATTCGCATCCGGCGATAAATGTACCTTTTTGCCCAAGGACGCCAGATACTTAGGTTTAAACACAAGATTACTTTCGGAGAGAAATGATTATTACAAACTAAAATTCTTAGACAATATTAAAAATAATTATCCCGAAATCCCCACTTTCTATTATATCTATATTCTATCCTTAGAAATGGAAGGACACCAAACTGTGGATGACATCTCCGAGGGGCACAGTCCCAATATGTATATATAAAGAAGGCATCGGAAATGAAGTAGGTCAGACAAAGGAAAACAAGCAATGAAAGCTCTTTTTATATTTACACAAATCGAATTAAAATATTTACAGATAAGGAGGTCAACCATTTATCGTGAAAAATACTTTCAACTTGAAAAATAAAAATTCGGAAATATATCTTCCGAAGCGCAAATAAATAATAGAATTAGATAAATTTAAAAAATGGTATCAAATATTATTTTACCAGCCAAATAGAATAAACGAGTACGGTACTGTGCTATTGTTATCGGATTAAACCTACCTGCTGTGGGTTTTGGTCTTGAATCAATCATGTTGGCATAATTTAAAACGAAATATCTTGGAATGAAGTGTACCTAATAAAATGAAAAAGTTTCATCTATAAAATCAGTAGCGTACGTTTCTTCGTGAAAAATTACAGTACTGAAATTTTTTTCAGAAAATAAATATTTATAAAAGTCTAAAAGAGTAATCCTAGTGTTTATATTTATCTCTCCTTTGTCCAAAATTGGATATTATTGTTTCCTCAAGTTATAAGATGGATGGTTTTTGATATATAGCCCAGAGATCGGCTTCTTAGTCCACCCGGTACCTCATGACCCACCCCGCATAATAGAATGATTACAAAAAAGTAGAAACGATGCGATATAAATAAGTATTCCATTTAGTGCAATTTTTCATAATAATTAATACAATATACCTGTATAATCGAGGCGTTGGTGAAATCGAGAATGGTAGATCTTATCGATATAGTTTACGTACCTGAAATAAAAAAAAACATAATTAATGACGATATGAAAATAGTTTTCATTGTACTGTGATTCATCTACGCGATTGTTTTTAAAACAATAGAAAGATGATAGATTATGAATATCGAATATAACAGTTTGTCGTTATGGCTGCCATATTCAGTAGCAGAAATAGTGGATTAGAAAGGCGGAAAAACAAAAGAGAGAAAACTATCGATCCTCCCGATGTAGTGATGCTATTTCAAGTTTTTTTACAGCGTCGCAGAAAAGTCTCGCACCAAACAGCACCTAAACAGATAAAGGGAAAATTATGAAATTCTAGGACGATGAATGAGACTTTATTTTCCGTATTTTAGAGCATATGTCAAATGTTTTTGACGTCAGCGTTTAGCGTGCGGCCGCCATCTTGAATTTTTTGAAATAGCAATCTAGGTCGAGTGACGTATCACAAAGAAACTTATTTATTTCTCTTTCCAAAAATAATAGCAATGTATTACTTTACTCGGAAGTTATAAAATATTAAAATTGTAATTTTAAACAAAACTGGATGTTACAGAAATTTATAAAATAAACATTAATAATAATAATAATAATAATAAACGTTTTTATTTCCAAAAA
Source organism: Lochmaea crataegi (assembly GCA_947563755.1). Classification (NCBI taxonomy): domain Eukaryota; kingdom Metazoa; phylum Arthropoda; class Insecta; order Coleoptera; family Chrysomelidae; genus Lochmaea; species Lochmaea crataegi. Next base: position 87,280,917 of record OX387422.1, on the reverse strand, counting down.
TTGAAAATACAAATAAAAATAATTGTATATAACGGGCGAAATTTTTGTGTGTGTACTGGACACAACAAAAATATTCTTCCACTTAACCCGAGTAGAAACATGTATTTATATACAACTATTTCATAAAAAAAAGGTAATTAACATTTTGTCGAATATAATCAAAATGCCCTTTGTATTAAAGGGATCGTGTCTAATGCCAGATATAAATTAATTTCATGCCTTAATCTTAGAATCCAATTTAAATATTTCAATCATGAAATTTACTTGTAAAAAGTAATGTATGTATGTATGTAAGAAGAATGTAAATATTTAGGGAAATAAACAATAACCATGACAAAAACCGAAAACTGTTTAGTTAGTTTTGAATGTCCAAACTGTGTCTTTTAAGAACTGATTTAAATTTTGAAATATTCAATTTTTTAAACTGAGGAGCAACTTTATTGTACTAGTCACAGATCAAGTAATTGAAGGAACGCCTGAATAGTTCAGTCTTGAAATAGGGTACAGTCAATAATCCCCATTCATTTAAGTTGCAACTACTTCATCACAAAGAGTGCTCAAAATGCTGGCCATTGCTGGACAATCTCTCTTCGAATCTACGAATGGAATCGTTGATCATTTGTGGAGTAATTCCCTGCAATTCGAGACGTATGTGATCCTTTAAATCCCTCAAGTTAGTTGGTAACATAAACGCGGTCTTCCAGGTAACCCCAGAGAAAAAAATCAAGTGGTGTCAAGTCAGGGGATCTTGCCGGTCACTCAATTGCACCTCTTCGACCGATTTTATTTAATATTGCCTAACTTATCTTTGATCATGTAGAGGTGCGCCATCTTGTTGAAAGTATACGTTCAAATTAGAAAATAATCGATTTATTTCAGGTATAATTCCATTTTGGAGTAAATCCAGATATTTAGCACCGGTAAGCGTTCCTTCAATAAAAAAAGGACCGATGAAATGTTTTTTTACCAAACCCGACCACACATTAACTTTTTGTGGACGCTGTGTACAAACCTCCTCAAACCAGTGCGAAGTACAATTTGACCAATACCGGCAATTATGTCTGTTCAAGCAAAATGTGGCTTCATCACTAAATACCAAAAAATCTAAGAACTTGTTTTGCATCCTAATTTTCTCTGTAACTGTTTCAGAAAATTTTAATCGTCGATCAAAATCATCCTCCAATTCTTGGAGATTTTGAACTTTATACGGATAAAAGTTATTTTTATACAAAAAAGTTTCTATAGACTGTCTACAAATACCATAATTTCTTGCCAATACACTTGTGAATGTTTTGGGGGTCTCCTGAATATCTAAAGTTTTATCTTCATTAGTTGCACTTTTCGGTCTACCAGACCTTGGAATATCCTTTACACTACCAGTTTCGTTAAATTTGTTTATTAATCTCGTCACTGTAGATCTACTTATAGGAGAGCAATCGGGATTTAAATCGTTAAAAAGATGAGCTGCTTCATCATGGGTCACCATATCAAACTAACTTAAGATTTCGATTCGTTGTTTTTCCGCTAAATGTTCCATTATTCTTCATTTACTTTTACACTTCGTGTTGATTTGAAATTAGTATCAGTTTTGAGAATTTGTACATAAATAATGATGTTGTTGACGTTTTTAATGCCTACTATTGTTTTTTGTTTAATTTTAAAAACCTACAAGGTCATATCATTAGTACATTTTTAGGGAGATAAAAAAATAAGCTTTGTCACTCGACTTAGGTTGCCATTTCAAAATATTCAATATGGCGGCCGTACGATATACGCTGACGTCAAAAATATTAGACATGTGCTCTAAAATATGCGGAATAAAGTTTCATTCATCGTCCTAGAATTTCATAACTTTCCCTTTATCCTTTTCAAATATAATTCCTTAGTGCGAGACTTTTCAGCAACGCTGTATAAGAAATCTACTTGACATTATCAACTTAAAAACTTCGTACCAACCACAAAACTGTGAATTTTGAGTTGAAAATTTGGCGGAACACTCTTAAAAGACCCATGTAGTAGGGAACAATTCAACATTACCATAACCGAAAAGTTCTCCATTTTATAAATCGTGAGAGTGATAGTAGCGAAAAACCTTCGAAAACAAAAATAAATAATAATTTAAATAATTTCATTACATATTCATTACAACCTCATTATAGCTACCAATCGATTCAGGAGGACATTTAACATATAGGTACCTAACCTAAATGAGTATTTCAAATAATCTTAATAAAAAATTAAGTCTATTTTAAGAATTCCCTACAGTACTTTCATGAACTAAGAACCATTAGATTTTCAAAGTTTTTAATAAAAATAGTATTTTTCAATTTTTTAAACTGGCGCAGATGCAGAAAAGAAATTAAAAATCCATAAAAGCACTAATAATCATAAAAAAGTAACCTTTTTGAAAATATGTAAAAATTATCCGAAACGTCCTAACCAATGGCATTTTTGAGTAGATACACATGTCGTAACATTCTGAACAAAATTCATGAAATTACCTATCAAGGGTTGGCGTTTGAAATTGTTATGTTTAAAAAAAAAATACAAAAGTTTAAAATTTTCAAAAAAGAAAAATAGTATTTTCCAATTTTGTGGCAGATAATGTCCTAAAAAAATGTAGCCTGGTGAATTTAAAAGTATTTAAAAATTCATTCATAAAGATACAACAAATGACTTTTCAGTTCAGTTTTTTTAGACGACGCATAAAACCTAAAATTCTGAAAAAATGTATGGAATTTTCTACTAAGAATTGACCTTTGGAAATGTGTTTTCTAAATCAAAAATTTCCTGAAAAAATCCAAAAATGGTATTTCTCAATTTTTCAAATGGTTTAGTTATCCAAAAATTTAAAAAAATAATGGTGGCAATGAGGAAACATCTCAGAAAACCAATAATTTCTCACTTATAATATCACAAGAGCTTGAATTATCTCCAGGAATAATTTAAGCTTGCGTGGTATTCGGTGAGAAAATTTCACACCATAATTTGGAAAAAAAATTAGTGCGTGCAGTCCCTCCGCGCGGAAGAAGTTATACTTCGTAATGTGGATATGAAAATAGGATAAAGAAAAAAAAAATTTCGACTATTTTAAACAATCATTTACCATTTTTGACAGTCTTTTATAATTATTGACCATTTTTTCAAAATTTTAACAATTTTTGACCATTTTCAAAATTTTAACAATTTTTGACCATTTTCTAAATTTTAACAATTATTGACCATTTTTGACAATTTTTCAAAAAATTTTACAATCATTGACCATTTTCTTAAATATTAAACAATTTTTGACCATTTTTCAAAATTTTAACAATTTTTGACTATTTTTCAAAATTTTAACCATTTTTCAAAATTTTTGACAATTATTGACCATTTTTTCAAAATTACATTTAAAAAGTTACTTTATTTAAGGAAAAAAGTATACATACACTATCATTTGTTGATAAATGCCGAAGATTTTGGTCATGTGAAGGAAATTTAAAAAATTACAATCTTTTAATAAATTACTTTTTCAATAATAAAAAGAGTACTCACACTGCCATCTGTTATCGAATACCGAAGCACTCACTCTCTTTCTCTCTCCTACTTTCTACCTTTGTGTATCTTTCTTTCTTGCGATAAACGTTTAACGCAACCTTGTTGCAAATCGTATTGGTATAACTTCAAAAATTATTAATCCAACCTGACTTTTTAAATTAATTTAATTTACCCTTTCAACTGTCAAAACATTTCCACTAAAATATCGTGGCGCCTCGATATCCGGAAATTTTTTTAGTTGCCATGGAAACTAGTCAAAATTAAGGCATCTTACTGGTTAAAAAGTAGTGTGAAATTTTCAGAAGAAAACTCAAAAATAATATTTTTCAAAGTGGTGCAGATGTCCAAAAAATCTACAAAAATGTATAAAAGCATTGAAGAATCTTAAAAAAATATGTAGCCCTAGAAGTTTTGAAATTTTTCAAAAACTTTTCAAAAAGAATAAAAAATAGCAGTTTTTCAGTTTTTAAAATCGACATCTAAAATTCTGAAATAAATGACTTACTAAGAATTGACTTTTGAAAATGTTAAGTGTCGAATTCTAAAACAATTCAAAAATTCTCCGGAAAGCCTTTTTAAAAGTCCAAATTTTCTATTGTATTAACTTTGAACGTTCTGTAGCCTAACGTCTTAACGGTTTTCAACATAAGAGGTGTCATTAGAATAGTATTAGGTATATGTGAGAGTATCATAGGGTATCACATTTCAAATTGGCGCCCTAGGAAGAGAGTGTCAACTAAAAAGTAATAAATAGCTTATTCCAAATACGTAACTAGTTGTGTTGCCTTTTGGCATAATATATAATAATATAATAATAAAATAAAATAAGAAATAAATTCCCTTGAAACTATTTTCAATAAATCAATAAACGTTGAAGAATACATAAATATAACCATCTAGGCCGGCAGGTATCGAGTCAAGTTCATCACGTAAATAAACATATAACATTAAATAGTAAACATCAGCGAACTTGAACTATAATATAAAAATATATTAGAAACAGTCGATAACATTCATTTAGATTCACATTCAGATGCAGATACAATTCATATGTAATCAATATCCATTCTAACTTAGTTGTAGTTTTTATGCTATTCAGTTAAACTATAAGTATGCTATAATGATAGATACTCATAGTAAATTTAGTAATCTTAATTAGCTATAATGTGTAATAGTAAAGTATAGTAATAAATAGAACTTATCCCAGTGTCAGAAGTCGTAGTTTTGTTAAAGTAAGATGACCCTCCGAGTGACCTGGAAGACCACCAATTAAAGAGGCCTTTCCACATCAAATACCAAAATTACACATGAAACAAATTATGAGATAAACTAAATTATTTAAAAATTGAATAGATGAGGCTTTTACTTTATGCAAGATCCATACTAAACGATGAAATAAAACAATTTAATTTGCTTAAATCTCCATTATAATTTGAACTAACGTTTAATTTAAAATAAGTGACACGTTTCGCGAACACAGTAGCTTTATCAAACTAGTGAAGGTATAATGAAAAATTATTCATTTTTGATTTAAATAAAAAAATTAACTGCATTAACATTTTTGATTGAAAAGCGAGAAACAGGGTATTGTAGGCAAGGATTTCCTGATGCATGAAGAAGTTTCTCACGTGCAATACCTTGTTTTTTGCTTTTCAATAAAAAGTGTCCATGCAGTCGGCTTTTTATTATACATTTATCATTCTAGTACATCAAAATTGTTTATTATTATAGTAAAGTCTTTTCACTTACGAATAAATAGCCTTATCCGACAGATAGTTATCCATCGAATATGTCCAATGTAGATTACTATCTGACAGATATCAGTTTTTGTAACCAAGAACGGACCTGGAATTTTAAATTTCTAACGTCACTGAGATGATTTTTGACAGATCATACGATGATTAGTTAAGTTTGTATAGTTTTGTATGTGTCTTCAAAGAGTGTCTTTCAAATATTAAGATATGAAAAAACAAAAACGATCGAGGGCTCCTAATCTCAGGCAAGCTGTAGGCGGTCGTCAGACCGCCGACAGAAACTTGCTTCTTATGTACAATAGAATGACCATTTTTGACCATTTTTCGAAAATTTTCACCATTTTTCAAAAACTTTGACAATTTTTTCAAATTTTAACAATTAATGACCATTTTTCAAAAATTTTGACAATTTTTAACAATTATTGACCATTTTGACAGTTTTTTATAATTATTGACTATTTTTTCAAAATTTTGACAATTTTTCTAAATTTTAACAATTATTGACAGTTTCTAACAATTATTGACAATTTTTCGAAAAAATTGACAATTTTCAACTATTATTAACCATTTTGACAGTTTTTTATAATTATTGACCATTTTTGACAGTTTTTTATAATTATTGACCATTTTTTCAAAATTTTAACAATTTTTGACCATTTTTCAAAATTTTAACAATTATTGACCATTTTAGACTGTTTCTGATAATTATTGACAATTTTTGACAACTTTCAAAAATTTTGACAATTATTGACTATTTTTGACGTTTTTTTAAAATATTTAACAATTTTTGAAAGATTCTGACAATTATTGACCATTTTTTCAAAAATTTTGACAATTTTTAACAATTATTGACTATTTTTCAAAAATTTTGACAATTTTTAAAAATTATTGACCATTCTTGACAGTCTTTCATAATTATTGTCCATTTTTTCAAAATTTTGACAATTTTTGACCATGTTTCAAAATGCGTTGGTTATATAGTATCGTTATTTTAATGCGTTTCTCTCTCTCTCTGCACTGAAAGTACACTATAGCCTGAGTCTCTCTCTCTCTGCACTGAACGTACACTATGGCCTGCGTCTCTCTCTCTTTCTAATGAGTCATCGCGTGAGGAACGCTTTTTCGTAACATCACACGTTTCACGAGTTTACTAGTCTTCCCAAAAGCTTCAAAAACGGATGCTTTAGTTTGGAAGGATAAAGAAGAGTGCTATTGAAATGATCAGGCCTTGTCCGTATATGATATTCTCGATTATGGTCACCATTATTAATTCCTTCAATCAAATCGAAATCTTATTATTTTAAATTTTCCATCTATTATGTTATCCAAAAACACCAACACAGTTGAAAAATAATTTTTAGGTTAGGTATATACAAACGTATGACTAATCTGTCAAATGAAGTTTTATCTGGAACTTGAACTGGCAAATAGCTAATCAGCAGTTTATCTGATAGATAACTATATTTGACAGTGAAAAGATCGGGTCTTAATATAGTAAAATTTTATTGTGAACTTTATTTCATTCATAAAATAATCCAAATATTTCCATTTGTAATAGTATAATATCAAAACATATCCGTAGAGATATTAAACAAACATCTGACATCATCCCGCTACTGCGGAGAAACCTCAAATAAAACAATCCCGTCTTTCTGGTCTGCAATAAATGCAAACTATTGACCTTGTATAAAAAAATCTTGCGCTAGTTTTTCTCCTTGTTCCTCCTCTATTTTTTAGCATACCTACATTGCTGTCTTACAAAATCGTAGGAAAGTCGAGACCGATGTGAAATGTTGATTGTCGAGATTATTGTGTAATATTTAAATAGGTAAATATATTTTCATCATACGTTTTACGAACAGGTTTCAGTTCTGACATTTTTTCGCCCACTAGAAACAAATCCACGCATTCCGAATTAGTTGTTTACTAATCACGGAGTATAAATGTGATTGCTTCATAAAAAAAATATTTATTGAAGCTTCTCTAATTTGACTTTAGATAGTAAATTTATGTGGAACAAACACGAAAACGAGATTATATACAAAGCAAAAAATGGCTCTAATGGTGTGCAGGGAGAAATTGGGGTTGTAGCAAAAAAATCCTGAGCTGAATGTACACTGCCATAGGGAGACCAATTAACACATATGGAGCCTTTGCGTGGAGTAGTAGAACTAGCCTATTGACGACGAGATAAAACCTCTCCAAAATTCAAAGACTAGCCTGTATGTGCATTACAGGAGCAATGAGAACATGCCCAACGGCAGCCATGGAAGTTATTCGCAACCTCACACCACTACATATGGTGGTGGAAAGTGTTGCAGAAAGAACAAGATACAGACTAAGTAGAGAGGGAATCATTAAAAAACACCTCCTTACTTCTTAGACATGCCACAAGATGGTATGATGAAAAAGTATAACTTTTCAAAGAAATTTGTTACGGAATTAAGCAACAAGAAGGAATGGGATCTAAATATTATTACCAGTCTTGGATGTAGTTAAATGTGTACCATATGGGTCAAAAGCAATAGAAAGAACTGGGATAAAAGTGTACGGGCCAGGAACTAAACACTCTGAAGGCTTGGGAGAAACAACAGTATCTTTCAAGCGGAAATTCACGCCATAAAAAAGTGTGCCCAGTTCAATATTGATAAAGGATATAGAAGGCAAAGAATTATCATAATGCAGCCATTAAAGCACTGAGTTGTTGTGTTATCAGTTCCAAAATGGTATGGGAATGCCTAGGCAAACTCAATGAACTAGGCGAGAACAATATAGTCACCTTACTGTGGATTCCAGGACACACTGGAATAGAAGGAAATGAAATAGCATATGAACTAGCAAAGAGGGGGACTGAAACACTGGGGGCCGGAACCCTTTTGCGGTATCAGCTCCAATGTAATATTGGAAGAAATAGGCAAAGCCGAAAAAAAGAGAAGATCTGACAATTAGATCTAGTAGGGCCCAGACAATCAAAGATACTCCTTGGAAACTACAACTAGGTGAGAACAAATGAATAGTCAAGTCAGAGTAAAACTGCACTAAAAGTTTTAACAGGGATCCAAACGGGACATTGTCGCCTTAATGGGCACTTGAGAAAGCTCAAAACAGTGGAGGTAGAAGAATGTAGATTGTGTGGTATGGAAGAAGAAACCTCCATCCACATACTTGCGGATGGCACGGTAATTCAGAATCCTAGGGCACAATACCTAGGAGACTAGTGGATAGAAGAGGGACACTTAAAGTAGAAACTGTGAAGCTTTTCCATCACGTGATCCAATCTACGATTTATGCAACACATATTTTCTACATTCTATTTTCTTCTATCAATATAAATCAAACATTACAACCTACGATCGATTGTCTTCTTCACAAGACTAACTATGAGACATACGTAATAGTTTCTATAAACTTACCGTAGTAATCGTAAAAAGAGACAACGATATAATTGACGTAACGTGAATAACTGATCGTACTAAAAGTTGAATTTGACATTACCGTATTTGAGGTTATGCATGCTTAGTTTACTATCTTGTCTTTAGCGCATTTTTGGATTAAAAGTGTATTTATTGTTAAAATCAGTTCTTGTAAGAACTAATTTGACTTTTTATTCCATTTAACATTGGTAAGTACGAATATAATACATTATCAACTTGTAAACACCGTGAGACGGGAGTATTACAATGCTTATTTTACTACTTATTGGTGGTAAATATTATTTATAATTATCTACAATTTGTAAATCTCTGTAGAATTTTCAAATTTGCATGAATCAAGTGTCTGATTGTACTTGTAACGGTATATTAACCAATAGTTATTTTCAGAAAATTCCTGGAAAATGGCACGAGCACAGGAGTTTGTTATAAATTTGATTGAATATTTTGAGATGGAAAAAAACAACGGCGGACCCTTTCAAACCTATTTCATCTGTTCAGGAGGTATTATACTATAGTTAACATCTATTTAAGGACATTTCTATTTAATATTATATTTTAGAGAGTGGAAACTGCACTGAAAATATCTGTGAAAACGGTTCCCTTAAAAAAAGTACGGAAAATATTAAATAACTTTCCCAACGTCACTCAGTCAAACACCTCGATTAAAACTAAAAACAGACGATTTACCCGAGAGAACCAAAATGGCAGTACGGAATACCTTATATAATAACATGTATGAACAAAGTAAGTTAACAAATATGTGAAACAATAATACAACACCTTATAATGTTCTCAACCCTTAGATTAAAGTTAGCTTACACTTTAAATAAAAGGGAAGTAAGATCATAGTACCTTAATAATTAAGATTACACATCATAGTGCATGTAGTATTATCTATACATTGAGATTTTTCACCAGCTGCTTATAGAGTGGTATACGAAAATCTTAGAAAACTAGTAGGTAATTTAAGTAAGTTCGATTATAGAGGTTATGAGTAGGTAATAAAAGTTTTAGAATACAGAAAATTGTGCATATTTTGATTTTGAATGTGATAAATTATAGCTTCTACATGTGCTGATTTCCAAGTTGAGTACTGTCCGTAAATGTTTACCAATTTGTTCGGTCTGACTGTAGATTGTGTTTTTCACAATTTAGTTTTCTAATTTGAATTATTTGATGTTACATATACGGGATTGTTCTATACATTATTTGGCACAAATAATAAAAAAATCTGAATATCAAAAATTTGTGTTCAACTTTAGTATGAAGTAAATATAAAAAAATCTTTTGTCTTGTTTGAGATAATGATAATTTTAAACCTTTTATTTTTTTAGGGAAATATGTTACTGTGAAAACCATAAATGATGAACTAAAAAATAAGGAAATTATTTGTGTTGGAAATACCTCTTTATTGGTGTTATTGAAACATTTGGGATTTAAATATAAAAAGGGAAGACAACAGAAGAGCATTATTAGAATGAACAAATATTGCTAGCCAAAGAGGATGCTTTCTTCGTGATATATAGTGTATTTTCAAGACAAATATTAATTTTGAATTTTGTAACTTTTTCATCCAGTATATCGATAGTTTTAATAAATATGTTGATGTTAACCATATAAATAAAATAAATACTTACAATTAAAAAAGTTAAATTTCTTGTTTAATTACCAATTCGAAAAAGGTCGACCTTTGGAATATTAGTCATAACGATTATTCCTATTGAGTTGACAGAAGTTTTGATTTGATTCATATGAATAATATTGCTGACGTAACAGTACACAATAGATCTGCAAAGGTAGTAGTGGAGAGGCTCTCAGAAGCACTTAAGCCCCATATTTATCTTATCTTAACAGTCACGTGATGGAGAAGCTTCACCGTTTCTACTGTACCTAAGTTAAAACCTGCAGATATCCTGAAACTCCTCCGGGAAATAGGTCTAAAGGAGCTATTAGTCTCTGGGACTTTCCTCAGGAACTAAGTAGAAGTAAAGGGGCACAATAGATCTTTTAGGTCTCAGTGAATGTCACCCCAATATACATATACATATACAGTATATATACAGTTTGAACTTAATGCGTTTGGTGGAAGCAGCAAGAGCCTCTTTACACACCACTTACACCAGTTATCTAAGTTTTATCCACAACTATACCTGATAAGTATACAATATTTATCAGGTAACGCCATATATTACTATAAAGATTTAATTTAATTTAATCCAATAACAATCACATGGAATAATATTATGCAATCGTTATGTCAAAGCTGGCAATTTAAAAATGTACTTGTCACTGAATAAATTTTGTTCATTGTAATTATATCTATATATATATATATATATTTTAACACATTTATATTGTAGTTGTGGATATAGTATAGTATTCAATACGTGTATAATGTCTATTACCAACTCAGTTGTTACAATCCTCCACAAGGTGTAAAATTGGGAAAGGAAAATACCTAAACAGTGAATAGAGGACGCCGGGGCCTTTCTAGGAATACCCAATTTATTGGTTATTATCTTTGTGAGCGAGATACAGGGTGTGTTGTCGATTTTGCTCATTTATTTGTAAGGTAACAACTAACGAATCAACCTGTATAGTGTTTTGATTTTTGGTACACATGTTCGTCAGCCACAGTCCAATTGAACCACTTACTAATAACAATTAAAATACAGATCCGGATTAAGACAAAATTTGAAAACGATTGTATGTGTTAAACAACAACCTGTATGTTATTGAAGTTTTGAAAATCTGTTTTTTACTACCCCGGTCGAAAGTACGTGGTTTCGGCTACGATTATACGACAGAAAGTCTAACTTTTATGCATTGATCAAGCTATATGCGCGATCCGCGTTACGTTCCTTTGAGTAACGTACTTTGATTATATGTGTCGAGATTAATTCGAAATTTTGCACACTTATCAAGGACCGATGACAATACAAACATATTAATTAAATAAAAAATAATAATTATCAATTCTTTTAATTATGTGATAAAACGTCACTTTGTTCAATTTTGTCATAAATCATATAGTCTATATAAAACATCTTGTATGACAGATTATTATTTCTTCATAGCCGAACAGTATAGGGTTTGGATGCCGAGAATTATGAATTTTAGGCGTAAGGTTAGAATCCTGAACACGGTGATATTTTTTTAAATTTGTTATATTGTGACATTTGTATATGAATAACCTTCAATATAGTTCCTACCTTCTGGCTTTTGACTTACATATCGCTTTAATTATATTATTCTGCAAAACTATGATAATTGGTGTTCAATCATTAAAAAAAAATTAATAAAACGTACAGTAATGTCGGTATGACTTAAACCGACGATCCTCACTGTGGAAGGCACGCGCTTACCCATCGCACCAATAAGTACAACGATAACGGATGTCAAGCTCCGCTATACTGTCGCTCATATAACCTCAAAATGTGTTTACAAGTGTAGCCAATGCTAATGTTGGTTAATTGTTTTCGTACTTTTCACCCAAGATGTCGACGATTGCCTGCTACGAGTCCATGTTAGGGAAAAAATGTAAAATTAACCTGCATACAAAACTCATAAAATTTGTAATATAATTTTCTGTAAATAATGCCCATTTAGCCAGAAACGGGGAGGTATGAGCTATTCTTACCAGGAAAAAGGATTGGGTCGGGCATGTTAGTAGGAATATGAAGTTAGTTTTTTTTTGTTTTTTTATTTTTTTGATTTTTCTTTTGCTTTTTTATTGGCTTTGGAAAATAGGTACGGTATCTATTATAAATACGTTGAGAAACGTACATATTTAAAACAACGCGTTAACACTGAACTTGTAAATCTTTGTTCTGAAATTCGGCCCTATCATTTATTGCTAAGTCATTTGTCTGTGGCGCCAAATTATTAGATTCCCGCGATACATCATCTTAAACTGTCGTTTCAAATGGTCTCCAAAATGCCTTTCTAATTAATTACTAACAAATTATATTTGTAAAACTTACCCTAACGTTTACGAACAAAGAAATATTATATTAATAACAATTTACTCACGCCACTTAATCAACTAACCTTACTAAACCAACAAATAATATATATTATATTATAATACTTTTCTACTCTAAATTAACTACACTTTTCTACAACTAAGAACTAAACTCACTCAAGTATATTGTGAATATTTCTCTACAACACAATTCACGCACACCCCAGGATGTTCTAACCCAAGTCAGGCCAGATGTTCGGTAAACTGATAATATTATTTATGTCCCAGTTGGCCGAGTTAAAACTGTCCATTCACTTCGTTATATTATACCAAACACTGGACTGGATGTATTAGCTTTCCGATGCGATGTTGCTACGTTTCCAGCTATTCAAAATTTTCTTGAATATAGTAACATACATAAAGTTGTTTTTAATTCCAGCAATTTTAAGCGACATATTTTATTGCTTACTAATAAATTTATGTAATGTATATTTTTTTAAAAATTTCCAAACTGGCTTTCTAAGAACATCACGAACTAACAGTTTACTGAAGTGAGGAGAACATTTGTATAGTGAGCCTAATAATTCTAGAAGATATATCTGACAACATTGCTTTATTTTATTGTCGTTACACTGAGTTTGGATCCACTATAGCACCATATCAGCTGTCAAAAAACATTTTAAATTGATGAATTTGCAAAAAATAAGTATCAGTTGAGTAAGGGGGTCGTCCCAAAACCGAAAAACATTGCAAGTGGTCCACGAGACAAAAAAGTTTGGATACCTAAAAACCTAAGCTAAAAATTAGATTATTATTGACTTCTAATAATAAATTATTGCAAGTATTGTATCAAGCCCATATTTAAAGTTATTTAATAATTATTGCTAATTTTCCAAAGCCCTCTGCGATTAAAACGCTATGAATTATTTCCATTATGTACTACAGAAAAACTAATTAGTTTGTTTGAATTCGATAACTTATTAATGATAAGATATTGAGATAGAGAAGAAAAAGAGCCTAAAATTATCTGCGAAATCCAAAAATGTTAAAATATACAGGATCATTTGAAAAAATTGTTTTACGATATTTTTTGTAACAAAATTGAAATAAAAATTTAGAGCACCCTGTATGACGCTTATGGGAATAAATATTTTGATAAACAGATTAGCTAAGAATTGTTTTTTTATCATGAATTTATTAACTGTGCATAATTCTCTCATGAATGTATGGTTATTTTTTAAAAAATATAAATGGTTAAATATCCCGAAAACAATGAAATATTGAGAAAAATGGAATACAATTAAAGGCAAAATACAAAAATGTAAAAATTTATAGGGTGTTCTATTTTAAATAACAAATTTAAGTGCTGTAGTAATGTCGAAAAAGCCCCCAATACAAATATTTTAGGTTAATTTTTGAGAAACGTCTAATGGCCGGTAGTTGTGAAAAGCCCTTTATAAAGCGTTTAAAAAAATAATCAATAGTTGCAAGTACCGACCTAGAAAATAAATTCTGTATTAGTCTACAGGCATAAGAAGGGGAACCAATGTAGATAATAACTATTCAATAATTTTAAAAAGCCTCTGAATATCTTCACTTTAAGTTAAAAATTTTAATAGTAAAACTGGCAATTTTCCCCCTTTATATTCGAAAAAAGGTTATAAAGTAGTTACTAGCTGCTGACTACAATTCCCATGGGAATGTATAGTCATATATATATTAGACTGAATAAAAAAAAAATTTATCAATTATATCGAAAATATTGTTGGAAACGACAAAAAAAAATACTGTGAAAGTTTAAGCTCTTAATATTAATATTAAGAGGTGCCGCATCGCAAATTTCGATTTTCCATTTAAATAACATGGGAACAATATTCTCTTGCACTTTGGAATTTTATAACTCACGTTGGTGACAATACTTCGGAATGACCAAGGTATATTCTTGTAGAAAATTGAACGTTCTACAAAAAAGGTCTCTTACAATTTTTTTATATATTTATTCCTTCAAAAGTTATTCGAGGTCAAAGTTGAACTAAGGACAAATTTTAATATTTTTCCATTTTTTTACGCAACCATAAACTTTATTAGAAAATTTTATGGGACATTTTTTGGAGAGCATTCTATTTTCTATAACTTATCTCTATAAAAGTTTTTGATATTTTTCACAGGTCCTAAGTTATTTGCATTGAACTAAAACTATTTTAACCTAAAAATTATAACTTGAACTTTTGAAGGAACAAATATATCAAAAAATTGTAAGAGACCTTTTTTGTAGAGCGTTCAATTTTCTACAAGTACATACCTTGGTCATTCCGAAGTGTTGTCACCAACGTGAGTTATAGAATTCCAAAGTGCAAGAGAATATTGTTCCCATGTTATTTAAATGGAAAATCAAAATTTGCGATGCGGCACCTCTTAATATTAATATTAAGAGCTTAAACTTTCACAGTATTTTTTTTTGTCATTTCCAACAATATTTTCGATATAATTGAGAAAAAAAATTTATAATTTTTTTTGAATCAGTCTTATATATATTCGAAACTATTGGGCCTAAGATTTTAAAGATATACAGAAAATAGTTATTTCCTTATACGTTACAGGAAAAACAACAAAAAGTCTAGATAGATTTAGAGAAATAAGAAAAGTCCTCATACAATCAATTTTTAAGATTAAGATTTCCACTGAGAGAAATATTTCCACATACCTTCAGTCTCAACTCAACTTAATTCTACTTGAAATAACTAATTACAATTCTAATTGATATAGAAAGTACTTCCTTCAAATATAATCTTTCAGTTGATGAAAGTACCTATTTCAATATACTTTCACACATACTAACCGGCACTCCCTACTTAGGAGATTTGAAATAAAAATTAAATTTATTTAAAAGAATCCGTATTGTAATAATACACTTCTACCAACAATATCCATTCAACTGTGAAGAAAAGAAATTGTTACATTATTAACCGCAAAATGATGAAGATGTGTAACATACGAAAATTATAATTTAAAACATTTATTGAATAACCTTCTGGGTTGAGTTAATTTGTAGCTTGGAAGAGTTGTATTAAAACAGTGCACTGCGAGCTCTTGCAAACCTTGTTTTTATAGGTTTTTCAGGGATTAATTAGATGAAACATATGACCCATTTATGAAGGTTTTAGGGTAATTTTGCAAAAATACTTTTTTTCGTATTCCGGTCCGGGAAATCTAAAAATCGTGAAAATTTTTTGATAGAAGCTATACTTTTCCGGGAAATTCAATTTTTCTGAAAATTTTTCAAATTTTCCGGAAAAGTAATTTTTTTTTGGAAAAACTGATCAAATTTTTGAAACGGTCGTATCGAAAAACCCCTTTATGCAAAATTTCAACGAAATCGGAATTCAAAATTTAAATGAAAATTTTCGAAAAAAATTTTCAACTTTGACCTTTAATAACTCGCTCCCGTTTGAAAATTAAGAGGTGATATATTTTTTTAATGTTAATATAGACCTTCGGCTTTGGTTTTTTGTATATTAGCTTTCTTCGATTCCATTTTTTTTTTAAAATTATGCATCTTTGACTTTTAATAACTTTGCTATTTATGAAATCGAAAAAACCAAATATAGTCCTATAAATAGGGCCATCCTTGCTCTATCGAACGGTCAAGAGATGAACGTCATAACTTCAACGGTTTGGCCGTAATGACATTTTAAAGAAGAGTATGTGAAAAAAATTTCGAAAAATTTCCGGTTTTTTCAAGAAAAAGCCAAAAAGTGTTGTATAATGAAGGTATTGTTGAAACGGTCAATTATTAGGTATTTTGGTTTGGAAAAACCGAAAATCGGGTTAAATATCCAAAAAAACGTATATTTCTCCAAAAAAATCCGATTTTTTTTTAAATTTAGGGGAAAAAATTTAATCTAACCTAACTTAATCTTATCTAACCTAACCTAACTCTTATCTAACCTAACTTAATTTTTTTTTTAAATGTAAAATCTTCTTTCTTTATAATAATTAAGGAATTAAATATTTGTTTTAGTTAAATATGGATCTTTAACTGTTCAATAATGACAATTTGATCGTTTCGATCCATAGACGTAGATGATATAAATTTTTAAAGTTAAATTTTTACGGAAAATTTCACATATGAAGGTGTCTCTGGGAAGTATGTTATTAGAATTATACAAAAAGAGGATTTATTATCAATTTGATGAGGTAAGTCCGTTTTTTGCATTTTTTTTTGAAAAAATTGTACGGATCCATTATTAAAAAATTTTTGAAAATTTTTCGGTATACCTGAATAAAAAAATAATTTTTGAAAAAAAAATTTTTTATAGATGGTTTGAAAGATAATTACTCGAACTATAATTTTCTAAACTTTCAAAAAAATTTTATCTCACAACCGATAAAATTTTCGGAATCGGTAACCTCGAAAATACCCCTCCCTAAAATTTCATCAAAATCGGACGAAATTTTTTTTTCACCCCCCCCGATGGTCCTGATAAAAATTTTGAAAATTAATTTTTAATTGGAAAAATTGATTTTGAAGAACGGAAATTATGCTCATCGTTTTCGGGGTCCTAAAAAGGTGCCCCATACCAAATTTGGTGAAATTCGTACGAAATTCAGGATTGGGCAAAATTTTACCCCCCTATTACGGTACTTATACATAACGGGCAACTTGAGCGTTTTTTCCGATGAAGAAAAAAAAAACGAAAATTTGCAAGAGAGATTTTATATAGAGGATCGAAAATGATTAATAGAGAAGACGTAATAGAGAAGATAAAAAAAAATGTTTGGGGGTAGTTGGGGGGGGGGGAGGGGGTAATTTGTTTAAAAAAATTTTTGTTAGAATAACCAATGGTGGATCCATTAGGAAAAAGTGATGCTGATTTCGGGAAAAATATTGATTTTTACCCATCGGCGCTGCCACTAGAGGAAAATATAAAGGTAACTTTTTTATTTATGAAAGTATGAAAAAATACCCAAATTCATAATTGAAGTAGATCGAGACCTACATATAGACTATATAAAATATATAGGTAGTACGATTAAAAATTCGAGAAAAAGAGGAAAAAGTTTAAAAAAAAATAAAAATATTTTTTAAGAAAATTTTCATCATGCCCACGAAAATTTGCGGGTTCGAATCTATGGGAATTGATTTAAAAAAAAATTAAAAGTCGATATGGAGGGCGCCACAAGTGGCGCCAAATTTTGAGGTTAGAACATTATTTTCACTAATTTCGTAATATGCCGTTATAAACGATGCCTAAAAACACCATACGCGGTTTCCAACATCAATTCGGGGCCATACTTGGGGGATTTTGGGGGGGGGTCAATTTCGAAAAAAAAAAATTTGCATTATAAGCATCCCAAATGAAGAAGATTGCCCGAATATTAACGTTCCGATGTGATATTTTGGCGGGTCTTGTACCCCAAAAAAGGGGGGGTAGGGGGGTTAAAATTTAGGGGCGAAGAAAGTTCGATAAATTCTTTCGCCCGGGGGTATTAAAAAAATTTTCAGAAAAAAATTTTTTTTAACTCTCACATATTTTCGGCTTTACCGGTATATATTTTCAGGTTGACCCCCCCTTTTTTGGGTTCTATAGACTCGTACGATTTTTGCGAATCGAATGGTTTTTGTTTCGACTCGATAGCTCGAATAATAAAAAAGTTGCTTTCCGCCGGACACAGAATTTCCGAAGCCGTGGGAGGCGTAAGGGGGGCGTATTTTTTTTGTCGGCCAAAATTTCTTTGTATGTGTTTATCGCGATATCAATTTCGGTTTTTGAGAAAGCTATGTGGTCCGAGAATGTACGTCGGGGGGCGTAAAAACCCATGTCTCGACTTTGTGTTCAAAAAAATTTTCCCTACACGCCCATATATATATCGTTAGTCCAAATTGGATTTCGAGGATAGCTCATGTTCCCTGTTACAGGGTGTCTGATTAAGAGAGGTAACCCGCTGTATCTCAGAAACTATCTATCGTACAGCTTAGAGAAAAAAAAATTGTATCACAAACTCGCATACGAGAAACTGCTGGAAATTTTTTTCAAGTTTTCTACTCCACCGCTAGAGGACGTAGCTCACAATAATAACACAAAAACAACATTTTTCTATAATAAATGTACCGTTATAGTACCACAAAATTCAAATTGGTAATCATTAGATCATTTTAGGTAACTTTGCTCCAATACTTTTTCCTCTATTTTGTAAAATAACTGGTAGGGGTGAGTAGGAAAGCTGACTCAATAAAACGGTTATAACTTTTGTTCCGCTTTATGGATTTTGACAAACTTAGTATCATTTGAAAGGGAATTCAATGCCTAATAAAATATTATATCATCGTTTCATTCCATTGGTTTAACGGTCGCTAGGTGGCAGTGATTGAACAATTGTTTTGTTTTCAACTTTTTTTGGGAATCTTCAAATGCGATGCTATATTTTTGAATCATTTACTTGAAAGAGGATGGAATTTAAAAAAATGGTAAAAACCGCATCTCTTTATCTATTTTTTAAACGAATATACGAGACAAAATAGGTATACTAGGGGATCAAGCTTTATACTTAAGTAAATTGAAAATTTTAGATAATGTAGTAGGCGTCCATAAATTGTTGATAACTTGAATATAAAATTAATGTAGAGTGAATTTATGAACCCATAACGGTTAGTAATTTAAAAATACGTAATGCCTTACACAAATAGCGAAGCTTATGATATTGTAATGTTTTTGTTATTTATTAAAATAGTTTTTACCGGTGGGATATACACACTACTATGTCTGTTTACTATTGATTTATTTATAGAAGCACACTCTGTATTGAACTTAATTTATGTATACACTTTACTTAATGTCTACTAATTTATTTACACTCGGTATAATAGTTCTAATTTATTTTTACCACTTGAATATTACACTATTTATCTTGACTCTTTCATTCACTGTCTTTCTGTGGACTAATTCTTTACTAACTGTGTTTTTATTAACTTGCTGTCTTTGTTTTACTAATTATCAACTCACTCAAAAACCCGCGTATGTATAGTCTTAATCAATTCTGGAAAATTCTTGAATTTTCCACGCTCGTCATATGTTCTCGAAAGCGCATTCGCCAAAATTTATAGTTGAGCGACAGGGCTGGTCTTGAGTTGGTGACTTCGTAACAATATGTTAAAAGTGTATTTTGAATGTTTTGAGAATGCTCCGATTGCAGTAAGAGAATATGCATTGAAATATCCATTGCGACAACATTTTTGCAGAAGAGCATTTAAAAATTTGGATAAACGTTTAAAACAAACCGGATCTGTTCAATCTAAAAGATAAAATTTTTATGTATACCTATTTTGTCTCGTATCTTCGCTTAGAAAATAGATATTTACCATTCTTTTTTAAATTCCATCCTTTTCCAAGTAAACGATTAAAAAATATAGCATCGCATTTGAAGATTCCCAAAAAAAGTTGAAAACAAATTTGTTCCATAACCGTCACCTAGCGACCGTTAACACCATTGGAATGAAACGATGATATAATATTTTATTAGGCATTGAATTCCCTTTCAAATGATACTAAGTTTGTTAAAATCCATGAAACGGAACAAAAGTTATAACAGTTTTATTGAGTTAGCTTTACTACTGACCCCTACCAGTTATTTTACAAGATAAAGGAAAAAGTACTGGAGCAAACTTACGTAAAATGATCTAATGATTACGAATATTTAAATTTTGTTGTACTATAACGGTACATTTATTATAGAAAAATGATGTTTTTGTGATATTATTGTGAACTACGCCCTCTAGGGGTGGAGTACAAAACTTGAAAATAATTTCCAGCAGTGTCTCGTACAGTATTCGCCAGCTAGCTTGATGTCCTAAATGCTTTCTAGGGAGTTATTGACGCCGCCCATCCGATAACTGTAAACAGTGCCGTGCAAGTTCTGAGGATACGCTTTCTGTTACAAATTAACACAACTTCTACAATTAATAAAGTAAAGTCCGTCCGGAAATATATGATCCTAACTTAATAAATAATATTTAATTCTTTGTTATAATTATTGGTATATTGATTTCAATAGAAACGGATCTGCTTTATACCTGAATTCTGAGTACATAAATAATATTTTAACAATGAGGTACCCATTACAATAACATGTTATTTATCTAATTGAAGATTATAAAGTTAGGATCTTATATTTCCGGACGGACTATAATTAAAATTTGTTAGAAACTAAATAATTTCTTCTAGGTAGTAATGAGAATAAAAGAAACACAACACTTGACGAGTTTCTCCTTCAGTACATTTACGATTTTCTTCATTAACGGCTGACATTTTTACAAGCACTTTATTGTACAAAGCAGAAACAATAACTGTGTGACGCTACGCTACTGAAAATCTTAACACCTGATAAGGTCGATGCAATTGGCGTTTGTCAAAATTTTACCCCCAATAGCAGCCGAGTAGGCAGGGCACTATTACTCTGTCTCTCTTAGTTGGTAATTTCTGGGACATCAAGTTAGCTGGCGAATACTGTATGCGAGTTTATAATACAATTTTTTTTTCTCTAAGCTGTACGATGAATAGTTTCTGAGATACAGCGGGTTACCTCTCTTAATCAGGCACCCGCTACTAACTTCGTGCTAGCATGTAGACTAATCCAGAGTTTATTTTCCAGATCCGTACAAGCAATTTTTGATTATTTCTCAACGCTCTGTATGCACATGCTCATACAATTTAAAAAGAGTTTAGGAAAATTACGATTTGAATTGGGCTAAACCACTCCCCGGTACAAACGTCTCAAGTGCACGGCGACTATTATTTTACTAAGTTTACGTCACCGCATAATCGTCACCTGCTGCTGTTATCACGTTACCTGTCACCATCACTTACCGGGCGTATCGATAAAATTTTTAAAGGGTTTTATTTATTTCTGTTTTCACTTATGTCGGAAGTACCTATTTTTTTCTATTGATGTATTCCATTATGTAACAAAAATTATTGGAAAGCTATTTCAATAAAAAAATAAGAATTTTAATAAAGATTGGAGGATTATTTTTCCATTATGAATTGAGCAAACTATTATTATTTTATATGAATTGCCATATAAAATTACAGGTGTCTTCATAATACCGGTAACGACTTAAATATACCTTCCAGGTGTATTTTAAATATGCTGGGTGTAAAAAAATATTGATTGAATAATATTTAATTGTCTATTCTCATTATGGCCTACGCATGGTACACTTTAATTGTTTTAAAGATAATGTGAATAGCGAGGTAGACGGCAAACGTACTGTCAAGGTCATAACATCGTTCGATTGAACTACAGATACGTTTTTTAGAAGAAATAAATTGTCTATATAAAATTTATTGACATAAAGAAAAATGGTTGAGCCACAGCGGCAGTTATATGAAATTTTTTGAGTAAAAGCACTTCAATCGCGGTTATTCGTAGAGAAATTTATCTTGGCAGTTGAACAGCAGACGCGCAAATATACAATCCGTGGATAATCGAAGAAAAGCGATGAGCATCTCAATCTGCATCTAGATATAACGGTGGTTAGATTTAAAGTTTGTCTAAAATCAATAGTAGAATCGATGAACTAAAAATGGACTAAAAAATGTAGGACCCAGTGACACCTACGGCCTTACGACTTCGACAATTGCGGAACTAGTCAAGCGTTACACCCATGCTCAATCCCTAAAGAGATGGGATGGAATCAAAGGATGCAATCTTGCCAGGATCACCTTGGGCGACCCTGGGAAGCTAGAGCCGAAGAAATATTTGGCGATGATCAGGAAAAACCTACGCTTAACAGTAGGATTTCTAACTGGCCACTGGCTACGGCAGTACAACAAAGAGATTAGAAAGGCAAAAAGGCAATCGTGGAAGAAGTTCTGTGAGGAGGTTTTAGATACCCCCACGTGTCCTAGAACCCACAAGGTGCTGGCAAAGGGAGATACTGTGAATAAAGTAGGGTTCCTAAAAAAGGACGAAGATACCAACACAACAACATTTGAGGAAAGTATAACAATGCTAATCAAGGCACACTTTCCGGCCGCAACAATTCTGAATGACCCTGTAGCGGTGGATAGTTCGCAAAGCAAGCCAAAAAGGCCAAGTGCCTCGGTCTGGAAACTGGCTTCAGAGGTAACAAGGCCAAATAGAATAAGGTGGGCCATAAACAAGTTTCAACCTTTTAAATCCCCAGGGGAGGATGGAATATACCCCATCCTACTCCAAAAGGGACAGGAAATATTAATTCCACATCTATGTAGGATATTCAAGGCTTGTATAGCTACTCAATACATACCTACGGAGTGGCAAAAAGGGGGAGTCATTTATATACCCAAGGTAGGCAGATTAAATGACATGACACCCAAATCATACCGTCCAATCAGTCTAGTGTTCTTCCTGTTTAAAACGTTGGAGAGACTAATAGACAAATACATTAGAGATGAGGTTTTATCGACAAACCCTCTCAACGAGCGACAATACGCGTATCAGCCAGGCAAGTCAACAGACTTAGCACTGGATGATCTCAACATGCTACTAACTACATCATCAGACAAAGAGATAGCCATGACAACTTTTGTAGACATTGAGGGTTCTTTCAATAATGCATCTACACTGTCAATTAACAAAACTCTAGAAAAAAAGGGGTGCCACTCCTCCTGTGTCGGTGGAAAAACGCCAGTTTGGAAAAAAGGGTAATCATATTGGCAATAACACCGTCACAGCTAGAGCAGGCAGGGGTTGCCCGCAAGGAGGGGTGTTATCACCACTTCTGTGGGCTATCCTAGTAGACGAACTACTGAAGAGGCTGACATCCAAAGGGTATGCCGATAATCTCGCGATTATTGTAAAAGGCAAATTCCCAGGTACAGTCTCGGAGCAGACACAAACTGTCCTGAACATAATTAACAAATGGTGCCAAGAGGAGGAACTAACTGTAAACCCTCTTAAAACCACGATAGTTGTTTTCACCAAGAAGAAAGTACTGAGAGGACTGAAGTCACCAGTTCTTAATAGGGTGGAAATTCCAATTGCCCAAGAGGCAAAATACTTGGGAATCATATTTGACCATAAGTTGACATGGAATCAACACCTACAGAAAATAATACAAAAAGGTGCGATAGCCCTCAATCTGTGCAGAAGAATGTGCGGAAAGAACTGGGGGCTACAACCAAAAATGATCATATAGCTATATACAAGAGTCATCAGACCCATGATAGCATGACTCGGTGGTATGGTGGACAAAGACTCGGCAGGCTGGGGCGATCCAAAAGCTCAATGGCATCAAAAGGCAAGCTTGCCTGGCTGCCACGGGAGCCATGAGGACAACCCCAACAGCCGCACTTGAAGTCTTGCTGAACCTGCCGCCACTCCATGTCTACATACAAGGCGAAGCCAGGTCAATCAATAATAGATTTACCAGAGGGCAAGCGCCCATTAGTAGGCTATACGGTAAGGTGTATAACGAGCTGTACAATGAATTGGGAATCGACCCCATAATAGGAATGCCATCGGACGAGATGATTCCCAAGAATAGCTTCGGGAAAAACTTCAAAACAGTCATAACAGGCAGAGAGGCATGGAAGGAAGGACCTCCAATTAACGCAGAGATGGCTACACAGATGGCTCAAAAATCAAGGAAGGTGTAGGAGCAGGAATATATATAGCCAAGCCAAAGATAAGAGTCTCACTGAGCTTAGGTAAACATGTGACGATATTCCAGGCACAAGTTGCAGCAATACAGCACTGTGCAGGGGAGCTATTAAGGCAAGAGTTTGAGGAAAAGACCATTGCCATATACTCCGACAGCCAAGCAGCTAGATAAATTCCAAACTTGTTTGGGACTGCTTGCTACAAGTGCTGTGCAGTCGTAATGGATTGTTCGTAGCCTGAGTACCAGGCCAGGTCACAAGGGCAATGAAGAGGCAGACTCACTAGCCCGAGAAGGGGCTCGATGTGCTCCCATTAGCCCAGAACCTTTCTGTGGCATAACGAAGGCGCTGCAAAAAACAAATAGCAGCACTTGGATAAAAAATCAGTCTCGACAATGGCGGAACAAGGCGCCAAAAATGAGGCAGGCCAAAGAGTTCATCAAGGAACCCTCGCCAAAATTCACGGAGTATCTACTGAACCAGAATAGGAAAACAATCAGGATCCTGGTTGGGCTCCTGACAGGGCATTGTAGACTTAACAAACATATGAATAACATCGGATTGGCAGAAACAACCATATGTAGGTTTTGCCAAGAAGATGAGGAAACCCCAGTACACATACTGTGCTACTGCGAAGGCCTGACTAGGCTGAGGTTTTCAACGATAGGGGAGGAAAAACCAAAACCCTCCCAATATATGGCGAACCTGAGATTTGCCATCAGTCTAGTAATAAGAACGGGTCTAGACAAGGAACTCTAGAATAACAGGAGGGCATACACAATAGATCTGCAGAGGTCGTAGTGCACTCTTAGAAGCACTTAAGCCCCATATTTATCTATCTATCTTAGTTCAGTTCTCACAGAGAATAGATCAAGCTTACTCGTGACGTGTGTGTGTGTGTATTTTTTTATCCCATTTCCTAATATGGCGTTTGACGACAGTTTGCTAAAACTACAATTTTCCAGCTGAAACCGAGGAGTTCTTATGCGAAAAAATTCGAATCCTAGTATATCGCCCATTAAATAACCAAGAAACCGAATTGTTTACATTTTCAGGGTTAGCCAGCATCGCGCTATTTTTCATTTCCGCCTTTTTCATTCATAATAGACCGGTAGCCCATGACACATGTGGGGCTTAATTATTTCTAATGGAAGTCGTTTTTACCATCGAGATTTATGTGAAAAACAAGTAGAATAAGACGCTATTCCCCAAGACCCAAACTGGATAATCGACGCTACAGTGGACATTGAAAATCTTAGAATTTTCACGAAATTAGAACAAAATTAACTTGTTGATGTCGTGTACTTGGATGCATTCCTTGGGTACTACTTTATCATAAAAAAAACATGGCATACAAATCCAAGTGATACTAAGGGTTGATAAGATGGGTTAAAAATTGATAAAAAGGTGAAAAAAAGATTTTCTTTAAATATACTGAAAATATTGGCTTAACTGTATTGACTTATATTATTTAATGCAGTGTAATGCTAATAACTTACGACCCATTGAAAATATAGAAACATTTTATAAAGATAAATTATAGCCAATAAAACGCTCTACAAAAAATAACCCATAAAATTTTTTCATAAACTTGATTGTAGCGTGGAAAAATTGAAAAAATTTCAAAAATGTCAAAATGTATTACTAACTATTTAACCTTGAAAAACTTTGGAGGGAGTTAAAATATCAAAGAAATATAGGGGACCTTTTTGTAGAGCGTCAAATTTCCTAGAAGAATATATCTTAGTAATTCCGAAGTATTGCTCCCTATGTGAGCTATAAAATTCCAAATCAGAAGACAATTTTGTTTCCATGTTATTTGAATGGAAAATAGAAATTATCAATGCGGCACATCTTAATATAAATATTAAGAGTTCAAACTTTTACAGTATTTTATTTTCGTCTAGTCCAACAATATTTTCAGTATCTTAAAGGAAAAAAATCGATTTTTTTGAAACAGTCTAATAAATATATACATTTTAAGTAACATAATATAAAAGTTAAGATATACAAGTGGTGTGAAGTAAAAGACCAATTACACCATTGCACAACTAGCTTAACTTCAAACATTGTTCATATCAACCAAATTATTCTAAAAACTTTTGTCCTATACGACTGAAATAAATACATAACTCACATACTTTTATGTTATTATTTAGCAACAAGCGGATTAAATAACAATGTCTCCTTTCAGTAGGTGGGGTATCTCTGTTTAGTTGTTAATTATAAAATAAATATAAATAAAATTAAATAGCTTTGACGATGTGCATCACCAATACCGTCTACTAAACGTTCGATTGAGTATTCTAAAATGTAAATTAAGATATATCAAGGATGATCTTGAAGATGGTTCACCTTGAGATGCCTACATAACACATGAATTATTCAAATTAACTTTTTTTGTAGGTTACGTACATAATAGATTTCGTGAAATGTTTGATATTTCATTTCAAAAGATAATTGAAATATGTAATGAAGAAGGATCATTTTTTTGTGTTTTTTTAATATGATGGGTTGTTTGAAAAGTTTGTGCCACGCCATTGACGTGTCTGTATGTTTTTTAACAACAGAAAAAATTTACTGCCCTAGGAAATTCTTGCAAACATGGTGAATGTGTTGATTGACTGAGCTGCTTCAGAGAGATTTATTGACAAGTGGGCTGGCTTGTTTGAAGATAGTCGTACCATCGTTGAAGATAATCCACGCAGTCGACGTCCAAAAACTGTAACCACACCAGAAATACGAGGGTTGTCTTTTATATTTTTGCATGTAGAGCTAGAAAAAAACAGTAGATAACTTTTTAACCATTCTCCACAAAGAGAAATCCATTTTTGAATCCTTTGGAACCAAATCTGGAAGCAGTTATTCCACTCGCTTGTTGGTACATTCAAAATAGAGTGTTTGAAGGCGCTGACTGCATCTTCTGGTGACTGGAATCTTTGACCACGCAGTTCATTCTTAATTTTTGGAAATGTAAAAAAATCGTTGGGATTTAGGTCGGGACTGTATGGAGGATGGTCCAACAATTCGATGTTTTCTTGTTTTAAAGACTCAATTGTTTTTCGAGCTGTGTGGGAACTTGCAGGATCATTTGTCGTTGGGGGTTGGTTTTTTGAAACTCAGCAAGTATTTCCGGCAACAAATCAATATGTACCAATAAGCAGTAACATCTCTTTAATTCTGCAGAGGAGTTGTTGTTACATGACCCACTATTACGACAAATGTCGCCACCATCTTTTTAGAAACACTTTGAGAACGAATAACTTTCGTCGGTTTTGGTTCATGTTAGAACACCCAAACAGCTGACTGACGTTTATTTTCCGGTTCATAAGAGTAAATCCAGAATTCATCACCCCTGACAATACTGTAAATATTTTTTGAGTTTCCTGCGTTAAACCCGTTTAGAATTTTTTGACACCAATCGACTCTGCTCCCTGTTCTTCCGTCAACAGATGCGGTATCCAACGAGAAACCAATTTTTTTATAGATAATTAATTCTTCATGTAAAATTTCTGAAATGTGGTCTTTGAAATGCCCGCCCAATTATGCTCCAATTTCAAGATATGTGACATGTCGATCTTTCTGGATCAGCTTACATACATCATCAACGTTCTTGGATCGTCGCTAGGATGGATCAGTCCATTTTTAAATTCTCCAAACCAACGAGAAATTGTCGACTGACGTGGTGCATCATTGCCGAAAACAGAAACCAACTTGGCAGGACATTCTTGTTGAGACAACCGAAAATTGTGAAGAATTATTGCGCGAAAATTTTCTCGGCTTAATTCCATTTGTCGGATGACTCATCAACTTAATTTTGACATTTGATATTTGTTGACAGGCGCCAACTATGTTGTTATATGCTACAGGGTTCAGACTCTCCATTTCAAAAAAAAATTTCCAGGTTTTCCAGCCACAAAAAATAAGACAAAATATATATCTTGAAGCTTTTATTTTGTCTTTGGATATTAAAGTAATACGAATTGGGTTTACCAACTATTTAACTTTATTCTTTTCTGGTGATTTGACCCACTTTCGTGGGTAATCAAAGCCTTCCTTCCCATGTTACTCAAAGAAAAAGTTTACATTTTGCCTCAAAAGGGTTTCCGGGTACTTCGCCAAATATTTCTGACCACTCTTTGTTAATTCTCGGATCACGCCACGCAGGATTAAATACTGTCTTCTTGTTTCCCATATTTAATATTTTGAACTATCTTGAACTTAAAACTTTACAAAAACTCGTTTTTTTACTACATAACCTTGCTTTGTTTAATCATTCGTTGGTTCGTTACACAGTTCTTCTCCGTTCGTTAGCTCGTTCACAAATTTCCCTGACTTTTCCTTGCCTTTTTTGTGCGAACTATAAATTCTCTGACATTTCCAGTCTTTTTGAGTATCATTTTATTTTTCCCTGACTTTTCCAGATTCTCCAGCCGAGGCCGAACCCAAAACACTTAAAAGGCAACCTTCGTATAATATATGTGTCGCTTCATGCTTGTCTATAAAGTTGATTTAGAAGTAGTGGAGAACAGGATATATATATATATATATATATATATATGATGTGCACAGTCACAGTGAACCCTAAACTTGTTTATTTCAACTAAAAGTTACACTTAGATGAAAAGAGAAAACTTTTCTCTCACGATCTCGAAGATATTAAATAAATAATACGTTTTAGAATAAAAAAATTGCCCCAATCCATCCTATTAATATATAGATAGAGAAAGTCAATGAACAAACACAACTGCAATAGGAAGTAGAACGTTTACTTTAAAGATAAATACATGGACCCCATATTTGGATACAGCATACAATGTGTTCAACCTGCGGCTGATTTTCATTGTCGCAATATTTATGTTGGTACGGAATATGTAGTCTTTGGCGCGGTACGAGTTAAACAACAATAAAAAGTTTTTAAGTAGAAAAGGCATGGGCGCCGCCTGGAATATTTTCAGGGATTTGTATCTGCATCTACACATACTATAAACCAATAAAAAATATAGAACTATATATGTATATTGTATAGTATGTGATATGGCCGTTGATGCCACATCAGTTGAAATGACAACACATTTTATGCTGTCGTAAAAAATAGGATGCCTTCAATTTAGTGGACTGGAATTCTATAGGATGCTGGTTCTTTCGCATAAATAATAACTGTATTTCGTTAACAATTCAGTAAACTTTAACGTCGAAAATACATACAGATGGAACGATGAATATAGACAAACCTTTCAGTGTGAAATAGTAATTATTAGAACGATATTACTCTTTCCTTTGTGGTTTTGTAACGTTAATTTCGTTCACTTTACTTTCCTTCAGTTAATTAATAATAAATTATCGTATGGGCGGCGAATAGCCAGTCCTTTCTCATACCCAACACCGAGAAATGTTTCAAGGCTAAATATATTTACTGTCGACGAGAGTCGAAATCAACGTTTCTATACGGGCCGATCGAGTTCCGTCTGTCGTGAAAATAGTCACTGCTATTTTGATATTCCCACTTCGACCTCGTGTCTCTTCTTCTACCACTTATTAATTAAATATGAATTAAGAATTCACTATTGAAATGTAAATTCCTTTCCTGGTCAAGGCGCCTGAGCTTGACATGAACATGAGACGTAAGTCTGTTATCTTTCATATGATTTCCTGTATTTAAAAAATGGCGGAGAGGGTTCATTCTTCTTTCTTATGAACATGTGCCATTAAAGCCTTTCTATCTTATCTTTAAGAAGTGCATTCATTTGAATGGTAAGTTATATCGCTTAAATGTATAACTATAACTATCCTTTCTTAATAGTTTTCTACTTTCCTATCTTTATTATGTAGCAATGTCGTTCCAGTGCCAGGAATATATATATCGATATGATTTTGTGGTTTTTTTTGTCTTTCATATTTCTTTAATATTATCTTTGAATATATTTCAAACCTTTTTAAAAATATATACATATTTAAAATATGTATGTATTTACCGGTGTAGAATCGGTTACTCGATTTTATGTTTTTTTTTATTTTGCTTTCTTTGAGTATTTCTTTTATCTAAAAATACAGGATGTATGAACCACGTTGTCAAATAATTTTCTTTAACATTGTAAGATCATACTTCAGACATCCTGGATTTTGTTAAATTGGGTAAGTTGGTTCCTGATACTAGTATTGTTCTTAGCACTTTACCTGGGACAAACTTTACCTGGACCCAAACTTTACCTGGACCCAAACTTTACCTGGGACAAAACTTTACCTGGATCCAAACTTTAGCTGGGACATTGTACCTGAGACACTACCTGGAACTTTACCTGAGCCAGGACTTTTACCTGGAATACTCTACCTGGGAATATTATCTGGGATAAGATATGTAACTTCAAAAGGACACCAAGGACACCATCTCCTCACCATCACTCCAGGAAAGTAATATAAATATTTCATCGCTTCTTCAACGACGTCAATAAAAACTAGTCCAATTTTTTTTTACTTTGTAGCAAAAGTCAATATACAACTTGTAAATTTAATAACGTTGTTTATAAAGTTTATTTTCCCTTCCAATCTTACAGGATTTGTCGTTATAATGCTGATGTCAATAACAAATAAGCTAGTATTATTCAGTGTGGCGCCCACTTACCTTTCTTAACTTTCATAATTTACCTTTATCTAATTTCAGTACCTTAAATAAATTTCAAGTAGGATTACCCGAGAACCGGTAAGACTACTCTCTGAATTTGTACTAGTTTGGTCTCAGAATCTACACCTGAGGTGCTCTCTAAACCGAGTAGCCGTTGCAGTTTTCAAAGCACTATTCACTTAATTATAACTTTGCTTCGGGTTGCAAACTTTAACTTTATAGAAAAATGCACTTATTATGCAGGAAATAAAGGAATTAAATTAATTACTATGAAACTTGACCCATTTGGTCTGAAAATATCGATTTTATACCGGTAAAGGAGTGGTAGGTCTTAGCTGGGAGACCGATCGGGTTGGAAATTCAACATCGACTCTACTGTCTGAGATAACGCATTTAGGCGCGAAGTGTTCGTTTGGTCACGCCTACTTCAACTGCCGAAGAATAATAGTAAATATTGCAAGGCGTCGGTCAGCCGCCAAGGAAAGAAAACCAAACACGATTTTGAACTAAGGTAGAAGTGTTTTGGAGGCAGTGGCGCGCCGGTATGAATTTCGAATTTAAATAAAAGGACTAAAATATAACTGTACAGGAATATACAAAGGAACTAAAATATAAATATACAAATTGTTGATCTTGAGGTTTCAACAGTACGTGGATAAATGCAATGTCAAATTCAAATCATGCGAGTATTCAATTAAATATATTTCGCTCATCGGATACATACTTAAGGTGCGCTCTACTAAGCGTTCACAACATTTTGACAATTTTTCAAAATGTTAACAATTATTGACCATTCTTGACAATTTTTCAAAAATTTTGACCATTTTTCAAAAATTTTGACAATTTTCAACAATTATTGACCATTTTTGACATTTTTTTATAATTATTGACAATTTTTTCAAAATTTTAACAGTTTTTTGTAATTATTCGCCATTTTTTCACAATTTTGACAATTTTTGACCATTTTTCAAAATTTTAACAATTATTCACCATTTTTGACAGTTTCTGACAATTATTGACCATTTTTGACAACTTTCAAAAATTTTGACAATTATTGTAAATTTTTCAAAGTATTTAACAATTTTTGATCATTTTTCAAAATTTTAACAATCATTGACTATTTTTGACCATTTTTTAAAATTTCTGACAGATTCTGACAATTATTGACCATTTTTGACAATTTTTCAAAAATTTTGACCATTCTTCGAAAATTTTGACAATTTTTAACAATTATTGACCATTTTTGACAGTTTTTTATAATTATTTACCATTTTTTCATAATTTTGACCATTTTTGACAATTTTCCAAAAATATGACCATTTTCCCAAATTTTTGACAATTTTTGAAAATAGTTTTGCAATTATTAACCATTTTTTCAAAATTTTGACAATTTTTGAGGATTTTTCCAAATTCTTGACCATATTTTAAAATTTTGACAATTCAAAATTTTTTTATTGACCATTTTTGACAACTTTCAAAAATTTTGACAATTATTGTAAATTTTTCAAAGTATTTAACAATTTTTGATCATTTTTCAAAATTTTAACAATTATTGACTATTTTTGACCATTTTTTAAAATATTTAACAATTTTTGACAGATTCTGACAATTATTGACCATTTTTGACAATTTTTCAAAAATTTTGACCATTCTTCGAAAATTTTGACAATTTTTAATAATTATTGACCATTTTTGACAGTCTTTTATAATTGTTGACCATTTTTTCAAAATTTTCACAGTTTTTGACCATTTTTCCAAATTTTTGACAATTTTTGAAAATCTTTGGCAATTATTAACCATTTTTTCAAAATTTTGACAGCTATTCAACAGGGTGCTAAGGGAGGAAGAGTTTCCAGAAGGATAGGAGTAGTATGAGGGCGCGCTGAAAGGAGCTATTGGGAATAGGAGAGATTGGATGGACCGGAAATTCGGGGAAGTGGACTATTTCTTGACACAGGTGTTCACTGGACATGGATCGAGAGTAGGGTACCTCCACAAGATTGGAAGAAGAGAGACTGGAGTGTGCGAGAGGTATGAAGTGGAGGATGGTGTGGGGCATCTGTTTAGATGCTGGAGGAACGAGGAAGTGCTGAAGAAGTTGGAGAGGAAACTAGGGGAGATACTGTTGAGGGGGGAGGAGGAATGGATGGAGGTAAGTGGCGTAGTAGAGAGCATGGTTAGGGGGAGAGAACGACTCGATATGGCATGAGAGGTAGGAGTGAAAGTTAGGGAGAAGACGACTGTGTGAGCGGAGAGTGTGCGAGGGACCGCCGCCCGTCTCGAAGTATGCTAGGGTAGTGATTCCAAGGCGGGAGTAACGGCGAGTTTGATGTGGGTTTGGTTGGTAGGCATCCCCTTGGGGATGAGTCCAACACCATTTGGTTCCTGGACCCATTCAAACATGAGTTCCCCATCTCGGACCGAAAAAAAGTGTCTTGCAAGTATGTGAATAGAGGTCCTTCTTCCACCTGTCAAAACTTTTACTGTACTCTTATTCTGAGTTAAGCATTTTTTTTCTCATCTGGTCATAGGCTCCAAGGACTCTATCTTTGACTGTTTTAGCTTATTCCACACCACTTTGCCTTCTTTTCTGTTTTTGTCCGCCCTGTAGCAATTTGAATCAACTTGTGGTACATTTTTGAAAAAAAGGGATGCGCTATCAAAAGAAAACTGGTATCACTCTGTATGTTAGATTATTCTTTTAATAAATAGTAAATTAAAATAAAAAATATACCTGTTTAGCTAATAATCAATTAATTCGTTACTTTACATTCATCTAATATTTCAGAAGTTTCTCTTGCGTTAAAAATAAACAAACAGTTGGATTGAATAGACGCACACCTCTTGTTTTTGTGGAAGGGTCATTAATCTCATGGGTAAAAGTGACCGTTTAGAACCAAATATGGACATGAAACTAACTGTCAACTCTTTCTCGGGCATTACAAGTATCGGTAACATAACAAGGGGAAACGGAAATTATGTTTTTACTAATATGGATTTAAAACGTATCAGTAATTACTATTAAATATCAAACATATGATACATAAAAGGTTTCCCAATAAGGGCAGGTGATGTTGATACTTATGGAATAAAATAAAATAAGATGTTTGTGTGTGTTGGGTATTAACGAAATTATTTTTTTATTTGGAAGTTTCATTATGTATGGAATATAACATCGACTTATCGCGGTGGCACTGATCCGAGTGGTAATTTTCAATTACTTTGTCTCATAGGTCCTAATAAATTGTAGCGATGGTCTGGATTATGCTGACTTTAAGGGAATCGAACCATTACGGCTTATCGACATAGATCTGTGATTCCGGGAACCCCCAAAATAAAAAGTCGGGGTCAAATCGTACGATTTTGGTGGACAATCCTCATCATATCTGTGAGAGATATCTATACTCCCAAATTGTTTATGCAGAATACCCATCGTGGCACCCTGCTGGAATCAATATCGTTCAGTTTGGGCCAAAAGGGATCGGTTATGGTCTCACCAACGTCGTTTGAAAAAAAAAACGGATCGAGAACGCCGTAGATCCAAAATCCGCACAACACCATAACTTTTTCACCTGGTGTACCTTGTGTGCAATTTTACTTGTTAATTGTCCATGGTCGTTAACTTTGAATTCCTGGGTCAGTTGAATCAAAGACAAAATTCATCAAGTTGAAGTGTGCGAAAGATCGATTTTTTGCGAGGAATTGATTGGTTTTTCCATCTGGAATATCTAAGTTGTAACTACTTTAGTCATAGAAACGACAACGCCGCATTATCGGAAATATCTTACTATACTCTATTTGAAGAAGGCAGAGAGCAATAAACCCTTTTAAAATAACTATTCCAAGGGCGTACCAGCTTGTGATTCTAAAGAAATCAATAATTGTGAATTTTATAATAAAGCAATCAAGTGAAATTGGAAGAGATAAATTGTGGAAAATTCTGCGAGATGAATTTTATAGTTTATTTCAGAAAGGTATAGAGAAATAAAACCTCATTAGGTATGCAAAGGGAGCACAGAGTGACCCAACGAATATTTAAGCCACTTTCATAGTTTGGCATTGATTTCATTGTAAAATTATTTCTTTTTATCAAGTGCAGGTAGTACCACCCGGGTTGGGGTCAATATATGGGTTTAGCCTATTGTTATCCATTCACAAACACTGAAAATAGTGTGCCAAAGGCGTGCCGGTAGGATACTCGTAAAAAGGAAAGAATTTTATTTTAACAGAATAAAAATTAGGCATTATGTACATAGTATTAGGTACACTTATTTTTTATTGAACATTATACAAAAAATACATTATACAGAAATTAAATTATAAAAAATCAAAATATTCTTCGTCATCTGAGAAACTGTCATCTCCTCTTGACGTTATAATTAACGGGTCGACGGTCCGATCGATCAAGTAGTCAAGATCCCACATTTTCTCCTCTTCTTTGATGACATGCTGGACTGCTTTTCGCCAGTTCTCTGGTATCACCTCCTTAATGGCTTCATCAAACAGTAGCTTAACGTCTTTCATTTTGAATGTCGTGTTGTGTCTTGCTACAAATCCTCTCACTTGTGCCCAGTTCTATAGGATTTAGCTCGCAATGATATGGCGGTGTGCGCAGCACAGTTACACTATGTTTTTCTGCTATATCTTCCACGGCGTATTTCATAAAACGATTTATGTGTAAATTTGCTATAGCTAATAGTTCTTTTTTTATCAAATTATCTTCAAATTCAATTCTTTTGGTGGTTAACCAGTCAATAATTTCTTGTTTTCTCCAAGATGAAGTTGGAGTCTTCTCTATGCGTCGAGAATGATAACTCGCGTTATCCATAACTACTACTGAATCAGCCGTAAGATATTTTATCATTTCACCAAAATAGTCTTCAAAAACATCCGAATCCATGTCCTTGTGGTAATCTCCCGTATGGCACGACTGAAAGGTTAGCAAACCTTCTTTTAAAAATCCCTCTTCGCTTCCAATATGGACGATTATTAGTCTTTTCCCTTTACCTGAAGGCACCTTAATACCCGTTGACAGGCCTTCCATGAAAGCTTGGCGAGCACTGGTTATATTTTTGTCTTGCCACATTTTTGGTACTGTATAACCTTCATTGATCTACGTCTCATCAAGATAAAAGATTTTCTTCTGCTCTGTTCTGTACTGCTTTATACTTCTTAAGTATTTTAGTCGCCAGCAAACAATTTCATCGCTTTCCAGTAAAAGTGCTTTACGGTTATGCTTTTCCCAGGCAAAATCCATATTTCTCAAAGTTTTTTAGTTATCAACGGAACACTATGTCATCCTAGCCAAGCTCCATTAAAATCTTATCTAGGGTGGGTATTTCTTTTTTAAAATAAAAAGAGTGAACTTTTCTTCGAATTACACTTTTGGTGTCTTCATCAAGGACATTTACTGGTCTGCCTGGACTTTTCTTGGGAGGCTCCACTTGGCCTGCTATCTTTCTCCCCCGCAATAATTTCAAAACGGTGGACTTTCCAACTCCAGTCATTCGGGAACATCGGTCGACAGTTTCTTGTACAGTAAATTTCGGGTAATGGTATTTTATGCAATCGTGTACATTTAAAATAATAAGTTTTTCATTCACTGATAGTGGAGAATTATTGGAACATCTTTTCGTTGGTGTAAATGTCGCCATTTTATTACTAATCTTATAATACTGTGAACACTATTTACGGCTTAACAGCAAATACTGATGCGTTAAACTAAACAAATATACTTATAAAGGTCTAAAAATTTTGGGTAAGACACCTTGCGGCGCATGGTTGAGCCGAATCTGAAACAGGGTTGGAATTAGGCAGAGGCACTAATAGAAGGTTAAACGGTACCTGTTAAACGCAAAACTTAACTGTATAATCTACTACCTAAGTAATATCCCTACACAATATTTCGATATTGACACTTCAGGCCAGAAAACATACTTTTCCTAATTCTCTTACGCAATTACTTGACATTTTAATATTACAAACAATACTATTTCAAGACCTACGCTTATGGCCGACACCGAAATTGAGCCGAACTGGACGGAATTCCCCATTTTATTACTCTATACCTTTCTGAAATAGACTATAGATGGGAAAAGGTAAACAGAAAGTCGCTATTAATCGAAAAAGATGAAATTGTATGTTGGAGACGGAATTATTTGCGGTCAATAAGGGATTTTCGCAATGAAAATGGAAAAAGAAAACGACTGATAATTACGCATATTGTGAGTAAATATGGGTTATTGAAAGATCGTCTGTTAGCATTTGATTCAATTCACACCGGAGAAGATATGAATGCTGATGTTTTTGAGGACTATTTTTCACAAATGATAACTCTAATTCCGCCCAATTCGGTAATTTCTTACAGGTAACTGTAATTAACTAAATAACTACAAAACCGAGATGTTTTTTTGTTGATATAGAATTTTGGTTTGTGATTAGATGTGGGGATGTCGCTGATATCGCACTCTTAGCATTTCCTTTACTGGGGTTAATGTATAGGTGTGGTATTAACGTAGTCTCCAGTCCAGGATTATGCTGTCAGAGCTTCTGGACGAATAGCATCTACCTTGTACTGATGAGGCGCAAATACGCCGAAACCGGTCTAAGTGATGTTATTCCTTCTAATCGCAAACCAGAATGGTTGGTTCTATCTTGCAGATATACCAACCCCGTTTACTTTAGAAGTGTAATTCAATGTCTGCCAGGGCATATAGCCCGACAAGTAGTTGTTGCTTCTTAGTGAACGGTCTGTTCTTTTAAAATTATTTTTCAAATTTTGTAAAGCGTTATAATAGTATTAAACAATTATTATTATTATTATTATATGTCTATTATTATAATTGAATCTGTAATGAACGTATTATTATTAATTGATATTATATTATATGGCTAGTTTTTATCGCCGTTTTCCTTTAATATCATACCTACTGACAGCCCTACCTAAAGGTACGTCTATGTCTGCAATTATAAGAGACCCGAAGATGGGATTTCTACTGTATACCGGTTTTGTACAGAGTTGGGTAGGCAAATAAAAGAATAAATATTTGAATGATAATGTAAATAATTTTGAAATTCTGGAGTTTTAGTTGCCCACCCGGTAAGGATTTTGCATGTTAAATTAGGTTTTATTACTCTCTATCTATTTCAAACAGACCGTAGGGCTGAATATGTTTATTTATGCATTTTCAGACCGAATCGCCCTGTAAAATGATGGTTAATATCCAATCATCAATGTAGTTGTTCTATAGGCACATTTTAAAATTGAAACGCTCATCTTGAAGTGGTTCACATTTGTTGATGGATTATTTTTCTGGAAACCACTGAATCTAAAAAAAAATAAGTTTTTCAAAATCTTTGTTCTTTCTCCTCTTCTTTCCAATGATTTTAAAACGTCAGATTTCATGGGATCTTCGCACATTTATCCAGGGCCGTTAACAATAAATATTAAGTTTAGTCTAATATTCTGACCAGGATCATTCATAATGGTCGAAATACTCTCCCTGCTGTAACTCATACAAAGATTATAACATATTGAGCAAATGGCATAGATGATAGCGAACAGGGCTTGTGTCTGGAAGTTCAATTGTCGCTAAAAAAATTTCAATTTATTTATTACAAAAAGCGCTTCCTGTCAATTGTTATAGATATTTCATCAGAAGCTTCATATTTCGAAAAGGTGAGATAGAATGAAAATATATAACAAAGCTTTTTGTAATAAATTAAAAATATTGTTTACTTTTTAGTTTCATCTGCTATTGAAGCAAGTTTTTTAAATTATTATTTTCACAATTTCTGTTAGGTATTTTAAAGACGACATTCCAATGGTAAATAAAAGACTAAACAAATTTTAAAAAACACGCCATTTTCTTCACTTTCAAAATGACATTTTTCAAAAATAAATAACAAAAACTACCCCTTGGAGATTAGCTAAGTGATTTTCCTATTAGCTAAATGAATTTCCTATTAACTGAGTATCTGTTCTAATAGTATAACACTTGATTATAAATTTTAAGCTGTTCTGTCATTTTTTTCACTGTCAAAATGACATATTTCCAAAATAAATCATAAAACCCAATCCTTGAAGGTTGATTTATTGATTGATTAGTTCGGAACCACCAGTCAGAGGCTTCGAATCCTCGGCACCTCAGCCATTAAGCTTTTTGTGCTCTTGGTAGTACCGTTTATGAGAAGAGACCAGTAGCCCTTATCAGGCTCAAAAGTCTTTTCACTTGGTACTTCTTGGAGAAATCCTTCCTTGGGCGTTCTAGTCCTAGGAGTCTACATCTCCAATGAGAGAGTGCTGCACATCCTCTTCCATGCACAACAGACAGATAGGTTCACCCCTATATATGCCAATTGTATGTATGTGTTTCCTTTGGGTACAGTGACCGGTGAGTAATCCTGTCATTTTCCTTATCTGGTCCCTGCTGAGGTTTAATATTCCGTTAGTCAGCGACCCAGTCCGAGAGTTTTTTGACCAGGAGTTTGCTGTGTTCCTGCTTTGGCACTTGGCTCCAGTACGACTGATGTTTTGTTTGAATCCACCGAGATGTATAACCAAATGCTGGTTCAGGACCAGTGAATGCCCTTTAATTGCCTACAATACCCTTGTGCCTGCGGACCCACTTAAGTGTTTGCCAGGTTTTTGAAGACAGTCCCAGACCAGTCTAGATCTGATCTGGGGGCATGCTTAATATATCAGACTATCTGAGAGTATAAGGATCTTTTGGCCTCTATACCCCCTTTAAATGTTGATTTGAAAACACGTGTCAATATCATAGATTTCAGCCTGGAATAGGTACGGATGCAAAAATCCCCAACGATGCGTGGACACCACAACAAATTTCCTTCCTGATTGCATGCTTCCAACCCATCTCAGTTTAGCTGGATATTGTATGGTTGTTTTTCGTTAATTGAGGTCAGCATGTTGTCAGTTCTCATTTCAAAAAGCGAGTTTGTGATCTGGAATGACTGAGGGTGTTGGTTCCCTCGTGCCAATTCCCATTGCACTTGTGATGCCTTTTGGTCCAATATAATAATATAATAATAAATATTTAAAATAAGAATTAAATTCCCTTGATCTTATTTCAACAAAACGTTCGAACATTTCATTATTATATAAATATAAATTAAGAAGGTTACTGAATATAAAGTCAAGTTCAAAGCGTGAAGTAAGACAAAACAATTATATGTTTATCTGTTTTACTCGAACTTGACTGGATATATAAATATACATTCAGTATTTATCTGAGGAGAAGATAATGCAGAATACTTGAAGAAGACCATTCTATATAGTTGAATAGTCAGCTATTAGTAATCATTAACCATTACGTATAAGTATGCTATACGGCTAGGTACTTATGCATATAGCATTAGTTTAGTAAGTAGTGTAATGTATTATAGTAAATAAATCAAACATATCCCAGTGCTAGAAGTAGTTGTTTCATTCCCTTACGGTGACCATCCATTACACACTTCAGCCTGTATGTAGCCATTCTCGCTTCCGCCTTAACATGCGCAGAGCAAGAGGCGGAATATTGAGAATCGCTTCCAATGCTTCTCATCGCACCCGTTATGCACAGACAATAATTTTCCTGTTAGTTTAGTATTCAATTTATTATCAAGTTACTTGTTTATGAATTTTAAGTAGCTCCGTTATTTTTATCACCGTCAAAATGACATATTTCCAGAATAAATGATAAAAACCACCCCTTGTAGATTAGCTAAATACTTTTTCTGTTAGTTGAGTGTTCAATTTATTATCACCCTGTAAAATTTTGACCTCGTACATTGTATCGAAGCTAACAATCGTGTCGATTTTCGCTGACTTTGTGGAAAAAAAGCTACAATTACAATTTGGAACATTTCCAATTCGGATATGTAATGGCGTTGAGATAGTGGAAGTTTATACAGTTCAAATTCACATAGTACATTTGAAAGCGTCACCTCGATAGCGTGTAAATAGGGCAACTGTGTATATTTATGCGTTAAAATTACTCTTTTAAATTCTTTCTTGTCAAGTTCAATGCCAAAGAGTCTGGACGGATTTAAGATAAAAGAGAAAAATCTTGAATAGTTGCCAAGATTTGATATATGAATATAAATGAATATGAAAGTTTTCGGTTATTTAAAGGGAAAATGGATAAAGGGCGGAAACTTCAACAATAACCTAAAATAAGAATAAATAATAGTTTGAAAGTTTAAAAAACTTGCTTTTATAGTGGATGGAAGTAAAAAATAATATTTAATTATACCTATCCAAGAATAAAAATATATTATTCTAACGCTTACAACAATGTTTTGAAGAATATTTTTCGAAAACAGTGACCGTTCAACGAAGAAGAAACAACTACTTCCCGGGCTACATGCCCCTACAGACATTGAATTACACTTCTAAGTCAAACGGGGTTGGTAAATCTACAAGATTTAAACCAACCATTCTGGTTTGCAACTAGAAGGGACAACATAACTTGTAGACCGGTTTCGACGTATTGCGCCTCATCAGTACAAGGTATATGTTTTCGTCCGAGGGTTAATCCCGAACTGAATTTGTCTCTACAATCACCAACTATACAAACCTTCCAATGACGGAAATGTAATAGTTGCGAAAGTAGCGACTCCTTCACCTCCAAGTCACAAACATAGCTTGAAACATAAAGAATTATTATAGCTTCCTGTAAAATTGTCGTATTTAGTAAAGCGTGTTACCAATAGATATCGAAGAATAACAATATATTATTCTTCGCTTTACAACTAGTTTGGTTGGTTTAAATCTTGTAGATTTACCAGCCCCGTTTGACTTAGAAGTGTAATTCAATGTCTGTCGGGGCATGTAGCCCGGGAAGTAGTTGTTTCTTCTTCGTTGAACGGTCACTGTTTTTGAAAAATATTTTTCAAAACATTGTTGTAAGCGTTAGAATAATATATTTTTATTCTTCGATATCTATTGGTAACACGCTTTACTAAATACGACAATTTTACAGGAAACTGTAATAATTCTTTATTTATACCCATTTTTTCACAATTTTTCCCATTATTTCCCGTTTTTTCAATTTCGCTCATATTTTCACTTTTTTCCACTTTCACCCTTTCTCTTTATTCCACTTTTTCCAGTTTCCCGCTTTTCTACATTTTCTCCTATCTACTTTTTCACTTCTTTCAATTATTTTTCCTTCTTTCTCCACTCTTTTCCCCATGTTTCCACATTTGTCACTCTTTTTTCTCCTTTGTCCCTTTCTCTCCCTTTTTGCCCATTTTCTCTTTTCCATATTTCCCTCTTTTTTCATTTACTTTCCTTTGTTTTCACTAATTTCCAGTATTTTCCTTCTTTCTACACTATTTTCACCATTCTTCCACATTTCTCCGTATGTTTTCTCATTTTCCACATTATACCGCTTTTTCACATTTTTCCAGCTTCTCTTCCACGTTCTCTGATTTTTTAACTTTTTTCCTGCGTTTTCCACTTTATAATTTGTTGTGAATAGAATAATAAAAAAATTATAACTGGCAGGGTATATTTATTTAAGGTTTCATTTAAAAGAAAAAAAAACGAGATAAAGTGAAATTATGAAATGGGGATGATGTTTAGTTTTTTGCGATTTTATGTGAAATCTGACTTCCTAGCAAAAATTTTTCTTCCTAAAAGTTGTAAATAAAATATAAAATCTAAAACTCTATTTCGAAATATTTTTCAAAATAATTAAAACATTTCTAATATATTAAATTATTGCGTTGAATAAAAATTGTCTTAAATGGAAATCAGCTGATTTTCGAGATATTTGTAATTTTAGAAAAAAAAATAGATTCAAAATATTCCACGAAAGTCCAGAAATCACAAGCAAATGGAAATAAAAATAATTGACTTCAACATGAATGTTTCAAGAAAAAATAAAGAAGCGATTATTTTTAGTTTGGACTATTATATTTTTTAAATAAATTTTATTTGTATTTTGGAATCCTCCATTGAAATGTATTCATAATTCATTTTTTTATCACAATATTTTAGCAGGTATTTTCAAAATTTTCTTCGAAATTTCTTTTATTTCGGTTCAAGAAATACTTAATTTTGAGTGTAAATTATTATAATTCAATTCTACGACTTGAAGTCACACTATATAGAAATCCGAAATCAATTGCAAAAGCTCAAGCATGTGTTCGTCGCCCTTGCCGACTTTTTCCTTCGATCGGCCTCCTTTTTCCTTTGATCAGCATATATAGTACAAGTTAAACAGAAAAACATCGAATAGAAGAAAAAAATAATCAAAGTTGTTGCAAATTAAATTTTAAATAAAAACTTTTTTTAAGTTTTCAGCTAATCCACATGGAATTCCCCTGAAATTGCGGTTAAAGTTAAGGGTAGTTTTTAGTATGCTATTTAAAATATGTAATCAGTCCAGAAATCGTACGAAATCAATGCTTTAGGCTGGTGGTGGCTTGTAAGAGGGTTTTGGGACTAGTGGACTAGGCTAACTGGGGACACCACTTAAAAAAACGCGCCTAGAGCTCTACCTCATGGATGGTTTGGAAAAGGGCTTAAATTAGACAATAAATTAGCCGCTGATGTAGCAAACTTTTAATATTAGATTTAAATTATTTCATTTTCATAGGTAATATTTCTAGACTATGGAATTATGTAATATCACTAAAATAAAAATCATATTTTAAGAAGCTGCTGGAAACTACCCCTAACTTTGAATGATATTTGCGAGAAAACAGTGAGGAATAGGTCAAATGTTTATAGAAAAGTTTTTATGCAAAATTTTATTGCCAACAATATTTATTACTATGATTTTTCACGTTTAAGCAACGGGTTACGAGAGAATTGAGAAAAACCGGCGCAAAGTACGATTTGGGGGGTGGTTTTTAGCGAAATAAGGGATGTTGCGGACAATATTCGGAAGGGAACATTTCGGGGTTTTGTTACTACTCCTATATATGAACAGATCCACGTAAAATGAAAACTTTATAATTTTTTTCTTCTAAAAATTGCTATTGCCGTGTACTAATATGCCGATCGAAGGAAAAAGTCAGCAAAGGCGATGAACACGTGTTTTAGCTTTTGCAATTGATTTTTTGACAAACTTTATATAGCTACCTACATGAAATAAATTAATCATTAATCCTGACGATCCTGGTCAGGATATTGGATAATTGTGCAAAGTTTCAATATTCCGTAGGAAAAGCTAATAAAAGTGGTATAATAAGAATTATTTTGTTATTTGTTCATCTTCCTGTTTATTCGCTTTAAAAATATTATGCTGTAAATGTATTAAAAAAATGAAAATAATACATCTGGTGATATATCTGAAATTGTAAATATGTTTGCTAAATATTTTTCTACTGTGTATGATTCAAGTCAACCAAATGTAATTTCAGAATATAATTACAACGATGTCATCAATA
This sequence comes from Lochmaea crataegi, assembly GCA_947563755.1. Lineage (NCBI taxonomy): Eukaryota > Metazoa > Arthropoda > Insecta > Coleoptera > Chrysomelidae > Lochmaea > Lochmaea crataegi. The sequence goes on along the minus strand of OX387422.1, from coordinate 87,236,560 downwards.
TTTCATGGTACTCTGTAGATTTTAAGGATATTATTGATCATATATTGAGAACACCACCGAAATTAACGTACGGTCCTGATGGTATCCCACTATTTATGTTAAACAAATGCATTTTTACTCTCGCTACTCCATTAGCTATAATACTCAGCAAGTCCTTAGACCAAGGAATTTTTCCAGATTTCTGGCACATATAGATATGATTATTATTATTTTTAATTAATTATTATTTTCTTTATTTTAACCTTTCTTAACTCGGCAACATGAAAATCTGACTCTCTTTAGGTTCCAACGCTGATGAATTATTTTGTATTATATAAATGTTAAGACTTTGAATCAACAATATTTTTTATGGGTCCAACAATTTTATTAGTTTTAATGAATTATTTTTTTTATATTAAATGTTATTAGAAAAGAAATTTTGTTACGCCCATGGAAAGCATTCCTTATTGTCTTTGACCTGACCACGTGTTTTAAAATTTTAATATCTATGATCTGTGTTGTAAGTTGCAGTTTAGTTTGAAGTGATTTAATGGTCTGTCTGAACAAAATGAAAGTTTCACTATTTAAATAAAATAAAATGCAATGGATCTCAATTAAACAATTTAATAATAATATTGAAAAATTACATGAATATCAATTCCACTTTAACTAATGACGTAACAAAAAAAAACAATGAGAACACAGAAACAAACTTAACCTAAAATAAAATAATTCTTTCGATTTCGAGGTAAGTTATAATTTAGAATTCTATTAAAATAAAGCTTATTATTGATTTATTTTTTTTTATAGATGTACATCTGATTAAATTTTGATTCTATTATTTTTATTGGTACCAATAAATATCACTAGCCTAACACTACATTCGGAGTACTGAATCGATGAAGGTTTTTCCATTTACAGGATTGCAATGTAGACTGGAATATTGGGAATTCAAATTCTCCTGGAACACAGGACCAACTCCACGTCTTCTTACAGGTATGTGCCTTTTTAACTTTTTTAAATTTTGACTTTCACTTTCTTTCTTGACTTCTTAATGCACTATTGCTTTATTATTATGAACCTTTTTTTTAAACTAAAACTAAACTAAAATCTTCCAATCACAACGCAGCATTATTTATTTTCAAACAACAATTTCTGATATTAAAGTTCTTTGATTCAAGCTAATCGTTCTGTCTTTTCAAAGCATGACAAATATTCATTGATGTTGATGTCATCTTGACAGTGACAACTCAGCCATAATTTTGGTCGTGCGTAAAGTGACTTTTCCGCACGCGATTGCTGGCCGCTGACGCGTCGTTCGGCCATCTGCAATTGCGTGCGGAAAAAGTATCACTTTCCGCACTTGTTAGGTAAACTACTTTTTCGATCAATTATCAATGTCCTTGGGTTATTACTACTGATAACATTCTACGTGTAATTGAAATTTCCACTCTTGAACATAAATGCATGGAAAATGATCTATGTTTTTTCTATAAAATTATTAATGGCTCCGTGCAGTGTCCTCAAATTCTTGAAATGATTGATCTCAATGTCAATGATAAGAGAAGACGTAACACGAAACTTTTTAAAACACCATAAATATGATCGTAGTAACTATACGGTTTGAACGAACCTATTACAAGGATGCTGAGGTTTACAATTAAATATTTTCAATCCTTCACTTCCGCAATTTAATACGACTGACAAGGATTTAGAATAGTCCTATATTATATTATATTATTTTATTTCTGTTTATTTTATAATTGTGAAAGTGTTCATTATGTTTATTTCATTTATAATTGCATTTTTATGTTTTACATGTTTTATCACAATTTTATATACAATTGTTTATTAATTTTTTTATATAAAAATGGATATTTCCGTGAATAAATAAATAAATCTGAATCTAAATATTTTGAAGGGATTAGTTTTGAAGTGAAACATTTTTATCCATTTACCAACACACATGTCAATTTTTACTAAAAACATCACGCTTGCCTTGAAGTTACAGAGGCGTGCGTGTTAATAATTATTGTTAATTATTGTCAAGCTAATATTTATTAATAAAATGGAAAAATTCAATGCCGAAGCGATTAGACCTTGAAACAACATTTTAATGCATCCCTCGGGTGCAACGTTGTATTTTAGGAGATAAACATTGTCTTTGTCGAGTTCCAGATTTTAAATAATGATATTTAATAATAATCATGGAAAATTTCAATAAATCCCTTTCTTAGTCACAAAAACAAAATGGTGTCAATACCAATTTTATGAAAAAAATTTCAACAGTGTGGCCAAATATGTGTCAAACATTTGATAATAAATGTATTTACTATAATTTTGCATTTTTATCAAGTGAAAAATTGGCAGAAAATTTGAAATTATTGAATTATTGAAATAATTTGAAACATTCTGTTCTGTGTTACTCCTGTTGTGAACGTGAACACAATAGTAATGTTCTTTCGTACTGAAAGAAGTGATCTATGTAACTAAAATCAGGTAGATCAGTTTAAGCGATCGTTCTTTCGTTTTCAATCAGTTCCCCCTCTACACCTTAAAAGTGATCATAAGTAATTATTCTGAACGCGGAATTTATTATATCAGTTAGATCACATTGGTAAAGTTAACCTCAACAATTTAAGCTAGAAGTTTTTAATATACATTTACAAGGGAATCTAATATTAATTTTCTTTCCATTTCGTTAGTTTTTCTTGTTCTACACAGCGTAACTCAATAAATAAGTAAAAAATAAATAACCTCCAAATGACAAAACGACATGTTATCTGTGGGGCATTCAGTGAATGAATGTGTTCTGATTGCAAAATCACTTCCACTTTAATCACATAAGTTCCATCAGTTGAATCAGTACGAAAGAACATAGCTATTGTATAATATAAAACATTAACAAACGCAAAACATTTCAGAAATCATAGTTATGTTGATAAGATTACGTAACATTTCCGAACAAATAAGATTATATGGTAAAATAGATAAAATTTTATAGCGAAAGGTAAGAATACTAGAATCCTGTGAATCGGAAAAAACAATTTACCTACATGCATAACTCCGGCAGACAAAACCATCTATAATCGACTTAGTCACAAATTGAAGACAAAATTCAAAGAAATACGGGATGCACAATACGAAAAATACGTGTCTAAACTAACAAGAACAGATAATTCCATCTAGAAACCAACAAAAAATTCAAGAAAAGGTAAGCGGTCGTCAGACCGCCGACAGAAGCTTGCTTCTTATGCACAATAAAATGACCATTTTTCGTGAATTTTTCACCATTTTTCAAAAATTTTGACAATTTTTGACCTTTTGATAGTTTTTGACGAATTTTGACAATTATTGACCGACTTTGACAATTATTGACCATTTTTGACAATTTTTCAAAAATTTTAAGATATTTGGCAATTATTGACCATTTTTTCAAAATTTTGACAATGTTTTCAAATTTTAACAATTATTGACCATTTTTGACAATCATTGACCAATTTTGACAGTTTTGACAATTATTGATCGTTTTTGACAATTTTTCAAAAATTTTGACCATTCTAGACCATTTTTCCAAATTTCATATTTTTGACAATTTTTGACAGGTTCTGACAATTATTGTCGATTTTTGACAATTTTTCAAAAATTTTGACAATTATTGACCATTTTTTCAAAATTTTGACAATTTTTCGAAAAATTTGACCATTTTTCAAAATTTTGACAGTTTGGACAATTTTTGACGATTTTTCCAAATTCTTGACAATTTTTGACCATATTTAAAAATTTTTGACAATTTTTCTAAAATTTCAACAATTATTTACCATTTTTGACAGTTTTTGACGACTTTCGACAATTATTGACCGTCTTTGACAATTATTGACCATTTTTGACAATTTTTCAAAATTTTTAACATATTTGGCTATTATTGGTAATTTTTTCAAAATTTTGACAGTTTTTGACAATTTTTGATCATTTTTCCAAATTTTTTACCATATTTAAAAAAATTTGACAATTTTTCAAAAAATTTTAACATATTTGGCAATTATTAACCATTTTTTCACACCTATAGGTGTGCGAGCTCAGTGCGGCAAGAGAGATTGCGCATAGTCGCTTGAATGAGTTATCGCGTGACGAACGCTTTTTCGTAACATCACACGTTTCACGAGTTCACTAGCCTTCCCAAAAGTCATATGTCGTGCAATAAGAAGCAAGCTTCAATTTAAATTTCATTGGATTAGTGGATTATTCAGAAATCTGGCAACGCTGTTGCGTGACGGATCCTTATTCGCTTTTTCGTAACATTACACGTTTCACGAGTTCACTAGCCTTTTCAGAAATATGGCAAAACTGTTGCGTGACGGAACTTTTTCGTAACGGTTACACGTTTAACGAGTTCACTAGCCTTCTCAAAAGTCCTATGTCGTGCAATAAGAAGCAAGCTTCAAAAAAACCAAGATAACAAGGGGTAGTCATGCTAACATATATTTACAACGCAATCATAACACTCGGATATTGTCCAAATTCATTTTCATTTAAAGTTGCACAAATCATATTGATTGGCAAACCAGGCAAAGACCCAACCAATGTGTCATCTTACCGTCCATTAAGCCTGCTACCAACAATGTCCAAACTTCTTACAAAACTACTCATACATAGAATAACTGAAGATCTACCTCCACAGGAATGGATCCCCTGCCACCAATTTAGATTCCGACACAAACATTCGACAGTGCAACAAGTCGACCGACTCACGCAGGTAATAAACAAAGCCCTGGAGAACAAAGAATGCTGCTCTGCTGTTTTCCTCGATATTGGACAGGCTTTTGACAGAGTGTGGCACCAAGGGTTGCTATACAAAATTAAAAGAATTCATCCACCAAATTACTACCTACTTCTGAAATCTTACCTAACCAACAGAACCTTCCAAGAGAAAGTTAACGAAGAAAAGTCCGAACTTTTTCTTATTGCCGCAGGGTAGCGTACTTGGCCCACTACTTTACATACTGTACACATCTGATATACCAGAGACACAGTACACAACAACACGAACTTTTGCCGACGACACAGTCATCCTCTCCACCAACCAAGAACCACAAGCAGCAACAACGAATGTACAGGCCCATCTAAACAAATTACAAGAGTGGCTACAAAAATGGAGGATTAAAGTAAATGAAAGCAAATCAACACATGTAACATTTACGCTACGTAAGGGCACATGTCCCCCAGTAAAGTTAAATAATACATAAATACCACAAGCAGATAGCGCCAAATATTTAGGAATCCACCTAGACAAAAAACTTAACTGGAAACATCACATCATAAAAAAAAAGAGAAGAACTTGACATAAAAGCAAGAGAACTAACTACATTGGCTAATAGGAAAATATCTAGTTTCACTAGAAAACAAAATCCTTATCTACAAAACTGTCATTAAGCCTATATGGACATATGGAGTTGAGCTGCGGGGTTGTGCTTTAAAATCTAACGTAAATATTATCCAGAGATCCCAATCGAAAATACTCCGTCAACTAGTAGATGCTCCATGGTATGTATCAAATCACACCATTCACGTAGACCTGGGGGTGCCCACAGCACAAGAAGTTATTCAGGAGAGAATAATCAAACATCATAAAACCACAGAAACTCATCCAAATCCACTACTAGAGGAATTGTTAAGACCAAGAAACACAAAAAGACTGGAAAAATGGCCAATAGACCTTGTATGAGGTTTTAGAGGTTACATCACTGGATGTAAACACTTTTTTTGATGTTTCAACTTCTTCCTCATAGATGGCAACAATAGTTACTACAGTGCCCTCCACAAAACATTGTATCTAAAATCCTCCAAAAAAGAAGTTTGTATACACTGTTTGTCCGCACCAGAGATCCAATCGTCAAAACACAGTGGAACCGTCTAAACGCCCAGGTCAGACTGGAAATTAACGCGCACAAACGTGCAAAGTGGAGATCGTCCACGGCTGACCTGGACTATAGACAGGGCCACTTGTTCTGGCGAAACTTCAACATTCTTATAGGTGGTAGATATAAGAAGGTACATTCGCATCTCCTGGTAAACGGGCAAACGTTCTATACCCCCGAACAAAAATCCGATAAATTCAGGGAAAACCTTCAAAACTTTTTCTCTCCCCCCAACAATCCCAATTTCAACCGAGAGTTCGCAATAGAATCCGACCACCTCACTCGAAACATCACCAGAAGCCCGCACGTCTTCACCCCCCTTAGCGAAGAAAACCCTTTTATAGCCCCTTTTTCCATCCAAACCGCATGCAAAACAGGAAAAAACACCTCCCCAGGCCCAGACTCAATTTCAAGGCAAACTCTCAAAAACTTTCCAGAGGAGATATATCCTCTCCTCCAAAACTTATTAAATTCATGCCCCTCCTTCTCATATTTTCCAAAAATTTGGAAAACAACGAACTCCGTACTCATCCCCAACCCCGGAAAGACCCTACCGACCCTGAATCTTACAGACCTATCTCTCTTATCAGCGTCCTAGGGAAAGTCCTTGAGCGCCTGCTTAAGGACAGAATCTGTGACTTCTGCACCACGAACAGCATCATCCCTCCATTCCAACACGGATTCAGAACGGAACACTCCTGCCAAAACGCCCTCTCCAGCCTCCAAACCACAATAACAAAGTCATTCAATCTCCGACAATACACTGCAGCCATCTTCATGGATGACCAAAAGGCTTTCGACCAGGTCTGGCATACGGGCCTGATCAGGAAGTTCATGAGCATCCGTCTCCCCCCTCCAACAGTAAAACTCATTTATTCATACCTCACAAATTGCTCCATAAGTGTCAAAGTCGGAAACTCCATATCTCGACCGTTCACCCCTCGAGCCGGAGTCCCCCAGGGCTCCGTCCTCGCACCTCTACTATATCTTATATTCACCTACGACATTCCGTCACCTCGAAACCCATACGAAAAACATCCAGCAATACGCTGACGACACCTCCCTCATCTCCACAGCCAAAAACCTCCATACACTCCAACTTCGAACCCAACAAACTCTCAACACCTACTCCAAGTGGTGCAGCCAATGGAGAGTAACTCTCAACACCCAAAAAACCCAGACAATAGTCTTCTGCCACCCAAACCGAAAATTTCAACTTCAGAATTTCCGAATATCGCTCTGGGGGGATTGGCTCGAAATCCGCAAATAAGTCACATACTTGGAGGTGAGATTCACTCACACCCTCAACTGGAGAACAGACGTCCGGTTGACTCTGGACAAAATGCGGAAGAGAGCCAATCTTATCAAGGCGTTAGTAGGAAAGTTTGGGCGAACACACATATCCTCTCTTCTTCACACCTATAAAACCTTCATTCGACCCATTATGGACTACAAATCCACCATCTACTGCACCCTCACTCCAGGTACTCTCAAAAACATCCAATCGTGTGAAAGAGCCATACTCCGCTACTGCCAATACCAATCATTTATGTCCCCAAGCATTCAGGTTTAAAACAATACAAACATTCCCACTATCACTACCCGGCTAAAAGACCTACAATCCCGGTATGTCAATCGAACCATAACCTCCAATAACATCATTGCAAAAAATACCCTCCAAATGCCCTGGTCAAGACGTCAAACACTCTCACGAAAACCCAAAAAAAAATTCCCCACAAAGATGCAGCAGCGGTGGACCCGATGAGTCACGGAAGAAACAAACACGACCTTCTCTCCGCCCAAAAAAGCCCCCAAATCTCCCCCCTGCAGAGGACATTTTCCTATATCAGGGACAAAATATCACCCAAAAACTATTCTACCATAAACTTCCATCCCCAAAACGCCCCTTCGAACTTCTCTCTCTCTCTAACAATAGTTAAAAAAATAATTCAGTCATGTGTCAAGTCACCCTACCGTTAAGTAATTTAAATACTATTTTGAACATGAACTTACGTAATGACCAGAAAAACATTGATAGAAGATTTGATCTCAATCATATAGGGTATCCAAAATTTAATGCCAAAGTTTCCAATTTTCAAAGTTAAATTTTTCAAAAATTTTAAATGTGACACCCTGTATATTATTGCATATTTGGAAACTCTTTTCAACAATACTCATACATGATACCCGACTCGTGGCAGATTTCTCAAAAAAGGCGTAATCTGTAAAACGATAAATATAACTATCAATTTGTTGTTAAATGTATAAAAACAATTTGAAAATAATTTTTGAAAATTTTCTTTTATTGTTTAAAAAAATTGTTATAGACAAATGCGTTATTTTTTAATTAAAAAAAAATGATTTGGGAATCTAGTCCTTAATAAAAATAATAATTTTTAGGAACAAAATAGTTTCTTGAATAAATTTTTTTATTGCCAAAAAACGCACTTGCTAATTAACAATTTTTTTGTTGTTGCTAAATATGGATATTTACTATTTTCCATTTGTTTCATTTTATCAAACAAACAATTTTTTATAAACAAATGTATTTTTGCGCTAATTCCTAAATAAAAAAAGAAAAAACTGAAAACAACCATGTGTGTGTTTTCAAAGTTATATCAAAATAGAACAAAAATTTTTCCCATAAAAAACGACACATGCCATATTCGTTATTGGTTAACAAATACGTAAAGCGAAGAAAATAAATTCAATAAAATAAATTCAATTAAAAATAGCCATGACCACATTCCGATAGGCAAGGTATTTTAGGAGTATTTCTTCTATTTATGAAATTTCATTTCACCCAGATGACAGATGGACGAAGGTGAATCTCTCTTCGGCTCCTGTAATACATGAGTCAACCTGTAGAAAAACTTTTTTAACTGCTGCCATAAACAATGTGCTATCAATCATTTTCAAATAGACTATACTATCAGAAATAATTTAATAAATGATATATTTAATTGTATGTTCTTTAAGGTTAGAAAGAATAGGAAGGTAATATTTCTCAATCGAATTGATTGTTTTCATGTGGTCGGTTTTCAAAGGTCTTGGTATATTTAATTAGGTATTTCAATAATTAATCTAAGTCTTCCAAAAGAAGTGAAAAAAAATTTGAACTTTTTTAACGGCTGAAGGAAGAATTAATAATCAATAAAATTTATATTTTTAATCATTTTAATGATTTCGATACCTCAAAATTTGTTTCATCGAAACGATTAAACTAATGTGGATTCTCCATAAAAGTTAGTCATAGGACGACTGCCTACTTTAGGAAAGTCCTTGACACTTCCGGTTTCATTGGATTGGCGCGAACAATTCCGCTTATCTACTGTGGATTGACTTGTTTGCCTAATTTGGATGTTTGTTATTAAATGACTAGAGATATTCCGTTATTATAGGTTATTATAGTTAATATTATAGGACAATATCATTGTGGATTCATAAGAGGCAGATCAACAACAGATGCAATACACACTATTAAACAAATTATGGAAAAAGCATACGAACATAAATATGAAATAGAAATGTTATTTTTAGACTTTGAACAAGCCTTTGACTCTCTAAAGAGGAACGAAATTATGAAAGCTTTAAAAGAACAAGGGGTAAGCAAAAAACTAAGAAAACTAATAGAGATGACAATGAGACATTCAAAGGTTAGTATCCTGACACAAAAAGGAGAAACGGAAGAGTTTGAAATAAACAAAGGTGTAAGACAAGGAGACTCACTGTCAGCTACGCTGTTCAATCTGTCTGTAGAATTTGTTTTGAAGTTACAAAAGGGAAATCTTAGAACAACAGGAAGTCAATTCATAGCGTATGCTGATGACATAGTACTAGTGACAAAAAAAGGAAAATCATGGAAAAATTGCTAAGGGAGATTGAGGAGGAAGGGATGAAGTTGGGACTGAAAATTAATGTGAAGAAAACGAAGATAATGAGATTTGGGAAAACAGGACAGAATGGGGAAATACGAATAGGAAATAAAAAATTCGAAGAAGTACAAAAATTCAAATACCTGGGTGTAATGATAGACAATAAAGGGCAAAGAAGAACGGAGGTCGAAGAAAAAATAATGGCAACAAATCGAGCGTACCAAGCTAACAAAAATTTGTTAAAAAGTAAAATATTGACTAGGCAAACAAAGTTGAACATATACAATACAATAATAAGGCCAATAACAATGTACGCAGCAGAAACTATAACTATGACGAAAACAGAAGAAGACAAACTAAGGATAAACGAACGCAAGATATTAAGATCAATTCTGGGTCCAGTGAAGATAGGAGAACAAGAATATAGAAGGAGAACGAACCAAGAAATATTAGAAGAACTGAATGGAGAAGACATAATAAAGAAAATTAAAACTCAAAGAGTCAAATGGCTGGGACATATATGGAGGCAAGGGAAGGAAGCAGTAACAAAGGCTATGCTACAATGGCAGCCGGGAGGGAAGAGAAGACGTGGAAGACCCAGATCTAAATGGTTGGCAGAGGTAGAGGACGACTTGATCAGGGCAGGTGTGACAAGATGGAAGCAAGAAACAAGAAACCGGAAGAAATGGCGGCAAATAAGCGAACGGATACAATAATAAACCGAGGATGGGGACTGATCCACCCCGATAAACGGATTTAGAAAGCGAAAGCGGCGCAACCTCACATGAGGTGTTAAGCCATATATATATATAGAGAGATATTCCGTGTTGATTTCGGTGTATCTTATCATTGGGTATGTCTATTCTATGTTTTTCAACAATACCCATCAATCATTTCATATATATATATACAGGGTGTACCAGACTAATTTATCCAGGCTATATCTCTTGAACGAATAGAGATTTTCGAATGGGACAAAAACTGATCTATTCCATTTCTAATACACTTTAATATGGCGTAGAAAAAATCATCCCCTAAATATTCATCCCTTAGTTACAGCCCCTAACTTTAAATTTTTTAATAGCACCCTGTACATTTTTTATAATTTTGGATGAGATCTTCCATCGTCTATTCAAGAAATTTTTCAAAAATAAAATGGGTTCGTAAGTAATCAAGAAACAAGCAACAAGTCGGAGCTCCTTCACACAGGCGAGAATCATTAGCGACCACCTACAAAACCGTTTCGATAACCACTGGATAGTAAACAACCCTCCAGAAATTATGTGGGCGGTACGTTCACCTGATTTGTCACCTCTTGACCCTTTCTTTTGAACAGAGCCCACTCTTAAAGCAGCTTAAACATTCTTGAAGACTAAATATGGAAAAATAAAAAGGGTTTCCCATTTTAAATACCTCGATGAGGTTATACAAGAATCTGGCCTTGAAAAATTTGTAATTCATGCTTGCTGTCAAAAGTCGGGCTGGAGAATGTAATCTAGATTCAGAGGACCATAATAGATCTGAAAAGGTAGCAGTGGAATAGGCCGATTAGCCTCATCAAATCTAATCGCTGGCAAAAGTTGACAACCCCGTTCAGATTGACTTAAAACATTTCCAAAATCATAAAAAATTTATCTCTATAGTCTGTTCGAATTTCATTTACACCTCGTCAAAACAATATCCCCATCTGACAACAACTCTAGCAAAAAATAGTATGCGTTCGTATTGGTGGATTTGTAACGCTTTCTAGTATACACTGTACCTATAGTGTAAGTAAATAAAACTTAGTATCAAGAAATAATATAGAATACTTGTATAAAATTTATAGCTGTTTTTTATGCAACTAAAATTGAAAAATAAAAAGTTATTGGTATTGTTAACCCATTTTATTGTGAAAGTTTTTCACCGAAAACCACTAAATGTAATATAAATATTATATCAGGAAATCAATTTCAAAATATTTTCATTGATTGTATAGTTGTTGAATGTTTTAAAAATGTCAGTTATGATTCTTGACAACTGCAACTGGAGCGGTACCTAACCGTAGAAAAAAAAAAATAGTGTGGTTTAAAATTAAATTAAATAATGAATATACCACAAGGAAAATACAGAAAAAAATTTTTTAGAGCTCACAAATATAATTTTACATCCATTTTATGATCCAAGAAAATTTTTCATAATTTCTTCTACTTTCCGATAAGGCGCGATTCTCACTATACGTATAATCGCCGTCACGATGCCGCAACGCAACCGCTACGTAAAATATTCTCAAAGTAAGCGTTCACTATGCGGATTGGTCCGGTTCACATTACATCGGGACCGGTGAGTTGCATCCCATTTGAGCAGGCCAAACTTTTGACCGTTGAATTGCATCCGTCTCACCGCTGAGTTGCATCCCGTCAACAAATTTAATATTGTGTCTAAAACTAGTAGACAATTAAATAAAAGAGGGCATTGTTGTCATGTTTATTCTGATATCGTAATTGATACTAAATTTTATTTCCGAAACTCTGTCTAATACAGTTTTATAGCAATATAGTGAATAATATATTAATTTAATTTATACATTATTTATATAGGTTAGGTTAGGTTTGGTTAGGTTAGGTTAGGTTAGGTTAGGTCTCAACACGTCATACTTTCTACTATCGTTAAGATTACATTAGCCATAATCAAAAGGTTAAGAGATTTGAACTAAGAAAATATGATGACATTTTTCAAATCTCACACAGATATATGTTCCAATTTTTATAAAAATATTTACGATTCAAATAATATATCGGCAACATTGCTGTAAAATTTGACCTGCTTTTGACCATGATAGGCGATTATTAATGAACAGACATTTTTGTATTTCGGATTCTATTCGACGGACACCTTTTTTCGTTCAGGTAAAATTTTACTTTTTGGGATGCAACTCGCCGATCGCCCATTACATCACATTGTCTCCTTTGATTATGCATGTTGATTATGCATATGTCTTTCTTTCTAAAACTTCATAATCTGTATAAATGGATGCAGTGTCGGTACACGCGCATACACTGAGAATTGGGAAGACACTAAGAGATGAAATCCTTTCAAATATATCTCAATCAATGACTAATGATGTTGGTTCATTGTGCAGACAATATCATGTGTCAAAATCGTATTAAATAGAATTCCTGGCGTTTTAAAATCAACATAATATTAATTCAAAACTAAAAAATGTCCGAAACAAGTGGGCGGTGCTATGACGTTCTAACCCCTAATATTTACTGTCTCTGTCTGCTTCTATTATATATATACTCTGGACACCGTAGTGCGCTGTGTTGTAGAGGTTAGTCATTATTGGCTTTTGTATATATCTGTGCTATTTTTCCCTACAACGTATCAACTAATGAAAAAAAAAAGTCATTTTATAAGAAAGTAGTTTGTTGGAATGATTATATTTTGTTTGCTTTCTTCTTTTATCTCGAGAACAAATTTGACCATTTTAGTGCGAGATGGAATATGACATTTGTTCACAGAAATACTCTCAACGTGATTGACGTTTAGTTCTATGTTCTGTGACCCTAGTCGTTTTTGGTTGTGCATCTTGTTTAATTGTCCGTTTTATGATTGTAACGTTATGTTACCGTTTTCTTGTTGTATTTTCAATATTTTTCAAAAACATAAAAACAGCATACAAATATAATGAAGCATAACCTCCAATTTGGTTGACTTTTGTTTTGTCATACACGGAACCACAGTTATACGGATTTACTATGATATAACTTATACGATTGGTCGGCTCAAGGTCGATAGGTATGTAGAAGCTAGTATAGTTCTTCTAGGCTTGATGTAATGACCCATGGACCCCTGGACATTCTATCCCAGGTCAGTCCAGATGTTCAACATTTTTTATGTCCCAGTTGGCCGAGTTAAAACTGTCCGGTTACTTCGATATATATAACGCCAAATACTGGACTGGATGTATTAGCTTTTCATTGCAGGGCTGCTATGTTGCCAGCTATTCAAAATTTTCTTAAATATAGTAACATACATAAAGTTGTTTTTAATTAATTATTCTTTTCCAGCAATTTTAAGCGACTTATTTCATTGCTTACTAATGAATTTATATTATGTATTTTTTAAATATTTCCAAACTAGCTTTCTAAGAACATCACGAACTAACAGTTTACTGAAGTAAGGAGAACATTTGTATATATAGTGAGCCTAACAATTCTAGAAAATATATCTAACAAATTGCTTTATTTTATTGTCGTTACACTGACTTTGGTTCCACTTACACCAATGAGAGCAGACTTTACAAATGGCTCGGAAAATTGTATGTTTGAAATGAAAATTATGTAATTTATTGCATTATTCATATTATAAAATAAATAAAAATATATAATTACTTCATATAGCAGTTTTTAGGCATGGAGATCACGATCATACTGTTTTTAAAATTAGTGGTCTTTCCCATTTTTCCTCATTGAATGTAACAGTTTCAATTTGCCAGCATGTTTTAGTCGTCCGATCACCCACGTGTACGTCCGACTCGATGGTCGTCAGAGTAGAGTAGTTTCTATATATTATATATATACCAGAAAATTTAATTGAACAATATTTATCTCAATTTAAAATTTTTATTGCTTATAAAACAGCCAGAGCCAGAGAAACGTTTGATGGTAACGTTGAAAATAGAAGAAAAAATTTAGCATATCTGAACAAAAAGCAAACAAAGGGAGAGTAAAGAAGTTTTTTTGGAGTCTAGGAAATTTCTTGTCAACAACCAGCAGCGTAACTTATTATAAGGGTGCTTTAGTATATTCAGCCCTCCTAAAAATGTATGTATATTTATAGTCCAGTAAATAAAGGGTCCCAGAAGCGATTATACCTACCGGTCCATGATTTTTTCGTGAAGGGTAGGGTTTGACTAGGAATTGAACATCCAGAAATTTCACACACCTAATCGCCATTTGGGGGGGGGGGCGGGGGTTTCTCGGCCCCAAAGTTCCAAAAATTGTTTTTCCGCCAATATCTCCTAAAATAGGGCTTTTAGAGAATTTTTATATAGGGTGAAAATTGAAGATCAGGTCATTATCTACAAAAATGGTCCTCATGATTTTTGCCGAAAACTCGATAGTTTTCGAGATATTGGCCCTCAAGCGGGATCCTTATGTTGAGCTCCCGCTCCGGAGTCGAAAGAGGGGGTTCTACTCATGACCGGGCGAACAAATTATTCAATATCTCGGGTGAAAATGCATATTTTTTTACGATTCAAAATTCAGCAGAGAAAGGAAATCGACAGCTATCCGATGATTCAAGGCCCATTTTTATATTTCCACCATAATTATAAAATGGGTCAAAGATTTTGTAATAACTTTTTTTTCGTCTGTCGTCTGTTTCTTAATAATAGACATTTACTCTCGATTTTTTGTTATTACGGGTCCTTTCAAGGTCTTTATTGATTTCAGAAATTTTTATTGGCCATCTTTCTTGCCCCTTGATTTTTCAGTTGGTGTTTTCATTTCCTAATTTTTGCGGTTTTTCGAGGTTGGGAATATTTGTCTAAAAGTTTGTACATTATCGGATTGTCTTTCAAGATACGTCATTTTAAATAAGGGAATTTCTCCTTTTTGGTTGTGCCTTCATTTTTTTTTCTCGAATTTAGTGGTTTTTCGGAAATCCAAAAACCTCAAAATTATAGATTTTTCAACATCGGTTTTTGCGAAAAATATTAATGTTGCGAAAAAGATCATGAGGACCATTTTTGTAGATAATAAACTCATTTTTCCCCCATATAAAAATTCTCTAAATGCCATATTTTAGCAGATATTGGCGGAAAACCAATTTTTGGAACTTTGTGGCCGGGAATACCCTCCCCAAAATGGCGATGAGGTTTGTGAAATTTCTGGATGTTCAATTACTAGTCAAACCCTATCCTTCACGGAAAATTCATGGACCGGCAGGATTTTTGTACACTTTGCCTACTTTTCATCCTTCATATACTGGACTATTATTATACAGTGCAGTAAAGACAAATGGGATGAATTCATTAATTCGGTTATTGTACATATTTATAGAAAATCCTGAAACACGTCAATTTTAGATTATGAATTAACGTCCTTTAACGAAAAAATTTCTCTATATTTAACTCCATTAGAGCGACGGGGGCTTGTGATACTTTTTGAAAAATCTCTATTCATCCTCCATTCAAAAGTTATTGTAAATATTAACAAAAAAATATCACATACTAGCTTTTGCCCGAGACTGCATCCGCGTAGAAGTCGAAAATGGTTCTTATAGGATTTTCAATTAGTTTTTTACGTTATTAATTTTGTTATAACATATAAATTATCATGTTAAAATGTTAAGTTAAGTTTTTCATTCAAACATCCAAAGATTATTGATATCAACTTCGATGCAAATCACCCCAAAAATAACTTTCTACCCCTTTTTAACCCAGTTAGGCGACGAGTTTCAAATAAAATACAAAACACGGCTTACATCAATTCTGCTAAAGAATGTTTACGCAAAATTTGAAGTACATTGAACCAAGGAATCACGTGGGACACCATACAAACTTTGCCCCCGTTTTTCACCCCCTTGGGGGTAGAATTTCGGAAAATCCTTTCTTATCGCATGCCTACGTAATGCAAAGAACACATCCTCCAAGTTTCAGGTCTATACGATCAGCGGTTTAGGCATTGATCAGTCAGTCATCCAGGGCAAAGCATTTTATACCGTGTGTCCATTTAGTGCGGCATTATTTGAAATGCGATGCAATAATTATTTGGAACCTGAGTATGACACCAACTAAGCTACATTTTAAAATTATTTTGGCTTCCACAGAAAAATTATGCCAAAGAAAACCATTTTTTTCAAATGGAATGGTGGGGGTATTTTGGCACTTTCTGAATTACCATTGACGTCTATTTTACTGGTTAATTTTTTTTTATTAACCTATATAACGTTGCAAAATTATTACGAAATTCGTCAAAATTTATCATTTTAAAAGACATCTGTTAAGTAATTTAAATACTATTTTGAACATGATCTTAATTAATGACCAGAAAAACCTTGATAGAAATATGTATATTTGATGTATATGTATGTATCCACAATTTAATGCCAATTTTCCAATTTTCAAAGTGAATTTTTTCAAAATTTCTAAATGTGATTCCCTGTGTATTATTGCATATTTGGAGACCCCATTCAATTTTCTTTTCAACAATACTCATGCATGATACCAGATTTTTTAAAAAATGCATAATTTGTAGAACGATTAAATTCATATTCACTTAAGTACAGTAGGCTATGAAAAAATATTTCTACTTTCACTTAAATTTCTTGACATACGATTAAGGCTAGAATACACATTTTTTATTGATTGTCTAGTTGTCATTGTCTGTATGTGTCGGATAGACAAATTTTAAAAAATATACAGGCTGTCAATTTTAAAACTTGGGCTGTAGGTGGGGCATAGGGGGTTGATAGGGGTGCGTTCTCTCTCAAGTCATTTTAGTTCCCCCTCTCTATCCTAGAAACGGTTTTGAAATTTTTTTGAAATCTCTTTTCGGTCACGTGATACAGCCCATTGTAAATTTTAAAACTGACACCCTGTATAATAATTCTTGATAACGGCAGCTGGAGCGCTACCGAAACGGAATAAAAATATTAAAAATCATTGTGGTCCAATTTCCCATAATTAACTAACAAAAAGAATAATGAATAAACCACAAGGAACGTACAGAAAATAGATTCAAAAACAATTCGAATAGAGAATGATAAGACTTTAGATAAATCACACGATCCTTCACTTTCCATTAAAAAAGTTGTGGTTGTAATTGTTAGTGGGCTAAATGTGGAGATATTTTTTCGTTGCAGGATGTCAAATTCATCATCTTAGATTGACTTGTTTCAGGAAAAAAGGAAAAAATTTTAAAAAAGGAAAGAATATTGGAGATAAAATAAACAAAAAGAAATTAAGCAAATTGCAAAAAAAATAATAAACAGGACAACTACACACAATTAAAACTAACCTATCAAAAACAAAGTATGTAGCTCGAAGTGAAAACTGTGTAATAATAAATTTAAATAAAATATCAATAATCAAAATTGATCTGCTAATTGGTTTTGCCAAAGCCATTTATCTAGTTAGAAAAATAGTTTTTTCTACTACCGTGCGTAAAGTACGTACTTTGGTCACACTTTCGAGTGCGTAAAACTTTACTTTAAGCACTAGTGCGTAAAGAAAAAGTTCCCATTTGTATGTAGTTATACCTAGTCTTATAAAAATATAGGAAACATATAAAATTCAGTAAAGTACATCTAATAATTATTGGGTACTGGAAAATAATAGAATAGGGTACATAGGTAGGTACCTATAAGTTGGCAGTGAATGACTGACATTTATTCATGCATTGAATCTGACATTTAAAATTTAAATTGAGATCTTCCTACTATACCTAGGGTAAGCAAAAGTACCTATTTATATTTAAGTATTGAACATTTTTAGGAAACTATGATGTTATTTTAGATTATTTTTTGCTCAGACGATTATTTCGCAAATATACCACCAAACAAGACGTAGCACAGAGTGCTTCTAATGATTTATTACCCCAAAAATCTGTGAATTTATTTTTGCTTATATTTAGTGTCCAACAAATTATCAACAGTAAAAGAAAATATATATCAACCTTCAGTTTTTTTTTAAATTAAAATTTCGGTAGTAGAAAAAATATTGTAAGCAATTCTTGTGTAAACTACCTTTTTCGACTCATGTGATCGTTGCATTCGTCAAAAAAAGGTGAGCTTGCTTCTTATGCACAATAGAATGACCATTTTTCGTGAATTTTTCACCATTTTTCAAAAATTTCGATAATTTTTGACCATTTTTGACAGTTTTGACGAATTTTGAAAATTATTGACCGTCTTTGACAATTATTGACCATTTTTGACAATTTTTCAAACATTTTAACATATTTGGCAATTACTGACCATTTTTTTTTAAATTTTGACCATTTTTCGAAATTTTAACAATTATTGATCCTTTTGGACCATTTTTGACGAATTTTGATTGGTTTTGTCAATTATTGATCGTCTTTGACAATCATTGACCATTTTTTTTTAAATTTTGACAATTATTGACCATTTTTGACAATTTTTGAAAATATTTGGCAATTATTAACCATTTTATCAAAATTTTGACAGTTTTTGACAATTTTTGATCATTTTTCCAAATTATTTGACCATATTTGAAAATTTTTGACAATTTTTCAAAAATTTTAACATATTTGGCAATTATTAACCATTTTTTCAAAACTTTGACAATTTTTGAAAATATTTGGCAATTATTAACCATTTTATCAAAATTTTGACAGTTTTTGATCATTTTTCCAAATTATTTGACCATATTTAAAAATTTTTGACAATTTTTCAAAAATTTTAACATATTTGGCAATTATTAACTATTTTTTCAAAACTTTGACAATTTTTGACCATTTTTGACAATTTTTCACACCTATACGTGTGCGAGCGCAGAGTGGCAAGAGAGATTGCGCACAGTCGCCAAAGTTTTTCCGCCAATATCTCCTTAAATATGGCATTTAGAGAATTTTTATATAGAGGAAAAATGAAGAGTAGTTCTTTCGTTCATCTTTCTTTTTCGCAGCATTAATATTTTTCGCAAAAACCGATGTTGAAAAATCCATAATTTTGAGGTTTCATGGGTTTCTGAAAAACTACTAAACTCGAAAAAAAATGAGAGCACAACCAAAAAGGAGAAATTCCCTTTTTTAAAATGACGTATCTTGAAAGACAATCCGATAATGTACAAACTTTTAGACAGTGATTGTTCGCAAAATATTCCCAACCTCGAAACACAGCAAAAATCTGGAAATGAAAATACCAACTGAAAAATCAAGGGGCAAGAAAGCTGGCCAATAAAAATTTCTGAGATCAATAAAGACCTTTAAAGGAGCCGTAATAACAAAAAATCGAGAGTAAATGTCTATTATTAAGAAAAATATGAGTAATTTCCCGACAATCGAAAAAAAGTTATTACAAAATCTTTGACCCATTTTATAAATATGGTGGAAATATAAAAATGGGCCTTGAATAATCGGATATGATAGCTGTGGATTTCCCCTTTCATCTGAATTTTGAATCGTAAAAAAATATGCATTTTGACCCGAGATATTGAATAATTTGTTCGCCCGGTCATGAGTAAGTGCTCTTTCGACTCTGGAGAGGGAGCTCACATAAGGATCCCACTTGAGAGCCATTATCTCGAAAACTATCGAGTTTTCGGCAAAAATCATAAGGGTCATTTTTGAAGATAATGACCTGATCTTCATTTTTCCTTTATATAAAAATTCTCTAAATGCTATATTTTAGGAGATATTGGCAGAAAACCAATTTTTGGAACTTTGGGGCCGGGAATACCCCCCCAAAAAGGCGATGAGGTGTGTGAAAATTCTGGATATTCAATTACTAGACAAACCCTACCCTTCACGGAAAATTCATGGATCGGCAGGTATAATCGCTTCTGGGACCTTTTATTTACTGACCTATATTGTTGCTTACCTTCTGAATATGTTTAAATATTTGATTTACAAAAAAAAATTAATATCCATTTATTATACAGTGTGGAAACCACTTATGGAATAAAATTTTTTATGTCATTATTTTAGAAAATTATAAAAAATGCCGAGACACGTCAACTTTTGAATTGAGTTGTGCGTTATGTAAACATAAATTTAAATGTACAGGGAGATTCACGCAAGTATGCCATAGTCGGTGTTGTTTTTTTTTTAATGAAACACCCTGTATATTTGCATATTTTTGAAATCCCCTTAATGAACCGATTTCAACAAACTAAGTAATGTATGGTCAATTATGAATTATACAAGGTGAAATTTTTATTTTTACAGTTATTAAACATATACATATACATAAAATACCTGATGTATTTGATTTTAATACATTAAAGTACTCCACCTAGTTGTTGGCAATAGCACAGTCTCCTATAGAACTCCTCCTTAACTTTGTTTAAAGTTTGAGGTGAAATATTCCGTATTTCTGTAGTTATCCTGTCTTTGAGGTCTACAATGCTAGTTGGTTGTGTTGCATATACTTTGTTCTTGAGATAACCCCACAGAAAAAAATCTAACGGCGTAAGGTCTGGCGATCTAGCTGGCCACTCAATAGTACCTCTTCGTCCAATCCATTTATTGGGGAAGATTTCATCTAAATAAGTTCTTACCATAAAGCATAATGGGGTGTTGCCCCGTCTTGCTGGAACCAAACATTTTCATTCGGTAAGCTAGGATCTATTGCGTTGGGATATAAGTTTGCCAACGCAGGAATAACTTCATTTCTAAGCACATTTAAATATTTTTCAGCTGTCAAATTTCCATCTATAAATATAGGACCAATAATATGGTCGCCTATGGTACCGACCCAAACGTTCACCTTTTGAGGGTACTGAGTATGTGTCTCACGCATCCAATTAGGATTCTCTGCTGACCAATATCTACAGTTCTGTCGGTTTACCTCTCCATTCAATGTGAATGTTGATTCGTCAGAAAAAAGAATGGTACCAAGAGCTATCTCATTTCTGTTCAGCTTATTCAACAATCTTTCGCAGAAATCCATTCTACGATCTGGATCGTCTTCTGTTAACTCCTGCACAAAAGTTAATTTGTAGGGATGAAGTTTTTCTTTATGAAGACATCTTAGAACAGTTGTATGACTAACATTATTTTCACGGGCAATTTGACGTGTACTTGAAGTTGGATTATCTTCGACACTTAACAAAATATCCACATTCACATCATCTTCAACGAAATGTGGTTTTCTTTTCAATGGTTTGACATGTCCAAGTTCTCTGAATTGTGCATGAATTTTAGACACAGTACTTTGTGAAATATTAGGCAATTCGGGATACCTGTGATTAAATAAGTTTGCCACTTCAACTTGACTTCTGCAGTTATCCCCGTACCCGATCATCATTAAAATCTCAATTCGGTGAGTCTCAGTTAAATATTTCATTGTTATGTCGACAAGGAAAG
Source organism: Lochmaea crataegi (assembly GCA_947563755.1). NCBI lineage: Eukaryota > Metazoa > Arthropoda > Insecta > Coleoptera > Chrysomelidae > Lochmaea > Lochmaea crataegi. Next base: position 87,214,750 of record OX387422.1, on the reverse strand, counting down.
AGTGTTTGACAAAGATTTTAATTTTTCAGTATAAACTGTCAACACATCAACAACTGACAGAATAGAAAACAATCCACATTATTTACCGATTTTGTCTAATTATTGGCGTTTTTAGGCAATTTTTAGGTATTTATGATAAAATTCATGGGCGTAGCAGGTTTTGTTTAATATAGAAATACGTCTAATAATTAGTTAGTTTAGATTTTTGATAAATCCATATTTAGCTAATTTAAAAAAGTACCAATATTTCAAGTGTAATAAATTATTAATTTTAAAATTTCACCCTGTATAATTCATAATTGACCATACATTATGCAGTTTGTTGGAATCGGTTCATTAAGAGGATTTCAAAAATATGCAAATATACAGGGTGTTTCATTAAAAAAAAACAACACCGACTATGGCATACTTGCGTGAATCTCCCTGTACATTTAAATTTATGTTTACATAACGCACAACTCAATTCAAAAGTTGACGTGTCTCGGCATTTTTTATAATTTTCTAAAATAATGACATGAAGAATTTTATTACATAATTGGTTTCCACACTGTATATTTTTATAAAACTACCAACATACAAATTGGAATTTTTTCGCTACTCACTAGTATGTAAAGTAAAGTTTTACACACTCCATGGTTTGCCTAAAGTATATACTTTACGCACGGTAGTAGAGATTCTTCAAAATTTTTTGGAATCTTCAAAATAGGCGAGTGCTATCGATTTTTTGTCAAAATCATTCAAAAACTCGTGGCTTCGTATATTTCACCGGACCCAATTTTAAATTTAAACAAATTATAAATATAAGTAAACATTTCCGTATAGATAAAATAACTCGGTTTTCTTAAAATTTATATTATAAACATTTTACTACTTGTTAAAAAATTTAAAAATATATTTTATTGGTTATTTAAAAAACATACCTGCTGCAGATTCATACTACAAAAAAAATCACTTAATATTCGAACGAATCACTTCCTAAACATCATTAATTATCAGAAATAATGTCGTACAATCACAAACTGCACAATACTATAAAAAAATCGTACGCGAATTAGCAATAATATGCGAATAGAAAACAACAGCGCGGCCAATCGCCATCCGCCATCCGCGATCTACAAGATATCAAAAACAACTAACGTTACGTCGTTCCCCGTACGTCACGAGAATCGAAGAGTGCCACGGACGTGGGGCAAGGTAGAAACAATCACATTCTATCATAGATCTCGCGGATTTTTCCTATTTCGAATGTTTATTTGTTTGTTTTTATTGTTGATTTGTGAATGTTTTTATTGTTTATGCTTGAATTGGAGACATATAAATACCTAATTTTTTCGCTGGATCTACTAATTTATTACAATCAAAGTTATTGACAAAACAAATTAAATTCTGTTAAGAAAGTACCATTTAAAAAGCTCGCTCGTTGTAAAAAATTTTTTATAAGTTGGCACGACTGTTCTCTTTACTAACGCACTCAGAATGGAAGAAAAATGATACAGAGGCCATTCAAGTTTGGTTAATCCTACAAAAAGTCACTATACTACAGGGTGTTACTATATTCGACCGACAACGCTCTACTCCAGAAAGCTCTCGTTAAATGATGAATTTTGATATAGGAACATTTTAAACCCTAAGGTGGAATTCTGAGAACATCTGTAAGATCTATAAGCCGAAATCTGTAAGAGTTACAGGAAATGCGATTCTAACCTTACCTGTTACAGATTCCTTACAGATTCGTAAATATTTCTGTCACTGTAAGCAGTACAGGGTGTGGTACAGAGCGTTGTATTATTATTATTTTTTGTGTATTTTTATGGTGGAAAAGTTGTAGAGTTTTTAGTTTTTTTGTGATTTTTAAGTGAACATCATTGACATTAATATGAACGGACAATTAAATATTTTCGCCGGTATTCTGTTGGAAGAGGATGAGAATCGGTTTGTACATATTTTTTATGGTATTATTATAAAATACACTTTCCATTTTTCCAGAAATCATATGAGAATCCAACAAAGACATTTAAGGGATCAATTAAATCCGTTTGATATGCCAGATAGGCATTTTAGACAAATGTTTCGGTTGGACAAAAATAGTGTTCAATTCTTAATTCATAATTTAGGACCTCATGTTATGGAGAATAATTTAGGAATTCCCTTTGTAGTGAAAGTAATAATAATTAATTTACAGTCTTTTTACAATGTATTTAAATAATTTTTTTAGGTTTTTGCTACTCTAAACTTTCTGGCAACGGGCTCATTTCAGAACACTGTTGGCTGTAATGCTTGGATAGCAATTAGCCAGACATCTATGAGTAGAGTCATTTCACAAGTATGTGAATTGATTATTCAAATATTAACGAGGGCTTACATAAAATTTGCTGTAAATGAAGAACAAAAAAATTCCGAAGGGTACGTTTTATAAGTAGCTAGTAGTGACCAAAATGTGTAATCTTTTTTTTCAGGTTTTATGAAAAATATAATTTTCGTGGAATTGTGGGTGCTATTAATGGTACTCATGTAGAAATCTTGGCTCCGCCATTGAACGACATTGAATACAGTATTCGCCAGCTAACTTGATGTCCTAAATGCTTTCTAGGGAGCTATTGACGCCGCCCATCCGATAACTGTAAACAGTGCCGTGCAAGTTCTGAGGATACGCTTTCTGTTACAAATTAACACAACTTGTACAATTAATAAAGTAAAGTCCGTCCGGAAATATATGATCCTAAATTAATAAATAATATTTAATTCTTTGTTATAATTATTGGTATATTGATTTTAATAGAAAGGGATCTGCTTTATACCTGAATTCTGAGTACATAAATAATATTTTAACAATAAGGTACCCATTACAATAACATGTTATTTATCTAATTGAAGATTATAAAGTTAGGATCTTATATTTCCGGACGGACTATAATTAAAATTTGTTAGAAACTAAATAATTTCTTCCAGGTAGTAATGAGAATCAAAGAAACACAAGATAATGGGAAATTATTTAAGCTAGATATATTTCTAAGAATAGGTATAAACAGTTTTTATCTTTACGAAGAATCTGACTCACTGCCGCTACTGGAATCACTTTCATCTAGAGTAATCACAAGAGGGTTGACGTCATAAAACATATCTGTTTGAAGTTCTCTATCAAAATATGAGTCTTCTATTGTTATGACATGGTCACACTCATTCGCATCGACGTTGTTAAATTCTGCTTCTGCTATTAATTAAGCACTTTATATATCACTTGACGAGTTTGTCCTTCAGTACATTTACGATTTTCTTCATTAACGGCTGACATTTTTACAAACACTCTATTGTACAAAGTAGAAACAATATCTGTGTGACGCTACGCTACTGAAAATCTTAACACCTGATAAGGTTCGATGCAATTGGCGTTTGTCAAAATTTTACCACCAATAGCAGCCGAGTAGGCAGGGCACTATCACTCTGTCTCTTTTAGTTGGTAATTTCTGGGACATCAAGTTAGCTGGCGAATACTGTACCCATACCATATGTTTATATAAACAGAAAAGGAAAACATTCTATTAATGTCATGCTGGTAAATATGGGTAATATTTAGTTATCCTTTTATTTGAGTTATTTAAACATTTGTAGATATCGGATTCGAATTGCAAAATAATAGGATGTTCAGCTAGATATCCTGGCTCGGCTCATGATGCAGCAATTTGGAGTACCAGTTCAATTCGAGCTCATTTACTCTCCAAATATCTAAGAGGGGATACAAGTTCCCGCTTAATAGGTAAATTACAGTATATTAATGAAACGGAAACATCATGTGTTATTTTTTAGGAGACAGTGCTCCTTTTCATAACCCTCGAAATGAAGGTGAAATAGCTTTTAATAATTTATTGGTGTCAAGCAGAAATGTCATTGAACGCACCAATGGCATATTAAAAGGAAGATTCAGATGTCTTTCCAGACATCGAACACTACTTTATCACCCCAGAAAAGCAGCTAATATAATTTATGCTTGCTGTATTCTACATAATATTGCAATAGATGCAAATTTGGGCATTTAATTGCGCCACTAGTTCTTCCCACTTTTTTATTAAATAATTGGGACCTAAAGTGGGGTTTATAGTATTACTGCGAAAAATGTAATCATTTTCCATGAATTGTAAGTATAACTCCAATTGCTCTGGAGACGTATTTTTGGTCCTTTTTCTTTTTACACCTTGCGTTCTACAAAATACGTATATTTAAATAAATAAATAAATAACATGTTAAATATATTATTTCAGTAGTTTATTTACGCCATTCTTTTATTACAAATTGTGAAAATATCAATTAGTATTAAGGTTTACCAGGTCGGTACACACACAGCTTTTAAATACTTTTGATGGTTTTGAGGTTAGAATTTTAACATTATAAACAGAAGTGAAGTTGAAAGATATAAGGTAAAGATCTGTAACTATGAATCTTACAGATTTGGTTCCAGAATAGCAAATTTTACAAATCTGTAAAGGTTCAAGTTACAGATCCTATATCTTACAGATTCAGTAGCTTATAGGTAAATTCTCAGAATCCCAACATTAGTTACCGAAATACAGGGTGTTAAGAGTTTGAAATCAAAATTCAAAATTTGCCATAAATCAAAAACGCCCTTGAAATTTTTTTCCCAAGTTTGGTGACCAATATGCCTTTAAGAACGTAATTTTTTGACATAAAGTAACTTTTGAGAAATTTAACCAGTGACGCGCTATCGGGGTTAGTGGCAACTTTTATCCCGTTATTTTTTACGCCACTAGAACAATTTTTTTTTTAATTTTTTTAAATTCTGTTTATTTTTAGTTAAAAAAGAAATAACCTTTTATGGAGCTAAGATGAACGGTTTTGTAGAAATTTGCTTCTGAACAAAAGTCTGCAAGTAGGTACTTGAGATAATAATTTACAAATTATGATTTGTAATGTAATTTGCCCGTCGGCGTTTTGCTAAACAAGTAAGTTTTTGCTTTAAACCATACTATTGATTTGATTCCGAATAATGGCTGAGCGTAAATAGTTGAAAAAGGAATACTATTTATGGGCTTAATTTCTGAGACCAGTTGCTACAATTTAATAAAAATTAAAATCAAATAACGCAACAACTATCAAAATTAATTTTAAACAAACGTATTACAACAATTACAAAACTACAATAGTTGTTCAAACTGTCGGCTGTTTACTTGGAAGCACGTTCTACACCGTTTTCTCATTGAAAAACGTGTATTTGAGAATATCATGAATGAGTTCTACCGCAGCTTGAATTCTTGTTATTAGATCTTCTTCAGTTTCGACGATGGTTTCGTACACTAAGGACTTCATGTAGCCCTAGATAAAAAAATCGATCGGGTAATCTTGGAGGCCAAATTTGGGTCTGCCTCGGCCAATCCATTTTTTCTTAAAACGTCTGTTTAAGAAATTTCTAGCACTTGCAGCAAAATGAACTGATGCCCCATCGTGCTGAAACCACATGTGTTGTCTAATATTTAACGGTACATTTTCCAATAATTCATCTAACACTTCTTCCAGAAACCGCGTATAAATATCTCCATTTAATTTATTTGGCAAAAGGTAAGGCCCGATTAAACACTCCCCAACCATACCCAACCATACCTACCCACACAGTCACTGAAAATTTATGTTGAAATCCACGTTCGCGAACAGAGTGCGAATTTTCTTCATCCCAAACGTGACCGTTTCTGTAATTAAAAATTCCTTCCCTGGTAAATTTGGCCTCGTCTGTATACAACACATATTTTGGGAAATTTCAATTTTCATGACACTTTTGGACATACCAATCTTAAAATTCCATACGTACCGGAAAATCTCTAGGTTCGAATGCTTGAACCCTGGTGAATTTGTAAGGATGCAACATTTGTTCTTTTAAAACTTTCCATACAGTACAATTGTCCACTCGTAATGCACGGCCTAGAGTTCGAGTACTTAAAGATAGCCTTTCAGAAATATTATTTAATATTGCCTCTTCCAGACGCACAGTCGTTGTTGTTCGTGACCTTCCGGCATTACTTCTCTTAATGATCAAGTTTCCAGTTTCTTTCAGTGTTCTTTCAATACCTCCAAATGTAGAATGATGTGGAATTCGACGATTGTGGAATCTTTCTTGGTATAAACGAGTTGTGCCATTCTACCATTTTTTTGAGCTTCCCCGTAGATTATTATTAACATATCGCTCAATTCTTCAAATGAAAAATTCATTTTGCAACAACAAAATTAATTTAAAAACTAGTTTAAAACTGTATTGTTTAATCTACCAAAATCTGGTCAAACTGACGAACTATTTAAAGGTTAACACATGCCTGCTAGATTAGAATTTAGAAATATTGAGTAGTTAAAAATTAATTAAGTACTTGCAGACTTTTGTTTAGAAGCAAATTTCTACAACACCGTTCATTTTAGCTCCATAAAAGGTTATTCCTTTTTTTAACTAAAAATGAACATAGAATTTAAAAAAATTTAAATAAAAATTTGTTCCAGTGGCGAAAATAATAAGGGGATGAAAGTTCTAACCCCGATAGTGCGACACTGGTTAAATTTCTCAAAAGTTACTTTATGTGAAAATATTACATTCTTAAAGAGCATATTGGTCACCAAATTTGAAAAAAAAATTTTCGATTTATGGCAAATTAAGAAATTTTGATTTCAAACTTTCAACACCCTGTATTTCGGTAACTAAGCCCCGAAAGCTCTCTGGAGTAGATCGTTGTCGGCCGAATATAGTAACACCCTGTATATACAAATTTCATTTACACCTCGTCAGAACAAAGTTTTGTGTTTCTACTGGTGGAAGGGACAATAATTTTTGCACACTATTTCTTACAAGGTTGAACTTGGTTCTGCATGACTTTTGTTAATTGTGACTGCTAGTATTTTAATTCATTTGCCGATATTATGTCCTCCACAGACACCGCAGATGAAGTTCAGAGCAATATTTTACCTCCTAAGCAACCGGTAAATACCCGCAACTGCGTCAACAAAACATGACTACAAGAAAAAAAAACATTTTTCCGCCTATCTCTATCCAAAGTATACATTTCCTGGCCTCATTTTAGGGAGCAAAGTCGTAATTTTCCTCCCTAGGGAGGAAAAGTAAAAGTGAGGTTAAGGTACCTACGTCATCAATGAAATAACTTATATTTAAAGAAGAGTATTTTGCAAAATGGTAGAAATCAGTAAATTGTTATTTTAATTTAACGATTTTTACATTAATAATTTGACTCCAATTCATAGATTCGTCCGGTTTTCGAATTTATGACAGAAATAAAATTATAGCATGCTACGGTCGATTGACAGATTAACATTTTCAAAGTGCGTTACGTTATCATTTATCTACAAAATATAAAATAATATTTAAAAAATGAGTGATTCAAGCGATTTTGAAGATATAAATAATACACCACCGGATATTTTAGAACAAGTTAATGAAACAGTACAATCTCTATTACCCCAAAAATCTAAAGAAATAGTATATTGTGCAACAAGTGGGGAAAGTTCAACTTTCCCCACATGTTGCACACTATACTTTTTCTACCACTGCACAAATTTAAAGAATACAAGTAAAGTAACTTAATATTTATTTTTATGGTTAGTAAAACAAAAAGTAAAGGTGAGCGGTCGTCGGACCGCCGATAGAAGCTTGCTTCTTATGCACAATAGAATGATTGACCATTTTCAAAAATGTTGAAAATTTTTGACAATAGGCATGATGACTGATTTTGAAAAACTGCTCCACGATATTTGCACGCATAAGCTTTATCCAAATAAATTTTGTTTTTTGAAAAAATAGGGGTTTTAAAGGAGAAATTCACGTTTTTAAAATATAATTAAAATTTCGCGCCAAAACGTTAGAATAGTAATGGCGTCTCTATAACATCACACATCTGTAAATACTTCAAAAATATTTCACAGTTTGCAAATTAAAAATTTATTTGATTACTAATTTGAATTATTTTGTGTGATAATCATGAATTATATAACGAGTAAATATCATTTAAACGATACAAAACTAGAAAATACGATAAAAGTTCGAACGATACACAAAAGGTTGACGTCACACGTTTGTGATCGGTGTTTTAGCTAAGATGGCGGATTGTCATATTTTGTATTTATATTTTTACTAAAATAAATATAATCAGAATTGTAGTGTAAAAATGAATGATTGCAATAGATTCTTTGTAATCTATACAATTAATTCAAATCATTATTTCAGTTACTCTTAGTGACTGTCATCATCCCTATTATTCACCATTTTTTCAAAACTTTTGACAATTTTTTACAATTTTTTTAAATTCCAACAATTATTGACCATTTTTGACAATTATAGACCAATTTTGACAGTTTTGACAATCATTGATCATTTTTGACAATTTTTCCAAATTTTAACAATTATTGACCGTTTTTGACAACTTTTGACCATTTTTGACAATTATTGACCATTTTTCCAAATTTTTGACAATTTTTGACCATATTTCAAAATTTTTGACAATTTTTTAAAATTTTTAACATATTTTCTAATATAATCTGACAGTTTTGTGACAACTAAGTAGGTATTTAAAGATGAGAGATGATTAGAGATTTTTACAGTTATTGACCATTTTTGACAGTTTTGACAATTATTGATCAATTTTTACAATTTTTCAAAAATGTTGACCATTTTAGACCATTTTTCCAAATTTTAACAATTATTGACCATTTTTGCCAATTTTTGACAGGTTCTGACAATTATTGACCATTTTTGACAAATTTTCAAAAATTTTGACAATTTTCAACAAATATTGACCATTTTTGACATTTTTTTATAATTATTGACAATTTTTTCAAAATATTAACAATTTTCGACCATTTTTCAAAATTTTAACAATTATTGACCATTTTTGACAGTTGCTGACAATTATTGACCATTCTTGACAACTTTCAAAAATTTTGACAGTTTTTGACCATTTTTTAAAATATTTGACAGATTCTGACAATTATAGACCATTTTTCCAAATCTTTGACAAATTTTAACAATTATTGACCATTTTTGATAGTCTTTTATAATTATTGACCATTTTTTCAAAATTTTGACAGTTTTTGACAATTATTAACCATTTTTCAAAATTTTTGACAATTTTTGAAAATATTTGGCAATTATTAACCATTTTTTCAAAACTTTGACAGTTTTTGACAATTTTTGACAATTATTGACCATTTTTCCAAATTTTTGACAATTTTTGACCATATTTCAAAATTTTTGACAATTTTTTAAAATTTTTAACATATTTTCTAATATAATCTGACAGTTTTGTGACAACTAAGTAGGTATTTAAAGATATATATATAAATTTATGTGGCTTGGGCAAAGTGCCGTGAGAAATATTATTTCTCACAGTATGAGCAATATTTGGTTTTGAAATCAAGTAAGGTATGAGAAATACGTCACTTTTCATAGCAGTTGTAGAAAAATAGTAATTATGCGCCAAGGTAGAAAAGTGAGGTATTATTGTTTGTGTAAAAACATACAGAAGACATTTTTTCACCACCTATGTTACATGAAAACCACACAATTAATTTAATTTTCCCGGGTAAATATACTTGAAAATGTACAGAATACTGTCTTGCCAGACACGATTTGTTTGAGATATTCCAATAGATGGCGCTCAGCATACAATTCTTTTTAGGAAGTAGGTAGAGAGAAGGATTTCTCTAACCTTCTGTGTCTCTGTACTGCGCGCCCCTACCAATGCATAAATGTTAGACTTTCTGCCTCACGGTCGAAGCAGAAACTTCGTACATATGAAGAAAAATAGTATACACTACACGGGCAAAAAGTTTGAGAACCCTGAACAGCGCGCCATGATGGCGCGCAGTGCAGGAATCTCAAACTTCCTGCCCTTGTAGAGTAATATGCTATTGGTTACAACATGTTCAAAATTCAAATCATTTGATTTGTTAAGCAGCATAAAAAGCGACATGATAAGTATGTGGAGTATCACTAAATCGAGTAAGAACGTATGTATACTGAGGTGACATTTACTGAGGCCTCAAGGGTCTATTGTGTCCCTTTTTTCTACTTAATTCCTGACGAAAAGTCTCAACGACTATTAGTTTCTATTATTCCCCGAAGGAATGTTAGAAAATACGCACTCTTCAGTTTATGCAAAGTGCCCCTCTTCAATCCAGTAGTCTCCTAGGTGTTGTGCCTTAGGATTCGCGAGTATGTGAAAGGAGGTTTCTTCTTCCGTTTCACAGAATCTACATTCTTCTTGTTCCACTAGTTTGAGCTTTTTGAAGTGTCCATTCAGGAGTAAGTGTCCAGTTAGTACACCTGTCAAAAATCGTGCAGCTTACTCTGGGCAACTAAAACTCCAGAATTTTAAAACGATTTACATCATCATTCACATCTGTTAAATTGTCTAATTTTCACATTTGCTGCTCTTCTTTGATTCCATGTTCTATGCATTTTCGCGATCTCTCTGCATTAACTTGTTCCAGAGATTCTTCAAAATATGCACTGACATCTTTCATTTTATATGTGGTATTTTTCCTTGCCACCAATCCTTTCATCTGAGCCCATATTAACTCTATAGGGTTTAGCTCGCAATGGTTAGGAGGAAGTCTAATATTCCGTTTTTTTGCCAATCCGTCAATAGTATATCTTAGGAAACGATGTTTATGTATATTTACAATTGCCAGCAGTACTTTTTCTGAAGCTTGCTTCTTATTGCACGACATAGGACTTTTGAGAAGGCTAGTGAACTCGTAAAACGTGTAACCGTTACGAAAAGTCCGTCACGGAACAGTGTTGCCATATTTCTAAAAAGGCTAGTGAACTCGTGAAACGTGTGATGTTACGAAAAAGCGTTCGTCACACGATAACTCATTCAAGCGACTGTGCGCAATCTCTCTTGCCGCACGGATCTTGCACACCTGTAGGTGTGAAAAATTGTCAAAAATGGTCAAAAATTGTCAAAATTTTGAAAAAATGAATGATAATTGCCAAATATGTTAAAATTTTGTCAAAAATTGTTAAATATGGTCAAAAATTTGGAAAAATGATCAAATATTGTCAAAATTTTGAAAAAATGTTTAATAATTGCCAAATATTTTCAAAAATTGTCAAAAATGGTCAATAATTGTCAAAAATTTTGAAAAATGGTCAATAATTGTCAAAGACGGTCAATAATTGTCAAAACCAATTAAAATTCGTCAAAAATGGTCAAAAATGATCGATAATTGTTAAAATTTTGAAAAATGGTCAAAAATTGTCAAAATTTTGAAAAAATGGTCAATAATTGCCAAATATGTTAAAATTTTTGAAAAATTGTCAAAAATTTTTAAATATGGTCAAAAATTGTTAGGAATTTGGAAAAATCGTCTAAAACTGCCAAAATTTTGAAAAAATGGTTAATAATTGCCAAATATTGTCAAAAATTTGGAAAAATGGTTAAATTTTTTAAAAATGGTCAAATTTTTCGAAAGATTGTCAAAAATTATAAAAAACTGTCAAAAATGGTCAATAATTGTCAGAACCTGTCAAAAATGCTCAAAAATTGTCAATAATTGTTAAAATTTTCGAAAAATTGTCAAAAATGATCAATAATTGACAAAACTGTCAAAATTGGTCAATAATTGTTAAAAATGGAAAAAATTGTCAAAATTTTGAAAAAATGGTCAATAATTGCCAAATATGTTAAAATTTTTGAAAAATTGTCAAAAATGGTCAATAATTTTCAAAGACGGTCAATAATTGTCAAAATTTTCAAAAAATGGTGAAAAATTCACGAAAAATGGTCATTCTATTGTGCATAAGAAGCAAGCCTCTGTCGGCGGTCCGACGACCGCTCACCTTTTTTAAATCCTCTTTAAATGTAATTGAATCATTTCCGCTTTTTTCCAAGCGATGGTAGGCAATTTTTCACATCTCCTTGAATGATAAGGAGCGTTGTCCAAAACAATTACCGAGTTGTGCGGAATTAGAGTTATCGCTTATGAAAAATAGTCATCAAAAACATCAGCATTCATACCTTCGTAATAGTCTCCGGTGTGAATTCACTTAAACCATCTTTAAAAAACCCATCTGTACTTTCAATATGCGTAATTATCAGTCGTTTTCCTTTTCCACAAGGTGCTTTTATTCCTACAGATAAACCATCCAAAAATGTTAGACTGGAAGAGGTTACACATATTTTTCCGACTGTGAAACCTTCATTCAGCCATGTCTCGTCCAAATAGTAGATTTTTCTATTTTCATTGGGAAAATTCCTTATTGACCGTAAATAATTCCGTCTCTCGCAGAATTTTCCACAATGTACCTCTTCAAATTTCAGAAATAGTTTTATCTTCTCTATCTAAGGTCGGAATTCGGAATTCCATTATTAAAGTAGAATTAATGTATTTTCCTTCTTATAACATGTTTTTCTTTCTCGCCGATAGTTATCTTATGCCTTCCTGGGGATTGCCTTGGATGTTTTACAGTACTATACTTTTCCTCGCGTATGAGTCTGTAGATGGTTGACTTTCCACTCCCGGTCATTTTTGAGCACGCTTCCACTACACCATCGACACTTATTATTCATCAATCATTCAATTTTTTTATGTGCAAGCGAAATGAATACGTTCTATATAATTATCTCTTATCGCTCTCTGCCTTTTTCAAATAGAGTATAGGCATTCATCTGTTCCCACCTTTGCCAGTTCCTCTTCTATTTCATTTCCTTCTAATCCGGTGTGTCCTGGAACCCATACTAAGATAAGGGTTAAAATCCCAATTTTTCACCATCAGGTTTCTGCACACATTAGAGCCATTTAAGCTCTTTTCGTGTTTGTTCCACAGGAGTTTACTGTTTAGAGTAAGACCAAGGAGTCAGGGGAAATTTTGTAAATACCCTTTATGGCATCAAACAAAGGGGATTGAACTATACGAATAGCAGGTGTAGGCAAGTGGGATTTAACATCAACCCCACCAAATTCATCTTAACAGCCTTCACTAAGAAAAAAAAACTTAACCTAAAAACCGTTAAAATTGATGGATGCGAGGTTGAATGGAGACAAGAAGCCGAGAGCGACACTTGCTCGGTATATTTTTCAAAGAAGTGGCAACGATAGTTACAGAACATTGTTATGATTCATAGTAAGATAATGAAACTACTCTTTACTGTTCCACAACTCGATTTATTCTATTATCAAAATTGCCACCTAATACATTTTCATCTTTCGTATCCGGTTACATCAAAAAATAATCATCCGGCGGTTAATTTTGGTGGCTGCACCCCTTTCGAGAAAATTTTCGAAAAGACGCTTTGTTTATGCATAGGACGAGCGCGGAAAATACTAGAATTTTCGAGAGTTGACAAAGACTATATATACGCGGGTTTAAGAGTGAGTTGACAATTAGTGAAACGGACAGTAAAGAGTTAGTTTACAGAAGTTCTTAGTAATCGGACAGTGAATGAAATAGTGAAGATAAATAGTGTAATATTCAAGTGGTAAAAATAAATTAGAACTATTATACCGAATGTAAATAAATTAGTAGACATTAAGTAGAGTGTGTATATAAATTAAGTTTAATAAGTAAATCAATAGATAGTAATTAGCCATAGTGTGTATAATTTTATCCCACAAGTAAAAAACTATTTGAATAAATAACAAAAACATTACAATAATATAAATATCGGACACTTAGGAAATGCTTAAATATCTAATATTTATAGACAAGACCGTAAAATAAAATGCGGTCCTGCTCAATTTATCCGCTCACATGCTTTTGTTTACTTCGGGCGTAAATTAAATCTGAACAGAGTATAGAGTGAGAAAACTGGAAAACAAAACTTAGGAGAAAAACATTTGCAGGAATCTCAGAATTTTCTTAGTCCTTTCTTCCTTGTTTTGTTAATTGAACTACTTTCAATACCATATACTCCTTGAACATAATCCTCGGCACTCTGATCAGTCTGCCCAGCACAATCATCAATAATCATTGTGAGAATAGACAGGGAGCGCAAAAATAATAATACAAAGGCTATTCACTTTCGATCAATTCTACAAACATTCGCTAGAGAGAGAGAGAGAGAGAGAAAAACTAGGAAAGGAAACTAAAAAGTGATGTATATTACCTGGTTTTTCATTTTTTATTGCGAAGTTCCTGAAAAAATGTGCGGAAAAGTTGCAGAAGAGTATGGAATATTTTAAATGTGTCAGAACGTAAAACAAAAGTGGCCGAATATGACCAAGCTTTTCGAGCTGGTTTATTGTAGGTGTTAATGTAAAAGCAGAAATCGTTAATATTAAATTAGGATATAGTAGTAAGAAAGTTTCACTATAATTTGAGTTTACATTGATCAATTCTTGATGAGATTATAATTTTAATGAAAGTTTGTTTATTTATAACAAATAAATTTAAATTCAAATTACTTTAGAAGCATCCTGTGTTTCATTTTTTCATTTGTAATTTTCAATTTGAATTGTTCAATGAAGGCAAAATCTAATTTATTTTTAAATTAAATTTAGAAAACAGAAGAAATTAGAAAAGCACGATGATAATTTCAAACCGACTCCCCCGCCAAATATTGAATTGAAGCAAATTTTAAATATAGTCCAGGAGCCACCAATCCTGAAAGCTCCGTGATTAATAAAAATGAAAAGTTAATACTTAGACGAATAAGATTTGCTTGGTCGGCATGAATTTAATTGCCCGAAAATATTTTAAATAAATTATATATTATTAAATTTCCATAATTTCTTTTCGTCATCAGGGATTTTGATCAATCTCATAGATACGTTTGTGCGAAATTATATTGTAATGTTTTTCTTATTTATTTAAATAGTTTTTAACTTGTAGGATAAAATTATGCACACTGCTATGGCTAATTACTATCTATTGATTTATTTAAAAAAACACACACACACTATATTAAACTTAATTTATACACACGCTCTACTTAATGTCTACTAATTTATTTACACTCGGTATATTAGTTCTAATTTATTTTCACCACTTGGATATTACAATATTTATCTTCACTATTTTATGCACTGTCCGATTACTAAGAATTTCTTTCACTAATTCTCTCGAACTAACTGTCTACGCACTCAAAAACCCGCGAATATATAGTCCGCATCAGTTCTGGAAAGTTCTAGTACATTACGCGCTCGTGCTATGCACAAACAAAACCTTATTCCAGAATGTTCGAGACCATGCCGGCGCAGGGAGAATCCTGGCGTAGTCAGCAAAATTTACAGTCGATGGACAGGGCCGGCTTTGAATTGGTGGCCTCGCAACAATATATTCATTAAGAAAAAATCCGGCCGATCAATGATTTTTAGCCGGAAAGGTCGCGCACATCTATTTGAATGGTGTGATAGGGGGTAAAATTTATCCATTATCACGGAAACCTATTTTTTCCATTTCACGCGTTTCAATGTCAGATTCAAAAATATCTTGGTATGCGTGATTACAATGCCGAAAGTATCGCACATATAACTGGCCCAGTGTAAGTTGGCACTTCTGAGATGCGCGGTAGAACATCCGATCGCTCGAGACTCACTGAAATGGAGGACCCCAGTCTCTGTTTTGACCACAAACGGTTAATATCGCAGTAATTCCAGTGGCGTATCATAGTAGTTTTTAGTTACGTTAATTATTATCAGTAGTAAGTTTATAGAAGGTGTGGTTTTAGCTTATAGTTTAGTTATAATTATTTGAATGGAGTTTAAAAGTAAATTAAAAAATAAACCTTAAGTGGTCAATGCAGTGAACTAGTGTCCAATCTATTAAAGTTTATGAAGGAAGAAGCTACACGACAGGAACCCATTATTTGATTTTGATTTTTCTGAAGACAGTCATGCTGAAGCTGGTAGTTTAACCAGAATTTTAAATTTTGAAGACATCGAAGGATCTTAACTAAGTAGCTTAGTTTGTTTTTATCTTTTAGGGATTATCAATTTTCATTTCATTTAGTAATTAATTGTAAGCGTTAATATTTTATTTAAAAATATTTAAGTAAAGTACGTCCGAAAATATAAAATCCTAACTTTGTAATCCCCTATTAAGATAAATATAGTATATTGTGTATAGTTTTATTTATTTTTAAAGTTTTCCAGGTTCTCCAGCCGAGTCCGAACCCTGTATACTGTAACCGTATGAAGCACCCTGTATATTAGAATATAATTTTGAAATGTGAAGCTTTACTTTGTCTATAACTTTTATATGAAAGTTTTTTTCGTATCCCTCAACTCAAGGCAACGGAGATATCAAACTCCGGAGTATAAGTTTATGAGTATATAATTATTTTTCAAGATTTGTGGTAGTATTTTTTTACTTCCTTTTAAATGTTGGCAATTATTTTAATACCATCCTGTATTTCTTAAATATTTGTATACAACAACGAAACAATCATTAAATTAATACAATGTATAAAACGTTGATGTCCATTGGAAAACTCATAATAATTATAGCGTAGAATGCAATTTAAACGTTTCGAATCATTACCGCGAATTTGTAACAAACAAACAGCATAAACATAAAATGATAAATGATAATGCAACTCAAACATGAACTTTAGACGTGCATACGTACTTTTCTACATTATTATATTGCCGGTAGCGTATCTGTGGCTTCCTTTCTATCTACGTAAAAACGCTTTATAAGTTAAGAGTATCCAACAACCGAGTAAGGTAAAAGGAAAGAAACCTATTTGAATAACTGAATATTATTATTATACATAGATGTGTAAATATAATTTAATGTCGTTCTCTTAGTGAACAATAGTTAATGGTTGGGATGATTTTGATGGTTGGGGTTATTTGATGATTGATTAATTATTTTTAAGAAATTGAGTCATAATTTTTGTCAAGTGTCAAAATATTTAGATTGTCAAAAATATTCATTATTTGGGAATGTGTACATATCAACCAGTTAATTAAAAGTAAAGAAACAAACGGAACATTGAAGTAGTTAACAGGTTAGACGTTAGATCAAACTTTTGCGAGTCGCCGTGCCTTTTCTTGATAAAAAGTATAATTAATTCTAATTTATATTATCGTTTCTATCACTAGCGGATCTATCCAAACCTTGGCTTGTCTACTAATCGGTTCAGTAGTTAAGGAGGAGTTCAGAGTAAGCACGATTGCAGCGCCACTTATCCGGACCAATTGTGAATATAAATCAGGGTAAAGGCACTCTGAACGCGCGAAGGTACTGCCACGTGGAGAGCCTGAGCACTTACTAAAATTGCGGATTTAATGAGAACTGTACCGCCGCACATACAGGTATTTGCACGATCTACGCGGCCAAAAGTCCAAAATGTCAAAATAACCGGGATCGCCGAGTTGTACCACAAGATATCAGGTAGGTATAATCCTACCGTCGAGTTGTAACCACCGAATTTTCTGTGCTTCTTCGATGATTATCCTTGCCCTTCCCGGTAAATTAATCAATGATCCACCTCGATGGTCAGTATAATCCCCAATAAAGGCGAAATGGATGAACTCAGGTAGTCGTGGTACAACTCGGTAGTCCCCAAAATAACAATAAACCGAGTTCCACGAATAGATTACGAACCCGGGAACAATATCCAAGGTTTATCATTATAATAACATAAATAACAATATCCAAGGGGTAAGTCGGAAGTTGACCGTGTACGTATCTATTCTCGGCGCTTTTCATTTTCACATTAAACTTACAAAGTGATTTTTTATGTTATCAAGTTCTTCTTACGAATTGAAAGTTATGGATTCTGATGGACAAGATAAGAGACTTACAAATTACATAAATAAAGTTATGATCAACTATAAAACTACATAATTTTTTTATAAATCAAAAAAGGTGAGCGGTCGTCGGACCGCCGACAGAAGCTTGCTTCTTATGCACAATAGAATGACCATTTCTCGTGAATTTTTCACAATTTTTCAAAAATTTTTGACAGTTTATGACGAATTTTGACAATTATTGACCATTTTTGACAATTTTTCAAAAATTTTAACATATTTGGCAATTACTGACCATATTTTCAAAATTTTGACAATTTTTTTCAAATTTTAATATTTATTGACCATTTTTGACAATTATTGACCAGTTTTGACAATTATTGATCATTTTTGACAATTTTTCAAAAATGTTGACCATTTTTCCAAATTTTAACAATTATTGACCATTTTTGAAAATGTTTGACAGGTTCTGACAATTATTGACCATTTTTGACAATTTTTCAAAAATTTTAACATATTTGGCAATTATTTACCATTTTTTCAAAATTTTGACAATTTTTCACACCTATAGATGTGCGAGCACAGTGCGGCAAGAGAGATTGCGCACAGTCGCTTGAATGAGTTATCGCGTGACGAACGCTTTTTCGTAACACGTTTCACGAGTTCACTAGCCTTTCCAAAAGGCCTATGTCGTGCAATAAGAAGCAAGTTTCAATTTAAATTTCATTGGATTAGTGGATTGGTCAGAAATCTGGCGGGTATATACCGAAAGCGCCGATTTTACCTGTACTAAACTAGATGCCCCGAAAGGGTCATTAATCCGACCGTCCACTTGCGCCGGCTATCGGTCTAATGATCCACAGCGGGGTGTCATCCGAATTAAAGGATTAAGAAGGTAGATTCTTGAAAATATAATATTTGCAATCTGGAGTTCTGTACTTTTCTATAAATAAGTACTTGTACAAGAAAAGTAATCAGTATTGACATATTTCTGTTTTAATCACGAAACCATGATGGAATCTGTGTTGAGTAACAAAGGAAAAAAGTTAATTATATTTGAGAATTTTAAATTTCGTTCGTGTGGTTTAACAAAGCAGGGGTTAAGGTGGAGATGTGCGAATAAAAATTGTACAGCTAAGATCTACACCGATGAAAATGGTTAGGTTAGGTTAGGTTAGGTTAGGTATTTATATAAAAATAAACAGTGTGTGTATACCTAAAAAAATAACTAACCAAAAATATAAACAAAGATTGCAATTTTTATCAGAAAAAGTCGAATTATATTAAGCAGGACATATCCAAAGATTTGAATTTGTAAAATATGTATCATACCATTACGGCCCCCTGTAGAGGCAATTAGCGCAAGTCGACCCTGGGATTATGGTTACCTGAGATTGCTCCGGCGCAAAAGGACTATGAGATTATTAAAATAATCATCAATCGGCGCATTCGGTCTATGCCCAATCTGGCAACACTGTTGCGTGGCGAACCCTTATTCGCTTTTTCGTAACATTACACGTTTCACGAGTTCACTAGCCTTTTCAGAAATATGGCAACACTGTGATTTTCTTCAATATTTTTTATTTGCTAGTGTTTTTGTTTATGTATCGGGGTAGATCGGGCTATTATTTTTAATATAGGTTATTATTTGATCCTTTTCCTTATAAATACTATCAAAATCATGACCGGAAATGTCCGGCTAGATACATTTTTGAGGGATCAAAGATATTTAGCGAAATTTCGTCTAAAATTGAAAATGTTTTTTTAGCGACTTTTAACACAGTTTATGTTTGTTTTAGGTTCACAGGGTACATCAGGAGTAAGGATTGTGATCCGACAATACTTGTTTGACCTCATGAAGAAAGAAAATTTGCTTAATTTAGATGCCAAATTAAAATGTCTAAAAGATCATCTTTTGTCATGTGAAGGTTACAATGAAGACCAAATTATTAATTTAAAACGTAGTTTTGCTCATTTCAAATCAGAAATCAAACAAAGGTGGACGAAAGCTCATTATAAAGAAGATAAATTTATAAAAAACAACCAGTGTTGGCTGGAAGGTACTTTAGAAATACCTGTTGTTGATACACAAAAACGGCCAGGGCGACCATCAAAGTCGTTCGAAGACGCAAGTGAGAGGAGCAAGAGGCGAAAGACTGAAGAACTAATTTGACACAAGGGCAGTACGAAATTATAAGAAAGACTAATAAGAAGTTTTTTCCGTGCTATAGTGCCTTACAGAAAGCCAAGAAAAAATGTTACCCACGGCAAGAATCGTGTACGGTAACGAGTACCAGTGCCGAAGCTCAGTTACAGCCTCTAATAGATGTAACTGCTAGGCGTTTGTCGGAGTACCTTGAAGAGGTATTGATAACTTTAAAGGAGCAAGAGCGTGAATGCTTAACTATAATTAGGAAATGAAGCTGCGATGGGTCACAACAATCACAGTTTAAGCAAAAACTAGATAATGATACCGATTCTGATTCAAACATATTCCAAAGCTGCTTCGTGCCTCTTCAATTAGTTTGTGGGGATAACAATGAAAAAGTTGAATGGAATAATCCAACGCCCTCTTCACCGCGATTTTGTCGACCAATAAGATTCCGTTTTATCAAGGAAACTAATGATGTCACTGAAGAGAAAATAAGAAACGTTAAAAGCGCTATTAGCTCTTTAGTTCCAACAGAGGTTGACATAGCAGGAACGAAATTCTTGATTAAGCATACTTTTATAATGACCATGGTAGACGGAAAGGTCTGCAATGCAGCCACAGGCACAAAATCTACAAGTAGGTGCTACATCTGTGGAGCAGCCTCAAAAGATTTTAATAAATTGGACTATTCAAGAAAAGTGAATTTTGCAGCCCTTGAATTTGGAATATCGGTGTTACACGCAAGAATTCGGATATTTGATGTATCCTACATTTAGCCTACAAACTTCAGGTTAAAAAATACAGGGGAAAAAATCGAAAGTGGAGAAGGATCTAGAAGAACAAACTAAAAAAGAGATACAAAAAAGGTTTCGTACTGAGGCAGGTCTAATAATAGATATGCCTAAATCCAATTTCGGAAATACAAATGATGGAAACACCAGTTGAAGGTTCTTTGAGAACCCCACTTTAGCCGCTGAGATAACTGGCATTAGTTATGAGCTAATTTATAGACTCAAAGTCATATTTGAAGCAATTTAAAGCGGGTTTAAAATTGATCCGGTAAAATATGATCAATATGCTTCAGAAACTGCTCGTATTTATGTGGATCTATATGATCGGTATCCTATGACGCCAACATTGCACAAACTTAGGCATTATTACCGAATCGGACAGCTTTCGGAGGAAGCAGCCGAGGCTCGCAACAAACATTTTAGATGTTACCGCCAAGATTTTGCGAGGAAATTTTCTAGGGAAAAGTGTAATCAGGATATCTTTAACCGCCTTCTTCTCAGTTCAGATCCTCTGCTCAGTAGCATGCGAACTATAAAAAAAGGAAAGCAGAAACCTTTTTGGCGAAACCTTGGCCATGTTTGTATCTGAGGAATCCAACCAAACTGAAAATTCATCAGATAGCGACGAATGACGACGAACGACATTGACGAAGAAAGTCAAGAAACTTGGAATTATTATGTTTATAATTTTTTTTTTTTTGAAAATATAATAGTAAAAATTTAAAAAAATAGTTTTTTTTGTTTATTTACAGTGTTTAGATGCCAATTAAGCATTAAAATAATTTTGGCCGCGTAGATCGTGAAAATACCTGTATCGCCGTTAGTAGTAATTCCAGATACTTCCACATATGTCACCACTGATAACCTAACCTAACAACCACGATTGCGAGCGAGTTTTACGACGGTTAGTTCAATTTTTACAGATGGTTTTGCTTTAATATATCTTTTGTTTATGTCGGCGGGGTATGTTTAGATTTTATGTATAGTGATGGACTGTAATGTGAGGTCCACTCGGTAAGCTTTATATTTTTATAAAAAAAAACATGTTTCATTAACTAAAAAGTGACAAAATATTAAAGTAGTTATTCTTTCATACAGCTTTATACTTCCCAGCCACGAAGAACAACGATCAGTTTGGCTGGTAAGAAGTGGAAACCAACATTTGGATTTAACAAGGCGAAAGCATTGGAGAATATGCCCTCGTCATTTTGGCCAGGCCTACTTTTTAAAAGTAGAAGGCGAAGGCAAACTATTGAAAAGGTTTTCTTTGCCATCACTGTTTTTGCCTAGTATGTAATATATTTATTGAATGTTATTAAATGTGATTATATTTTTTAGATTACAATCCAAAGGGGGATTCCGATTTTTTGTTCCCCACTATGGTGCCCTAACAGGAAACAGCTCCCGAAAATTAAAGATATTTATTGTCTAAAGCTAGAAAAATTTTTACTTATATAAAGTTTCTGTAGATATGATTAAAAAATCAGAAAATTATACACCTAATTTTTATGTTATAGCTATTCCATCCACGAGTAAGGGGTTAGAGGGGGATGCATAGGAGAGTATTGAGCAATTATCACATAATGTTATGATAAAATAAAATATCTTCTGTATGTTCCTTTTGTTATATTATTTGGTTTGTTTAATTCCCATCAAAAACAAACTAAATTACATATTTTATAGTATTATATTACTTAGTAAATGAATAAATTGTCTACGATACTGCAATTATGGAGGTTCCACCTTCAAGAAGGGACAAAGAAAGAATCTCCCGAAGAAAGATCCAAGCATTTTTCAAAGTTAAGCAGTTTCGAGAAACAAATATGTAAATGTTTACAATCATATGTATGAGCTAATTAAAAATATCCAAATGTAGCTGCATAATAAACAATATATTAGTAATGATAGTCATAATCTTGTAAACTAAGTTTTTTAAATGGTGTGCACATTTAAGTTAGCTGTGCTATTAGCAAACTAGAGATGGATGTGTTTCATGTTTTTTTAATTTACATCTGCCCACAGTAACGGTTGCTTATAGATAAAACTATTTTTTGCTTTATATGAAAATATGTTATTCTTTATAAATATTTTTGAAATACATTTGTGAGTTTACTTATATTACTTTCTTTATTTTCAGAAGCCGGTGCTGCAACGGAGAAATATTTTCATAAGACAGTGACCCTCATAAGAGCTCTTAAAACAAAAAAAGTTGTCCAAAAAGACATCAAATATTTTATAGAATTAATAACCGAGAGGGAAGAGTTAGTGAACACCTTGGGTAACTACTCGAAGGTAGCCGTCAATTTTTTTGCATCAAATTTAAAAAATTTGCGGATGAAGCCCAAGTGGCATAGATCATTGTACAAAAAAAGCACACGAGCTTATCGCTTCCTGTCCAAGTTTTTCAGCTTAGCGTCCTAGAAAGTAAAATAATTAATAAGTGTCATTTTTACCAGTAGTTGATAAAAAAATGTTTTTTCTACGATCACTATGAAAAGTATACAAATAGACACGGCTTACTTGCTTTCAAAGTAATTAATTCCCTACGGTGCGAAAAAGTGAAGCGGGAATTTTCTGTGCCGCACACTGCACATGCGTAAAATACAGCAGAGAACTATTATACTGGCTAGTGTACAAAAATCCTGCCGGTCCAAGAATTTTCCGTGAAGGGAAGGGTTTGACTAGTAATTAAACATCCAGAAATTGCACACATCTCATCGCCATTTTGGGGCGGTATTCCCGGCCCCAAAAGTTCCAAAAATTGGTTTTCCGCCAATATCTCCTAAAATATGGCATTTACAGAATTTTTATATAGGGGAAAAATGAAGAGTAGTTCTTTATCAAAAATGGTCCTCATGATTTTTTTCGCAAAATTAATATTTTTCGCAAAAACCGATGTTGAAAAATCCATAATTTTGAGGTTTCATGGATATCTGAAAAACCACTAAATTCGAGAAAAAAAATGAGGGCACAACCAAAAAGGAGAAAATCCCAGCATTAAAATGACGTATCTTGGAAGACAATCCGATAATGTACAAACTTTTAGACAGTGATTGTTCGCAAAATATTCCCAACCTCGAAAAACAGCAAAAATTTGGAAATGAAAACGCACCAACTGAAAAATCAAGGGGCAAGAAAAATGGCCAATAAAAATTTCTGAGATCAATAAAGACCTTTAAAGGACCCGTAATAACAAGAAATCGGGAGTAAATGTCTATTATTAAGAAAAATATGAGTAATTTCCCGACAATCGAAAAAAAAGTTATTACAAAATCTTTGACCCATTTTATAAATATGGTGGAAATATAAAAATGGGCCTTGAATAATCGGATATGATAGCTGTGGATTTCCCCTTTCATCTGAATTTTGAATCGTAAAAAAATATGCATTTTCACCCGAGATATTGAATAATTTGTTCGCCCGGTCATGAGTAAGTGCAAAGAACCCGCTCTTTCAACTCCGGAGCGGGAGATCAACATAAGGATCCCGCTTGATGGCCATTATCTCGAAAACTATTGAGTTTTCGGCAAAAATCATAAGGACGATTTTTGTAGATAATGACCCGATCTCCATTTTTCCTCTATACAAAAATCTAAATGGCATATTTTAGGAGATATTGGCAGGAAACCAATTTTTGTAACTTTGGGGCCGGGAATACCCCCCAAAGTGGCGATTAGGTGTGTGAAATTTCTGGATGTTCAATTACTAGTCAAACCCTATCACAGAAAATTCATGGACCGGCAGATATATAATCGCTTCTGGGACCCTTTATTTACTGGACTATAAGTTCTCGTAGCGCAGAGTGTTTGTTGGACAAGAATATAGTTCAAATCCTACGTTAGACGTCGTTTTTTTTTTCCTTTTCTTTATAATATACTACAAAACCCGACAGACGTTGTCCTGTCTTTTTTTTGCCCAAAGTAGAATTTGTTTAAATAATGTTTTTTTATCACGGAAACGGGATAAAAAACTATCCTATGTCCGTCTCTTGGTTCCAAGCTATCGGTTCAACCGTTCTTGAGTGAGTTATATTTATATATATATATATATATATAATATAAATAAAAATAAAAAATAGAGGTTGTTCGTAGAAGGGTGAAAATTTAGGGTTGTATGTATTTTTGAATGCTTTATCATAAAAAAATAAAGACAAAAAAATAAAATTAAAAATTAAGGGGTGGACCACCCCTAATATTTAGGGGGATGAAAAATAGATGTTGACCGATTCGTAGACCTACCCGATATGCACACAAAATTTCATGAGAATCGGTCGAGCCATTTCGGATGAGTTTAATTACAAACACCGTGACACGAGAATTTTATATATTAGATATGATTCCTATTAATGTTCTTCTTTTCAAAAAAAGGTATATTCAATTATATAAAATTATTGTGTTTTAAACTTGTAGACTGTCCTTGCTATCAGATTAACTGGTGCCTGTTGGCACATAAAATTAGATGACATAGAAGATCTAAACACTGCCCCTTAGTTAAATTTCGTCCTAATAACGTCATTGGCAGACGTCTTTTTGTAAATTATCAAGGGGGTAAATGCACAAGGCAATTTGTTGGAATTAATAAAATTGGCAGTATGCCTAAACAAGTGGCAGAATTTTTAAAATTACCAAACTCCAATCTTTATACGGGACATTGTCTCAATAAAGGAACGACATAAGAACAAATTAAAAAAAAATTGAAAACACCAACTTTTTACGATGTTCTTGCAAGTTGAGTCGCAAGCTCCAGCGGAATTTAAGAAAATTATTAGAGGTCGATATTCTTTCGATTAGGAACATATTCCATCTCGGAAAAAATTGATGTTATGTAAATTTTTCGACCTTACTCTCCTGGACTAAATTTTATTCTGATTATTTAACTTTCAATATACATCCTGAAATCGGCTGCGCCCAATTTCCTTTGTTTATTTTCCACTCGAAATACGAGAAAATATGGTCAAACACCGGTACAACGTGAGTCACGATCGATCACCGATACTTTTAGATTGAAAATTGAGATTATAAAACAATTTTTTTGTATTAAAACCGTCTCGACCCATTTTCCGCTCGGTTCGTTTCGCTCAACTCGGTGCAATTTTTTTCCTATGATCATACATTCGGTTTGAATGCCTCATTGTCTTTCGTTATTAACAATGAATATAATTTCGCAAAATTAATGTATTAATAGTTTATCTATCATTCTAACAACCCGAGGCAAAATTATTTGTACCGGGTGTCTGATTAAGAGAGGTAACTATTTATTTTATCGTACAGTTTAGAGAAAGAAAATCTTTATCACAAACTCAAATACGAGAAACTGCTGGAAATTATTTTCAAGTTTCCTACTCCACTGCTAGAGGGCGTAGTTCACAAAAACATCATTTTTCTATAATAAATGTACCGTTATAGTACCACAAAATATAAATATTCGTAATCATTAGATCATTTTACGTAAGTTTGCTCCAGTACTTTTTCCTCTAATTTGTAAAATAACTGGTAGGGGTGAGTGGGAAAGCTGAGTCAATAAAACTGTTATAACTTTTCTTCTTTTGACAAACTTAGTATCATTTGAAAGGGAATTCAATCACTAATGAAATATTATATTATCGTTTTATTCCAGTGGTTTTAACGGTCGCTAGGTGGTGGTGATTGAACAATTGTTTTGTTTTCAACTTTTTTTGGGGAATCTTCAAATGCGATGCTATATGTTTTATTGATTTACTTGAAAGAGGTTGGAATTTAAAAAAAAATGGTGAAAACCGCATCTCAATATCTATTTTCTAAGCGAAAATACGAAGCTTTCTCATTCACCCCTACCAGTTATTTTACAAATTAGAGGAAAAAGTACTGGAGCAAACATACGTAAAATGATCTAATGATTACGAATATTCAAATTTTGTGGTACATTTATTACAGAAAAAAAAAGTTTTTGTGTTATTATTGTGAACTACGCCCTCTAGCCGTGCAGTAGATAACTTGAAAATAATATCCTGCAGTTTCTCGTATGCGAGTTTGTAATACAGATTTTTTTCTCTAAGCTGTACGATAAATAATTTCTGAGATACAGCGGTTTACCTCTCTTAATCAGACACCCGGTACTAACTTCGCGCTAGCTGTAGACTAATCCAGTGTTTAATTTCCAGTACAAGAAATTTTGGATTATTTCTCAACGCCCTGTATGCAGGTGCTCATACAATTTAAAAAGAGTTTAGAAAAATTACGATTTGAATTGGCCTAATCCAGCACTGCC
The DNA here is from genome assembly GCA_947563755.1 of Lochmaea crataegi. Taxonomy (NCBI): domain Eukaryota; kingdom Metazoa; phylum Arthropoda; class Insecta; order Coleoptera; family Chrysomelidae; genus Lochmaea; species Lochmaea crataegi. The sequence continues at coordinate 87,187,861 of OX387422.1, read as the reverse complement.
CACATAACCGGATAAATAAAATATAAGGATATAAAGTTCAACGTTTAACCTGTAGATAATTTATTAAGTCGTAAAAAATGTACCTTGTGCACTTTTGCAATTTCTGGCTGTAGGTAATATTCTGATAAAAATTTATTCCAAGAAAATTCCGAAATGCTTCCAGCAAGAGTAGTTTATGTTTGAGAGAAATACAGCTCGAAATAGCAGAAAATTTATTTTTCAAGACGGACCAGAAAATATACATTTCCTGGATAATTTTCAGTCCTGAAAATAACGTTTTGCCGGTGAAGACAGGAAAATTGACGTTAAAAATCGGTAAAAATACTGACAACTAGACAATAAATGATAATATTTTGCAGATTAAGACTGTGATTACGACCACTGTACATAGACAATGTATAGTAGGTTCACACTTTCATGTAGCGCTGATAAAGACGACGAAAAACGGTCGTTAAAACATCGTATACACAGTGTCCCAAGTTAACGTTTACAGGCAATATTTCGCTTATTAGCACCAAAAAAATTAACATTTCATATTTTGCTTTACCCAATTATAGTCTGTTTCTTATTGTCTGACAGCACGCGAAAAGGTCACAGATGCTAGTCAGGTAGTAAACCATAAGCGTCACCGTTCATCTAAAGAATTTATTTACTATTTAATTTTATACACAAATGGTCGAATTAATTCCAAATAATGCTGTAATCGTTATGGACAACGCCACTTATCATTCGCGATTAACAGAAAATCTTCCATCTACCTCTTGGAGAAAAGCTGATATTAGAAACTGGTTAATCGTAAAAGATATACCATTTGAAGATGATATGTTGAAAAAAGAACTTTTAAAGGTTGCTTCAGATCACAAGTTACAATTTAAAAAGTTTGTTATTGATGAAATAGCCAATAATCGTGGGATAACAGTGCTTCGTTTGCCGCCATACCATTGTGAATTAAATGCGATAGAGTTAATATGGGCCCAAATGAAAGGTTATGTAGCTAGACATAATAAAACATTTAAAATGAAAGATGTTCGTGAACTCATGAAGTACTCATTGACAACAATAACTGAAGAGAACTGGAGAGATGCCGTGAATCATGTAATTAAAGAGGAAGAGAAAATGTGGGTTTTAGATAACCTCATAGAACAAACTATAGAACCGATAGTGATCTCTCTCGACGAGTCTTCGGATGATTCTTGTATGGCCGGCGAAGAGGATGATACTATAGATTGAATTTTATATTTCCTATAAATGGTATGTTTACTTTACTTAATATACTTTAATTCATTGTCAATAAATTTGAATTATGAAAATTAAACTATATTTTCTTTAATTAATTTAATTTAATAAAAATGAAAATGTAACTTGTTAATAGGCCTAAACGAATGAATTTTATTTCAACTGTAATGTTGAATGATTAAATAAGCAAAATGAACTAATATCGTAATCTCCGCCACTGCCGCAATGTTTATCGTTTAGGGCATTGTTCAGTTTTATTACCATATTGTATTTTGAGCTGAAACAGGGATGTACAGATAACCAATACAGACACCTACTTGTTTTGCATTAGAATTTTAGTATTTACTTGTAAAATTCTTAGGATCACTCTGTAAGAGATAATTTTCTATTTGAATATTTAATGAGGCTACTGTGCTATCAGACATTAAGAAATAAACTATATCCATATTGCAAATACACAAATGACAATGACATTAAGGTAAGTATCAAATAAACCAATAATTTGAGTACAGAAAAGAAATGCAAAACAGAATAACATTATGTGTTCTTTAAAAACTGCAAATCCAATTTTAAAGAACATTTAACACAAATAGGGATCGTACTTCCACTTCCAAAGCGAAGTATCGTTCCATAATTAATTGTTATTTTTGTTGTCAAATAAATTTTTCTGCTCTATTGTTACACCCTGTATAATTATGAATTGGACTGTTGGAAAGCATTTTCTACGTGCTTGCTAACGACGTATCACAAGTAGGGGGTTGCCATTTAAATTTTTGTAGGTGGGGCATAGGGGGTTGATGGGGGTGCTCTACCATAGAAACGGTTTTGAAATTTCTTTTCGTTCACGAGGTACAGCCCATTGTAAGTTTCAAAATTGACATCCTGTATATACATAAACAATTCTCAATTATATTCAAGCGATTTTTCTTAATAACTATCTTAACCCAATATAAAAAACAAAATTTAATGGCTAGGGCAGATACAACTCTGCGTAGACTCGACCGCCTGCTGATAACTCAAGTGCTGGGTGATTTATGGCCTTCTTAGATCTCTGGTCGTACTTTACCTCACACTATCATGAGAATACCCAACAATTGGCAAAGATGCGAAGGAGGATGTGTTGAATTCCCGCTCCACCCGATATGATTGTTTTCAAAGTATGAATACCACTGAATTTAAATTCGTAAAAACTGAAAATGCACACTACACATTTTCTCACCATTATAAATGTCTTCTAAGCAATTAAAAAAACAAATTACAATACAAAACCAAATAAAAGCACAATTATAATTAAAATCATATTCACAGACATGAAAAAGTAATTCAAGGTTGCCAAGCTAAAAATTTATAACCCATTTTACTATTTGATATTGATATAAAATGAAAAGTCCTAACCGAAAAAAAATAACGAGCCGGACTGTAGGCTGGTCATACCTATTTTAAATGCTTTTCACTTTTTTTCTTAACTTTTAAACGTAAAATCATCATCATCATGTAAGGAGAGACTCGTCTTAAATATGTTTGGGACAACCAAAATGTAAACAAGGCTTGTCTACATTTAAGACGTCATTGGGCAGTACACTTTTTATAAGAAATGTATATCATGAATAGTTATTTATGCAACAAGTGCATAAAGTGGTGCTTTTTTCTCGAATGGATAATGGATAATAATTCCATGAGTGAAAAAAAGTTACTTTATGCACTTGTTGCATACAATATTTTTTCTACGTGTATGCAAAAACCAAAAATGGGTTATTTAGGTTGTTTAGGTTGCTAAAGATGGCGTCGATTTGAATATTTATGTTCGTCATGACAAACCGCTAAGTAAAATGACAGTTGAGTGCAATTTGCAGAGCCATTAGGGGAAATATTTGAAATTAGCGTTAAAAAAACTACCTTATCTCACTTTAATGTCACTTTTCTAAATTGTTTAACAAATACATATTATATGTACGAAAATCGATTAAAAGAACGTCACTTTTATTAATGATTGTAGAAAATTGTTATTTGTGTATTTAGAGCGTACAGTAACAGATTGCGGCTTGAGAAAAAATGTTGCCGCGCGACGGGGAGCGGAGCGCGGCGATCTTTTGAAAGCGGCAATTTTACTTTACGCTCGAAAAACACACATAATTTTTTCCACAATCGCCTTTTTAATGATTAAAACAGTTTTTTATATTATCTTAGGTTCTAATAGGAGTGAATTATGATAGTACTCTGACATTTTAGTTGTCATATTATTTATTAATGTTAATTATGAAAGTACAATTGTTACAATTATTTATTGCAATTTTGGATTCAGAAGAAATTTCTTCCATTACTGAAGATTGAAAATGAAATTTACAAATGATATAAAACACGTGTAATAACCTTTTTGTGTTTTTCTGGTTTATTATCTATTTAAGTACCTATTTCAATTTGAGTATTTGAATGCGTTAAAAAGATCTATTGAATTGTTCAGACTTGTCAGAATCTGCAGAGCGCTTATACCTCCCTCCCCTGTCGACATTTGATTCGCCGTCGCTCTAGGTAGAGGCGTGCCCGACATATCAACAATAACAATGACTTTTGTAATTCACCTTTCAATTTCTTTTAAATTATTATATGTATAAATTTTTATAAAAATTATTATAATGTTGTGAGAAATTAATAAAGCCGATTAAAATGGTTGATAAAGTAGATAGTAACTTGACGTTCATATATTGTTTTTCGTCGTCATGGCTAATCCCACCAGATTTGATGAAATAAGCGAGCGAAAAAGATTCCTTTTTTGCGCTAGAGTGTAAAGTAACAGTCCTCGGCATTTGTCGACTTCACGACATTTCAATATAGTCATTAGTCATTTTACGCGCGACTGTAGGAAAAATAATTTTTTAATCTTTAACCCTGTATAACTCTATCAATTATGAAATCGAAAAAGACCAAATATATTATTTACTGTTTAGGGCCATTCTTCCTATCCCGAAAAGTAAGAAAATGATTCTCATAGCTGTTATGGTTTCGGCGCACTAACAATGTCAAGAGGAGCAAGTCAAAGATTTTAGAAATTTTTAGTTCTTCAGCTCAAAAAATTCAGAATTTAGATCTATTTTGAAAAATCCGATAATCCGATAATCATTTTTTCATAGAAGGAACATTTTTCCTGAAAATTGTTCCTGCGTTTTTCTTCAATCTATTGGGTAACCAAATTTTTTTGCGAATTTGACCCGTACAGAACAATTATATACTGGGTGTCCATCTTTACTCTTCCTCATTTTAACTGCCCATAACTTCTAGACGGTTTGAGATAGAAACATGCGGTTTTCACTAAAATTTTCATTTTAGCACAAGTTTTGTTTGAAAAAGTTAAGTTTTTTTTATTGGTTTTGCCTACGTCACAACAAAAATGGCGGATGTTTGACAACTTTTTTGTTGACTTTGCTCTGTCACCCGTTAACCGATTTTAAAAAATTTTGCACTGAAGAATAGGTAAAGGTCGTTTCTTTCAAACAACAAAAAAATATACTGGGTGTTCCATTAACAAAACTCAACAAAAAAATTGTGACCGTGCGGTATAATTAAAATTATTTACTGGTTTGTAATTAGGCATGCGCTCTAGACAACTTAGAGTTAATTCCGAGCTGGTTCGGATTGTAACCAGCGAACATAGCTATTATATTGTGTATAGAGATGAACAATACAATTTATAAAGATAAATAAACTCACCCTATCTGTAATTCTTTCTTCTATTTTTCCCCTTTTCAATTTTCTTGCTCTGATGACTTTACCTCGTCCATCCATAATTTCACTAATTTTCGAATTTTATAATCTCTATAACGGAAGCAAATAATTTCACGAAAATTCCACGATTTAAGTTTATTCAATAAATTCCCTACATTCTAATGACGGAAGATTTTTTTTATTATTATCTATTATTAATTTAAACGTTATTCAGCGACACGATTCGATTGACAATTTCATTGTTTTCGGTTTTTTGTCGGCTTCGATAATCTGAAACAATGTAGAAAAACAAGTTAGTAATGGAATTGTGATTAGTAATATCGAAAATAATATATTTGTAATATTTGTACAAGATAAAAGATGATTTGTAATGTGATTTTAAATTTAGCTTCAATTATCTGTCAAAATTGGCTTGTAGGATTGTAGATTCAAAAATCTGGTGTACCAATTTGTTGAATAATTTCTATAGAAAAACAAAGAATAATATGTATATCGTTCAGAAATAAATGTACAAAAACATTCTATGTATTACTAGACTGGTTCATAAGTGACATTTCATTCCAAACCTAACCCGGACCATTGAATATATATTAATAATAAAAATCTACGAGTTTCAGGATTTTCCCCTAAAATCACCGAAATAATGAATGTATTCCATTCATTTCGACCATACTGTATATACAGTGCGTCCATAAAGTAACGCATAAATTCATTATTAGCTAAATAAACAATAAAATTAGAAATTCCTAAACAGTTCGATTTTTGATTTTAATTTACTATTTTTTCAAATTATAATCTATTATACAGGGTGAAGCACCTTCGTGTGATGACGCCATCACCATTTTTTTAAATAGATCCCCCTTTTTTCAATTTGAAACAGTAATTATTGTTTCTTACATTAACGGTAGAGTGGTATAGTAGACATTTCCAGGGAAGTATTGATTTTTAGATGAGACATGCACACTAGCGGTTCGGCGCTAAGACAGAGAGAATAGTGTAAACGCGGTCTGCTGTCTGGTCGCTCTGAATCTATCGCTAAGAAAGAGGCGACATCAAATTCCTTTGAAGCCGCAGAGATATTGAAGAATTATAATTTGAAAACAATAAATGGTATTAAATAAATGGTTTAAACAATTATTCTTATCTCTGCGGTTTCTAAGAGGCTGATACAAGATGTGTATCTAAAACTTAAATGGTTTCTAAGAGGTTCCTACAAAGCCTGCCTGATGGTTATACGAGGCTTGCCTGAAGGGCATACCTCTTAGTGTTCCTGAGTGTCTGAGGGTTCTGTGAAGCTTAGTTCACAGCTTGCCTGAACTTACCCGAAGATATCTGCAACTTATCGGAAGATTTATATAACTTAGCAGAAAACTTACATAACGCTTACCTGGAGGTTCATCTGACCTGAAAATTACCTACAGGTTACCCACCATCCATCGAGGGACCTCAACTATAAGCAATCGCTTCAGATAAGTAGCTTAAGAGCAGATGGTGATTTTTTTTGTACGGCATTTATATTGTTCTCGTGAAATCTTTTCTAGTATTAAATCAAAACTAACCATAACTAACACTAACTAGAAGCAGACAAGATATTTTTTGTTTTTTGAAGCTTGCTTCTTATTGCACGACATATGACTTTTGGGACGTCTAATGAACTCGTGAAACGTGTGATGTTACGAAAAAGCGTTCGTCACGCGATGACTCATTCTTCGTCTCTTTCTCGTCCGTCCGCTGCGCTAAATCTCTACCCTCTCATCCTTAGCCGCCTTCTTCTTCTCTCTTTCGTAGGCTACACAGCGGCACGCCTCTCTCTCTCTCATACACGCCGGCACGAGGGATTCCCAAACGGTCGGAAGAGAGAGAGAGAGAGAGAGAATATCGCGCGTCTCTCTCTTTAATTGACAAATATGTTAAAATTTTTGAGAAATTGTCAAAATTTTTGAAATATGGTCAAAAATTGTCAAAAATCGTCAAAAACTGTCAAAGATTTTGAAAAATGGTTATGATTTTTGAAAATGTATCAAAAATGGCCGAAAAATTGTTAAATATTTAAAAAAATGGTCAATGATTGTCAAAATTTTTGAAAAATTGTCAATAATTGTTAAAATTTGAAAAAATGGTTAAAAATTTTGAAAAAATGGTCAATAATTGTCAAATTTTTGGAAAATGTTCAAAATTTTCGTTTCAATAATTATAAAAAACTGTCAAAAATGGTCAATAATCGTTAAAAATTGTCAAAATTTTTGAAAAATTGTCAGAACCTGTCAAAAATGGTCAAGAATTGTCAGAAATTTTGATAAAATGGTCAATAATTATCAAAAATTGTTAAAATTTTGAAAAAATGGTCAATAAAATATAAAATAAAACTTAGTAGGACGTACTGGGCCTAATGTAATTCCCAACATAGCATTCTATTGCGCGTATTTTTATTGATGGTTTTCCAAACCTCGCATTCTGTTGTGCATAAGAAGCAAGCTTCTGTCGGCGGTCCGACGACCGCTCACCTTTTTCATTTAAAATTATTATTATTTTTGAAAAATTGTCAAAAATGATCAATAATTGTCAAAACTGTCAAAATTGGTCGATAATTGTCAAAAATGGTCAATAATTGTTAAAATTTGAAAAAATGGTCAGTAATTGTTAAAATTTGAAAAAATGGTCAAAAATTGTCAGAAATTTTGAAAAATTGGTCAATAATTGTCAAAATTTTGAAAAAATGGTCAATAATTATCAAAAATTGTCAAAATTGTGAGAAAATGGTCAATAAAATATAAAATAAAACCGGGCCTAATGTAATTCCCAACATAGCATTCTATTGTGCGTATTTTTATTGATGGTTTTCCCAACCTCGCATTCTATTGTGCATAAGAAGCAAGCTGCTGTCGGCGGTCCGACGACCGCTCATCTTTTTTATTTAAAATTATTATTATTTTTGAAAAATTGTCAAAAATGATCAATAATAGTCAAAACTGTCAAAATTGGTCGATAATTGTCAAAAATGGTCAATAATTGTTAAAATTTGAAAAAATGGTCAGTAATTGTTAAAATTTGAAAAAATGGTCAAAAATTGTCAGAAATTTTGAAAAATTGGTCAATAATTGTCAAAATTTTGAAAAAATGGTCAATAATTATCAAAAATTGTCAAAATTGTGAGAAAATGGTCAATAAAATATAAAATAAAACCGGGCCTAATGTAATTCCCAACATAGCATTCTATTGTGCGTATTTTTATTGATGGTTTTCCCAACCTCGCATTCTAATGTGCATAAGAAGCAAGCTGCTGTCGGCGGTCCGACGACCGCTCATCTTTTTTATTTAAAATTATTATTATTTTTGAAAAATTGTCAAAAATGGTCAATAATTGTTAAAATTTGAAAAAATGGTCAGTAATTGTTAAAATTTGAAAAAATGGTCAAAAATTGTCAGAAATTTTGAAAAAATGGTCAATAATTATCAAAAATTGTTAAAATTTTGAAAAAATGGTCAATAAAATATAAAATAAAACTTAGTACGACGTACTGGGCCTAATGTAATTCCCAACATAGCATTCTATTGCGCGTATTTTTATTGATGGTTTTCCCAACTTCGCATTCTATTGTGCATAAGAAGCAAGCTTCTGTCGGCGGTCCAACGACCGCTCACCTTTTTTATTTAAAATTATTATTATTATTATTTTTGAAAAATTGTCAAAAATGATCAATAATTGTCAAAACTGTCAAAATTGGTCAATAATTGTCAAAAATGGTCAATAATTGTTAACATTTGAAAAAATGGTCAATAATTGTTAAAATTTGAAAAAATGGTCAAAAATTGTCAGAAATTTTGAAAAAATAGTCAATAATTGTCAAAATTTTGAAAAAATGGTCAAAATTTTTGAAAAAATGGTCAATAAAATATAAAATAAAACTTAGTAGAACGTACTGGGCCTAATGTAATTCCTACCATAGCATTCTATTGCGCGTATTTTTATTGATGGTTTTCCCAACCTCGCATTCTATTGTGCATAAGAAGCAAGCTTCTGTCGGCGGTCCAACGACCGCTCACCTTTTTTATTTAAAATTATTATTGTTATTATTTTTTGTCTTAATTAAAAATGAACCAAACAAATTGAACAAATATAAAAAGTATTAAAAAACCGTTCCTAATCATCTAAAAAGCTGTCATAAATCTCAAAATCTATATTTGGCCCAAGACCTTCAACGTCCTCTTCAAAATTTTCACCTGAATTATTTGATTTTAGAAAATTGTAAAAAGCTAGCATCCTTGGGAGCCAACTTTAATATTTCCTTTAGATCTTTGATTATTTCGGTAGATAAAGGTTTACCATTAGGCCATGATAAAGGCATCTCTATTGCATTATAGGATTTATGCCCGATTCGCCTGTTCCCATTTCGCCTGACCAATTAAAATTTCTCGATTCGCCTGACGGCTTAAATGGTGGTACCGTTTCGCCTGACCATACATTTTTCGTTATAATAGGTATTAAAATAAGCAACTTCCCTTCCCACTTTATCCAGACTCAGGACTGGCAGTAATTTTTAATAGTTGATAAAAAATTACTGGTGTGGTTAAAAGTTTATTCGCTTTACATTTCGGCAAAAATACAATGATATATACATATTTACATGATTTTGAACTAACAAAATTAATTTATCTTAAGCTTAACAGTGTAGGCTATTTTTTCTAAACATTTTCCCACTGTTATTTCATTATTTAAGTAGCTTTCTTGAATTTGTCTTATTCTTAACCTAACCTAACCAAACCTAACCTAACCAAACCTAACCTAACCTAACCCAACCTAACCTAACCTAACCCAACCTAACCTAACCCAACCTAACCTAACCTCGTTAAATCTTTGTTTTGCCTATCTTTGTTTAACTTATAGCTTTTGTAGAACATAACAGAAGCACCCCTCTTTGATTCGACAAACTCGACGTCACACATTTTTCAAAATTGTATTTTTGACTGTTACTATAGAAAAGTTTAACTAAGACTAAACCATCGTACATCAACTAACGACAAGTAGATTCACTTGCGTCGGAACGTTTGAAATTTTTGGCACATCGTCTCTCTGGCGCCATACTCGCCCGTTATCATAATACAACAATTACGAGGGACATACGTGTGGTTAAATACGTGTATGTACTGATTTGCAGTGACCATTATAATACAGGAATATTAAAATAAAATTTAAAAACTTTTAAATCAAACTACGGTGTAATCGAACAAGCTTCTAATGAATATTATTGATTAAATTGTTATGTTTAGCATAGTAATTATTACAAATGTTTAAGTATACTTAGTTTGGGGTGTTGTTTCTGTAATTTTTCTGTTTTAATGTTACGATTAGCAAATTTTAATGTATAATAAATACGTAATCTTGTATACAATGAATAAAAATAATCAACTGGGAAATTTGTACAAGGATGCCACAATTTAACATTCTTAAAGCTATTTTTAAGCTTCATACCGACACCATATTCAGAGGCTATTTTATTAAATTTATTTATAAATATGTTTTCCAATTCTATAACGAGTTCCACAAAATTTTTGGGAGGCACAACCAAATTACAAATGTTGGATGAAACACTATAATCTTTATATTTCATAAAAACGGTAGCGTCTCCTTCTAGATTATCTATCTTAATAAATTCTAAGCAAGTGTTACACGAATGCTGCAATAAACACTTTTTAAGTAGGTATCCAGTAACGTATACCAGTGCATTTCCATCGACACTTTTTATATTTCTATAATCAGTCGTAAACACTTTTAGAGGAGTATAGATATTATTTGTAGTCGTAGAACTAACTGTACTTTTAAGCAATTCAGATTTTGTATTAAGCAAAATTTCATTTAAATCTTGCATGCAGTTTGCTCCTTCGGAGTAGTCTAAATATTTAAGAGAAGTAATTTTTTTAAACGCTCTGCAGAATTGGATTGGCGTAGGGTTTCTTGCATTACCACAACAATTTCTGATTTGCCCAAAAAAATTTTCCAGACAATCCTGGTTAAGGTTTCTCGTTAATAAGAAAGTGTAATTTTTTGTTTGGTGTAACATTTCCCACAAAATAAAAATAGCTTTAATTGTCAACTTCCACCCAAATATAAATTTAAGTTGTTTAGTAACATTTTTTCCGTTAGAACTGGAAACTTGAAGGTTGCTAAACATTGTGAGCATATCTCTAAGAAAAGTGTTTTGCTTTTCAGTGCCCATAAAGGCATTGAAATTATTTAAATGACACGAGTTTAGAATGTCAAAGAGATCGTTCATATTTTGTATGAAAGTAACTGTAGTTCTGGCTGATGCTGGTAGAATTTTAAAGTCAATATAAGTACTCAATGCCACGGCTACAGAGTGACTAAAAACTTGGGAAGCAAGTTTTACCTTCATCTTTTTAAAACTGCTGGGGTAGATATGTTCATTAGTAAGTCTGGGTGCCAATCTGAATTCTTTTTGTTTCTCGTAATTATACATCGTATCTAAATAGGCTTTGTTGGTTTCACCATTTTTAACTATGAAATTGTATTTAAAGAAATTGTTCCTTGTCGATTTCAAAAGATGGGGTACGTCAAATAAATAAACAATTTTTATACTATCCACAAAAAATACCGGATTGTCCTCAGTTAACTTTAACGAACTTTTCACCAGTTTTTGAAAATTAGATCCTTGATCAGATATTACTCCCAAAACATTTAATCCTGCATTGGATATTTTTCTGACACTTTCAAATAATATGTCTCTTAGATCATCGGCGGATGCCGAATTTTTATAAAAAAAAATAAGCAACAGGCTGTTTCCAGCTAGTTGCTATACCTAGCCATCACTACCAGTACACTAGATGCGATGTCCATACTATTTTGGTTAGTTTCTTTAAACCCAACAATTTTGTAAATAGAAATATTATAAAATTGGATTTGATTGACATTTCATCTAGACACAAAACACAATCTCTTTCCTTTTCACCTAACAGCTCGGATCTTGATTTCATTAAATTAAAAATTGAATCATTAAATCCCGGTTTTAAAATCCAGCGTCTAAGAAAACGATGAAGTGTTGATATTGAAGGCATTGTACAAACTGTTGACATTTTTCTGTAAGCTTTCGGACCTAAGAAGTAAACACTCAAAGCAAATTGCTTAAATTCGTCAGTATATCTTGCTCCTTTTGGAGCTTTATTCAGTAGCTTAAACTGACATTCTAGAAAGTTGTATGATTTTTTGTAATAGTTTTTTTTAAGAATTGCAAAACGTCTTCAAAATTAATGTTCGTTTCTAGAGACTTTTTGGAATTAGATAATCTGGCAGAGGTTCTCTTGAGATTCCTAATTTTTTTTCTATATATCTTTTTCCTTGGTGTAGAAGCTGAAAGCTTTGGGCACGTCTGAACTCCAATATCTATAAAGTAAGTTTATTCATTTTGTTAAGGTCTTTTAAAAATATATTTAACCATACCTATTTGAGCACTAGTTGTTTGAATAGAAACGTCACTGCAGACTTTAATAGGAACGTCACTGCAGGCTTTAATAGGAACATCAATATATTCGTCGTTATCTAAAACAAAAGTTTCACTTTCATCGTTTATGTTCAGATTTTAATAGAACCAATTCAATCAATAATTAATTAGTTCAACTTGTAACTAAAATTAAAGCAATAAACACATAGAGAAAATTTCTCACCTTCAGTTCTTTGTAATAATAAAGAAGGAATTGCGAGACAGTTAATTCGATTCTTCAATTCATTTGTGAAACTATTGTCAGTAAAATGCAAATTACAAATTTTTATCCTATTATAACATTGTTCCACCGTTATATTGGCATATCGGTGGTTTCCTTTAAAACCCAAAACATTTTTCCAAGCTTCACATCTGCAATATAAAATAGAAAATAAAAAAAGTTTACTTGTATACTACTAAATTACCTCTTCTCTTACCTAATTTTGTCTTTTGGGCATCTAAAAAACGATCTCTCTTTCACTTTACTGCGACAACCATCAACAGAACAATACACCACTCCAGGCATTTTGTAATGAAATAAGTCACTATAATATTTATACTAAATACAAAATTATAATAAAAATATGTATAAATATTTTAATATTCACGCAAAAACCATGATCTGCTCACAAAAACGAAAACAAAAAGCTTTAATTATATTTCCGAAGTTCCGATCAGCATCACATTAACACTGCGCGCTACCCCTGTATTCAACACTTTCTCGATTTAAACTCGCCAGAACTCAGCAGACGATAGAAGGGGTAAGGAAATTTTCGGTAACCACTGAATCGACGAAGTGAATTTACTTGTTGTTAGTTGATGTACGATGACTAAACTAAACTTCATAAACAAAGGGAACGACAATGGTAATGACTACCTGTTAAGAAACGGTCGGGGTGTTATACCTAGAAAATCCAGGTCAGGCGAATCGCAACTATAAATTTCCCTCAATCTTGTCGTCAGGCAAAACGCAACCAAAATGTACCTAATTTAAATGTCAGGCGAAACAGGAATATACCGCCTTATAGGTAGGTTTGCGACCCTTTGTCCTTTTTTCAATGTTAACCTCAGAACAAGGTTCGTCTTTAATGTTTTTTTTTCATAAACAAAATCGTCAGCTGATCCTTTCTTAAAAGAATTTCGTGAGTTTTCAACCAACTTATACCTTGGGCGTTAATGTCATAATCATCGGATTTCTGCTTTAGAGGTGTGTGATGTTATTATAAATTATGCAAAAGATCGATTTCATTTTAAAGAGCATCTAGTAGTGGCATCACTTTTCTTTTCGGAATACTTTGGAGATTATTGTGGTAAATTTCCCGAGGACAAACTCACTTCCGCATGTTCCTACCTACCTAAAATTTTTAATAAAAAACATGACAACATCAGAGGCCGAACAATGTTTTTCATCACTGAAACGAATTAAAACATTTCTCAGAAATTCAATGACCGAAGATCGTTTTTTAACAGCTCTTTCTATGCTATCTATTGAAAAAAAAATGTATCTCCGAAATAAACAATTTTAATGACAAAGTGAATACAACATTTGCGAACCGAAAAGAACGTAGAATAGACTTAATTTATAAGAAATAATTTGTTAGAAAAGTAGTGCCTAGAGACTCTTATTTTTTGCGAACCGAAAATAACGACGAATAGACTTAACTTAGGAGAAATAATTTTTTGTTGGCGAAGTAGTGCTTAGTGCGTGACTCTTATTTTTCTTGTGTGGCAATTGACAATCGTTCCAGAAATCCAATATTTCAACACGGAAGGCGAAGAAAGGACGATAAAATCTTACAAGGTAAACTTTTTCTCAAAAATTGCAGTATACCTTAAAATTTTTACCACGAGCCGCCACTGACTGACGATATTTGTTTTTCAATCATTCAAGTCACTGACCTTAAAATATTCACTCAAATCCTTAAAAACAAAACTTAAACACGAATTTCTAATCTCAGCAGTTCACTTATCACCGTACCACTCACTTCACTTCTAATTCTATTATTAATTAAATAAAAATTCCCTTAAATAAATAAGAAAACAGCATAAACGGGTACACGATTCAATATTCCGCATCTTCGATCTGCAATCTAAATACCCACTGAAGAATAGCGAAGAGGAGATCACGAACAGTATCAAAATTGAAATATTTTCACGCTAGACCGTCTCCGATTGATTCACATTGTTCCTTTTTTTTTGCTCTCGTTAAAACTATTTTATTTTAATTTGAACTAAACCGTTCATTAACAGTAATTTTATGCTCAATTGGATGCTGATTCGTATAGATATGCCCTACCATAACATCACGTAATAGGTCTATGAACGTCGTTGAGTGGGATTTCAACCTTGTACTAATTTTCTTTGAAGTTACTAGTAACAGCTCAAATTTCTAAAACAGGTCAGGGAATGACTAGCGAATATTATATCGATAATTACAGATTAAAATTATTATACCGATTGTCCTAAAACGCCACCGTTCTACAAAACGACCATTTGTTGCAAGACATAAATTCAATCGTTTCTGTGAGGATTATGCAACTCTTGAAAAAATTCTGGACCATTTGGAATTCCATTACATGCACCATCTATTATTTCCCACATACGATTTTTATTGGAACAGCATAGGAAATCAAGAAATAACTCTCGGAGCATTTCTCTACATAGAAGGAGCCTTCGATTATACCTCCTTTAATTCCATGATAGGTGCTGTAGGAAGGCGTGGAGCAGACGATACCACATGTCTGTGAGTGAAAAACATGCTTTTCGATAGGACGTCAATGACAATTTTATTTGGAGATTCCATGGAGGTCTCGAAATGAAGAGATGTCCACAGGAAGGAGTCTTATCACCTTTACTGTGGGACCTCGTCATAGACGAAACTCTGCAGGACGTTTGGTGGCCAAAAACATAACAAATGGAAGCAAAATTGGAGCTATCAAAACTTCAGATGCTTGCCCGTCTTTGCATAACGGGTGCGATAAGAAGCGGCAATGGAAGCCATCCTCAAAATTCCGCCACTTGCTCTGCATGTTAAGACAAGAATGGCTGCATACAATCTGGAATGCAATGGGAATTGACACGAAGGAACCAACACCCAGTCATTCCAGAATCACAGATGTTATCACAAACTCGCTTCTTGAAATGAGACAATCAACAACAACCAACCATACCATATCCAGCTAAACTGGGATGAGTTGGAGCATGTAGTCAGGAAGGAACGTTGGTGTGGTATACAGACGGATCTAAAAATGATATAGGAACAGGAGCAGCAGACGTACTGAAGCCACGTGTCAAAGCAGGAACACAGCAAAATCCTGGTCAAAAAAACCGTGGAGTCGCTGACTAACGAAATAGTAAACCTAAGCAGGGGCCAGATAAGGAAAGTGACGGGATTACTCACCGGTCACTGTTCCTTAAGGAAGCATATGCATACAATTGGCATATATAGGGATGAACGTATCTGTCAGTTGTGCATAACAGAGGAGGAAACAGCCTCACCCATTATCTTCGAATGGGAAGCAATTAGCGATATATGACTAAAGCACCCAAGGGAGGATTTCACCAAGAAGCACCTAGTGAAAAGATTGTTGAGCCTGATCAGGACTATTTACATAAACGGTACAACCAAGAGCACAAAAAGCATAAAGGCTGAGGTGCCGAGGACTCGAAGCCTCTGACTGGTAGTGCCGAACTAATCAATCAATCATCGGCTGATGATTTTAAATAGCTCTAAAAACTAAAATCGCTTGGATTGAAATCGGGGGATCTTGCATGCTAATTGACTGGCCCTCCTCGTCCAATTCATCGATTTCCATACGTAGTGTCATGATATTGACGAACTACTCGACTAAAATGAGCAGGAAAACTATCGTGCATGAACCAAAAATGTTGCTGTGTCATTAGGGGAAGTTCGTCCATTAAATCATGTGAATTATTTTAGAAAAGATAATCCTGTCCTGTTAAACGGCCAGGTATAGCAAAATAAACTGTTTTAGAAAAAATTGGGATCTTAGTCCTTTTTATCCAGTAATCAGTTTGCAAAAACTACTCGAGCAGCGAAATCACCATCTAGCATTGCATAAACTTTTTGAAAATAAAGCGGATAGAGGTTTTCTTAATGAATAATATTCCATATAGAGGATTTAAAAATTGCAGAATACATAGCCGCGAGTGTTCTAGTACTAATCTCGGGATTGTGTACACCTCTGTAACATCCAAGTGTCTACCAGTTTCAGTACTTTTGGGTACTACTGAGCCGGTGCAGAGCCAAAAATGTAGATCCATTGGGATATCGTTATAAGTTAGGAAATCGTTCGTATCGTCGTTCGCCTGTACTATCATTACATTGCACCTCACCATAGAATAAATGCATATCGTATTCTTCATAAGAATACTTAGCATTGTTGATAAAAAATTTGAATTATATTACCTTTTTTACGCAATAACAATAACTCTTTAACTTCAAAGCAATTTGATGTAATGTCAATTCTTGTTAATTTGTCAAAGCCAACTATGAAAATAATCATATTGAACGCCAAAAATTAAAAATTATTTTTCTGCAAAACTAGATTCAAACTAGAGCACTTTTTTTGGAAAATACCTTATATATATCAGCGCTCTACTCCCATCTGGCCATCGGATTCGAGATCTTTCACTCTCTCTTTCCATTTTTCTCTGTTCCTCGCCTCGTTTTTCCAGTCACTTACTCCCACTGTTCTTGGGTCTCTCCTAACCCCCTCCAACCATTTTTTTCCTTGGTCTTCCTCTTCTCTTTTTACCACCTTTTAGCACTCGTTTTACCTATCTATCTTCTGTCATTCTACCTATATGTCTCAACCATCTCGCTCTCTGTGCTTCAATTATATGGGTTATACTTGGGTGCTTATACAATTCTGATAGTTCTCTGTTTGTTCTTCTTCTGTACATTCCATCTTCTTTAATTCCACCATAAATCTTTCTGAGCATTTTACGTTCCCATATTGCTAGTTTATTCTGCTCTTTTTTGTTCATTGTCCAAGTTTCACAAGCGTAGGTAACTGACGGTCTTATTATTGTTTGGTACTTTCTTATTTTAGCTGTTCGTGATATGTCTTTTGAGTTTAACATCTTTGATACCATTCCTGCTGCTTTACTGCCTTTTGTTAACATTTTTTCTATTTCTTTTTCTTCGTCTCCTTTATTTGTGATAATGACTAGCTATTATTTCCATTACAATTTATAATAATATCGGTTACTTCATTGACCTTCATTACCATGTATTTTGTTTTTTTCTGGTTGATCACTAGACCGTGTTCTCTTGCCTTCTCTTCCAGTAGCTTAAATACGCTTAGAAGTTCTCTCCTGGATCTTGCCGTGAGTACTATGTCGTCCGCTTATGCTAGACATTGATGTTTATTCCCATAAATTAAACCTCTGGTTTTTATACCACTTTCTCTTAGTATGATTTCTTGAACTAGGTTAAAGAGGGTTGTGGATAATGGGTCTCCTTGTCTCAGACCTTTCTCTATCTTGTATTCGTTAGAAGTACTGCCCTACAAAGTTACTTTGTCCTCGGTTTTTCGGATGGTCATTTCCACTAGCCTTCTCACTTTAACTGGTATATTTAACTTCCTCATTGCCTCATAAATTTTTCTTCTTTTGATAGTATCATAAGCCTGTCTGTAATCGATGAATAGCATATGCATATGAAAATTTGGTCTATTGTCGATCCACCTGCTTTAAAACCTCCTACATTTTCTTTGTGGTATTTGTCTAATCGATTTTTAAGTATTTTTGCCAGAACTTTGTATATTACATCTAATAGTGCTATTCCTCGATAGTTATTGCATTCTTCCTTGGGACCTTTTTTGTGGATTGGAATGATTAATGCCTTGTTCCAATTTTCAGGGATCTTTTCTTATCGCCATACTTGTTTCAACAACTGCCATATTCTCTCAGTTAATTGTTCTCCTCCATAATTTAAAATTTCTTTTGGACTATTGTTGTCTCCTGCACCCTTATTATTCTTCATAATATGTTTTAAAACATTCTGTCACCTCCTCTTTTTTGGGGGACCGTTATAGCTAGATATAGATCTTCCTCTTCACCATTTTCTTCCTCTACTTCTTCATCATTTTCACTTAGTTCTTCCTCGCCATCATTTAGTAATTCTTCAAAATACTGTGCAAATCTATTTATTTTTCCTTCCTTATCCCCTATTGGAATATTGTTGTCTCCTGCACCCTTATTATTCTTCATAAAATGTTTTAAACATTCTGTCACCTCCTCTTTTTTTGGGACCGTTATGGCTAGATATAGATCTTCCTCTTCACCATTTTCTTCCTCTGCTTCCTCATCATTTTCACTTAGTTCTTCCTCGCCATCATTTAGTAATTCTTCAAAATACTGTGCCAATCTATTTATTTTTCCTTCCTTATCCCCTATCAGATACCCCTCTTTGCTTTTCAAAAAGTAAGGTTTTGTCTGGTTTTATTTCTTTTTCCCAGCGCCTGTTTACATTGTTCATCAAACCACTTATCTTTTTTTTCCTTAGGGCTCCCAAGTATCCTATTTGTTACATATCATGACAGTTTCTATCTATCAGTTACCATTTTCCTTCAAGTTGTTCGACACAAGGTCTTAAATTTAATTCTCTATTAATTTCTTGTTGGAGGTGATTCACTGTGGCTTCGTATTTTTTCCGTTTTCAATTCTAGGTAGCTCATCTTGTTTCAGTTTTGTAATTACTAAGAAGTGGTCACTACCCGCCTCAGCTTCTCTATAACTTTGTACATCTGTTACCCTTTTTAAGTGTTTCATACCTTATAGTTTTTGAATTTAATGTAAGATTTGTCAAAAAACTGATAAACAAAAAATTCAACAAAATTTACCCGTTGCCCCTCTTACGTTGAACTCTTTTGATAGCTATAAAAAACGCGGGTTCGTAGTAAACAATTTAACAGTGAAGGGTTATACAATCTATACCTAATTTGAAGGTTGTTTGAAGTTCGCTAGTTCTCTTAGGAGGAACTTTTGGATGAAGATAAATTGGGTTAGAACGACATAAAATCACATCTAGTATCTGTAGTTTGCGTTTGACAGAAGAGTTACTGTACACCCTGTATACTTGTGGTTTAACCATTTCGAGCCTGTCGGTGCACATACAGGGTGTTTCTAAATTCATGCGACAAAATTCAGGAGGTGATTGTTCGTATGAAACTAAGATGGGTCTTTCCTATAACAAAATTTCCTCAGCCCACCCCTTTCCGAGATGTCACCCTTAAGAGGTAGTGACTAAAATTGAGTTTTTATTTTTTTTCTAAAATTTCAGTAAGGATGGAAACTTGAAATTCTGTAATTTTTGTGCACTAGCAAAGGACTAACCAAGGGTATTTTTTCAATATTCCTGTTACATTATACGGGGGTGAAATTAGCAACCCTTACTTTATTTCATATCAAAAATTTACTGTTTTCCACTCAATTTATTAAAAAAATTATAAATTATGGTGTTTATTTTTTTCTCTGCAGCTATTGGTTTTGGGAAAAAAATTTAAGAATAAAAATTTTTTTTAAATAAAACAGATTTTAAGTTAAATTTTATCTCATAAAACTTCATCACGAAAAAAAGTTTTGACAAACAAACAAACAAACCCTTAAAAATGTACGCCTATGTTTACATTATTTAAATATAGCCAGATAGAGACGAGTGAAAATAACTTTAAATGTCACTGAAATAGTTCTTTGACAAATAATAGCATCTTCGTGAATGTGAAAGGAACAAAATAAACCGAAACTGATGAGTAAAGTTAACGGAATACTTTTATCCAAGTAATTGCACTATATAATAGCGTTTAAGAGACAATGGCACCGAAATAAATACACACAACGTCATGTAATGCTGTTATTAAACTTATTACGTATACAAACTAGGAAGATTAAAACACCGTAAACTGTTTACTCTTTATCGACTTTAGGTTAGTTATTTTTATTCCTTAAAATGTTATTTGGATTGAAACGTGTAAAAACCTATTGAAATGTTGACCAAAGACAGACCACAATAAATGTCGTTAATATTATGAAACTAAAATTAATGGGTGATAAAACGATACACTCCGATTAATAAAATGAACTTAGATAATCTAAAAAAAGAAAATAATAATTTATATTTTAAAGATGTACATTAAAAACAAATGATAACGGTTAGAAAATATTTAAAAGGTTAATATTAGATGTGGTTGCCTATTTATAAGTGCAATACTGAGACGTTTTGGAATCCCCAGTATCAGGTCCGGTTTCCAAGAAAATCAAGAAAATAAAAATCGTATTTTTTCATTTTTTAGCCACAATGTGTTTATTTATAAAAATAATGCACAAAGTTATTTGAACAATTTGTTTTAGACTTACTGCAGCTGCAGCTTAAATTTTCAGTGCAGCGTTCCGTTTCTTCAAAACGGTAGGCCATGACACATGTAGGCTTCATTATTTCGAATGGAAGCCGTTTTCACCATCGAGTTTTATGTGAAAAACATGTAGAATAAGGCTATTCCCCTAGACCCAAGCTGGATAATCGACGCTACAGTGGATATTGAAAATCTTAGAATTTGAACGAAACTATATCAATGAACTAACTTATAGATGCCGTCTACTTGGATGCATTACTTGAGTATAACTATACAGTATTCGCCAACTAACTTGATGTCCCAGAAATTACCAACTAAGAGAGACAGAGTAATAGTGCCCTGCCTACTCGGCTGCTATTGGTGGTAACATTTTGACAAACGCCAATTGCATCGAACCATATCAGGTGTTAAGATTTTCAGTAGCGTAGCGTCACACAGATATTGTTTCTACTTTGTACAATAGAGTGTTTGTAAAAATGTCAGCCGTTAATGAAGAAAATCGTAAATGTACTGAAGGACAAACTCGTCAAGTGATATATAAAGTGCTTAATTAATAGCAGAAGCAGAATTTAACAACGTCGATGCGAATGAGTGTGACCATGTCATAACAATAGAAGACTCATATTTTGATAGAGAACTTCAAACAGATATGTTTTATGACGTCAACCCTCTTGTGATTACTCTAGATGAAAGTGATTCCAGTAGCGGCAGTGAGACAGATTCTTCGTAAAGATAAAAACTGTTTATACCTATTCTTAGAAATATACCTAGCTTAAATAATTTCCCATTATCTTGTGATTCTTTTATTCTCATTACTACCTGGAAGAAATTATTTAGTTTCTAACAAATTTTAATTATAGTCCGGCCGGAAATATAAGATCCTAACTTTATAATCTTCAATTAGATAAATAACATGTTATTGTAATGGGTACCTTATTGTTGAAATATTATTTATGTACTCAGAATTCAGGAATAAAGCAGATCCGTTTCTATTAAAATCAATGTACCAATAATTATAACAAAGAATTAAATATTATTTATTAAGTTAGGATCATATATTTCCGGACGGACTGTATTAATTGTACAAGTTGTGTTAATTTGTAACAGAAAGCGTATCCTCAGAACTTGCACGGCACTGTTTACAGTTATCGGATGGGCGGCGTCAATAACTCCCTAGAAAGCATTTAGGACATCAAGTTAGTTAGCGAATACTGTACCATCCTATATAGGTTGGCACTCGACCATAAGATGCGCTTTGACAATCCCCGCCCATCGACACCGAGAGCTCATTTGATGTTACTGTTTCTTACTGTTAACATCATAAAAATTCCAGAGGCGTAGTAAATTTTTATATTATCTGTTTTGTGTTGATTTGATTTTACTTCAAAGTGTTACGATGGACTTTAAAAGTAAAATTCATAATAAAGTTTTAAGTGGCCAAAGCCGTGAGCTAGTTAGTAATTTAATAAAATTTATGAAGGAAGAAGCAGCACAAATGAAACGTATTATTCCATTTAACAAAGTATTTTGAGTTAGATCATTATATTAGAACGGATCAATACTTTAATTTAAAACTTTAATGCTCAAAAATGTACAACTGAAAATTAAATGGAATTTAATGTGTATTTTTTTAAATGTTACAGTTTGACGGGCTATAACTTCGAAACTAGTGGAGCTACAATCTTCGTCCAAAGAGATGTTTTTGTAGAGAATTTAATTTTCTACAAAAGCCATGAGGAGGTTTTTTAAAAAAATTTTTTATTAATAACGAAAAGTCCACTTAAAACAAAAAAAAAATATTTCCTGTGTTATTTAAATGGGAAATCGAATTTTTTGATGAGCTAAGCCGCTATTGGACCTAAACCTTTTAGCCCAGCGGCATAATTCTTTATTTTCTATATACTACCAGATCTTCTGGTATAGCAGTGGAAAAAAAATAATGGCCTAAAAATGACACACCCTAATATATATATTACGTCAATCACAAGATTGAACTAGCCAAAATATTAAACATCAGGTAGGCATCACATCAGATGTAACTTCTGTCATTCTGACGATGATATGTCAATATCGAAATAATTATCAATATCCTTTCATAATTTTCATAATTTATTCATTAAATAGTGGAATTAATTACAAACAGTTAGTTTCATTTAAAAAAGTAATATAAGTAGATTCCTCAAAGTAAGGATCCAAACAGTAAATTCAATTAACTAAACATGATAGTTAATTTTGACATTTGATATATGTTGACAGGCTGCTACTTGTAGAAAAACTTTTCTTAACTGCTGCCATAAACACTGTGCTATCAATTATTTTGAAATAGGCTATAGGAATTTTTGAAATCCAGCGAAAGTTTGCAGGTTTTTCCAAGTTCTAAATGAATAAGATTACTTTAGTTAAACTAAATTACTACAGATGTCCATGAATGGGCCTATAACAATTCAATTGTTTCACTAATTACGTATTTTCCACGCACCATTAGTAGAGTTTGTAATCTACAGTAATTATTAATAAGTATTTTAAAAAAGATTATTCCGAAACTTTGTATACGTTTACCAACAAAAATGGCGTGTATTACGGATATACACTTTATTAAAATAACAAAAACAGCAGTAGAAATACTTATCGCAGGTCAAGAAACTCATTATTGTCCCGATATAATTTCCAACGGAGGGTCTGTGTTACTTTTATAACATTATTTAATTGATTGGGTCGATCTGGTTACTGGTTGTTATCTGTCTAAAGGGCCAGATGGTATTGATGTCGTAACACCAATCAAATTATAAAACTAAATGAGATAAATGCGTTGGGAAGGGTGTAGAATACAGATACGGAATAAGTTTAAAAGTAATTGAGGAAATCTACTTTTCAAGGCACGCTACTTAATTGTCTCCGGTCTGACACGTACAGGGTTGAGAAAAAGTATCCCACCATATTCATTATTTTTATTCATTTTTTGGGAAAACAAACCTATTTTTATTTCAACGTTTCTTTTATCAAGAATAGTAATATTTTGTAAGACATTTGTCCCTGTCTCGACAGTAACAAAAAATTCGACAACTAGACAATCAATGAAAATATCTTGAAAAAAAATTGTTGAAAATTTTTCAAGTTGGACTGACGTTTATTTTCGGGTTCATGAGTGAATCCAGGATACATCACCACTGACAATACTGTATATCAGTGTTTTTCAACGTGTGGGTCGCGACCCCCTGGGTCACGAAGCCTCTTTAAGGGGGTCGCGGAGCTTCTATAGGGGAGTTGCAAAAGGTTGGGAAAGCCACTGCAGTAAAAAAAAAGTTTAAAAAGATTTATTAAGAAAAATTTTAACTAAAGGGCATAGGGTAAAGTAAGGTAAGTTGGTGATCTTTTCAATTAAACATGAGCAATTTGAATTCCTGAAGATATATAATTTTTTTGACCTACCTATCCAAAAGGTCAATGTTTAAAACAATCGCTGATTTTAAGAAAATGCTAAAATTAAAACAATCTTGACAGAAAAATACATTTGAAAAAAATGCCATTTGGTTATATGTAAGTTTATTTGGTGATAGTGGAGAGATATTTTGGTGGTATGTCGGATTAGGAGCAATTAAAAGGAAAATGACTAGAAACTTGTTGGTATATTACAAAACAAACCTTTAACTTATTAGAAATCAAGAAAATTATTATTCTGAGTCGTCTGAAGCATACTCATCACAACCGTCACACATAAAGACGTCTTCATCGTCAAGTTTCGTTTGACAGTTTGTATGATACGGAACGCGGCAAAAGGAGCACTGAACCCATAACGCACCATTTTTGGCCTTCGAATCTTCTCGGTAGCTGATTCCGCAGACACCACAATGCCAATCGTCATCGTCGTCTTTTGTCTTGCCCTTTGTTTTGGACTTTTCTTTCGAAGCACATTTTTTCGTGTTAGAAGCTCTAGAGCTTACCAATCCTGAAGGTGCTGGTTGTGGTGGTGCTGGTGAGTCAGGATCAGTTAGCCATTTTGCACTGGAGTCTCTGGTTTTAGCCCGTGGTTTAACTTTGCTCGCTGTAGAGGGCAATGAAAATAAATTGTCAATGGTGGATTTTTCAAAAGGGAGATCTGAAGGAAATTCTATTGACGGATTGATCATCTAAAACAGTCTCCGTTAACTTTGATGGGGCTATAGCTTCAAGCGAGATAGTTGGAAGTTTTGATTAAGAAACGATGACCAAAAGTCAATTTTGTTTCTAAAGCCATGTGTAATGGGTAGTTAATTATTTAGGTTAGAATTTATGCTTATTGTTAAATTATAGGATATTAACTTTAGTATTATAATTATAAAATATATCGACCACTTCATGCTTAAATAACTTTTATAAAATTGATTTCAGACAAAAATTTGTTGAAAACAAATTGTAGACAATTTAATTATTGATAACATTGCTCTCTTTAAAAATTCTGATAAAGTTAATAGTTTTCAAGATAAATGATAAATAATGATTCAGGACACAGAGACGCGGATGCAGCGTATGAGTCAGAGAGAGACGGCGACGCATACTTGTGAGCGCGCGAAATTAACAATTAAAAAACAATTAAATTTTTTGAAATCTCAATCAAGAATATCATTAACTTGTAACATGTCTATCGACCTGTTTCGATTTTACAGAATAAATCCTTTTAATTAGCGCTCGTCGTCACTAGCCACATCCAATTATAGTTCTGTGATCCCAAACTCTTCAACCCTGACCGTTAGACAATTGACGTCTGCCAACGGACGCTTCCATTTTTTGCACAACGCCACGTGAAACACCCCTTTCTGTTATCGACCGCCTAAGGGGACAGATCATCTTTCGCTATCTTTCATATCTTAAGTACCTATCTTATGAATTTTGCTGTGGTAAGTTCAAAATCATAATTTATAATTAATAAGCTTCTTCTAAAGTACTGTCTGATATAATTTTCGTATGCATTCTTTATTTTTTTACAGAGATAGACGAAATTAAATTCAACACGTGGTCATAAACTGTTCTTTTATACTAATATGGTAGTTTTAAGCCAAATATTCTTTTATAATTCACTGTTTTACTTTTATACAAACATTTTCAAGCTTTTTTCAGTTGCGAAATAACTCTTTTAATTATAAAATAACATTTTTATAAATTACTGTTAACCTATAAAATATTCTTTCGTAATGCCAGTGCCGGTTCCATATATTTCCTAAGCACGTTATTTTTTCATATAACTAAATAAATAACTTTTTGCTATGATTAGTTTCTTTCGGATTATTAGTATATTTTTTTAATTTAGCCGATAATTGCTATTTTTACTGTTTTAACATGGAACATATAATGTTGGAAAGCTTTCAGTAAATTAAATAAATTTTTTGACTTTCAAATAACTGCCTTCCTTTTCTTTAACCTGAAAAGCTGACCAGCATAATGTGCCATTACATTTAAGTTCCTACATATCCCTGATCCACCTGTACTTCTAGGTAAGCACAGCCCCTAGGCTAGGATATAACCCTAGGCTAGAATATAACGCCGAGGATATAAACCCAAGAATATAACCCCAAGAATATAGCCTAGGATACAACCCGAGGATATAAAGCCAAGGATAGAACCCCAAAATACCGCCCTAGAACAGAACACATCAGTTCAGATCAAGACCTGACTTCTTCTCCAGGAAACCACTTCATCTAAGCTAAGTACCTATAAAAGTACAAATTCCTCTATTAAATTCCGTTTTTCATTTCCTGTGGCAGAATAAATTTGTTTTAACTCGTATCTTTCATTTTTTTAAATCCTCAACTATAAAAGTTGAGGGAGATATCGCCCGGGGTGATTTTTAGTAACTTTTTTATTATTAACTTATTTAAATTTTACAAGGCGTTTCTACCTTTTCCGCCTTAGTTTTTTGTAGTTTTTATCGTTAAAAAGGTAGTGGCGCCCTCAACTTTTACAACCCTTCTGTTATCCTTGTGCCGCATAAACTTGGGGTCGAATCACCCTTGAGAGGAGTCTCTAGCCGGAGCCCTTCGAGCTGGTGCCCTGTGGGGTACAGACATTTACCGTTACAAATTGGCGCCCAACTAATAGCAACATTTACCGTTACAAACTATTGTATAAAGAATTTAAAAAAAAATGTTATGTATATTTTATTATATTTTTTAATATATTTTTCATGGGTCAAAGTACCCAAATTTGAGATTTTTCGAAACTTTCTCTAAAAATATTAACCTTATCGCGAAAAGTCATAGGACCTTTTTTATTTTGTAACATGCTGCTCAGCTTGTTACGTTTTTTGTTTTTAAACTATTTCATTTAGTTACTTTTTGTGGCTCATTAGTCACTTCCTCCCAAATTTCTAATACATTTCTAAACATGCCGCTTCCTAGTCGCATTAGCCACTCCAAACTAAAACATTCATTTTTATCAAATTCTCCTTCCATTTTTGTCGTTCGATATTCGAAATTTCAAATTCTCGATTGGAACTCTTTTTTTTCCTCTAACTGCCACCATAAAGGCAACAGTCTATATTTTAATTTTTGTTGGTGAACAATTTATCATCTGGTTGCTCTGCAGCCCTCAAGTTTCGCTCAAAATACACCCTCAAGTTCAGCACCCAAGTTAAGGCAACTTTACAAGTCAAGTTTACGGCAAGTACCGTCAAGTATCAAGTTTTCGTTCCTGTTCCTGTGTCGTTGGAGTCATCACCGCCATCGCTAAGAGCTGCAAACAACCCAGCCCTTTTAAGATAAGTTCCTTCGTCTTATCTTTAGCGTTTATAAGATTTGAATTTGGCGTTTTATTATAATTACTTGTTATTCTGCTCATTTGGTTTTTTTATATCCAATATATGTTGAATTTTTAAATTTCAATAAATAATTATTGTTTTCATTCTTTGTATTGATTATTCAATAATTATTAAATTGGATAAACGGGTTCAGGAATAAATAATTTGATTTGATTTTTTATTTAAGTTAACGTTAAATTTTACAAGGTGTTTCCAGCTTTCCACCTTTTGCTTTCGTTTTTCTTTGTTTTCGTCTCGATAAAAAGCTGGTGGCGTCCAATTTAATATTAATTGTACACCCCATCCCAGTGATAGCATATAAAATAATTTAATTGGTGCCGAATTCCACCCCCTGAGGAGAGTGCTCTAGCCAGGGGCGTTTATCGTTGCAATTTGTATTTCGATAAAGAATATAAAAAAATTTGTGTCCGGTTGAAAAATGACAATTCCTTGCAATTGTTTAAACAATTTCGGTTTGAGCAATATGGCCCCGGGTTGCCCCCTGGCAACATGCATTTATATCATCAGTAGGGCAATTTGAAGAGGATCGCTTAAAAAAATTGAGGTGGAATAGTTTTCGGTACTCATGCGCCGATTCCTCCTAGACTAATTGCCGAAAACAGAAACCAAAGCGGCAAATCTCACAAAAAATATACGCACCATAGAATTTTGTTAAAAATTTTTTTAAATGAGAGATATATTAACTATTGCCGATATAATAATATGTAATGCAACTGATAACCAATATTTATGAGTACATTTAAGATTTTGCGAATGACCTTGTGTATTTTTATAGCGATACCATTTTTATTGCCATATAACATAAAAATAAAATATAATTCTTAT
This sequence comes from Lochmaea crataegi, assembly GCA_947563755.1. Lineage (NCBI taxonomy): Eukaryota > Metazoa > Arthropoda > Insecta > Coleoptera > Chrysomelidae > Lochmaea > Lochmaea crataegi. The sequence continues at coordinate 87,159,419 of OX387422.1, read as the reverse complement.
CATCTTTATGTTTCCTTGTAGACATTTTATCGATATATACTCGTACATTTATAGTACTTATGACATATTCGTGAGATTTATTTTTTGCAGCAATTTAAACTTGGCTACATAACAAAATGAGATTATTAATTATATGCAATTTCCAACAGTTTAAAATTGTTTGGTAGTTAGGTATGTTGTTGAGTAATAAATCAAAAACTGAAGGCATATACAGAAAAAATAATAGGAGACTCCCAGAACGGGTTTAGACCAGGCTATACACGGCTATACACACCATCGAATACGATAATGATCTACACGTCATTTTTATAGACTTCAGGAACGCATTTGACACAATCATAAGAAACAAGATTATAGAAACATTAAAAATACTAGGAATCTCAAAGAAGCTTAGGGAATTGGTGGAGATGACCCTACAAAACACTAAAGGGAAAGTAAAATTCCAAGGTGAAATTTTAGAAGAATTTAAAATGAATAAAGGTGTAAAACAGGGAGACTCAATAACCTAGTACTTGAATCCATTTTAAACTTGAACGAGAAAAATATTATAGTAAACGAGACCCCGTTAATTGCTTATGCCGACGACCTCACCATAGTGGCTAGAACTAAGAAATTTCTAATAAAAGCAGTAGAGAAGCTAGACGCAGAGGCACAAAGATTCGGGCTACAAATAAATGAAGACAAAACAAAACATATGCGAGTGGGGAAAGAAAAACAGAAAAATGATACTGACTTAAGAATCAAAAATTACAAGTTTGGAATTGTATCAAGCTTCAATTATTAAGGAACATCTATAGGACAAACTTCTTGGCATAAATAAGAAATTATTAAAATCTAAATCGATCAGCATAAAAACAAAGATACAAATCTATAAGACTTTGATCAGACCAGTCATTGCTTACGCACTCGAAACAACAACTATAAACAAAAAAGAAGAAGAAGATCTAAAAATAATAAAAAGGAAAATATTGAAAACAATGCTTGGACCAGACTTAACAAGAGATGGAGAAAGGAGATTAAAAAGAAACATAGAAATAGAAAAGGAAGCAGGTGGAGAAAATTATAGTCCAATATATAAAAGCAAGGAGATTGGAATGGATGGGACACATTCTGAGAAGAGCACCAACAGAAATATTAAAAAGAATAATAACATGGGTTCCATTGAAGACGAGAACAAGAGGAAGAGCACGAAGCAGATGGTGGGATCTAGAGGAAGATATAGAAGCATTGAAAATCAGAGACTGGGAAACAAAATGCAGAGACAGAAGAAAATGGAGAACTGTAACAAAACAAAATATTACAGTCGCACTGATATAAGAGGAGTAATCCACCTCGTCAATAGGATTAAACACAGCTCTATTGAGCTAGCCATAATCCCTCGGGATTGAACGGCCATGATGATGATGATGTTGTTGGCATTTAGTAGTTATTTTTATTACACGCACACATGCACGGTGTCCATTTGAGGCGTTTCTAACAAAAACGACCATAGTCCTAAAAAGCGGATTTCGCGGTTTAAATTGATACTTATTAATCAGGGGCCACCTGTTTGGCCGGGAAAGTCAGATTCTACAAAAAGAGCCATAGTACGAATTTACAGCCGCCAAAAGATCAAGTAGTTCTACAAAAACAGCCATAGTCCAACCGAATTCCTGCAAAAAGCACCATTGTCTCGGACATTTTTTTCCGGCTATTTTTGTCGGAATTGTAGATGGTGTACGTGCATATCGTCGTTTGCTATTTATATTTGTTGGGTTATTACGTTAGTCTGTTTGATTAGTAAGCATGGCGAGTGTTAACGATATTTGTGATGAAAATAATGTTACGAATTGGCAGAAAAAGAAGAAAAAATGTGTAAAGAAAGAAACAGTTATAAAGGAAAAATAAAGTACGTGGTGTGGCACATATAAATCATATGGGAAAACAAGTTCCGGGTAGAGTTACTGGCGCTGATTGTAGGTATGTCAAAAACTGAATATATTTCTAAGTATTCCTGTTATTATTGAGTAGATCTTTTGTTTTAGGTGTTCGCGTTTAAAGTGCTTTCAAAATATTAACGAGAATAATCGACAGACTTTGATAACTCTGTTTAATAACATGGCGTCAAAGGATGAACAAGATTCTTATTTAGTTGGCTTAATATCCATAAGTGCTCCGCTTCGCCGTAGATCCAGAAAAGTTAGTAATACAAGTGATGATGAACCAAATGCGGAAGAAGGAAATGACAGAATGAAATCGTTTAGTAACAGTGCAGTGTTTTCTTATAAGATAAGAGTGGAAGGCAGATAATATCCAGTATGTTTTAAGGCGTTTTTAAGCATAGTTGGTGTTACTAGAGGAAGAGTACGAAGACTACAAAGTAATCTTTTGCTTCAAGGTAAATCACCACACGATAGAAGAGGAAGGCATAATAACAGGCACAAGAAAATACCGGAGCCTGTAGCGAATTTGATAAAAACCTATATCCAGTCATTTAAAGCTCGGCAATCACATTATTCAAGACGAAAAAATCCAAACAGATTATACCTTCCAGAAACACTTTCTGTCAAAGCAATGTATAAAATGTTTTTAGAGAAATTTCATATTAATGTATCCTACAAAGCATATTGGTCAGTTTTCACAACATCATTTAAAATTAAGTTTGGACTGCCTAGATCTGACACCTGTACCATTTGTGATAGATTTATATCAAAACTAAATTTATGCACTGACTTAGAAGAACGTGTTAGTATCGAAACAGAGAAAAATCTCCATCTATGTAAGGCTGACAAATTCTATGAGATAAAAAGGCAATGTAAACTTAAAGCAAAGCAAGGCCTTATTATGTGCTTATCGTTTGATTACATGCAAAATTTGCCATTGCCCCACATTCAATCTGGTGATGTTTTTTTTGCCAGCCCGCTCTGGTACTATGTTTTGGAGTGCATGATTTGGCAACCAATGATGCAACTATGTTCGTGTACGATGAAACTGATGGCAAGAAAGGCCAGAATGATGTTACTTCTTTGTTGTTGCATTATTTTAACAGGGCAGATATAAGCAACAAAGACTTATACTCTGTCCATCCAAGCAACGGAGTGTTCCAAAACAGTAGCATGCATAGTGCACGTGATCTCTCCAACTCTGTATGGACAATGAATTCTGCCGGACGATTGCAGTTAAATCCGATTGGCCAGCGCATGGAGGCATATTTATTTTAGCCAATAGATGCAAAGGCGCATGGTGATCACGCATCTATCGTTGTTTGGGTCGCTCTGTTTGTTCGATGGATACAGTATAGTGTTGTTTAGTGATGGATGCCCGGGGCAAAACAAAAATTATTTGATGATTAAATTCCTTTACGCCTTAGTTCACATTTTTAAAATTTTCAAAACCATTAAATATTATTTTCCTATTCGAGGACATTCCCGACTGCCCAACGATCAAGATTTTAGTTTAATTGAGGCAAAAAAAAGGAAGAACACTGCAGAAGTGCAGTCTCACTGGGATAGATTAATATAAGCAGCAAGAGAGAAGCCTTCTCCTTTTAAGATTGTGAAAGCAGAGCAAAAATATTTTTTTAATATGGCTGAAGCTCTGAAGCCATTTTTTATGCCAAATCCAAAGCCGCCTATGAAAATAAAATCAATAAGAGTGATTAAAATAACTGCTGAAGTAGACTATATACAGACTAAGCACTCTTACACAGGTGCCTGGGAAACAATACATCTGCGAAACCGGAAGAAGCTTGGTACCGAACTAACATTAAAGCCCCTGTATCAAGGTGAGATTCAAATCAAACCCCAGAAGCTAGGTTTTCTACGAAATCTTGCTAAATGCCTGAAAGTTCCCGAGAATGTCCACTATTATCTCAATCTGCAATAAAACCTTGCTCAGCCCAGCACCAGTACTAGTACTGGTCCTGAAGTTGAAATAGACAACGAAGACAATAGCAGTGGCGCAGAAGATTTAACAATGATGCCGATCTTCTTTGTAGTTATTACAACTTAACATTGTTTGAAATTAAACATTTCTTTAACCTTTTGCATATGGAAATCCTCAGTTCCATAGAAATTCCCGTAAAAACAACCATTGTCCATAAAAAAAGGAAAAACTACGTTGTTATTTGAAATATTACCAAAATTTGGATTAATTTTTTTGCCGACATTCGCTAATTATAAAAAATATATATATATGTCTTACATAAGAAAAAACCAAATCAACCAAAACGTTGGGTGACATGAAGTTTTTTCCACTTTCCCAAAAAAGTCAAAACTGGACTATGGTGGTTTTTGTTTGGTACCCACTGCTCCACAAAAGTTCATAAATTCGGAGATTGTGTTTTAATAAATTACATTTTTTGAACACCAGGTGTTTATACAGAGTGAGTTTTAAGTATGGAACGCCTCAATTATCTCGGAAACGAGTCGCTCGATTTTTATAGATTTTGGTGTGCGAGGATATTGTCATATAGCCGATATTATGGTGGTATTCACATTGTTGTCAGATCTTTATCTTTTCCGGAATAATAATGAACTTTGTTATTTCATATGGATCACCCAGATCTTGCCATTTGAAATCCTTAAGAAATACTGTATATTTTTTATGTAACATTCCCTATACTTAACCCATAACCACCATCTTATTATTGATACGTTATAACAGATGTGGGGTCAGAATGAGGTTAACTAACACCAAAGATTTGAATATTTATGAATTTTTATGAATTGGTAATGTTTCTTGATTGCAGGGCACCTTCTACAGTTTTTTCTACTTGCCAATAATTCATCTTCTGCTGCTTCGACGGGCTCTGGTATAGTGGAACCAAAGTCAGTGTAACGACAATAAAATAAAGCAATGTTGGCAGATATATTTTCTAAAATTGTTAGGCTCACTATACAGGGTTGGGATAAAGTATGGAACCAAGTAAATATCTTTTAAACAAAAAGAACGATATTTATGAAAATTTGCAGTTAAGTGCAATGGAACAAAATGCATCTGATGTACATTTTTTTGTTAATAATATACTTCCGGTTTAACCGGAAATGTCATCAACTTCTTTAATTTAAATGGGACACCCTATATATTTTTACAGATTTTGAAAGAGCTTGTTATTTTGAATTCATACATACTGAGTTTAGTGTAAAAAATTTTGTAAACGCGAGGAATATAGCACTTTAATCAACCTCCTTTGAGTTTTTTGCATTAGAGCAAAAACTATTTAGATAAACTAATTGATGTTGTTTGTATGCATAGTAATAAATAAACGAGTACTGTTTAGTACGTCTTTTGTTCTCCAAGTGTCAAATTCTAATTGACGGAAATAAATTTTACAATTTAGAATGGTTCAATTAAGTGAAAAAGAGCGTATTGAAATTTTAATGATGATCGGTTATGCTGATCGTGTTAGAACTCATGAAGAAGTGTGTCATATTTTTAATAATTTGCATCCGGATAGAAATCCTATATCACGCTCAACAGTAACTAAAACATTACAACGTTTTAATACAACTGGGATGGTAAAAAATTTGCTGAAACCTGGAAGACCGCGGACTGCAACGAACGAAACTGTTAAACAAAATATTGCAAATCGATTTAGAAGAATCACCTCAAACTTCCACCACAAATTTGGCACTAAACCATGGTATCAGTCGACGTTCTGTAGGAAAGATATTAAAAAAGGAAAAGTATCATCCGTATAAGGTACAGTTGGTTCAAGAATTGTCAGACGATGATTTTGACCGACGGCTAGAATTTTGCGAACGGCTAATGGACATCTGTAATGTCGACGATAATTTTGCTTCTAACACAGTTTTTTTCCGATGAGGCAATTTTTTGTTTAAATGGAACAGTTAATCGCCATAACTCAACGTATTGGTCAAATGAGAATCCTCATTGTATTCATGAAGCACATACCCAGCATCCACAGAAGTTAAATGTTTGGAAGGGAATTGTCGAAAATAGGCTTATAGGCCCATTTTTTATCGACGGTAACTTGAATGGTGACAAGTATTTGGATCTACTAAATAACGAAATTATTCCTGCACTTCAACAGAATTGACAATTACCACAAAATGTTTGGTTTCAACAAGATGGAGCACCTCCCCACTATGATAGACGGGTTTAGGGATTTTCTGGATGCGAATTTTCCAAATCGATGGATTGGACGTAGAGGATTCATAGAGTGGCCTGCTCGTTCTCCGGATCTTAGCCCGTTAGATTTTTTTCTTTGGGGTTATCTAAAATCACGTGTTTACGTTAGACGACCAACAAACTTACAGGAATTGAGACAAAGAATTATTGATGAATGTAAACTAATACGTGGAGAAGTCTTGGAAACAGTGACTCAAGAATTTGTTAATAGGATGGCATATTGTCAGCAAGTAAACGGCGAGCATTTTGAACATTTGAAGTAATTTTGTTTCTCATTATTCTAAAATAATGAAATGTACACCTATTGTACAACTAACAGTGAGTTATTCCTCGTTTTTACAAATTTTTTTACACTAAACTCAGTATGTATGAATTCAAAATAACAAGCTCTTTTAAAATCTGTAAAAATATATGGGGTGTCCCATTTAAATTAAAGAAGTTGATGGCATTTCCGGTTAGGCCGGAAGTATATTATTAACAAAAAAATGTGCATCAGATGCATTTTGTTCCATTGCACTTACCTGCAAATTTTCATAAATATCGTTCTTTTAGTTTAAAAGATATTTACTTGGTTCCATACTTTATCCCAACCCTATATATACAAATGTTCTCCTTACTTCATAAACTGTTAGTTCGTGATGTTCTTAGAAAGCTAGTACGCCCTCCACCGTGCATTCGTTGAACATTTTCCAGAATTTTAGCATCTTACGGAACAACGTATTACTGACCAATGTCGAAGTATTGTGAAAAACAATTTACTACCCGGTTCAAGATGGAGAGAATGACATAATTATCGATCATGATACACATGAATCGGATAATGATCAAGGAGACCACAATGGCGTTGAAAAAACAAACAATGATTGCGACAAAACTCCCGATAATGACTATAATACCGAACTTTGTAAAGCAATAGCGGAATTTAATGGCACCCAATACACCGGCCAAAATTACCAAAGCTGCGAACCAATAAGAGCACAAACAGCATACTAGCAGCTGTGAACTTACTACTGCAGGACCAGGTTAAAGACTGCGAAGCACTGGAACAGCTTCACACTCTCATCTACTGTGGAGCAGTGGCAGTGCTTCGAAGTCACAATCAACAAATCCAATCCCCAAAGAACAATCGGGGTAAGGACTACAAACAGCTCAAGCCTTGGTGGCAACGCCGTCTGGAAAGTTCCGTTGATGACATCAGAAGAGAATTGGAGCAGCTCACAGAGTCTAAAAACAACTTGAAACCGTCTAGGCGCTTAACAAACAGAGTGAGAAAGATTTATCGAAAAATCAAAACTCAGGCAAAAGTTAAAGGCGAAATCCAAACGTTTGTCACGATATGTCAAGTGCGCGAAAAGGAAACAACAGAATTACTTATTCAATAACAATCAGAAGTTATTTTACAGGCAACTAAACGGTACAGTGAACGATCACAACCAAAGTCTCCCAAATAAAGATGAGCTATCGGAGTACTGGTCTTCTTTATGGTCGAATCCTATCGAACATAAATCCAACGCTCACTGGATAAGAATTGAGGAGGAAAAAATAAACATTGAACTAATGCCTTTCGTTAACTTGACAACAAGCGAGGTAACCGAAGCTATAAAGAGCACCAGTAATTGGAAGACACCAGGAGTTGACCAAGTCCAAAACTTCTGGTATAAGAAGTTTGATAGTCTGCATGAAGCAATGGCAAGATCATTTTCACATATTCTGCAACACCCAGAAGATACAACACCATTTCTGACACTGGGTTCGACCCACTTGCTTCCCAAAACGCATCAAACTCACGATCCTACGCAGTATAGACCTATAACATGCCTTCCAACTATATATAAAATATTAACGTCTTGCATTACTAACCGTATTTACAGACATGCGGATCATAACAACATCTTGTCGGAAGAGCAAAAAGGATGCAGACGAGATCACCAAGGATGACATCAAAATATACGCATCAAACCAGCGTCAAATTCAACATTTACTTAATATCACTGAAAAATTTTCCAGTGATATACAAATGGGATTTGGATTAGACAAGTTCAAAACCTTGAATATCGAGAAGGGTGTTACTACTTAATGGGAACATTATAAATGCCATGCAACATGGTGAAACCTACAAATATCTACGATTTCATCAAGCTAAGCTACTAGACCAAAAGCAAGCAAAAAACAAAATAAGAGGCCAGTTCACTCAAAGGGTAACTGCTTTATTGAAATCCCAGTTGAACGCAGGAAATCTTGCCAAAGCAATTAACACCTACGCCATACCGGTCCTTACATACTCATTTGGAATTCTGAAGTGGACAAAAACAGAACTGGAAGATATTCAAAGAACAACGCGAACCATGATGACCAAACGCAAATGTCACCACCCGACATCATCTGTTATTAGGACCACACTACCAAGAAAAGAGGGAGGGAGAGCTCTAACGGACATAGTTAATTTACATTACAAACAAATATCTAAACTCCAAAAATTCTTCATTGCAAGGCTCAAACATCTAAATTGCATGAGCTGGTCGCGAAAGCAGACAAAAACTATTCCCCCTTAGATCTTGTAAACCCTGATAATAAACTTGAAATCGTTACAGACTCTGGCAAACAGGCGGAGTGGGCCCAGAAAGCGCTTCATGCTTGACATCGTCACGACCTCAATCAACCATATATCGACAAGGAAGCATCAAATAAGTGGCTCTCTGATGGAACATTGTTTTCAGAAACAGAAGGATTTATGATGGCGATCCAAGACCAAGTAATTAATACCAACAATTACAAGAAATTTGTTATAAGAGATCCAAACATCGTGTCGGACAAGTGCAGAAGGTGTCAACAAACAACAGAGACGATACAACATATTACGTCGGGATGTTCAGCCATAGCTAACATTGATTACTTACGCAGGCATCAATTTTGCAACATCATCCATCAGAAGTTGGGCAACAAATTTGGATTAGTTAACACCTACACGCCTTAATACAAGTACCATCCGCATTCAGTTCTAGGGAATGCTGATTTTAAACAATACTAGGGTGAGCTGTTCAGTTGTTGACCATATCCCAGTAAATGACCAATATTTACTAATTTATGGATTATTAAGGATTTTAAATAACCTAAAGCACTCTTTTATACACCAAATTGATCCTCACCCAATTTCGAAACTTACTAATACATTTGACAACTCTGTACATAATCAGCAGTTTGCAAATAGCAGCTAAAAGTTCACATGTTTGTGTATCCTACACAAGTAAAGCATAAGTAATTAAGGTAAGTAGAGCAACGTGTTTTTTTATTTTGCAAAAATTATATATTTTGAGTTATAAAGCTGTTGTTATTTGGGCGAAACTGCATGAAACTAAATCAAATTTAGTATTTTTTAGGCTGTAATTGTAATATAAACTCGAAAAATATTAATTTTTTAAATGGTCAATAATAGGTATTGTTAAATATGAGAAATTCAGTGAATGACTGGATGTGGTCATTTACTGGGTTGGCGGGAATTTTAAAATAATTTGTTTTGAGAATGTACTTTAATCACTACACGACTCCTTCTTTTATGCATGCATTAAAAATAATGAGGGAATTGACTGACCTATAAATGACCACTTTTTTTGGTCAAATGCTCTTCTGGAATGGATATTTAGCCTAGTCAATGACTTTTTGCTGTTTTGTATTAAAATATCAATAAAACAATCGTGTAACATTTATTTTCAGATGGCAGAAACATCCAAAAGAGCATATACAAGATTTAAGTATTCCATTGAAGATCTAAAAGCTGCAGTCACAGAAGTCCAAGAAGAAAGAATTAGTGTTACTAAAGCCAGTAAACAATTTAAAATTCCAAAAGGTACTTTAATTGATAAACTGCATGGAGAATCCGATGTTCCAATAAGAAATATGGGTCCGCCAAGAATCTTGAGTTCCCAGGAAGAAGATATGTTGGAGAATTGGATAATCCAAAAGGCAAAAATTGGGTTTCGTATGCATCCAGATGAAGTTAAAGAGGTCCTACAAAAGGTCACAGAAGAAACCCAGCATCCTAATCCATTCAAGAACAACCGTTCTGGCGATAAATGGCTAAAAGGATTTTTAAAAGTGAAATCAAATATCGGGAAAAGAAATGCTGAAATTATTTCCAAAGCTAGAGCTAGTGTCACTAAGCAAGATATAAGGAAGTGGTTTCAGGATCTGCCAGTGGAAAAGTAGCTCCAACACTTTTAATATATCCATTCAAAAGAATACCTAGAGATATTGCTAACTCAATCCCCCAACTATATTTACGGTTACTGATTTCGTGATTGTTAAATATGAGAATAGTTATTTTCCCGGTGTTATTAAAAGAAAACAAAAAAGAGAGTATGAAGTGCAAAAATGCGCAAAATTAGAAATGGCCAGAAAAAAACAACCACATTTCGTACAACGAAGAGGATGTCGTTGAGAAAATCGAACCTCCAATGCTTATATGCAGCCGAAGAAACATACACTGTGTTCATTTGAAAAGGACCCACCCTTAATATTTCAAAAATGGGACATATTAGAAGGAAATGTCGGAACACGTAAACTTTTATCTTGAGGGGGACACTTTTTGGCGTTAATGTCATAAACGTCAGGTTCACCCCCCCCCCACTGGAGACACCCCTTACATTTTTTCAAATGGCATTAGGTATCAAGTCATACCTCATTTAAAAGGTCTGGTAAATCTCTATTCAATCATTTTGTTTTGCCTTTGATTCCAGCCTTCCATTGTTATTTAATCGTTGTTTAAAAATTGCTCTCTTTCAACTTTTATTGCCTGAATGTTAACGGTGGTCACCGCTCGGGATAGGTGAACATTACCAGCAAAAGCTGAGCAAGAGTACACTTGTATTGGAAATAATAATAATAATAATTATATATATTAATAATTATATTCAAGGAATATAATACAATATAATAAATAATTTAAAAAGTAATTATTGTTAAAAATACATTGATAAACATAAAATCACTGAAACGCCAAAGACGCTTGTACGTGATATTTTCACATAATTAAAAATACATTTATAAAACACCATAAAATATAATATATATAAAATCGAAATCTAACTATTTTACTAAAACGATAAAAAAAACATATACTTATAATTTCAACATATATAATTATTGGGTATTTAATTGTCAGAATTAGGTAATAATCCAAAATCGGTGAAGTAATCACAATCGGGAAATATTTACTTTATAATTCTTGGATTCATAACATCAAATACAAAATTTAAGGTCGACTAGATTATTGAATATTTTTCTGTCAGTATTGTTCATCCATTCCTTTACAGAGCGTTTAAATGTTCTATGATTTTATTAATGTTTCTCAAGTTGAGAGGTAAAATGTTATAAATTTTTGCTGACAGAAATTCCACTGAACGCTGACCGATTGTTTTCTCACATATTGGAATATTGAAGTTTTCTTTTGCTCTCGTGTTTTGACAATGTTGGACTGGTTGTACTTTTATTTTATTTCTATGTATATTTATGAATATCTTTTCACAGAAAATTTGTTTCACATCAAATATTTTATTTTGTGAAAAAAGTTTATCACTAGAAAACCTTATATTTTTTTTTATAAATGATTCTCAGTATCCACTTTTGTAATACATTAAGACCCTGCAAATTTCTTTTTGTTGCACCTCCCCAACCTATGATACCATATTGCAACTAAGATTGCACCAACGAGAAATACAAAATTTTAAAGTTTTTCAATGTCAAGAAATCAACTAAGAATCTGAATTTAGTCAGCAGACCTTTCAATTTATTCTTGACGTTGTTAACTTATAAGTCCCACCTTAAATGTCTATCTATTACGATTCGTAAGTATTTGATTCGATCTTTTTCAAAAATTTGTAATTGGTCGTCAATTGTTAATGGGCCCTGATCAGGAAGGTGATTGTAGTAGAATGTGGACGGTAAGTAATTTGTTTTTGGGCTGTTTAGAGTCAATTTGTTATATTTAAACCAGTTGCATATTTGTCTTAAAATGCTAATACTTTGAGGTCTTTCCAGCTTTCACCCTCATATATTATGGCCATATCATCTGCAAAACTGACTATTTTTCCTGATGTTTGGGAATGCAATAAACTATTTGTATAAATCGTGAATAATAAAGGTCCCAGGACTGTTCCCTGTGGAGCACCACAGGTTACTGTCCTGGAACGGCTTGAAACTCCGTCTATACAACAAAAGTTCATTATTATTCCAGAAAAAGGAAAGATATGACAACAACGTAAATACCACCATAATATCGGCCATATCACAAGATCCTTACTACACAGAAAAAAGGAATGTTTGAATATAGTATTTCGATTTATTTGAGATACAAATACGTGGTTTTAGTAATATTCATTTCACTCAAACATTATTGTTTGGAATGAAATAAATTGGTTTATTCAACTCAAATAATAGGTTTATTTTAATTTATGTTTCGAAAATTATTCAAAGCAATGCAATTATTTGATTGAATGTAGTATTTCGATTTATTTGATATCAAAATACATGTTTTGAGTAATATTCATTTCACTCAAACATTATTGTTTGGAATGAAATAGATTGGTTTATTCAATTCAAATAATAGGTTCATTTCAATTTAGGTTTCGAAAATTATTCAAAGCAATGCAATTATTTGAATGAATGTAGTATTTCGATTTATTTGATATCAAAATACATGTTTTGAGTAATATTCATTTCACTCAAACATTATTGTTTGGAATGAAATAAATTGGTTTATTCAACTCAAATAATAGGTTTATTTTAATTTATGTTTCGAAAATTATTTAAAGCAATGCAATTATTTGATTGAATGTAGTATTTCGATTTATTTGATATCAAAATACATGTTTTGAGTAATATTCATTTCACTCAAACATTGTTTGGAATGAAATAAATTGGTTTATTCAACTCAAATAATAGGTTTATTTTAATTTAGGTTTCGAAAATTATTCAAAGCAATGCAATTATTTGATTGGATGTAGTATTTCGATTTATTTGATATCAAAATACATGTTTTGAGTAATATTCATTTCACTCAAACATTATTGTTTGGAATGAAATAAATTGGTTTATTCAACTCAAATAATAGGTTTATTTTAATTTATGTTTCGAAAATTATTTAAAGCAATGCAATTATTTGATTGAATGTAGTATTTCGATTTATTTGATATCAAAATACATGTTTTGAGTAATATTCATTTCACTCAAACATTGTTTGGAATGAAATAAATTGGTTTATTCAACTCAAATAATAGGTTTATTTTAATTTAGGTTTCGAAAATTATTCAAAGCAATGCAATTATTTGATTGGATGTAGTATTTCGATTTATTTGATATCAAAATACATGTTTTGAGTAATATTCATTTCACTCAAACATTATTGTTTGGAATGAAATAAATTGGTTTATTCAATTCAAATAATAGGTTCATTTCAATTTAGGTTTCGAAAATTATTGAAAGCAATGCAATTATTTGATTGAATGCAGTATTTCGATTTATTTGATATCAAAATACATGTTTTGAGTAATATTCATTTCACTCAAACATTATTGTTTGGAATGAAATAAATTGGTTTATTCAACTCAAATAATAGGTTTATTTTAATTTATGTTTCGAAAATTATTCAAAGCAATGCAATTATTTGATTGAATGTAGTATTTCGATTTATTTGATATCAAAATACATGTTTCGAGTAATATTCATTTCACTCAATCATTATTGTTTGGAATGAAATAAATTGGTTTATTCAACTCAAATAATAGGTTTATTTTAATTTATGTTTCGAAAATTATTCAAAGCAATGCAATTATTTGATTGAATGTAGTATTTCGATTTATTTGATATCAAAATACATGTTTCGAGTAATATTCATTTCACTCAAACATTATTGTTTGGAATGAAATAGATTGGTTTATTCAATTCAAATAATAGGTTCATTTCAATTTAGGTTTCGAAAATTATTCAAAGCAATGCAATTATTTGATTGAATGTAGTATTTCGATTTATTTGATATCAAAATACATGTTTTGAGTAATATTCATTTCACTCAAACATTATTGTTTGGAATGAAATAAATTGGTTTATTCAACTCAAATAATAGGTTTATTTTAATTTATGTTTCGAAAATTATTCAAAGCAATGCAATTATTTGATTGAATGTAGTATTTCGATTTATTTGATATCAAAATACATGTTTCGAGTAATATTCATTTCACTCAAACATTATTGTTTGGAATGAAATAGATTGGTTTATTCAATTCAAATAATAGGTTCATTTCAATTTAGGTTTCGAAAATTATTCAAAGCAATGCAATTATTTGATTGAATGTAGTATTTCGATTTATTTGATATCAAAATACATGTTTTGAGTAATATTCATTTCACTCAAACATTATTGTTTGGAATGAAATAAATTGGTTTATTCAATTCAAATAATAGGTTCATTTCAATTTAGGTTTCGAAAATTATTGAAAGCAATGCAATTATTTGATTGAATGCAGTATTTCGATTTATTTGATATCAAAATACATGTTTTGAGTAATATTCATTTCACTCAAACATTATTGTTTGGAATGAAATAAATTGGTTTATTCAACTCAAATAATAGGTTTATTTTAATTTATGTTTCGAAAATTATTCAAAGCAATGCAATTATTTGATTGAATGTAGTATTTCGATTTATTTGATATCAAAATACATGTTTTGAGTAATATTCATTTCACTCAAACATTATTGTTTGGAATGAAATAAATTGGTTTATTCAATTCAAATAATAGGTTCATTTCAATTTAGGTTTCGAAAATTATTGAAAGCAATGCAATTATTTGATTGAATGCAGTATTTCGATTTATTTGATATCAAAATACATGTTTTGAGTAATATTCATTTCACTCAAACATTATTGTTTGGAATGAAATAAATTGGTTTATTCAACTCAAATAATAGGTTTATTTTAATTTATGTTTCGAAAATTATTCAAAGCAATGCAATTATTTGATTGAATGTAGTATTTCGATTTATTTGATATCAAAATACCTGGTTTGAGTAATATTCATTTCACTCAAAAATCATTGTTTGGAATGAAATAAATGGGCTTATTTCACTCAAATAATGTATCCTTTTTCAATTTCGGTCTGAAGAATTATTCGAACCAATGAAATTTTTTTTATGAACGCAAAACAGTATGATATCGACCGTCGTCAAGTCGAGTATCCAGAAGTGTGTCGTGTGTCGTTGTTAAACTATATCTGTGTTATTCAGTTTGTTTTCATTATTCCACTGTGTGCAAATGGAAGAAGTAAAAGAATTACTTAGAGAATATCATTTACAGGACTTAGAAAGTGTTTTTGAAGGTAAGTTGATTCTCAATTTATTGTCCAAAGTTGTATTGTTTTAAGATACTTTCATTAAGAACACATTGAATACATATACCTAAAATCAGGAGATTATTAGATTAGGGTGTACCTTAAGTAGCGAATTACTCGAAAAATATGCATTTTTAGTGAAACACATGTAATGGGAAAGTTATTCAGAATTATATTCTCCACATACAAATTTGGCAATGGATCATGTTTAGGGCTTTGTGGGAGACCACAACAATTTTTTTAAAATGGAACATCCTATTTTTGTCGGCTGATTCGAACCGAGCGGAAAAATTTATGTTTGAATATGTGTTAAAAAAATCTTCTCGGGTCCTACTGGGGCGCCTTAGGGCCCCCTTTTTGTAATCGAATAGTACGGAATTTCAGTAAAGCCTTGGAAAAAGTTGTTAAAAAGGTGTTTCCTCTACTATATGGGCTTCATTAAATAAAGGCTTCATAATTACATTCCCATTAAAACGTGATGTATACTAAAAATCATATTTTTCTAGTTATTCGCCTAATCTGTTACTTAATGTACACCCTATACTATGTCTATTCCAAATGTTTCCAGAGTACTTATTAAACTTGGGTTGGTTAATTCATTAATTTGATTTTGAGTATTTTATTCGATTCAGTATTTTATTTGTTTTGATTTAGTATTTCAATAATTTATTTATCGTTTTATACGGAGTAGTTATTTCATTTATGTCGAATAAGTTTATCATTTCAGAACAGAAATTGTATTATCTTTCCACATTGATGGAACTACGGGAGAGCGATATTGGGGAATGATGACCTACGAAAAAAATTGAAACCCTCAGAAAACGGCTCTCGGAATGTAAGTATACAGCTTGGTTACTTTTTAAACTCACGATCCTTCAACATCTTTTTCAGTTGTTTTAGTGACACCCTCAATTTTAAAGTAAAATGATGTTCATGGGAAAACCCAAATGCGTGAATGAACAACAGGGATGATAAAAAACACGTTTTTTTCAAAAAAAACAAGACATGCTGTTTTTTTTGTTTAAAACCGTTTTTTTTTGTTTAAAACAGTTTAAAACACCTTGCAAAAAAAACATGTTTAAAACAGTTTTAAACAACTGTTTTAAACATAAAAGAAAGCGCGAAGGCAGATACCTCAAAACATTTTAATACCCAGACTCCAGACACCGATTGATATTGATGAAGTATGTTTTGATTTTGAATAGTTTTCTTGTTCCTATGTTGCATAATATATCTATATTATTTTTATATTATTTTTGAAAGAATATATTTATTTTTGTTAAGCACTTTACTAGGTGTCAGTTACAGTTACAAATATGTATTAATAAAAAGCCGAGTTGTATTGAAAAGTTTTTTTAAAGTAATAAAAAAATAAATTTAAGATTAACAAATGTTTGACATGTTAAAAAAAACATGTTTTAAACAGTTTAAAACATGTTTTAAACAGTTTAAAACAGCCTTGTTTAAAACATGTTTTTTTCTCAGGTGTTTTAAACATGTTTTAAACGCTTGTTTTAAACATTTTGTTTTAAACATCACAACCCTGATGAACAAAGACAGGAACATTTTCTTTTTCGTGTTTAGGCCCCCTAGAACTGCTTTACTAGCTATCTGTCAAAATCTCGAGTTCCAATATTTTTCGCCTTTAGTCTAAAACTTTCTCTCGAAAAAGAGTCGCTCGAAAGTAATTAAATCGAGTAATTCTTTTTCTTCTCATGTACTATGAAATCAATGAAATCAATCAATCAATCATGTGATATGAAATAACTGCAATATGTAAAACTCAACAAATTTTCAGATCTCGGTCGATTTTGGATGGAACACCAAGCAAAAAAAGAAGAATAGAAGATTTGATACCAAATAATAGTTTTTCTTTTATATTTTCGATATAAAACGACCTGTATTATACCAGTTGTTCAAAACGTATCGTAATTGCAAAAATGGTTTTCGTTTGTCGTTTTATAGATATAATAAATGTTCAAAAAAATTGATATTTTATTTAATTCCTGTCCATTGACAATACTTCGGAAACAAAGTATTCGTTAAAATTCATTCGTTCTAATACATCTTTCCCGGAAAGCGCCTTTTTCAAAATAATTTGTCTTTGAATAAAGCGTCATGGTGCTAACTTATAAATAATTCCATCAACTTCTAAAAAATTTCTACATTGTACATAGTAATTGATTGGTATAAAGAAAATACAGATATATTTATATGTTTCCTGGGAAGCTTTTAGTGGACTACATTATTTCAAACCTATCAATTTATATCATTTTTTGTTCGTTTCGAAATTAGAAAACCAGTCCACCTCTTGCTTTCCTAATGAGATGGAGGGGTCGACGTAATTCTTCATTAATAGCACTCAATTACCATGTTCACTGATCAAATTCATTAGAAATTGAAGGAATATAGAAGTTACCACAAAAAAATCCGATGGAGGGTGTCTTCTACGGGAAAAATGAATAGGAATATTTTTACCCAATATTTGTTTCATTTGTGGCTCACATTCTTCAGGCAAGTATTTTAAATTTTTAAACGAATTCTATCATTTCTTAATTCACCTAATCATTTGTTTGATTCAAATAACTATTCTCCATTTCATATTCTAAAACAATGCCACAAAAATATAATATAATATTTTTTTCATTCCAGCGGATATGTTTTTGAACCAAACAAAATATTTTTCCAATTAAAGAAATATTTGTTTCACTTGAGTAACTCACGCTCTTCATTCAAGTATAATTTTAAATCAATTCCTAATTATACATTTGTTTCAAATAGCAATATTCTTGATTCAATACTACGGATTCTGAAATTAAATTATTATTTGCACAAAATTAGTAATTTTTTTTTATTTTAACACTCTGGTATTTAACAAAACAATATGTTTCTAAAATTCAAGTAAATCTTTGTTTCATTTGAGTATTTAATATTCTAGAATATACAAAATTGTTTATTTGCTTCCATGGTGGAAAACATTCTCAGATGAAAATGAATTATTATTGCATCAAATGAACCCGAAGAATTGAATGGAAGAAATATAACAATTGACTTCCATGGTGGAAAACATTCTCAGATGAAAATGAATTATTATTGCATCAAATGAACCCGAAGAATTGAATGGAAGAAATATAACAATTGACTTCCATCATAATATGTTGTCTTGAATCAAACAAATATTGGTCTTGGAATCCAAATAAACTAGCGTTTTCTTTTTAATAATAGTTTTATTTCGCCATATTGTAACAACAAATTTGTTTGACTGAAATATATTTTAGACGACAAAAAATAATAGTTCAATACTATTAAACGCTTTACAAAATTAGAAAAATAAATTTCCAAAGAGCAGACCGTCCACTAAGAAGCAACAATTACTTCTCGGGCTATATGCCCCTACAGACATTGAATTACACTTCTCAAGTAAACGGGGTTGGTATATCTTTTAAGATAGAACCAACCATTCTGGTTTGCGATTAGAAGGAATAACATCATTTGTGGACCGGTTTCGGCGTTTTTGCGCCTCATCAGCACAAGGTAGATGCTATTCGTCCAGAAGCTCTGAGAGCATAATCCTGGACTAGAGACTACGTTGATACCACACCAATACATTAGCCTTGGTAAAGGAAATGTTAAGAGTGCGATATCGGCGACATATCCACATCTAATCACAAACCAAAATTATATATCGACAAAAAACCATCTCGGTTTTGTAGGTATTTACTTAATTACAGTTACCTGTAAATAATTGTCATATAAGTAAAGCGTGATCTATAGACGTCAAAAAATAATAGTTCAATACTATTAAACGCTTTACAAAATTAGAAAAATTAATTTCCAAAGAGCAGACCGTCTACTAAGAAGCAACAACTACTTCTCGGGCTATATGCCCCGACAGACATTGAATTACACTATATTTTGTTTGATTCAATACTTCTTTTTATCTGTGTACTACTTTCAATAAGGTCGTTAAAGTAGCCTTGATCAATTTGTCTCCAAAGTTGGGGTAAAAGCTGTTTAAGTTGTTGGAGTGCCTGTGGGATGCTCGATGGGATTGAGGTCGGACGATTTAGGGGGCAGTGCCAAATGCGGGATACCACGGAAGTCAAAAGCTTCTTCGACTACTCTTACACGATGCAGTCGAGCATTATCGTCTAAAAAGGAGAAAGTTGGTCCAATAGCAGCATAAAACAAAGCGTATAACATTGTAAATAACTTGTACGTAAATCTGCGCGGTCATGTTCCCATCAAGTACTAACAATTATGTACGCCCATTAAAACAAATGCCTCCCCAAACAGCAACTGTACCACCTCTGAACAGATGAACTGCCTGCACTGCTCTTAGATAAATTTTAAATCACTGTTGACTGAACTAAAGTGGAGACAATAACTGATTTAAAATTCTTGAAAATGCAAAACAAAACAACTTCCCTTAAACTTGAAAACTTATCAACTTGGAAACAAAAAACAAGTCAGAAAAGCAAGTGAACATCCAATATATTACAGACAAAACCTTGGTGAATAAAACGAAAACGAAATAGCAAAAAGAAACTGAAACATCCTTTAGGGTACAAAAACCCCCGAGAAGCTACGACCAAGTGCAAAGAATGCCTAACCCAAAGTAAGATTGCAAAGAGGTGCTCCAACAAGTTACTGCCATCTCTTAAAAAGCAGATTCTGTAAAACCCATTTAATCTCACAGGACACACCTGGAAGACTACTAAATAGAAGAGGAAGATTTACCTGAACCAAAGCAAGTGAATATCCATAAATTCCTTCAAGGAGTTGGACGAAAGGAACTACTCTTTTTGAGACTTTTCTCAGGATCTGAGTACAGAAGGGAACGCCATAATACATGCGTACATTCTATAGCGTATCCGTTTTTTTTTGACCACCTTGTATAAAATATTATTTATCGTTTGAGAAGTATAAGCATTAATATCACATTAAAAAGCAGACTTTCAAGTAACTATTTACTAGCAGTAATGAGAATAATAACAAAAAAGTAACCACGTCGGGAAAGTTGATATATAACCATATATAGGACGAAATATTTAAAAAGACTATCTCGGCCTTGGTCCATTAACTCCGCCTAGCCCTTTTTATTTTATATATTTTTCGATTTGATTTATGTGAGTAGCTAATAATGGCAGATAAACTTTTCAAGTGGGTTGGACTAGGCAGGGTTCGCCACGAATCAATCTACGAAAATTCTAGGTTGAATCAAGTCTGTATGTAGGCCTCGCCCGAATTCTTTAAGTGAGAAGTAAACAAAGTTGCGGGGACGTCAACAATAATTGACTAATTTTCATGTAAAGAGCGTCTCAAAATTTACGAAATAATTGAATTGAATAATTGAATAATCAGAAACATTTTTTCTATGGTTACAGTATTCCAGTTTCACTAACCCTACTCTGTCAGGTGTTAAAATGATTAATATTTTTGGTTGCCAGCACGTTACCGCACAAATTGCGACAAATTAATATCTTGCGCAAGTTTTGGAACACCCTTTACTATGTGGATACGGTTTTATCCATAAATGTGTAAATATATACACTGTGTTCATTTGAAAAGGACCCACCCTTAATATCTCAAAAATGCGACATATTAGAAAGAAATGTCGAAGCACGTCAACTTTTAACTTGAAGGGGACACTTTTTGGCGCTAATGTCATAGACGTCAGATTCACCCCCTCCCTAATGGCGGCACCCCTTACATTTTTTCAAATGGCATTAGGTATCAAGTCACACCTCATTTAAAAGGTCTGGTAAATCGCTATTCAATCATTTTGTTTTGCCTCTGATACCAGCCTTCCATTGTTATTTAATCGTTGTTTAAAATTGGCTCTTTTTCAACTTTTCGTATGCTCCCGTATTGTGTTATGATATAAAGACTCTTTAAAGAATAAAAAATTTACAAATAGTAAAAAAACAACTGTTAACAAGAAAAAACTGCTATTTGATCATGTGACAAAGTGACCACCGTTAACATTCAGGCGATAAAAGTTGAAAAAGAGCCAATTTTAAACAACGATTAAATAACAATGGAAGGCTGGTATCAAAGGCAAAACAAAATGATTGAATAGAGATTTACCAGACCTTTTAAATGAGGTGTGACTTGATACCTAATGCCATTTGAAAAAATGTAAGGGGTGTCTTCAGTAGGGAGGGGGTGAATCAGACGTCTATGACATTAGCGCCAAAAAGTGTCCCCCTCAAGTTAAAAGTTGACGAGTTTCGGCATTTCTTTCTAATATGTCCCATTTTTGAAATATTAAGGGTGGGTGGGGCCCACAGTTTTTGATTCTTCTCAGGATTTGTCTTTCTCTTGTAATATTTTATAGTATAGGCAACGAAGACCAAAAAATACCAAATAGCCGAAATAATTAATGTAGAAGCCAATTTTGGCACACTTGTAAGGGAAGGTGTCCATAACAACAGACTTAAAGTACTGAAGGGTGGGGGAGAAGCTTGTGGTGGTGGATGTCTCTATAGGTCCCTTTTTCAGTTTTATGTTAATAACTCGAAAAATACTGCCTATAGCGAAAAAATGTTCATATACTAAATTAATCTCAATTCTCAATAAAAAAGGTTGTACACACTTTTTTGCTATGATCAATGCTTAAGGAGATATGGAGGGTGAAAATGGAAAATTAAAAAAAAAATTTGTAGTTAAAAATAATATGTTTATTGTTGAAAATGAAGTAATTAGTGTTTAATGATGTATCTTGAACAACAAATTTCGTAGAAATCTAAACTTTCATCTTCATCGATGTTGTGATATTTGTGAGCAGAGGTTAACGCAACTCTCGATCTCACCAAGAGCACCGTTGTCGTAGATGGCGGTTTCCTTCTCCTTCGCATGAAGGGGAAACAGTCCTCCGACATTTCATCAATTTGCCATCAGTACATTGCCTATGTACAGAAACATTACGGTAAAAATTGTATGGTGGTTTTTGATAGTTATAGTGATGTCAACAGCTCAAAACGAGCGGAGCAGAAGCGAAGAGGGTTCACAAAAACTTCTATTGACATCAACTTTCATGAAAGCACGGCCATTACAGTTCAACAAGAGCATTTTCTTACTAACGAAAAGAACAAAACAAGGCTGATTCACTTGCTCAGCGAGAAAATGACAACAGCCGGGATTGAAACAACTGTTGCTACAGGGGATGCTGACGTTACTATTGTGAGGTGCGGGTTGGATAAAGCTGCTGTACATCCAACTGTAGTAATAGTTGGGGAGGATGTGGACTTGATAGTTCTCCTCATTGGATTGGCACCACAATCAATCAATATGTACTTCATGAAGCCAGGTCCTGGGAATGTGGAGACCAAATTGTTTTCAGTGCGGCAACTTCAACAACTTCCGCAATCGCCAAAACGATTCTCCTTCTCCATAGCTTCTCCGGATGCGATACCACCTCGGCGATACATGAAAAGAGTAAAGTGCGAATCGCTAAGCTCTTCAAAGTAAATCCTGGCCTTACTCAAGAGATTTCAGAAATATTCAAGGATCCCTCAGCATCACCTGAGGATATTGAACAGGCCGGATGCGATACCACCTCGGCGATACATGAAAAGAGTAAAGTGCGAATCGCTAAGCTCTTCAAAGTAAATCCTGGCCTTACTCAAGAGATTTCAGAAATATTCAAGGATCCCTCAGCATCACCTGAGGATATTGAACAGGCTGGCGAGAAGCTTTTTTGGCTGCTCATCAAGACAACCTCGGTACTCGGCATCTTTGAAAGCGTCAACGAAGCCCAAATCAGACATGGCCACTCTTCCTCCAACCAGAGGAGCTTCAAAGCAACACTCGCTCAGTCAAACTAGTGGCCTTTATAGAAGACACGAAGCTTCTGGAATGGAAGTAAATAACACACACAAAACCCAAATATATGAATGAATGAATGAACACTCGCTCAGAGTATATCTACAGGTAAATCCATTTACATGTAGCTTTAAATACCTACTACTTTCTTTAAATTACAAATACTAATTTGTGATGCATTCTTACGTTGGTCTCATTACTTTCTTACAGATACAACAGTGGCTCGGCAACCCCCTACCACCCATCCAATGGGGCTGGGTCAAGGGAGATGATGGGATCCTTAACCCAGTTAAAACGAACGACTCTGTGGCACCCGACTCCGTTTTTAAAATGATCTTTTGCCGATGCACGACTGGGTGTGGAGTGCACTGCGGTTGCCGCAAAGCATTGCCTGCTCCAGTGCTTGTGGATGCCTCAGCTCATGTACGAACGGAGCCCCCGTCGATGAAGATGAAAGTTTAGATTTCGACGAAATTGAATGTTCAAGATACATCATTAAACACTAATTACTTCATTTTCAACAATAAACATATTATTTTTCAACTACAAACATTTCATTTTTAAAAATAAAATCTTCATTTTAAATTTTCCATTTCCCCCCTCCATATCTCTATCTTTTTAAGCATTGATCCAAGCAAAATGGAACTTTTTTTATACAGAATTTTATGTAGATTAATATAGTATATAAACATTTTTTCGCTAGAGGCAGTATTTTTCGAGTTATTAACAAAAAACTGAAAAAAGAACGTTTAGAGACCCCCTCACCCTTAGCTTCACCCCCACCCCTCATTACTTTTGGTATGTTGTTAAGAACTTCCCCTACAAGTGTGCCAAAATTGGCTTCTACATGAATTGTGTGTGTGTGTGTGTGGGAGAAAAATGGCACGGAAATTACTCCATTTGCCACAGAATTTTGGAAATTGCTTTGTTCAATTTAGATAGTAACGTTGCACTCCCTCAAGAAATGTATTAATAAATCATAAATCATTCTATTACCATTATTTAGGATGTGGGTTATATTTAGCGGTAGGTTATAATTCAACTTCATAAGCGACTCAACTAAACATTTGGATCTCACGACGTTATTAGAGCAGCCAAAAAAGATATGATTCAAATCACAATAAGAAAATTCGTTACATCTACAGGATGATGATCTAATAATACCAAGTTTTGCAAGGTGTGCAGAAAATCTGCCGTGATTGGTTTTAATAAGTCTAAATATAGTTGATGAATAAAATTTGGGTGTTGTATAATTAAATATATATTCGGGAGGAAGGGGTAATGTAGAATGAATTTGAAAGTACTGGTTTGTAGAGAATCTAGATATATTTGTCCACTCCTGTTTCCATTTATTAGCAATTCTTTGACTTATTGTGATGTTTATATCTGCTGATGTGAAAATATTGCAAATTTGTCCATTTATAACTGCATCCTTCGCTAACAGGTTGGCCCTTTCGTTCCCAGTAATATTGCTATGACCCTTAACCCAAATAAACGTAACATTTAACTCCAAAAGCATAGATTTGATACTACATAGTACAGGACATCCAATACCTCTAATAAGAGTAGATTTTATTGAATCGATAGCAGATTTAGAATCAGAAAGGATTACAGCATTACTTAATTGGTTTGTAATCAACCAATTGAGGCTTTTCTGTATAGCTACGAGTTCTGCTGTATATATCGGGTAATTTGTAACCATATGATAAGTTCAAAGTCCGAATAAAAATCCCACATCCTACCCCATCTTTCGTTTTAGATCCATCTGTATATATGAATATTTTATTAACAAAGTTTGTCGATATTGATTTCAGAAGGACTGCATTGATTTTGTTGGAAGGTGAATATTTGGGAATTATAACTCTGTGACTCGTAATAAAAGCTCTAAACTGCACCCGAAATGCTGGGATGATTTCATCTTTTTTGTAGATATTAGTGTAATTTATAGTTTCAGTAAAAGCCTTCGCAAGAGGGGGTGTATTTTTCAGCTTCCAATATCGATTTCTTAAATCTTCTAACGCGATCTCACTCAACTTGTTGATCATGGGCGATTCACGAAATCTAAGTTTTATTAAATATTTTTGAGACAGATACTCCCGTCTTAATTCCAGAGGAGGCTTATTACATTCTGCCAATATAGCATAAACAGGTGTGGACTTCATACCACCAACACATGATCGTAAACATTTATACTGTATGCGATCAATTTTCTTTAAATTAGAATTGGAAGTGGATCCATATAGACAACATCCATAATCAACTATTGATCTCACATAAGCTCTGTAAAATAAAATTGCAGTACTCGGTGATGAACCCCAATTACTTTTATTTACACATTTTTCACATTTGTTATTAATATGGAGTACATGTTTGGACCACAGTAGTTTTGTGTCTAGTATGATACCTAAATATTTATATTCATTTACTACAGCCATAGTGCGCCCACGCAGAGTTAGGCTCTCCGGTGTTCGCAGACTATGTCTGGTAAAAAACATTATGGAGCATTTTTCTGTAGATAAGGTCATACCAGTTTCTTCTGTCCATCTTAACACTACTTGCATTATTTTTTCGAGAGCACGTATGCAATCATCATATGAGTTCTGGATGGAGTATATACAGAAATCATCTGCATACTGAATACAGTTAGCAAGGTTATTAATCTGTGTATGTATATTGCGAGAATATAGATTGAATCAAATTGGACTTAATACTGATCCCTGGGGTAGTCCATGATAAACAGTTCGAGGTCCGTGTAGGATATTATTGTGATCATGAATTATTTCCGCTATTTTTCCACCGTTGCCTGGACTATTACCCATCATTTTGTTCCATGTCTGTCTTGGCCTCCCTCTTCTTTTCTTTATTTGTGTTCTTGCCTCATATATCCGTTTTACTTGTCTCCTGTTATCCATTATGTGGATGTGACCCCACTATCTGAGTTGTCGGTGTTGTATGAATTTTAATACTGGTTGTACTGTTATTACTGCTCTATATATACTGTATTGTATACTTTTATCTTTATTTGTTTGGATATTTCTTTTTTATTAATAACATTTTTGTTCATAGCACAGTACAGTTTAATTGTTTTTGCAATTAGTTCATTTATTTTAGTCTTGTTTTCCCGTTTCGTCAAACATTACTCCTAGGTATTTAAATTCTTCAACCTGTTCTACGTTTATGTTATCTATTTTGATATCTGCATTAATATTCTGGTCACCTATTATTAATATTTTTTTTGTGTTTATTCTCATGCCCCCTTCTTCCATAACTTATTTCCAGATGTTTATGTTTTCGTGTAATTCTTTTTTGTTTCCTGCTATTAGTACTACATCATCTGCAAAAACTCCCTCCGCTATTTCTACTCTCTAAATATCTGTGTCCAATGAACATTTTCTTAGTTTTATGTTAGCTTTTCTTTATAATGGTGTGAATAAAGTTGGGCATAGTCCTCCTCCTTGTCTCAATCCTATGCTAGTTCTAAATCCTTCTGACTTCAAGTTATTGCGTATTATGAAATTCTTGTTTGTCTTATATATGTCTTGGATAACTTTTATTATTTTACCGCGTATTCCTTTTTCTTTCAACCCCTCCCATACTTTATTTCTAGGTACTGTATCAAATGTCTTCACAAGATCTATGAAAGCTTGATATGTATTTTTATCCTCCAGATGTCTTTTCTCTACTATCTGTTTTATCGTGAATATGTGATCTTGGGGACTCCTTCCTGGTGTAAATCCGCTTTGCGATTTTGATAGTTGATTTTCTATGGATATCCCTTTCCATTTTATTTCCAAAATCTATCCATGAATTATTTTTGCTTCGATTTCCAACTCTTCAACTTTTTTTTTATTTGACTTTTGTATACTTCATATTGCTCTGGCAAATGTATTAATAAAAGAATTAAAAGCAGGGATTCCAATAAATGAATGTGTATAGCTAGTATAACATAAATCCCAGCGAACGTCATTGACGATCATAACAGTTATGTCAGCACAGTTGTTCGTATTAAATAAAAATCAGAAAGCAACATTAACAGCAGGGCCTTTGTTTGGTGAAAGTGTAGTGTAGTGAATTACGAAGGATTACCTTTAAAATAAGGCTTTATTCTACAGAGAACAACTAACATAAAATTATTGACAACTTTGTAACATAACTGACAATGTCATGAATCCTATCAAAATGGTAATGTCATGACATGTAGTCTCAGACATTGATATAGTTCTACCCGAACCCAATATTATCAGAAGAGACTTACGTTTAGCGCCACCGTTTTAATTTTCTAGTCCGCAGGCACGCATGCGTATTTCATGATCAGTTTGAAATATTTAAATATTTGACGGCTTGTCAATTTTGAATTTTTCCACCAATCACAAAATTTTCGAATGATCATATCGTCGGATGACGGATCTGTGGAAATCCACCTTTAGTGTGTAGACGCATTGTTTTTTGTGGAGGCAATTTTTGGCGAGTCATTTTCCCATAATTTTAGCGTACAATCAGGAAGTTTTATCAAAAGTTTTGTATAGGTACGAAGAAAGTTCACGAAATTGCAGAAGAATTTGTTGAATCACGAGAATTATTTAATTAGGCCAAGCAATAGAGCATGCAAATATAGTAATTTTTGACAAAAATCCTAGTAGAATACGGTTGATGCCATTATATAAAAGACATTACGTAGTATGATTTTGATGTTTTGGACAAGCAAATGTTTTTCAGTAATTTGTTATAAACATTTAAAACGAAAAATACCACCCTTTTTTAGTTGTTTTTCATATAACGTATAAAGTTCTAAAGTAATCTCAATGATATGTATGGATAAATCGTAGGTAATTGAAATACGAACAAAATGAGGGATCGAGCGAGTTAATCGGATAATTGGGAACCGATAAATTTTTTTTGGAAAATTCATATTTTTGCCATTTTTCAATTGTAAGAGCTTAAACTTGGTACAAAGAAAGTTCTTCATATTCTCTTAATACAGGGTGGCGCATTAGAAACAGTCCACCTCAAATATTGTTGGCGGGGGAGGTTTTTGCGGCAAACCCCGAGACACGTCGATTTTGTTTTCGAGGGGAACATTTTTGATAGTTAACTTATGGTCGTACGGTGATCCCCCTAAAAGGGGTAACTACCCCTTCTAGAATCTTTAACGGCATGGGGGGTCGAGTGGCACATAATTTGAAAGGTATTTCGATTCTCTTTAAAGACATGCTAACATTTTTGTGTTAAAATTAATGACAAAAACCAGATTGAAATCTCCGTTGAAGAAATCGGAATAAAAAGCTGAATTAATAATTAGGTAATAACATTCCAATAAAATGTTATTATTTTTATAAAAAAAGAAATACAAATAAAAAAAGGAGTAAAAAATATAAATTAATGAAAATCTAAATACTACAAATAAAATTATATACATTTTAAATTATAAACATATTCTCATTTATTACTGAAATAGCAAAAAGATGTTTGTCAGCTATTGACGTGATAAGATAATGGTTTTTAGTAGAATTTTACGGGTACCTAGTTTTATTTTAGTGAAATTCCTTCATTCTCTAGTTCAAAGTAAATGAACCTAA
Organism: Lochmaea crataegi; assembly: GCA_947563755.1. NCBI lineage: Eukaryota > Metazoa > Arthropoda > Insecta > Coleoptera > Chrysomelidae > Lochmaea > Lochmaea crataegi. The sequence continues at coordinate 87,130,504 of OX387422.1, read as the reverse complement.
TTATCATGGTTTACACCACTGCAAAGAAAACTGAAATTGTTGCAAACTATTTTAGAAACAACGAGTCTGCACGGGCAGCTGCAAGAGTTTTTAATGAACGTCATCCCGGTAAGAATGTAAGACATCCCTACGTGATAAATTTAATATCTAAGTTCATGGAGACCGGAAACGTTTCTAACAGAAAATATGAAAGACAACATCCTGTTACTAACGAGGCTACACAGGTTGCACTTTTGGGACATGTTGCATTGGATCCTACTTCAAGCACGAGACAAATAGCAGCAGCTACAGGAATTCCACGTAGAAGCATTCAGAGGGTCTTGAAACATCATATATTCCATCCCTTCATCTCGTGCAAGAGCTCAGCGAAGACGATCCAGATCGCCGTATCCAATTTTGTGAGGAGATGACTAGAAGACAGGTGGACAACCCCCACTCTTTATATTTGATATGCTTTTCTGACGAATGCACGTTCTTTCTTAATGGTCACGTGAACAAACATAATTGCGGATACTGGAGTGATGGAAATCCTGCAATTATGAGAGAACAACATAGGTACACAGGCTCCACAAAAATTGAATGTGTGGGCTGGGGTTTTTGGAAATAATATTGTTGGTCCGTTTTTCCTACCTCATAACTTGACGGGTAAATCTTATCTTAATTTGCTCGAAGACCTCATCTACCCTCAAATTGTGGAGATAATGGAAAACGATGATCAGATCCCAGAAAATGATTTTTTTTTCAACAGAATGGCGCTCCACCACACTATGCAGCTCCTGTACGTGACTTTTTAGATCAACATTTTCCCGCACATTGGATTGGTAGAAGAGGTTCCATTGAATGGCCCCCAAGATCGCCTGATCTATCACCGTTGGACTTTTTCTTATGGGGTTATTTAAAAACTGTTGTTTACAAAACGCAACCGAACTCTTTAGAAGATCTTCGCCACCGGATAACTGTGGCATGTGGTGAAATAACTCCTGTTATGCTACAAAATGTTCGGAACAGTGTTGAACAAAGGTTGTATTACTGTTTGGAAGTAAACGGATCACAATTTGAACACTTACTTTGGTTAAAACTTTTCTGACAACTTTTTTTTTATTTCTTTCACTCACACTTCCAGCTGGTTTTTGTCATTAATTTCAACACTTAACACAAAAATGTTAGCATGTCTTTAAAGAGAATCGAAATACCTTCCAAATTATGTGTCACTCGACCCCTCATGCCATTAAAGATTCTAGAAGGTGTAGTCCCCCCTTTCAGGGGATGACCGTACAACCATAAGTTAACTACCAAAAGTTGTCCCCCTCGAAAACAAAATCGACGTGTCTCGGGGTTTGCCGCAAAAACCTCCCCCGCCAACAAAATTTGAGGTGTACTGTTTCTAATGCGCCACCCTGTATGTGCGAAGATCAGACGACAGGCAACGCCAGGGAATTGCAATTGGATAAAAGTAACCGTTGCCTGGCGTCTGCTCTTCACACATATGAAGTACATATGAATAACTTCCTTTGTACTGAGTTTCAGCTCTTACAATTGAAAAATGGCGAAAATATGAATTTTCCAAAAAATGACTAATTTTCCGGTTTTTCCAAATTATCTCGATTCCTGATTATCGGATTAACTAGCTCAACCCCTTATTTTGTTCGTATTCTAATTACCTACGATTTATTCATACCATTGAGATTGCTTCAGTACTTTTTATGTTATATAAAAAAAACTAAAAAAAATGAGGTTTTTTTCGTTTTAAATGTTTATAACAAATTACTGAAAAACATTTGCGAGTCCAAAACTCGAACAATAGTAGATTGTTTACCGAGTAGGAAAAGTCTAATATTCCTGGACGACTGTGAAGGCTTGCGCCTCGACTTAGCAACACAGAGTCCAGGAATGTGGCTTTTCCTACGAAGTAAACATACTATTTTTCCGCAAATCGTTTAAAATTCGACAGATAGTAATTAATTTTGAAAAAATCGCGAATAATTTTATTCACAAATAAATTGTGCTTTGAAATTCGTATTAAAATTACTTGGGTTATTATGGAAACGTTTTAAGGTTGAATTGTCAAACTTGACGCATATAAATTTAATAGAGGAGTTCAGTCTAAGGTCAGTGTGACCAACAAAAAGTGTTTTTTATGACAAGAATGACAGTTAATGTCTACCATTCAAAACATAAGATTTTTACAGGTTTTTCATCATTACGAACATCTATATTGCTTTATTAAATAAAACAATGAATACACCACCGAAGCGTAAATCTTAAAATTTAAAATGACGTTTTAGCTGAATTCTCAAAGCATCGGTGGCCAGTAATTCTAGGAACTTTTGGCAAATCACCAATTCTCTTCTATCATTATGTCACTAGTTATGTCAGATGTCAGTGTTATTTGTTTTTGTTGATATTCGTTTAATCGTTTATGTTTATTTTCCATACTTTTGTAGTAATTCTAGTTAGTTGTATGACTTTATTCTTCTGATTGCTTTTTCCACCGACATCTGACGTAACTAGTGACATAATGATAGAAGAGAATTGGTGATTTGCCAAAAGTTCCTAGAATTACTGGCCACCGATGCATTGAGAATTCAGCTAAAACGTCATTTTAAATTTTAAGATTTACGCTTCGGGGGTGTATTCATTGTTTTAATGAAGCAATATAGATGTTCGTAATGATGAAAAACCTGCAAAAATCTTATGTTTTGAATGGTAGACATTAACTGTCATTCTTGTCATAAAAAACACTTTTTGTTGGTCACACTGACCTTAAACTGAACTCCTCTATTGTAAGTTCGGATAATATTTATTTTTACATCGGCAACACTGGATTGCATTCTATTTGATATTTGATGTCAGCTGTTATTTTATAATCTGCTTCTATATTTTTATACGTTATTATTTGCTTCAAAAATTACAGAACAATCAGTCTTTATTAAGACTAGTTTGATAATTACCTTAACATAGTAAGGTATGTACTATAATTATAATTAATAAACATAACCTAGAACAACACACAATAACCAGCCATTTAAGATTCATCAGGCCTATTAATGTTTGTTTTTCTTTCAGTTCAATTTTCCCCAACAAAATGTACCCAAAATCAAGAAAAACAGTCCACAGTGAAGCTCGCAATATTATTAAAAACGTTGTGGAATTTTTTGATAGACAGAAAGCTGCTGGTGTGTGGTCATTCCCTTTAGACAAAGCCACAGAATTAGCTGCAGCAGCAACAGGAAAATCAGTTACCTCCATAAAACGTATCAGAAAGGAGAAATCACTGTTGCAAGAAGGTGTTTTACTGGGGTCTCCTTCAAAAAAACAAAAAAGTGGTGGTACCAACAAAATAGAATTGGATGATTGTGACTTGGGTATTTTGAAAAGAACCGTACATGAATGCTATACGGTTGATAAACAAGTTCCAACAATAAATATTCTGGTAAATAAAATGAAAAATAAAGTAGATTACTCTGGCGGTCCAGACACCTTAAAAAAGCATTTAAAAAATATTGGATTTCAGTATAAAAAATGCCACAATAAAAGGAAATTGTTGATGGAACGTAATGATATTGTAGCTTGGCGGGCTCGTTATTTAAGAAGGTTGAGGGATAATGATGCTCTGGGTCACAACAAGAAGCCAATAACTTATTTGGATGAAACTTATATCCATCCATCATATGGTGTTAGTAAATGCTGGCAATCGGAAGATGAACCTGGTGTGTATACATCCAACAGAGCTGGTCAACGGTACATAATAGTACACGCTGGTGGACGTTATGGGTTTGTGAAGAATGGACTACTAATTTTCAAGTCAAAAAGCAAATCAGGGGATTATCACGATGACATGAACCATACAAATTTTATGAACTGGTTAGAAACACAATTAATACCAAACCTACCTCCTAATGGTATTGTGATTATGGACAATGCGCCTTACCACAGAGTTCAAATTAATAAGCCACCAACCCAATCAACTCGGAAGCATATTATTAGAGAATGGCTTGAAGCAAATGGCATCTCAACAACAAATGATATGATTAAAGCAGAACATCATCATCATCAAACATTTCAACCATTCTAAAACATACTATGTGGATGAGTTGTTGAAAAAACATGGACATACTGTGGTACGGTTGCTGCCATATCACTGTGACCTCAATCCAATTGAGCTAATATGGAGTAGCGTTAAACATAAAGTGGCAATGAAAAATGTTTCTCAAAGTGCTGCTCAAATAGAACAATTAGTTCGAGCAGCCTTTGATGAAGTTGGTTCTTCGGAATGGAACAAACACTGCGACGATGTGGACCATATAGCTGAGGAAATGTGGAGGAATGATGGACTATTAGATGATGTGGTGGAAAATATGTGTTTCACTGTTAACACTGGTTCATCAGATGAAAGTGGGAGTGATGAATATTAAAGTAAGAGTGATGAATATGAAAGTGGGAGTGATGACTGATGAATAATAAAGTGAATAACATTTTTGTAAATTACAGTGTTTTATTTTGTTCATCTTTAATATCTTGTGCTATAAAGTAACACATAAATTCATTACATGAACATATAAGACATACATGGTTCATTATTAGCTAAATAAACAATTTTAATGCAATACAAGTCGAATTTTGCTTGCAATCTATAAATATAATGTATAATACTTTCAATTAATGAAGTCATTTACAATTTTTTTCAATTGGAACCTCTGTATTAATATTTAATTATAAGTTTGTATTAAATTAAAAAAATGAAAAATTGTTTTATTTGTGAACCCAACTGAATAAATAATATCATTTACAAAAAATATAACTATGTTTTACACATCAATTTTGTGATTATTTTAATTTTTTTGGACTTAACTTAGAATGTAATTTGTTACATATGCTAATGAAATATCTACCTATTTATTTTAGTTAGTAATTGGTTCTTTTGTAATGTGAAACTTAACAATGTTGTTGATTAAATAATAGTTTCTAATATCTAACTGTTGTGTTTGAATAAAGCAAATGAATTGAAGTAGCACAGCATTTAATATATTTATATATTTGACAAATCACACAAAATTATTGCCATACATTCTTGTTTATAACAACAACCAAATATATAAGACTTAGCTAATTGGTAGTGGTGGAGTGTATATTCCAATATTAACACTGTTATGCACTTGTAACTTTCGGCTGTTGTTAAGAGAAATGAACACTGGAAAAAATGACAAATCTAAATATACGAAATTGGTCACACTATTAATTTGAATTAAACACAAAGTTAACAAATGGCTGGATTCGACGTTCTACTCCAAAAGATACTGATGTGTAAGCAGATAGATGTAGGAATAGGCTACATAACCAGTTCATATTTTCTTGCTTCCAATACAAACTTGACCCTTTTTTTCCGACATTACTACAGTCATGAAATTTTAAAATATACATTTAGAAAAGATGGTAGTTTTATTTTTGGTCCAATACTTATGTATTTATTAATATTTAGGGTTAAATTTTTAGCAAGTTTGATTTTGTTTACATATCTTTTGACAGTTGACACTTATAGTATCGATATTTGGTCATCGATTCAAAATATCGATTATTATCACAAGAATACAACTACAGCGACATGGACACGCCCACCCAGGGCTCTTGTTTGGTTCTGTTAACTGTATATCTACATTAGACTGATTAAAAAAAAAATGGTGAATTTTTTTTTCTTAATTATATCGAAAATATTGTTGGAAATGACAAAAAAGGAATACTGTAACAATTTAAGCACTTAATATTAATATTAAGAGGTGCCGCATCGCAAATTTCGATTTTCCATTTAAATAACATGGGAACAATATTCTCTTGCACTTTGGAATTTTATAACTCACGTTGGTGACAATACTTCGGAATGACCAAGGTATATTCTTGTAGAAAATTGAACGCTCTACAAAAAAGGTCTCTTACAATTTTTTGATATTGTAGTGAACTAATTAGACAATGTATATAAGCACTTTAGAATAATAAAATATAGTTAACTGTCAAGTAGAATTGACAGACGGTAAAAGTGTATTCAGTATTTCAGAATATAAAATAAGATTCTACATAATCGTTTCATTACCCAGTCACAACAGATATATTTATTTCTTCAAAGTTCAAGTTATAATTTTTGGGTTAAAATATTTTTAGTTCAATGCAAATAACTTAGGACCTGTAAAAAATATCAAAAACTTTTATAGAGATAAGTTGTAGAAAATAGAATGCTCTCCAAAAATTGTCCCATAAAATTTTCTCATAAAGTTTATGGTTGCGTAAAAAAATTGGAAAAATATTAAAATTTGTCCTTAGTTCAACTTTGATCTCGAATAACTTTTGAAGGAATAAATATATCAAAAAATTGTAAGAGACCTTTTTTGTAGAGCGTTCAATTTTCTACAAGAATATACCTTGGTCATTCCGAAGTATTGTCACCAAAGTGAGTTATAAAATTCCAAAGTGCAAGAGAATATTGTTCCCATGTTATTTAAATGGAAAATCGAAATTTGCGATGCGGCACCTCTTAATATTAATATTAAGAGCTTAAACTTTCACAGCATTTTTTTTTGTCATTTCCAACAATATTTTCGATATAATTAAAAAAAATTTTTTTTTGAATCAGTCCAATCTACATATTCAAAACTTGGTTCTTTATTGAAACGGCAAGCTCAAGGTTACTGGGGCAAAGAAATGTAAGATTTTAACGAAGGAAGAAATTGAAAAATGTATGCAGGAAGCTCCAGATAAAGAAAATTTAATGATTAAGGTAATTTACAAGGTTTTAATTTCTATTTAGATTACACATTTATATATTTTTTAGGTGGCTTTAATATTTGGTATTTCTGGGGCCTGTAGAATCTAACCTTTCAATTAGCATACCTGATTCGAAGACCAACAAACCAAGATCATTTGTAATTAAACAGATGTAGGTACTTGAATGTTTATCGAAAGTATGTTTCGCTAAGACCAGTGACAGATTTTTCTTTAAATATCAAAGCGGAAAGGGTTGTAGCGACAAGTGGTAGGAATTCATCAATTTATAAAAATGCCTAAAATAGTTTCAACTTATTTGAACTTGGTAAATCCGACAGAATATACAGGTCACTGCTTTCGTCGGTCTTCTGCAACAATATTGGTTGACTCTGGTGCCGACATAACTAGTTTAAAGAGGCATGGCGGATGGAAGTCATCAAACTTTGCTGAAGGTTATAATAATAATAATAATAATAATTTTATTCACCATATAAAATAAAATACATTCAGAAAATGATGCATCGATGTACCTAGTGAATAAAGAAATAACTTACGAGGTAAAATTACCTGTATGTTAGAACAATAAAGTATTAATAAGAGAATATGATCATTACATAATAGTATTTTATGCAACGATCATGTAATGATAGCCATTAAGGCACGAGCATATTGTAGGATACGAAACGAGCCGCAGGCGAGTTTCGTATATAATATGCGAGTGTATTAATGGCCATTACATGAAAGTTGCATACAATATTTTTTCTACTCCGATTAATAAGAATTATTTAATTAATAATTATCAAATATAGTTACTTTTGAAAATCAAAATTATTTAACAGCTGTCAAATTAAGAGTCACCTAATATAATTAATTTCAGAAATGTCAACCAGGTATCCATGGCTATATTAAATATTGTGCGAATGTCGCATTCCTATTGGCTTAAAAATCTGTATCATAATGAAAATTTGTATCATAATGAATATCATTATGATACAGATTTTAGTCTTTTAAAAAGTATATTATAAAACAGGAGTAGAAAAATATTATTTTCTATGACACCACAATTAAAAATATACAGATATAAGGTGAAGGGAATTTCTAAAATATTCTTATCACTGACTAACTAGTTTTTTTTATTTTATTTTTTTTTTTTATTCTAATTTTTTTGTATTATAATTTTTTTGACTACATCTAATACAATTACCCGAGACTTTTCCAATATATGTACAGGGTGGCCCATTAAGCGAGGTAATCGGCTGTATCTCGGAAAGTATTTAACCTAGGTTGTCGGGAAAAAAATATTGATAGTAAAAGTGGCCAAGAGAAATTGCTGGAAATTATTTTCAACCTCAAAATTTCACTGCTGTGTTCAAATCTAAAATTATTATTATCGGGGGTAATATCCCTAGTGCATTTAATTTTTCCGGAAAAATTCGGAAAAACGAGTTTCTAAGTAATTTGTTTCAACAAATAGCATGAGCGAGAGTGGTTTTAAAAATCCGAGTCGAAGACGAGGATTTTTCCACTTTCGCGAATACAATTATAACTAACTTATATCTAAAAATATCAAGATTGGCTAGGTTCGTCTTCTTTTATTGAATTTGTTTGATGTTATTTTAACCTCAAATGTTTGAAATAGACGAATTTGAAATTTGATGACACTCATGCTCCCTATCAATAGCTAAATGGTAGTAATAAATATCACTCAAATTTTTATGATCACTCTTTCTATTGATGATATTTTGTTCTTGAGATATGTGACTCATTTCCAAGAAAAGTCTTTTTTTGGTATTTGATTGTATATCTAAAATACTGACAGAATGAAAATCCATAATATGGTCTTTATCAATTATATGTTTGGCCAAAGCACATCTATCGGGATATAATCTGGTATCACTTTTATGGAGAGAAATTCGGTTTTTTAATTTTTGGCTAGTGTGACCAATATATTTATTCTCGCAATTTCTACAAGGGATACAGTATACTACATTTGAAAGATTAAGAATATCAGTTTTATCTTTAACTCTTGTATAAATTGATTTGATCGTTAAACATGTTTTATTTGCAATTTTTATGTTAGTAAGTGGTTTGAAGGTTCTAATTAATTTTGGTGTAATTTCTCTAAAGTATGGCAAAGAAATATAGTAATAGGGAATTTCAGCATGTTCTGAAATAATGTCCAAATTTGGAGAGTTATTATAAAATATGTTTTTTATCAACTTGTTTGGATATCCATTATCTAAAAATAATTGATGAAGGATTTTTAAGTTTTTTTCATGAAATACAGGATCTGAAATATTAGTTACTCTATTTTTCATTTGCTTGATCAAATTAATTTTCATAGAATACTTATGATATGACCAAAAGTTCATGAATCTTCCAGAACTCATTCTGTCAGATGTTTAGATATACAATCAAATACCAAAAAAAGACTTTTCTTGGAAATGGCTCACATATCTCAAGAACAAAATATCATCAATAGAAAGAGTGATCATAAAAATTTGAGTGATCATTCATTACTACCTTTTGGCTATTGATAGGGAGCACGAGTGTCATCAAATTTCAAATTCGTCTATTTCAAACAACAATAAGCAACCCTTACTTTATTTCATATCAAAACTTTTTTTCGAGATGAAGTTTTATGAAATAAAATTTAACTTAAAATCCTTGTACTATTTAAAAAATTTTTTTATTCTTAAAGTTTTTTCCCAAAACCAATAGCTGCAGAGAAAAAAAAATAAACACCATAATTTATAATTTTTTTAATAAATTGAGTGGAAAACAGTAGAGATGTAAAATTTCACCTCCTGAATTTTGTCGCATGAATTTAGAAACACCCTGTATATATATATATATATATATATATATATATATATATATAGAAGAATCTCTTAACAATAAGGTTGAGATGGCAAATAAAATTTTTACACTACAAAATATTCAACAAAATAACCCTACCACACCGCATGTTGTCCAAAATGTTTTTCATAGTTCTAATAATGTTCCTCCAATGTTCAATAATTGTACTAACTGTTAAATAACTGTAAATATAACAAATTAATTTTAAAATGTATTCTGCAATGTATTGATGTTTTCAAAATATAAATTAATTCCTTATAAACAATGTGTTTTCAATCATTTATATGTAAAACACTAACAATTGTAAGGACATATCATTTCCTTTCAGTAAGGAAGTGAATAGGGAATCTTCACTTTTTCTTTAAGAAATTTTGCCTGGAATGTCAAAATTTCCTAGTGATTTGCGGAAAAATTACTAACTTAACTATAAATAGTTAACAACAAAAACAATTAAAGTTTTTTTAAACGTATATACATAATTAGTTTAATCACTGTTAATAAAATTTTCGTAAGCCCACCACAATTAAATACTTTTGTAACTGATAAAAATTAATTTTGCCATTCCAAATCTGCAAAACGATTTAAATAGAAATTAAATTGCTTTTAGATCGCATTACACACACACAACTGCTTACTTTGGAATATACAGAGTATAAATTACTGCAGTTATAATGTATACAAAATATCATTTAAAAGCTTGGTAGGCAATGTGATAAGTATTTTGGATACATAAAAAATAATCTACACGTATAGATATAATTTTAATAACAAAATAGCTTATGGTACAACTGTACCCTAGAGAAAAAGTTATCAAGTTTCTCAAAACAACTCATACTATTAAACATTCTCCCCTCATTAAAACACACATTAACATGCAACTTTAAGGTAGGGTTAGAGGGTTAGAGTCCTTTAAATAAGGTAACTATATTGATTTCTGTTAAATGTAAACAAAGTAATATGAAATTTAACTCTATACAAACAATTTTATTAAAATAATGTTCACTTCAACCACTTATTACTTTTTATAAATGTAATAAGTAGGAAGTGTTTTTGTTTTAAATTTGAACAAAGGAATCAAATTATTTTATTCATCAACGGTAGGATGAATTTAAATAATAACAAACAATAAAAAGATATATAATTTGGAAGCTAAACCTATTTACATTGATTTTTCAAATGCTTAACCTCACTAATTGGATTGACGTAAAGATAGAATTTGTGACTTAAAAATTTGATAACTCTTACAATTGCCTCTTACCTAAAGATCGTATCTCTTATTTCCTTATTTAAATCACAAAAAATCGTATTAAAACACTACACACACTTTAACACTACACACCACAAAAACAGAGTTATCGCCATATTGGATATTTAACTGAACTGTGTATAATATGCGAGGTTGCCAGCTATTGAATGTCAACTTTATCCTCGAAGCATTGTTCTCTTCTGTTAGTCTGAAATTGGATTATAAATCATAAAAAAAAATAATGAATTGTTTTAAATACAACTGAAAGTTGTTTTAAACTTTGATAAGAAGCGATCTACTCGTAAATTGTATTAGATTTGAGAGACAAAGAATAATAAATTCTCTGATAAGATTTTCATGTAATTTTCCAAATAATGTGCTGGTTTATGTTATACAAAGTGGCCACCCAATATTTTACTACTACTAAGTTTGCAATAGGTACATTAAACATCAACAATTGCTTTTGTTTTTATTTATGCACTTGATAGATTCTCATGTATTTTTTATTGATGTTGAATGCTTTCCATCCTTTCAAAGCATTATTTTTTATTTTCATATTATAAGTACATCCAATCACTTTGTCTTTTGCCAATGACGATTTTATTTCGAATAATAATTAAATAAAATATTCATAGCCAACTGATTTTCTGAGATGTGGCAACATTGTTAAAAGCGTAACAATACGTGCCAGATAGAAGAGGATAAATTCAGGGAGGGATCGTGTATTGAACAGAAATAGGAATTCAAACTGGTAAAGGTAATTTATAGAAAAGCCAGCAGGTAAGTTTAAACTGATTTGATTAGAACCATGATTAGGTTTAATTTAATTTTTTAAGAGACTGTTTCTGGGTTTTTCTTAATATAAATGTTTATAGTTCAAATTAATTATAGCTGCCAGACATAGGAGTATTCTCGTGTGCTTAGATTCTAGTGATAATAAAATAAATTACAGTACCGGCTTTTAAATATTCAAAATATAACGTGCTTACACTATTTACAAAATTGGAAGCTACTCACACGATTTTCATGAAATAGTTATTTATCTACGACCACCATTAAAATTAGGCATTTACAAACTCATATAAATACATACATACGTCTAAAGCGTGTGAAAAAGAACAATGCTTTTTAAATGGAAGTTTCATTATAACACCCAAAAGAGTGCGCAAAAGTACAATGCTTTTTAAATGGGATCATCATTATAACACTCAATCTATCAAAAATTGTTAAATATTTAAAAAAATGGTCAAAAATAGTCAATAATTGTCAAAATTTTTGAAAGTTGTCAAAAATGGTCAATAATTATCAGAAACTATCAAAAATGGTCAATAATTGTTGAAATTTTGAAAAATGGTCAAAAAATTTGAAAAAATGGTCAATAATTATAAAAAACTGTCAAAAATGGTCAATAATTATGAAAAACTGTCAAAAATGGTCAATAATTGTTAAAAATTCTTAAATTTTTTTAAAAATGGTCAAATTTTTTGAAAAATGGTCAAATTTTTTGAAAAATTGTCAAAAATGGTCAATAATTGTCAGAACCTGTCATAAATGCTCAAAAATGGTCAATAATTGTTAAAATTTGGAAAAATGGTCTAAAATGGTCAAAATTTTTGAAAAATTGTCAAAAATGATCAATACTGTCAAAATTGGTCAATAATTGTTAAAATTTGAAAAAATGGTATAAAATGGTCAAAATTTTTGAAAAATTGTTAATAATTGTCAAAACTGTCAAAATTGGTCAATAATTGTCAAAAATGGTCAATAATTGTTAAAATTTGAAAAAATGGTCAATAATTGTCAAAAATTGTCAAAAATTTTGAAAAATGGTAAATAATTGTCAGAACCTGTCATAAATGCTCAAAAATGGTCAATAATTGTTAAAATTTGAAAAAATGGTATAAAATGGTCAAAATTTTTGAAAAATTGTCAATTATTGTCAAAACTGTCAAAATTAGTCAATAATTGTTAAAATTTGGAAAAATGTTCTAAAATGGTCAAAATTTTTGAAAAATTTTCAAAAATGATCAATAATTGTCAAAACTGTCAAAATTGGTCAATAATTGTCAAAAATGGTCAATAATTGTCAAAAATGGTCAATAATTGTTAAAATTTGAAAAAATGGTCAAAAATTGTCAAAATTTTGCAAAAATGGTCGATAATTATAAGAAACTGTCAAAAATGGTCAATCATTGTTAAAAATTGTCAAAAATTTTTAAAAATGGTCAAAATTTTTGAAAAATTGTCAAAAATGGTCAATAATTGTCAGATCCTGTCAAAAATACTCAAATTTGTCAAAAATGGTCAATAATTGTTAAAATTTGGAAAAATGGTGATTAATTGTGGTAAAATTTTGAAAAATTGTCAAAAATGATTAATAATTGTCAAAACTGTCAAAATTGGTCGATAATTGTCAAAAATGGTCAATAATTGTTAGAATTTGAAAAAATAGTCAAAAAGGGTCGAAAATTTTGAAAAAATGGTCAATAATTGTCTAAAATTGTCAAAATTTTTGAAAAATGGTCAAAATTTTCGAAAAATGGTCAAAAATAGTCATTTTATTGTGCATAAAAAGCAAGCTTCGGTCGGCAGTCCGACGACCGCTCACCTTTTTTTTTGGATTGGTGTAACACTAAAAAAATTTAAAATTTGACGGAAAATGTTCTTATTGCATATTTCTCAGAAAAGTCAAAGTACTTCACGCATGGGTATCATACAATATTTTATCTACGACCACATTAAAAAATATTTTTCAAATTTTGATTGATAAAACACTGATTGTTAAGCTAAATAAACATGGAAGAAGAATCTGATTGCACTCCTCTTGAAATTGCAGAAATTGCGTGCAGTGTAACTCAAAACCTGCTTCCGGAAAAGTCAAGAAAAATATACATGAAGTTATATGGCGATTTTTTGGATTGGTGTAACACTAAAAAAATCAAAAATTACACGGAAAATGTTCGTATTGCATATTTCTCGGAAAAGTCAAGCGAATGTCAATGGAAATCATCAACGTTAGGGTCCCATTATTCAATGTTGAAAACTACCATAAATTTCAATTTAAACATTGATATAAGTAAATTTCATAAACTTATTACCTTCATATATAATTAAGGGAAAATATTTTGCAAAATGACGATGACGTTTCACACTTCTTAATGACAGTACAAAATTATTATAATTACAGAACCTTTGACAGAACACAAAACACAAAATATACAAATAAAAAAATGTGTGAGCCGTCACGGGACGCCTGGCAGATGTGAAACATCGAAATTGTTTTGTATAAGTTATATAAGTTTATATACGGGCGGTCCTTGAGTAATTGTACATAGAAATACAGTATACTCTTTACTTCAAAATATTGCGATTTAAGCCTACTAGCTTCAATAAAATGTTGATATTAAGAGAGATACAGGGTGTTATAGTCTATTTCAGAAAGGTATAGAGTGCCGGTGTCGGCCATAAGCGTAGGTCTTGAAATAGTATTGTTTGTAATATTAAAATTTCAAGTAATTGCGTAAGAGAATTAGGAAAAGTATGTTTTCTGGCCTGAAGTGTCAATATCGAAATATTGTGTAGGGGGATTACTTAGGTAGTAGATTATACAGTTACGTTTTGCGTTTAACAGGTACCGTTTAACCTTCTATTAGTGATAAACTAGGGATCAGATGACGAAGAATATTATGATTTTCTTAAATTTAATTTCTGTATAATGTATTTTATATTTTTATATACTTTACATTTACTTTATATTTTTTTATACTTTTTATCGTGCTCTATTCACTAATTTCTATATTGCACTATTCACTAATTCTTTTCTTGCACTACTCACTAATTTTTATCTTGCTCTATTCACTAATTTTTTTTTAGACAAGCTCCTAGTTATCTCTTGTCTTATCTTTTTTCCAAACTGCTTTCTACATTTGTTATAGATGTAAGTTACTATAAAAACTAACACTACAGCAACAAAAATTATTTCTAGGACATCTCGTGTAGTAGCTTCTCTGGGATGTGGATTGTCCTCCGCTATTTCCAGCTTGTGCTATAATTACTTCTTCTTTCGATTGACTGGACCGCATACTTTTTTTTCATCTTTAATTTCCTTTGTAGCTTAATTTGTTGTCGTTTTATTTTATGTTTAATTCAAAATTTACTTAACTACTGGCAGGATCGCCATCTAATAATGTTAAATTATTCGGTTTATGTTTCTTTTAATTAGGGTTGACGTTCTTTAAATAAAACACATCTTTCTTCGACAAATGTTTAATTTGAACTCTCTGACCAAAAACCCAAAGCTACAATAATTGCCAATCTACACATTCTTTCAATACAGCGCGTGTCTGCAATTGTTACTTATATCGAATAACAATTTATAACCAAACTGATTGGTCGATATAATGCATAATTATAATTAAATACATTGATACTAAAGTTAATAACCTATCATTTAACAATAAGCATAAATTCTAACCTAAATAATTAACTACCCATTACACCTTTAACTAAATCCACACACACACAATTTCTGTCACTTTTTTCCGTAAAAATTAGGTAAAAATGGAGCGTAGAACGTGGCCAGGCACTAATACCACATAACCTCAAATAAAATTCCGCGCATCACAGTTACATAGGGAGGTAGGAGACGCACCGGTACGTAGAGAAACCATATAAAATACGAATATTTGCTTGTAGTTTTTGCGTGATTCATGGTACATATGTGTACCGACAGGCTCGAAAGGGTTAAAATTGACAGGTCTATAGACCTTTATATTTAAAACCCATAACGCACCCAATACCAAATAATAAAAAACATCTTGTCGGGTTGATTAGTAGGACGATCAAGGTAATTGGTGACATGTCGAAAACTGCTTGATTATATACAGAGTTTGTAAAAAAATTATCACAAGTTCAACTTGAAAAATGTAAAAAATCCCAACGACCAAAAATTAGAGTTTATGTTCACTCTCCTCTATCCAAACGTAATCGTTTTGGGAATAATAACATCTTATTAAGAATTTTCATTATTTCTGCCTTATTGCTGCTTATTTTAACACGCCGTGTATATACAGTGTGGAAACCACTTATGGAATAAAATTCTTTATGTCATTATTTTAGAAAATTATAAAAAATGCCGAGACACGTCAACTTTTGAATTGAGTTGTGCGTTATGTAAACATAAATTTAAATGTACAGGGTGATTCACGCAAGTATGCCATAGTCGGTGTTGTTTTTTTTTTAATGAAACACTCTGTATATTTGCATATTTTTGAAATCCCCTTAATGAACCGATTTCAACAAACTGAATAATGTATGGGCAATTATGAATTATACAGGGTGAAATTTTAAAATTAATAATTTTAATATTGGTACTTTTTTAAATTAGCTAAATATGGATTTATCAAAAATCTAAACTAACTAATTATTAGACGTACCTATTTGTATATTAAACAAAACCTGCTACGCCCATGAATTTTATCATAAATACCTAAAAATTGCCTAAAAACGCCAATAATTAGACAAAATCGGTAAACAATGTGGATTGTTTTCTATTCTGTCAGTTGTTGATGTGTTGACAGTTTATACTGAAAAAGTAAAATCTTTGTCAAACACTCTTTCCTTGTCGACATAACATTGAAATATTTAACTGAGACTCACCGAATTGAGATTTTAATGATGATCGGGTACGGGGATAACTGCAGAAGTCAAGTTGAAGTGGCAAACTTATTCAATCACAGGTATCCCGAATTGCCTAATATTTCACAAAGTACTGTGTCGAAAATTCATGCACAATTCAGAGAACTTGGACATGTCCAACCATTGAAAAGAAAACCACACTTCGTTGAAGATGATGTGAAAGTGGATATTTTGTTAAGTGTCGAAGAGAATCCAACTTCAAGTACACGTCAAATTGCCCGTGAAAATAATGTTAGTCATACAACTGTTCTAAGATGTCTTCATAAAGAAAAACTTCATCCCTACAAATTAACTTTTGTGCAGGAGTTAACAGAAGACGATCCAGATCGTAGAATGGATTTCTGCGAAAGATTGATGAATAAGCTGAACAGAAATGAGATAGCTCTTGGTACCATTCTTTTTTCTGACGAATCAACATTCACATTGAATGGAGAGGTAAACCGACGGAACTGTAGATATTGGTCAGCAGAGAATCCTAATTGGATGCGTGAGACACATAATCAGTACCCTCAAAAGGCGAACGTTTGGGCCGGTATCATAGGCGACCATATTATTGGTCCTATATTTATAGATGGAAATTTGACAGCTGAAAAATATTTAAATATGCTTAGAAATGAAGTTATTTCTGCGTTGGCAAACTTATATCCCAACGCAATAGATCCTAGCTTACCGAATGAAAATGTTAATGTTAATCATCACTGCTAAAAATAATTATTATAATAAACTTATAGAAGAGGAGCAAAATTCGTCAAAAAAAATATGGAATGTGGTAAACTCAATATCTAAAAAATCAGGAAACACGGAAATTACAAATATTAAGGACAACAATGGAAAAACAGTAAATAAAGTGAGAAAATTTCTGAAATGTTTAATACTTTTTTTTGTAAATATAGGACGAAATCTAGCAAATACCATACAAAAACCAATAAATTATAATGAAAAGAAAATTGTGAATTGTCATTCCATCTTTTTCGCACCCACCAGTATTACAGAAATAAAAAATATAATTAGTGAACTGAAAAATAAAAAAGCACCGGGTTGGGATGAAATAAAGGCTGAAACGCTCAAACATATTTCGGATTTTATTGCATATCCGCTAATGATTATAATAAATAAGTCATTAGAAATAGGACAATTTCCTTCAGCTTTCAAGACGTCGATTGTAAAACCTATTTATAAAAGTGGAGAAAAAGATGAGATGAAAAACTACAGACCAATATCATTAATAACTTGTTTATCCAAAATACTAGAAAAAGTGGTTAATGCACGGCTCAACACATTCCTAGACAAATACCAGCTAATGTCAAGGTCTCAATTTGGTTTCCAAAAGCGCAAGTCCACTGACGATGCTCTACTGGAAGTAATAAATACTTTGTATAAAAATATTGATGAGGCTTTACCTACAATTGCGATCTTCCTAGACTTAGCAAAGGCATTCGACACAGTGGACCACTGCCTTCTTTTGGAAACACTAGAAGACATTGGAGTTAGAGGTACAGCACATGCATTTTTCAAAAGTTATCTAACAAACCGATCTCAAAAAGTGAGGGTGGGTAATAAATGCAGTAAAGAAGAGACAATAACCTGTGGTGTACCACAAGGTACGGTTCTAGGCCCTGTTTTATTTAATATCTATTTAAATAACTTATTTATGGTTGAAAGTAGCAGTAAAATCATCAGTTTTGCAGACGATACAGTTCTCATATACACTGATCAGAATTGGTACGATCTAAAGATAAAAATTGAAAATGATTTAAATTGTATAAAGCAGTGGTTTGATTATAGACTTCTTTCAATCAATTATAAAAAAACTGTTTACCTTCCTTTTGCATCCTTAGAACCCGATCTTCCGAACTACACCATTAATGTCCAAAAAATACCAATATTCAACCTGCAAAACAAATAAAATATTTAGGAATTATGATAGACCCACATCTTAGGTGGGATAATCATATTAACTATTTAGTTAAAAAATTGAGATGTATATTGTATAAATTCAAACATATCTCATATCACCTACAATATAAACAAAAACTAATGGTTTATAGAAGTTTAGTTGAATCTCACCTAATTTACGGCTTGGTCAGCTGGGGTGGACTAGCGAAGACTTACTGTAACATTCCCCAGGTTTCGCAAAAAAGATTCCTCAAAATCCTTCTTGGAAAAACTAGAAGATACAGCAGTGAACTTCTATATAATGAAACGAAAATATTAGACGTTAGACAATTATATTTAAAAAAAGCAGTATTAAAACAACATAAACTTAAATCAAATCTGCAAATTCAAACTCACAATTATACGACAAGAAACAAACATACTTACCTGAATCCAGCAATGAAAAAAACAGCTGGACAAAGAAGCTTTTTGTTTCTTGGACCTAAGCTATATAATGCTATACCCCAGGAAATTAAATGTGAATCTTCTGTAAAAATACTAACTTTAAAACTGCATGAATATATTACCAAAACAAATAGACACGCTATTCACAACCTTATCGAAAATAATTACTGATAATGTTTCTATCAATTTCTATTTCTGTTTCATTATAGCATGAATTTTATTAATTATATATTTCTTATTATTATTTTTTTGTCACCTAGAATAAGTTTTATATTACAATCGCAAGTTTATAAATTTATTGCAATATAATAAAAAAAGAAATTATTGTAACATAGAATAGTGTCGCCACAACGTCGACGGTTGGAGAACTATGTGCACATCACGTACAAGCTGTAAGAAGCGTCCAGCTCCTTACAACTTCAGTGATTTTGTTTGTTTGTTTACATCTTTTTATCTATACACTGTACTATACTTTTATATTTTATATTTCGTAAATAAACATTATTATTATTGTTTGGTTCCAGCAAGACGGGGCAACACCCCATTATGCGTTAATGGTAAGAACTTATTTAGATGAAATCTTCCCCAATAAATGGATTGGACGAAGAGGTACTATTGAGTGGCCAGCTAGATCGCCAGACCTTACGCCGTTAGATTTTTTTCTGTGGGGTTATCTCAAGAACAAAGTATATGCAACACAACCAACTAGCATTGTAGACCTCAAAGACAGGATAACTACAGAAATACGGAATATTTCACCTCAAACTTTAAACAAAGTTAAGGAGGAGTTCTATAGGAGACTGTGCTATTGCCAACAACTAGGTGGAGAACATTTTGAGCATTTATTTTAATGTATTAAAATCAAATACATCAGGTATATTATGAATGTGTTTAATAACTGTAAAAATAAAAATTTCACCCTGTATAATTCATAATTGACCATACATTATTTAGTTTGTTGAAATCGGTTCATTAAGGGGATTTCAAAAATATGCAAATATACAGGGTGTTTCATTAAAAAAAAACACCGACTATGGCATACTTGCGTGAATCACCCTGTACATTTAAATTTATGTTTACATAACGCACAACTCAATTCAAAAGTTGACTGACGTGTCTCGGCATTTTTTATAATTTTCTAAAATAATGACATAAAGAATTTTATTCCATAAGTGGTTTCCACACTTTATATAACTATAGCTGTCATAATTAAATATCAATTGTCAGTATTTGTGTTTATTGGCTCTTTTACAAAATGACAGAAATTGCATGTTTGGAATTAAACAATGGAAATTACATAAATTTACTTTTTCTGTCCTCCGGCCGAAAAGCATCAACTTTCGGCCTCCGCGCTAAACGAAGTTGTCGCTTTCCGTCGAACAGAAAAATAGTATACAAACCTCGGCCAGTAAGTAAGAAAGCCTCAGATCACATGTTTGTCGACCTCAGCTTCGCTTCTGCGTGATCTGAGCAATTTCTTACTTTACTGGCATTGGTCCGTAATATACTATTCCTACGTTTTATCTTTAAAGTATAGTTGACGTAAAACTTATAGTGCAGCAATCTATTCATATATCCCCTTTAAGTTATGTTGCGGAGCTAAACTCTGAAAGGTATTAACATTATTTTTGTCTACTTACCAAACATAATTCTGTTGTATTTGTTGTTACGTAATTGTTGAAAGGGCGTTCGGTTTAAACGGGATACCAGACGTGAACTGAGCCCTTTTTGTATCCCATTCTTTTTTATTTTATTTTATTGCTAATAAATATGCATGTATACTTACAATTTCCTCAGAAAAACACTACTCTTTCTTGATGTCAGACTACCAACTAATGAGTCAACACGTGTGGCGATCGTAAAATCAACCCCTTTCAAAGATAATAGTTATAGTTCAGTCAAAGATGTAAAAAATAATAAATTATTTGAAATTTATATTTATACTTCTTAATAAAACGAGATATAAGGTTCTAGTGTTAATTGTCTGGTATTATGTTTAAGATGTTTTTAAATATAAATAGGTTAATATTGTTTAAAGCAATGTTTGATATTAGGGTTATAAATAGCAGAGGAAAGAACAAATAGATTTTAGATTGAAAGAAACCATGAATACATCAAAAGAAAGCACCAGTCATCGTTTAGATAAAGATTTAAGTATCTTAAAAAGTAGGATGGCGCTCCATAATTGCGGGTTAAAAATAATTGTTACGACAGTCGATAAATTTATTTAATAATTAAAAATTATTAAATACATTTGAACGATTATTAGTTGAAAGTATAATATTAAATGAATTTAACGTCAACTAAGCATTTTAAATTATAATATTGACTGGACTATGACGGTATCCTCGTATTAGAGTCAAACAAAAAGCCCACAACTTTAAGCTCGCACAATATGTTTTACGTCAACTAGAGCATTTCCTGCATGTGTGACACACAATTGTTTTTCGCCTACCGAATAAACCAAAAAATTGGAAAATATAACCAAAAACTTTTACATTCACTGACGTTTAATTAAAAAGTTTACATGAAACGTCAAAGTACTCAAGTGACAGTTGATGTAAAACTTCAAAAACCGTGATGTTAAGAAATTTCCGCCCTTGGGCTGCTAAACAATACTCCTTCTACTTTCTTAACTTTCTTTATTTCTTCGACTTCAACCTCTCAAAAAACTCGTGTTTTTAGTATGGACGTCGAGTCTATCCTTCACCTTTCGTTGTATAACAAGGGAGGAAAGTGCTACTTTTCCTCCCGAGGATGAAGTTTAATCATTCAAGGGAGGAAAAGGCACTTTACTCACATGTTATACATATGATTTTTCCGCCTCCCTTAAATAACAAGACATTTTTAAATAATTTATTTATGAAAGAATTAAAAAAAAGAAAAAAAATTGTCCTCGCCGGAATTCGATCCAACACCTACACGCCTATCACGAACAGTGAGCTGTGCTCCAACGCGTTGCGCTACCGAGACTCGTAGGTAAGTATTGCGGAATCATGAACATGACGTATTGCTGAAGTCAAATTATTAATGTAAAGATCGTTAAATTAAAATAACAATTTGCTGATTTCTACCATTTTGCAAAATACGTACGACTTTGCTCCCTACAATGAGGCCAGGAAATGTATACTTTGGATAGAGGTAGGCGGAAAACTTCATTTCACGCTTTCCATAAGCGAATACAGTTGATTATAGTAGGGGATCCGGTTTAAAAAAATACCCACTCATTCTTTTCCATGATGAATTTTTTTTTATATAATAAAATATATAAAGAAATACAAATCGGGTGATTGACAGCCTATCTTTTGACTAGGGCTATTTTTAATTAAAAATTATTTAATTAATTTGTGTTACCGATTATGATCATTCTTTTCTTTATTAAAATTGGTCTCAATCGAAAAAAAATATGTATATAGAAAATGCCACAGCATGGTTGACTACCTTTTTCCATGCAACAATACCTGTCAACCAGGTGTAAACAGGTAAAGTGATATAGTAATTTACTCTCATTCTTTTTCATAAAAAATTAAATATAGATATTTTTATTGCAAATCCAATGGTATATGGTTGACTTTTCAAATCGTGTCAAAACTAGTGATTGTAAAGTTTCACAGAGATTTAAAGTTTGACAGATAAATTATTATGTGCGGTAGGGAAGGATGCACGATAACAGTTTTGCGTGAGACGCTTGTCGGAAAAGAGAAAGGTGCGTGTTCAGTTCTCTGTGTAATAGAGAAAGATAAATATAGATATAGATCCAACGCCCTTACATGTTG
Organism: Lochmaea crataegi; assembly: GCA_947563755.1. NCBI lineage: Eukaryota > Metazoa > Arthropoda > Insecta > Coleoptera > Chrysomelidae > Lochmaea > Lochmaea crataegi. Next base: position 87,107,833 of record OX387422.1, on the reverse strand, counting down.
ACGACATTCTGCAGCAACCAATGAGAAAAATGACGACGAAGATAATTTAGAATTTGATTCCAATATTTCAAGTTCTGATGAATCAGATAATGAATAATGGAGTACAGCGATAGATGGCGACTGTGTTTTCAGCTCCACCATGTGTGATCGTCGCCATATTTTATCCAATATTCAACCAATCAACGCGAGTAAACGCTCTGTTGCCAAAGTTACAATTTTTGAATTTATACAATTTATCCACAAAATGGACCATGGACCCATAGAGATACTACAGATAGAGGCAACAATCCAGCTCGGAACCCGTCAGCATAAAAGAAAGAGATAGAAAATCAGAGGTTCAGGCTGTCTTTCTCTAATGGCACGCATGCTATAGACGAGAGAGAAAGACAGAAAAACCTCTGACGTTTGTCTTTTTCTCTCTCACCGGAGTTCAGACGGACATTCCCACTTACACAGCGGCCTATGGCTTGTTGCCTCTATCTGTAGTATCTCTATGCCATGGACCATTTTGAAATTCATGGTCAGAGTTTGCAACAATTCGTTATCACTTATGAGTAGGTGATTATTGAATCATTACTAGGTTTCTACGAAATGGACTTTACAGATTTCAAACTTTGTATGAACACGATATGGCAATCATAGATAACCTACTTAATGGCAATAACAAATAGCTCGCGAAGGTTGTTTTATTTAAAAAGGTAGCAAGTAGCATTTCATTGGACTTTATTGTATTGAATGTAGTGTATGTATTTACTACACAGAATTCTTCTAGTTTGATAGAGTTGAAGTATATATGTCCAAATTGGGTGAAAAAAAAATTTTACGGGAATGTATTTTGGGCTGATTATCTTTGATTTTGATCAACTTCAATTACCCCACTCCCGCCCTGGCCACATGTGACCTATTGTACGTCCTCCTAGGTCATCGTCCATCCTGTCCTTTCCAGGAAGGTGGACAGGTCACTAGTAGAAATCTCCTGTGTATCGGCAGGTGCAGGCCAAGACTCACCGAACACACACTCTCTCATTGACGATAACTCCGGGCAGCACTCGCATAAGACATGCCTGGCAGTTTCCTCTTCCTGTTCACTCATCCTGCATAGAGGCGTGTCCACTAGCCCCATTGTATGGAGGTGTTTCCTTAGCTGACAGTGGCCAGTCAGAAATCCTACTAATAACTGTTCATCGCCAAATATTTCTTCGACGCCAACTTCCCAGGGTCACCAAGGGTGTTCCTGGTAAGACTGCATCCCTTGATTTCATCACATCTCTTTAAGGATTGAGCATGGGTGTAACTTTAAGCTAGTTCTACAATTACCGAATTACCGTAGGTGTCGCTGGGTCCTAAAAGTCTTAGTCCAGCCGCTTCCCTGGCTAAATAATCGGCAATGCGGTAACCTTTACTCCTATCGTGCCCTTTAACCCACCTCAGGATAATATTGTTATCTACCGAGACATTAGCTAAATCTTGATAGCACACTAATACTAGCCCTGATGTAACACGTTGTTCAAGACTAATAGGGCTTGTCTGCTGCAGATTATAATATTTATGCCAGAAATTCCTTTTCTGGTTAGTTCTTTTGTGGCAATTGAGATACCATGTTTGAACCACGCTGGTATTTTTTCCCATTCCACACTTAATTCTTAGGCTTAGTGATCTGGAGTAGACTCCACATCCTGAGCCTTGTTTGGTTTTTGAGCCGTCTGTGCATATGCGTATTGCATTTGCAGCATCTGTCTCCGTATTCTGTTTTATTTGTAATTTGTAGGGTCTGTTAAAGAGTAGGGTAACTATGAATTGGTCTCTGAATTAAATTATGAAAGTGTTTTCGAACCAAACACACGGATTCCAAAATGTATAGAGCAGGAAGAGTTAAAATTTTGAATTATTTAAAATAGAATTCGCAATGCGTCCTACTACTTAAGACATAAATGTAACGAACTGCTCTTTTTTGTAATTTTAAGATAGATTCGAAGAAGTGCAAACTACAAGACCCCCAGAAAGGCAAACCATAGCGAAGGTGCGATTCGAACAAAGAGTAGTAAGTTGTTAAAGCAGTAGAAGAATGAAGCTGCTTAGACACAGAATTAATGGCAAAACAAGCGGAGGATAATTTTTTCGCTAAAGTGTTCACATGTACAGACCATTTGAGGGCATCGTCAACATGGAGACCAAGAAACTTAATCGAATTTGAAGATCTTATTAAGTTATTGTTAAGTTTGAGTGGTTGCAAAACTCCTTTGTAAGATGAAACTAAAGTTTTCTCAGTGTTAAAACAAAGCCCGTTCGAGTCAGACCAGGACTTGTAATGAGATCTTTGCCTATGGTTGAATGTAAACTTGGTATATCTGAACTACTCCAGGTTACACTAGTGTCATCAGCGAATAAAGTGAATTTACCATTAATTTCTAAGTCTGTGACATCGTTAATGATAACCAAAAAAAGAATTGGACCTAAAACTGAACCCTGGGGTACTCCACTGCTAACTGGTAAATCTTCTGAAACTTTACCATTTGCACGTATCACGTTGTTTTCTACACTCAAAGTAAGATTCAAACCATATTAAAAGGAACACCAGTGCGTCCCACTGTCCTCCGACATTGCTCATAAGCCACATATGCTCTTTTTGCTCTGCTTTGTAGGTGAGAGATCCATGTTAGCTTTCTGTCGAGGGTAATACCAAGGTATTTCACCTCTTCAGAGAAGTTTAATTTACTTTTGAAGATTTCGGGGGGTTTTAAGCCTGATAATCTTATTTTCCTGGTGAAACGGACCATCTCAGTCTTCTTGGGATTGATAGACAGTGAGTGTCCCTTACACCATGTTTCTATTAATTTGAGCCCATTCTGCGCTCTATCGCATAGTGTGTTCTCAAATTTGAGGGTCTGCAAGATAACTATGTCATCTGCGTATGCAATTGTGTAGAATCCATTATTGTTGAGGTGATTAATCAGAGTATCCAGGACAATGTTCCAAAGGAGGGGTGATGTCTCCTACATTGATACTTACTGCTCTACTAGAGAGCATCTTGAGTATCCATTCTCCCGCTACCAGGGATACATTCCTGGAGTAGAGATGCTGGGTAATTGTTGGAAAGGTTGTTTTATCAAACGTTCCCTCAATATCTATGAATTTACCCAGGGTGGATTCTTTATTATCCAATGATCTTTCAATTCGGCCAACCACTTGGTGAAGGGCCGAATCTGTGGACCTTCCCGGAGTGTATGCATGCTGGTTTGGAAAAAGTGGGTTGTGAACTAGCACTTCATATCTTATATACTTCTCACATAGCCTCTCCATTGTTTTTAAAAAGAACGATGATAGACTAATTGGTCGGAATGCTTTTGGTGAGATGTAAACCATCCTTCCTGGTTTGGATATGAATACCAATCGTACTTCTTTCCACTTTCTGGGAATACATCTCAGAGCTAAAGAGGCTCTGAATATTCCAACCAGGTGCGGCATAAGGATATCCATTCCCCACTGAAGTAGGGCTGGTCTTATACCGTTAGGTCCTGGTGACTTGAAAGGGGAAATGTTCGAAACGGTCCACCTTATCTTGTCCTACTGTACTAGCAAATTTCCAGTCGTATTGTGAGGGTCGTTCCAGGAAAGACAGAACCTGGGAAGTGAGTTCCCATAAGAATATCAGCGCTGTCTTAGAGGTTGGTGGCTCTGACGCCATTTCCCCTCGTCAGTATGCCGATACTCTTATGTTGGTCGTTTGAGTGCGCGTTCTGTAGCCTAGAAACCGGAGGGAAGTCTTCGACTGCCTCACAATAGGCTCTCCAGGCTGCTCTTTGTTTTTGTCTGCATACTTTTTTGAACTTTTTGAGGTTGGCTTGGTATATTTCCCATTCCTCTTTGAGTTTAGTTCGTTTTACCTTGTTAAAGGTTGTTTGTACTGTCTTTCTGAGGTGTTCCAGCTCGAGGCACCACCATGTATTGGTTTTACTATCTGTCTGGATCATCCTCATCGGACAGGATTCCCTATAAGCAATGTCTATTTTGTTTTGTATAGATACCGTCTACCTTTCCAGTTCCTCATTATTGCCAGGTGTCAGAACCTCTGTTTCCCGCAGAGCTCCTTTTAAGAGTCGACTGTAGAGAGCTACATCCGTCCTCTTCGGGTCATGGGATTTTACAATGGTCCTGAGATTCAGGCTTACCGCATAGGTCAGCCAGCGGTGGCCATCCGACACTTGCCAGTCCTGGGTTTTGTTTGATATTTCAGCTGTCGCTAGCGTAATATCTATCAATGTTTAGCTACGGGCGTTAATGAATGTCAGCTCCGTGCCTCTGTTTAAGATTCTTAGATCTTCCTTAATTATGTACTCATATACTCATATAGACTTCACCTCCCCGAATTTCCGGTCCATCCAATCTCTCCTATTCCCAATCGCTCCTTTTAGCGCGCCCTCATACTCCTCCCACCTTCTCTCCATTTCCTCCTCCATCCATTCCCGTACCTCTTCTTTGGTCGCACCCCTCCAGCGTTGGCTCCTAGCTCTAGCCAACACGTCCAATGGGTAGGACCTTGCCAGCACCGCTGCTGCCAGTCCACCCACTGCCCTGTACCCCTGCACCATCCTCAGCAGTATCCCTCTCTGCACCCGCAGAATTGGCCTAACCCTCGCATTCACCCCCGCTCTTTCACCCCACACCTCCGCACCGTACAGCATACTCTGCTCTACCGTCCTACCAATTACCCTCCTCTTCCACTCTCCCGGCCCTTTCACATTACACATCAATCTCCCCAACCATGCTGCCCTCACTTTACCCTTCTCTGCCGCCTTTACCATAAGGGTTTTGAAGGATAATTGGCTATCCAACCACACCCCTAGGTATTTCACAGACTCCTCCATGCGAATTCTCCTTCCCTTAACCATCACCCCCACTTCCCTTGCCCTGCTCCGTCCCTTCACTAGCAACCCCACCGTCTTCTCTTCCGCCACTTCCAGTCCGCACCGCTCTATCTTCTCCACAATCTTCCTGCACATTCTCTCCGCCTTTCTTTCTATCTCCGCCTCTCCCTTTGCCGTACATACCAGACACACATCATCCGCATACACCGTAATCTCACATCCCTCTTCACATACTATCCCACAAACCTCATCAAACACACACTTCCAGAGCGTCGGTCCAAGAACCGAGCCCTGAGGCACTCCAGCCTCCATCTCATATCTCCTCCCTCTGGAGTCTACAATCACACGCCCCGTCAGGTAGACCTCCACCAGGTTAACCAACCCCTGCTCCACTCCAAGCCTCAGCAACGCGCTCAACACTGCCCATTTGCTGACACTGTTGAACGCGTTCCCGACGTCGAAGAATACGAGTAGGGCCAATTTCTTCTTCCTCCAGCTGCCCTCCCTAGCTCTTTCCACCAAACCCATCACCTTGCTCAGTGCCGAGATGCAAGATTTCCCCTTCGTGAACCCATGCTGGTTTACCCTAAAACCCCCATTCCTACCAACTTCCTCCTCAATCCTATCCCTTATTATCCCCTCCATCAATTTACCCATACCACACAGCAGGCTGATAGGCCTATAGTCCCCCGCCCGCTTCCCCTCTCTACCCGCCTTCTTCATCAGTATCACCCTGGCTTCCTTCCATCCTTCCGGGAACTCCTCCTCCCTCACCTCACCCTGTTGAATAGTTCCCAGAAGTACTCCCTATTGTCATCCAACAACCTCTTCACCATATCACCCCTCAGGCAATCTGTCCCTGGGGCTTTTCTCACTTTAATATTTCTCCCCCAATCTTCTACCTCCCACTTCTCTACCGGCCTTATCCCCCTCATTTTCACTACCCCCCTTGTACCTTGGATTTCCTGAATTCTGCCACCCACTCCTCCTTCTCCCCCTTTGAACAATTTCTCTATAATCTCCTTCTCCCAATCCTCCTCTAGAACCTCGTTCCTATTTCCACCCATCCTCTTCACCGCTATCTCATACGCCTTTCCCCATGGATTGTTTTCCAATTCCCCCAGTAACTCTTCCCACTTCCCTCTTTTTTCCCTCTCCACTCTACGCTCCAGTTCCTTCTTCTTCTCTTTATATCTTCCTCTTCCCTCTATCCTTCCTCTTCCTCTCAGCATCCGTCTTCGTTCTTTCTTACACTCCCTCCACAGCTCCTCTATTTCCTCATTCCACCAGTAATTGGCTCTCCGCTCACGCCAATTGCCCCTCTTTCCCTCTCTTTTGCAGCCCTGTATCACATTGTACAATTCATCTGCATCATGTCCAAGTCTCCTACCTATCTCTTCTCTTACTTTCTTCCTCATACTCTCTGCCTCGGCTTTCGTCCACTTCCATTCCCACCCTTCCACTAAATCCTTTCTCTCTTTCTTTATATCCGTCTCCACATACCTATGTAAGCTCAAGCTTTCCTCATCCTCCAGCACCCCCCAACTAAACACTCTTTCCCACAGCCATTCATCACATGCTGTTATATCAATGTATGATGAACCCCCGTCACCCATCACGAAGGTGGGCATTAGTCCATCATTCAGCACCACCAACCCGTTGGATGTTAACACTTCCTCAAGGATCTCCCCTCTCCTGTCCGTTTTCTTCCCCCCCCATATAGTATTCTTCGCATTGAAGTCCCCTGCCACCATTCTCCTTATGATCCTCCTTTTTCCTTTTGACGCCCTCAGATCGTCCTCTAATCCTGTCATGCTCCTCTCATATTCTTCCAGGCTGACATTTGGGCTTATATACACACTATACACCACCATGTCTCCCATTCGCACTACCACCCATCCATTTCCCTTCCTCACTTCATCCGCCCTCAATCCATCCCCCACCACTCTTATTCCTGCTTCTCCTGTATCGTCCATAATCCATCCCTGCTTCCCCGCATATCTAGCATTCACCTCGGATCCACACACTACATCCACTTCCCTCCTAAAAATCACTTCATCCAATATATCATGCGCTATCCTGCATTTCCCTAAATTTATCTGTAACACTCTCCATACATCCCCTACATTCCTCCTTCCCGCGCAATGCTGTCCCCTTCCTCCTATTTGACCAGACTCGTCCCCTCTGAGGGGTCCAGAGGGTCCCTCCCATTTTTTCCTTCACCTTTTCCATCGTCTCCTTCTTCCCTTCCCCTACTACATTCTATCTCCCCTGGCTTGTGTCCCCTTTCCCCACATACCCTACAAAGGAAAGCCTGCCGACAGTCTCTCGCCATGTGATCCTCGCTCTTACAAAGCCAACACTTACTCCTCTCCTTGACTACCTTCACCTTACACCCTGCTACTTTATGGCCCTTTATCCCACATCCAAAGCATCTGTCATCCTCTCTACCCTCTATAATATTTACCCTGTTCCACTCCAATCTAATCTCCTTTTTTTTCAACAAGGCTACCGCTTTTTCCCATTCCGCCCTCACCACCGTCATTTTCATCCCGTTCCTCTCCCTTACCACTTTAATCACCGTTGTCCCTTTCCCAATCAAATTCTCTATTTTCCCCCTCACCTTTTCATCTTCCATCCACGGTTCTATCCCTACCATTTTAATGGTTTTTGTTCCCCTCCCCGCTTCGACCACCTTAGCTCCTGTTACCCTTCCTACCTCCCCCAGAATTCCCCTCACCTCAACCCCCTTCTTTGCCTCTATTACCACCTCCCTATTTCTTGAGACTCTGAGTCTATCCATCCACTCCCCTGTCATCTCCCTCAACCCCTTCTTAATCCTCTCGATCCCCTCCTGATCGACTTCCCCGATATACTTCAGGATTATCGCCCCATTTCTACCCTCCTTTTCCTTCTCCCCATCTGTATAGATTGTTACCTCCGCCACCTCTCACCCACGCCACCATCTTCTTCAGCACCTCCACCTCTACCTGCTGAAGCCTGTGGAGTCCAATGCTGTCCCCGCTCCCCACTACCCCAAACAGTCGACTCATCAGCTCAAACACCTTTTTCTCATCCCTACAATCTCCCTCCATTCGACAGATCAACTCCTCCGTCTTCACCCTTACCCCATTCCTTTCCGTAGTGCGTACCTCCTTGACCCACTCCATTTCCTCTCCTTTTCCCCCTAGCATCGGGTACCTATCCCTAAACATCCTCTGTATTCCCTTCTCCATTCCACTGTCTTCCTTGGTCACCCATACCACCTTTACCTTTTCATCCCCTAATATTGGATTTCCCACCTTCACCTCTATCCCCTCCCCCTTTTTACCATCCCAGTCCCTATCTCTAACCTCCAGCCATCCTTCCCAGTCTCTTTGCCATCGTGTTTGCCCATCGTGTTTGCATTATCCCGTTGCTATCGTCCTCCCCCCTCAACCTCTCCAATTCCTTGACCCGCCCCTCTGCCGCTGCCTTCTCTTCCTCCAGCCTTTCCACCTTCTCCTCCAGTCGCATTACCATATCCTTCAATCTCTCTACACTCTCCCTCTCTTCTTCCTTCCAATCCTCCATTTCCTTCTTTCCTTTCTCCTTCAGTTTCCTCTTCTGTTCCTTGTCCTCCAGAGGCGATACCTCCTTTCTCTTTACTCCAGTATCACTCCACCCTCTCGTCTCCCCCGCCTTATCAGGCGTTCGTTTTACCTTCGTCGACTTACCAAAAATTCCATTTCCTTGCCTTTCTTCATCCATAACCTCCTGTTCTATGTTTCTTTCTTCTTTGTCCATATTCCATCCCACGAGTAGCTAGGAAATTGAATGTCCACCACCACAGAGCCCCGCTTGTGGTGGTAAGGCTGGTTTCTCCGGGAGGTCACCAGGTATCCCGGAGGCACCGTTTCTGACTGACTTTCGCGCAGCCATTCATCCATTGCCACGGTAGCTAACAACGTAGATTACGGATTGTTTTATCGAGGTTTACCCCTCTAGACTTTTTCTCACGGTTGCCTCCGGACGCAGTGGCTTCCGTTGCCTACACTACACCACAAAATAGCTGCCTTCCCTATGTTGCTGGTTTTTTATCGAGGTTTACTCCTCTAGATTCCTGGGAATCTAACCTATTAGTCGCCTTTTACGACAGGTGGGCTATCCCCTGGGGGTATTCTTCTGAGCCCGCCCCCAGACGGGAAATATAGAGACTTACCTCGGACGTTGATATCCTTGCTGCCTCAGCTCAAGTGGTGAGAATTTGAGTCGCAACCCAAAATAAGCTCCACTCTCTGTGAGAGACAGTGATCCACTAGTACCTCCATCTCTCTAGTCGGTGGTAGGGTGGCTGCATCTGAAGGGGGGTAGACCGATGCGAGTATCAACGCCGTATATTTGCCTTTTCCATCTGAACATTCCACTTTAACCGCAGTAAGGTCTGAGGTGCAGAATTGTGCCATCGGAAGGGCTCTGTATATCCTAGGAACGTAAACAGCTGTCATAGGTTGCTGATTGCTTGGTAAGCTGAAAATTTCACCAGTTAGGCTACTGAAACCAGTAATTTTGGTCTTTATTATCCTCCTGGATCAAAGCTATTGCATCCTCCAGTACAAGTGTTGCCCTTGCCGCCTTTTTGTGTTGGAGGTTGCATTGTATTATATTTACCTTTTTTTTCAACGTCCTTGCCCATGAGAAAGCTGGGAAAAGGAAATTTATTTTAGAGGTCCATCTGCTCCTCCGCTAGGGGAGAGACGACCTCGCTGAGTTCGGGTGCCTCTTCCGTCAGGTCATCGACTGTCATCTGTTCGGATGCTTCGACGACCTTTTCCGGGACCCATGGTAGCATTGGTGTCGATATCCACTTTAGGTGGCTCGACTTCCAAGGACCTACGCCAAAATATTTGCCTCTACCATCTGGACATTCCACCTTAATCGCAGTAAGGTCTGAGGTGCAGAATTGTGCCATCGGAGAGGCCCTGTATTTCCTAGGAACGTAAACAGCTGATCTAGGCTGCTGATTGCTCAGTAGGTTAAAAATTTGACCAGTTAGTCTACTAAAGCCAATAATTTTGGTCTTTATTATCCAGGGCTCTTGGATCAAAGCTATTGCATCCTCCGATACATCAAGGCGACATAGTGTTGCCGTTGCCGCCTTTTTGTGTTGGAGGTTGCATTGTATGATAACCTTTTTTCCAACGTCCCTGCTCATGAGAAAAGGTAGTCGGTTGTTGACTTCAGAGGTGCATCTGCTCCTCCGCTAGGGGAGAAACGACCTCGCTGACTTCAGGTGCCTTCTCCGCCAGGTCATCGACTGCCATCTGTTTAGATGCGCCGACGTCCTTTTCGGGACCTATGGTGGCCTTGGGGTCGATATTCACTTTAGGTGGCTCGACTTCCAAGGACCTCGGGTCTTCAGAGGTACCCTCGGCTTATTTTTTTGTGGCCCCCATTGTTGATGAGGTAAACGCGTAGCTCATCCTCATCGACTTCTTCTTGAGGACAGCCATATCCCTAAGATGAAAAGGTGTCCTTGAGGGTTATATTTTTCCTCATGGTGGAAGATGCACCATCTTGCCACCGCCAGATCGGGATTCTGCGCCTTCAGCAGGCCCATCACTCTCTCATTTTCACCGGATTTCGTCTTGAGCACGTACTCCGGAAACCAGAGAGAGGCTTTGGTAAGTTTCGGGAGCTTATCTACACTGACGCTATGCTTATCTCCTTCTATGGCTTAAGGTTCTTTGTGGCTTTTTCCAGCCACTCTAACGTCACGTCGACATCGCAGATCACTCTAATGATTTCACAGGAGTATGTCCACGACTTGAACGTGGGCGCTTTACTGTTGCTGCTATTATTGCTACCTTGAGGTGTTTCAAGGCGACATCGGCGAAGGATTTGGAAGATGCAGCGACGTTTCTGTCATTGCGCGGCTTCTTCAACCTTCTTGGAGTTCCCTCCGTGGAGGTGCTCATGAGAGGGCGCTTTCCTGCAGGGGCAGCCGGTTTCTTGCCTTTATTCAATGCGGAGCTCTTGACGCCCGCCGCAGGAGGTGCCCTTGCTGTTGGAGGTGGAGTGGAGGAGGAGAGGGGTGCACCCGTAGCTGCTGCCATCCCTGCCTTCCTTGGTTTCTTCCTCCTTTTGGCATCGTTATCGGCACCGCAAATGCGCTTTCGCCTTGGCCTTTGTGTGTCATCTCGAGGTGATCCTTCATGTCCAGCCTCATTCTACGCAGTAGCTTTGAGTGGACATTTATGTACATCCCCAGATATCGCCTTTGATTGAGGTGAGCACTTCTGTCCAGCCTCGGGATTGCTTTTGTTTTTTGTCTGTTTTTGAGTTAATTGTGTACCCACGAGAAGCAAGGGAAGAGTTGGTCGCCTCGGTAGAGCCCCGCATTTCCATAGGAAGGCTGATTACAATGGGGTTTCGCTCGGTTCCCCAAGGGGATCGTTCAAAACCACATATTACCCATTCAGCTGTCGGCACGATTCCTTACACCATAGCTTGGGAATTTGGCATCATATTCTACTTAGTTTCTCACGTATGTACCTAAAACTTGAACTAGATGATTTTTTTTAGAAATTATTAAGGTATGTATGTATCAGTTTTCACATTTTTTCTTAATTATTGCTAAAGATACTCCAAATACATCTTTAATTTGTTTACTATGTAGTTTTCCGTTTATTCTGTAGGTTAGAAAATGCAAAATTTTTATATTTTTTCCTTTAGAATTGAAAATTAATACCTGTATATTATTATTGAAATCAGTGTGAGGAGGGAAAAACTTGACTTGAGGAGAATGAGTGATCTGTAAAGATTGATATATTTAATTAGAATTTAACTTTTAATTACTTACTGTGTACTTACATTATATTGTTTATAATATAAATAATAAAACAAATCTAAATGTTGAAAATAACTATTTACAAGACACTGGACGTGATGCCTGGATTTAATTGAACAGTCAAGATGGACATGGTCCAAGTAGGTTGAACAACCGAGATGACGTACCTGGAACTAGATAGAAAAACACTCTGAGAATTCAATTTGCCATAAATAATGATTATTATTCAAATAAAGATCAGTATAGTCAAAATCCCCAAAATTAATGAAAGTATTATTAATGGTGCATCTTATTTGTTTGAACTGTGATTATGCATATCAGTACTTTCATTTTGGTTGATCAAAAATAAATGGCTAATTGTAAATATTTAGGGTTATTAGGAAAGGTGCAAGGGGCGCAAACTCTCCCCAGTGCATGTAAGGAATATGTGGCACAAACTTTCCACGAACAATATTATAACTACTGCAAGTGGCACAAACTCTCCACAGTAGGGGAGACCGGGGCTAGTTGGTTCAATATTGGCATTTGATTTTTTTGTAACCTACGTTTAAATATTAATAAAAATTTAGCACAAGGATATCAAACTACCATCATTTGGCTACATTATTACCTATATTACAAATGCATTTACACAAAGTGAAAGCAAAAAAAAAATTTTTTTTCTTCAACACGTAATGTGTACCAACAAGCCCCATATGTGGGGTATGTTGGTACACACTAAGGGGTAAGTTGGTACAACCAACACAGCTTTACTTTTTTAAGTAAGTAACTTAACAATAATAACTTATCTTAATAATACAACAAACTAAATGGTAAAAGGATGTAAAATATAAAAGTTATCTCACTCAGAGTCGTCGGAATCGCAGTTATGACATATATAAAATTTGGTAGAATCACAACATGCTTCGTGCGACCAAAGCTTACACCTGGTGCATTGAATCCATGTTTCACGGGAAGCACTATTTGAAAATGGTTCCATGCATACCAAACATAGGGTGTCATCATCGTCATCAGTGGAATCTTCGGCAGTGACCAATTTTTCTTCTCTTTTGGTTTTCTTTTTTTATTCCCAAGATCTTTTCCAAATACATTTTTCTTAACTACATCTGCCCTAACATTATTTTTGTTGGACTTTTCCTTGCTTAATTTGGCATTTTTCTCGTTTTCCAGCTCGTCTTTGACAGGCGTATCAGTTAAGATAGCTGATTTTCGTTTACGTCGGTTTCGTGTAGATTTCCTTGGGGCCGCTTTTGGCAAAGGTTTTAGTATTTCCAGAGAAATGAAAGATTTATTGCAGCTAGGTAAGTTCAAAATGTCATCAGTCGGAGTAGCATGACGAGGATTTTCCGCTGAAGTCGACGGAATAGGCGATTCATGAGCGGCAGGTTCAAGATTAGTATCGTTGGCTTCTGTAGATTCGCTATTAGGCGGCAGATCTGTTGCTTCATTGTTTTCGATATTGGGGTCTGGTCTGTCAGTTACATATGATGCCATATATTCGCTGTCTGGAAAAATCTCTCGATTAAAGGGTGAAATACCTGACACTTTAAAGCCACCCGTGATGTTGTTTGGTGTCGCAGCCAGAGGTAAAGCAGTAGCAACAATCCCAGGGATATCATATATTGTCATTGTGCACCCCGGATTATTTGTCATCCATGCATCACAAGAACTGTTAACATATTTCTTTAATGGGCCATAGACACTTCTGTCAAGCGGTTGCAGCTTATGGCTGCAATGTGGAGGGAATGACAAAACTGTGACACCATTATTTTTACAAAAATTAAGTGCTTCAACTGACAAATGTGAATCATGATTGTCGAGTAGCAACAGAACTGGTCGATCTATAGAGGCTTTTGTGTGTCTGACAAAGGGTTTAACATAATCAATAAAATGGTTTTCTTTCATCCAGCCGGACGGATTGGCTCCACCTACGCTGCCAGGTGGACTTTCTTTCAAAAAATGGGGCTTAAAATTTACCCTTGGAAATATAAAGTAGGGGGGCACACTATTTCCAGTAGCCGAGACAGCAAATGCAATTGTTACGAGTGTCCCTCTTTCCGCAGAAGTTATCCTGCCCACTTGTCTAGCACCTCGACGGGCTACCACCCGATCAGGCTTCTGTACCTACCGTAGTTATACCCGTCTCGTCCATATTCCAAATATCCGCAGGTCCACACTTGAGTCGATTTAATACAGTTTGGAGATCATCAAAAAAGGCACTTACATTAGTTTTGTTAAAGCTAGTTGCTCTTGAGAGGCTTGTGGCTTCAGGTGAACGGATAGAGAGTGTTTTATTTCTTTTTAAGAACGCAGAGAACCAATCCGCTCCAGCCAATTCATTTTTCTTCCATGTGGCAGGTGTTGATAAGTTTAATGATGTCGAATATAAAAATGCGATCCTTCTTACTTCCTTAGGGGAAAGACCATAATAAATACCGGCTGTACCAACTTGCCCCTGTGCTCAACTAGGTCCGGTCTCCCCTACAGCAAAATAATAATACACTGCAAGTGGCACAAACTCTCCACAGTACAGCAAAATAAGGTTACACTGCAAGTGGCTCAAGCTCTCCACAATACAGGGGGGTGGAAGGAGATATAGGTGACGTTAGAAGTCATCCTGTATCAGGAATGGACAAACCGCAAGTGGCACAAACTCTCCACAATACAGCAAAAATAAGGTTACTCTGCAAGTGGCTCAAACTCTCCAAAATACAGAGGGGTGGAAGGAGATATGGGTGACGTGAGAAGTCACCCAGTATCAGGAATGGACAAACCGTAAGTGGTGCAAACTCTCCACAATACAGTATAGGTATGTGAGTTAAACTGCAAGTGGCACAAACTCTCCACAGTACAGTAGGATTGGATGAATAGGAAATGCAACAACAAATTAATGTTCTTAATATCGTTGAATATTAAAGAACTTTAAACAAAGAAATTATTAAAAATAATTAGCAAATGTATATACTCTATGTGATAAAATAACTTTTAAAATCAAATATCAAATAACAGGCAAAACTGAATTACTCTGTGAGATAGACTCACCTATTTAACTCCTGATATTTTATTGTACAATGCACCACAATTCACACTATATTAAAATATATTTATTTGGCTCAAGTGAACACAGGTATTTACTAGGAACTGAAACTCGAATCGTTCTTAAAATTTTCTTTCCCCTTTCGTGGCCTCGAAGACTACTTTATCGCCGACGTGACATTATGATACTTTATTTATCTGTTTCAGACAATTGGTTGTTTTGTCGAGAAATGCATTTCTGAAATATTAGGGTATACCCATAATTTAATTTATTTTACTTGAAACGAAAACTATTTTAAGAATAACAGGGTGAGAAAAAAAATTGTCTTACATCAGAATTTTTTGCTCCTAAAAAAATTGTTTATCAAAATGTTGATAATATCATCTACAATCAACTCTAGTAAGTATATGTGAATCTATTTTGAATAAAGCAAAATAATCAAAATTTTATTCAAGAAAAGTCAGACATTGAAAAATTGGTATATTTTGTAGAACTTCTTAGATGTTGTTTATTTCCATTCTCTAACCTACATAATAAGCGGAAAACTACAATAATGTAAACAAAGGAAAGCAAATTTGGCGTATCTTTGGCAATAATGAAAAAAAATATATGAAAATTGGTGACGATACCTTAAAAATGATGATGAGTTTGATGACGTACTCAAAATCGCCCTAACCCCAATATTTCCCAAACAACTCACCATCTCAATATTTGTTTTCATTTTTAAATATGATGCCTCAAGGGTTCAAACCCATCATCCAATATCGACAGGTTTTGTCCACAAAGTTCAAACACGTTTTTATGAATCTTTGGCAATAATGAGGAAAAAATTCATAAAAATGCCATAAAAATGCGATGTACTTAAAATCTCTACAACTTTAATATTCCTTAAACTTGTACAATGCTGTTCAGCTTGTTACGTTTTTTGTTTTTTATTTATTTTATTTAGTTAATTTTTGTGGCTCATTAGTCACTTCCTCCCAAATTTCTATTACATTTCTAAACATGCCGTTTCCTTGTCGCATTAGCCACTCCAAACTAAAACATTCATTTTTATCAAAATCCCCTTCCATATTTGTCTTTCGATATTCGAAACTCTTTCTTTCCTCTAACTGCCACCTTAAAGGCAACCTTCAAAGTATATTTCTTAATTTTTGTTGGTGAACAATTTTTATCATCTGGTTGGTAAGTTAATTCTTGTATTTTCCCTCTATTGTTTCCCTTTATTGCTTATTTGCTAATTTGCATTTTTTGTATATTTAAGGAACAAAACGAATAGAATAAAACAGATCACTGTTAAGTTGTATTTTAGCACATGGAGTTCGGGTTTTGTATGCGCTATAGCATGAGCTCCTTTTTACCTGATCTGTTCTTTCTATTCGTTCCTTCCCTAATGTTTTTTCTAGTTCCTTATCCCTGTTTTTCTTTTTTTCCGCAGCTCTGCAGCCCTCAAGTTCGGCACTTAAGTTACACTCAAGTTACACACTCAAGATTTACTCTCAAATTTTCGCCTCAAGTCCAGCACTCAAGTTTACGGCAAGTACCGTCAAGTTTTTTAGTTTCGTTCCTGTTCCTGTGCCGTTGGAGTCATCGCCGCCATCGCTAAGAGCTGCAAACAACCCAGCCCTTTAAGATAAGTTCCTTCGTCTTACCTTTAGCGTATAGATTTGAATTTGGCGTGCTATTATAACTTGTTATTCTCCTCGTTTGGTTTTTTTAGTATCCAATATATGTTGAATTTTTAAATTTCAATAAATAATTATTGTTTTCATTCTTTGTATTGATTATTCAATAATTATTAAATTGGATAAACGGGTTCAGGAATTAATAATTTGATTTTATTTTTTATTTAAGTTAACGTTAACTTTTACAAGGTGTTTCCAGCTTTCCACCTTTTGCTTCCGTTTTTCTTTGCTTTCGTTTCGATAAAAAGCTGGTGGCGTCCAATTTAATATTAATTGTACACCCCATCCCAGTAATAGCAGATAAAATAATTTAATTGGTGCCGAATTCCACTCCCTGATGAGAGTACTCTAGTCAGGGGCGTTTAACGTTGCAAACTCACCACCACCTTAATAATTTTAATTATAAATTTTAGTTCCTAACTGTAAAGCCGCAATGGCTATTATTATATTCATTAAGTAATTAATTTTTTGAATTCTTTTTATTCTCACAAAAAAGTCATCTAGATGAAATTTCAGGTAGGTACCATATACGTAGATATGAATGAATGATTTTTACAAGTATTTGGTTTCAGTCTAATAATAAACATTGTGAAGGCCATGGTAATTATTTATTGGAATACAAAAAATATAACAAAATATTGTAACATTTTATCTAAAGATTGGACAACCTCCAAATCATGTAACAATAAGAATCCTGAAAAACAATCAAAATTGTCAATTCTGCAAAACCAGTCATTTCTAATATATTGTGATTCATACTGTTTACAGCAAACGTTCTACCACAAAAAAATATTTTTCATTAAAAACGTTTAATTTAGGTAATCATACTGTTGCCGTTTTCAAGTTAAATGGATTTATGGTAATAATCTGAATAAATTATGGATCAGCTATTTCGCACACCATTTTCACCTTTTTAATATTAAACAATATTTTTACTCGCATCAATCTCCATTTCTGAAATTAACTTGTTTTTTCTATTTCATATTTTTGGAAACATCATATCTAATTACCCTCGTAATGTAACTTGTCTGTTTATTTTTCTCCTGCCAGTCCTGCCACCGTATTTCGATTCATGATGGCAAAATTAAAGATCTGCGAACTTCGTTTAGTTTCCACTAGACACACCTACTTCCTTAAACACTTTACTGTTAGTGGGGAAAGGAGGGACGTCAAATGAGAATTCTACCAACTATATCTATATTATTAAACAATGGTTTTAGCAAAATTGTTCTAGATAGAAGGGTGAAGTATAGGCAATAAGTTTCACGCGATGATATATAACGTGTTGCATACCCAGATAACTAAAAGTCTGCTTTACATTTACTTGATTTTCACTTTTATTATTCAAAAATTTGTTAGAAATATGGTTTATGAAATTTTTTTGGGTAAAATAGATAATCTATTGTATGTATTTTTCTGGAAAGGAAAAAATATTTGATGTTTACAAACAAAATTATAAATTGTGATGGTTTTCAGTGAAAACTTTTCACGCTTATCCGGTAAATCGTACATTCATGAATCATTGCAGAAATGATCAGTTATCCATTTTCAGTATTCCGAACAATTTCATTTGGGTCACTACTAAATTTTTAATATATTTATTTGTAAGCCTTTTTATTTATTTATAATGATAGTTACTGAATATATTTTTATCTTGACTACTTTTACAAGGTAAGAGCAGCTTTTTCTTTTAATTTTGTAATTTTTTCACAATATATACATTTGAAAATAGTCTTATATCGCCAAAAAACAAAATTTCTCAAATAATCTATTGGAGGATTTCCCTCATGCTTATAGAGGTTGTCTACCAAGCTAAATTCAGGCTTTAAGAATTATTACTTAAAAAACGGTAGTACAGGTGTATAAAGGACAAAACCATTTGAGCTAGTGTAAACTAGTTAACGGTACCTGGGAATAGGTTAATATTGCTGAAGCGTATTTTTATAGAAATTTATCCATGAGAAATAATGTTCTTCAATTCCTTCAAAAGTTTTTTGAAATAAAGATGGAATTATTAACAATGCATATCCTGTTCATATGATTAATTTTGTCGCGCAATTTATGGTATACCACATCCTTTTTCTGTGATATAAAAAAAAAACTTGGATGCATTACTTGGGTACTACTTTATCATAAAAAAAACATGGCATACAGATCCAAGTGATACTAAGGGATGATAGGCGAGGGTCAAAAATTGATAAAAGGGTGGAAAAAAAAACAATCAACTTATATATGCCGAAGAAACTCGATGGGCTAACTATCGAGCGCGTCCCCAGGTGTCGAATAGGGGAACGGCCAAGTGGCTTGGGGCCCCTGGTCCCCTTGGGTAGTGGCAGAAGTAGTGGGGCGAGGGGAACTAAACCTCCCCAAAAGCATTTGCGAAACATGCCACCGTGGACCAGCCTACCCAAGCTAAGGTGTAAGGAATCATGCCGACAGCTGAGTGGCTGCAGGGTATTATGTGGATCCCCTTGGGGAACCGGGCGAAACCCCATTGTAATCAGCCCTCCTCTGGTAATGCGGGGCTCTGCCAGAGGAGACCAACTTGCTACTCGTGGGAACACACATGAACACAAAAAACAAAACAAAAACCAATCCTGAGGATGGACAGAAGTGCTCACCTCAATCAAAGGCAATAGCTGGGGAGGTACAGAAATGTCCACCCAAAGCTACTGCTCAGAATGAGGCTGGACATGAAAGATCGCCGCGCGAAGATACACAAAGGCCAAGGCGAAAGCTCATTTGCGGTGCCGAGGCCAAAAGGAGGAAGAGAGCAGAAGAGACAGGGGCGGCAGCAACTACAAGTGCACCGCCCTCCTCCTCCACTCCGCCTCCAACAGCAAGGGCAAGGGCACCTCCTGCGGCGGGGGCCAAGATCTCCGCCTTGAACAAAGGCAAGGAACCATCTGCCCTTGCAGGAAAGTGCCCTCACTTGAGCACCTCCACGGAGGAAACCCCAAGAAGGTTGAAGAAGCTGTGCACCGATAGAAATGTCGCTGCACCTTCCGAAACCTTCGCCGATGCCGCCTTGAGACACCTCAAGGTAGCAATAATAGACGAGACTAACCCGTACGGTAAAATAACCGCAGAACGGGAGAATCTCGTCAAAAACCAAGTGCTGGAGGAGCTGGACAAGATTATCTTCATCACCTCCAGCAGCAGCAGTAAAGCGCCCACGTTCAAGTCGTGGACACACTCCAGTGATATCATCAGAGTGGTCTGCGATGACGAAGCGACGCTTAAGTGGCTGAAAAAAGCCACAAAAGACCTTAAGCCGTGGGAGCAACGGAAAAAGAATCGGAGGGTACCTCTGAAGACCCGAGGTCCTTGGAAGTCGAGCCTCCTAAAGTGGATATCGACACCAAGGCTACCATGGGTCCCGAAAAGGTCGTCGAAGCATCCGAACAGATGACAGTCGGTGACCTGACGGAAGAGGCACCCGAACTCAGCGAGGTCGTCTCTCCCCTAGCAGAGGAGCAGATGGACCTCTAAAATAAATTTCCTTTTCCCAGCTTTCTCATGGGCAAGGACGTTGAAAAAAAAGGTAAATATAATACAATGCAACCTCCAACACAAAAAGGCGGCAAGGGCAACACTTGTACTGGAGGATGCAATAGCTTTGATCCAGGAGGATAATAAAGACCAAAATTACTGGTTTCAGTAGCCTAACTGGTGAAATTTTCAGCTTACCAAGCAATCAGCAACCTAGGACAGCTGTTTACGTTCCTAGGATATACAGAGCCCTTCCGATGGCACAATTCTGCACCTCAGACCTTACTGCGATTAAAGTGGAATGTTCAGATGGAAAAGGCATATATACGGCGTTGATACTCGCATTGGTCTACCTCCCTTCAGATGCAGCCACCCTACCACCGACTAGAGAGATGGATCACTGTCTCAACCAGAGAGGGGAGCTTATTTTGGGTTGCGACTCAAACTCTCACCACTTGAGCTGGGGCAGCAAGGATATCAACGCCCGAGGTAAGTCTCTATATGAATATATAATTAAGAAAGATCTAACAGTCTTAAACAGAGGCACGGAGCCGACATTTATTAACGCCCGTAGCCAAACATTAATAGATATTACGCTGGCGACAGCTAAAATATCAAACAAAATTCAGGACTGGCAAAAGTCAGATCACATTTTTATGTCAGACTACCGCTGGCTGACCTATACGGTCAGGACCACTATAAGAACCCGTGACCCGAAGAGGACGGATATAGCTATCTACAGTCGACTCTTAAAAGGTGCTCTGCGGGAAACAGAGGTCCTGACTCCTGGCAATAATGATGAACTGGAAAGGTACACACTATCTATTCAAAACAAAATAGACATTGCCTATAAGGAATCCTGTCCGATGAGGATGGTCCAGACAGATGGCAAAACCAATACTTGGTGGTGCCCTGAACTGGAACACCTTAGAAAGACAGTGAGAACGACCTTTAACAAGGCAAAAGGAACAAAACTCAAAGAGGATTGGGGATTATACCAAGCCAACCTCAAAGAGTTCAAAAAAGTCTGCAGACAAAAACAAAGAGCAGCCTGGAGAGCCTACTGTGAGGCAGTCGAAGACTTCCCACAAGTTTCTAGGCTACAGAAGGCACTCTCAAACGACCACCATAAGAGTATCGGCATCCTGACGAGGGAAAATGGCGACAAAGCCGCCAACCTCCAAGAGAGCGCTGATATTCTTATGGAAACACTTCCCAGGATCTGTCTTTCCTGGAACGATGAACTGGGCGGAAGTACCAACAACACCCTCACAATACGACTGGCAGTTCGCTAGTGCAGTAATTGATGAGGACAAGATAAGGAGGGCCATTTCGGGCTTCTCCCCTTTCAAGTCACCAGGACCAGACGGTATAAGACCAGCACTACTTCAGTGGGGAATGGATATCCTTATGCCGCACCTGGTTGGAATATGCAGAGCCTCTTTAGCTCTGAGGTATATTCCCAGAAAGTGGAGAGAGGTACGAGTGGTGTTTATACCCAAACCAGGAAGGATGGACTACACTTTAAATATTGAGCGGCTAAAATTTCTGTAAATTCACTAAATTCTTCTATGTCCGTATTTTTCAGCATCTTCGCCGCGTAACAGATTTTGGTTACTCTGTTTTCACATTTAAATACATCGGAAAATGCTCCCTCCTCTATTTTTTCAAGAGCTTGGTATTATTTTTGTGTTGCATCACCATAATATTGTCACAGATTTATTTGATGATAAGCAGCACCGAGTCTTGTCTATGTTCGGTGTAAGCAGCGAGCGATATACCGAGAATATAAACATAATGTAAAGCCATTCAGATTAAGTTTCCTAAATATTATAACCGACAATTCATTAGTCAGTCACCTTCTTGCTTAAGATCTCGGGTCGCCGTGCATTTTTGTACATACTTAAGTACCTACTTATTTATATTTCTTTTCTTTATATAGTTTAATTACATTTATTGTTTTACTTTTCGATTCTGCATTATTTTTATTTAAATCCACTCAAAAACCCAACAAAGCCCTATATTATTAATCGGTTAAACCGGAAGTCGGCAATATTGATTTCAGATGTGGAAAAATTCGAGTGAATCCACCCAATTAAAAGTTACAGGAGTGGTCCATGATTTATTTACTCCCGGTATGTATATTGGCTTTGATTCATTTTCCCAGGTTAATTAATCATTCTTCTAAAGTGTTTATATTAGATATGTATACAGATACATTCAAACAAAAACGGAACATAGGGATTTTAAGCATTGTATCAGAACTGCTTTTGAACTAGTCGACCAACATCCAGCTTCAACAGATTAAAAACACGATTATTACAATCGTTTATTTGGACACCTATAACATATCGTACAATTCCCACCGCTCCGTATTCTCAACTGTGGGCGGTCCTTAATGAGCGTCAGACAGTCAGTCAGTCAGTCGATCGGTGAGTGTTCAAGCCCATAATTTTGTTTCAATTTAAGGATCCTATTTTGTTTTATTTACGAATTTATTTTTATTTTGCAAGCCGTTATGGCCAAAAGAAATCAAAACATATTATCTTAACTCGAAACATTAATTGTTAAAGAGAATTTAACAATTAATTTTCGATTTTAACAACATAAAACGTAAGCATATTGTTTCGATATGTAGCGACGTTTACTACCACCATCAAATAATTATTCAATACTAAATCGCAGTTCGCACACACCTCGCACATAACTAACAAATTTTGGAAGGAGAAGGGGCGGGCTTTTTTACAGTGATTCCGAATCCAGCTATCCAGATCAATACTTGATATTCATTGAAGTGAACTTATAGAAATGTTTTGTTGGTGGACTATTTAGATCGGACAATACATTAAATCCCTATGTTCCGTTTGTGTTTGAATGTATCTGTATATGAGATTCAAAATATCTACAAATCAGCAAATCAGCAAATTCTATATGCATGTTCTATATGTTTAATATCTGCCCCATCAATTTCATTGACATTTACGTGGTTGGGGGGTTTGGACTGCCTCCATTATGGACATGGCAGCATTTAACACGCTCGACTCTACCTAGAAAACAAAACTTTTTTTCAAACAAATCCGCAATAACAATAATTAAAAACAGTTCTAAAACAAATTAATATTTTACTTCTATTTAACTTGACATATTCCTATTTTAACAATAATTTTTAATCCAGATCTACGTCGTCCAATGCATCTTCTTTTAATGTTGTAGTTTTCGGATTTTGAGTAGAATAATGTTTGTCTTCTTCATCTTCTGGAATAACGGATTTTGCATCGATTTCTCCAATACCCAACCCAGGTTGTGCTTTAAGTGGAACGTCACCGGTTGTCTTTTTGACAGACGTACTCCAAGTATTTAACCAGTCTGTAGGTTCAGGACTGGCAATATTATTAACAGGCTGAAAATAAATATTTTAAATCACAAAAAACTTCTGGTAAAAATAAAAATGTATGGAAAACTATTTTCAAGTTGGCCTTTCACTTACAAAGTAGCATCCATATAACATATATCATGTCTGATTATGTCAATTTTATCAAAATATCACCTTTATTTCTGATCTTTTTATAAAAAATATTCAGAAATATTTTTGCTATATGTAGCTTTTTGAGGAAAATAAAACTTCTACCATGAATTGGTCTATGAGCTACAGATCTCTTTTTTAGTAGATTATAAAGTTTCTATATCATTCAGAACCAGTCAATGTCTATCCTCATTTAGTCTGGTTAGGTTAGGTTTGAGGTGAATGACTCTATTCCACCCTCCATTGTGACTTGCAAGATCCTATTGTGACTGTTCATATTTCACAAAAATATTTCAGCTTCTCAACGAATTCGACTCGTTTATTAGGTGTATGGAATAGTCTTCTTCTTTGGTAACATTTTTCAAAGGATGTAAAAAAGCCTTCGAATGAATCAATCCTGGTAAGTTTTACCAGAAGTTTGAAAGTCTACTTGCAGTTAAGGTATTTAGTGTTTTCTAGGAACAACAATGGCAGGATCCCTTTTTTCCATTGTAAAGAAATCTGCATTTTCTCTTAATTCAATCAGACTTTTCATTTAATTTTTTGTTCACACTCCTCCTAATACAGAACAAAACCAACTAACGAAATGACCCAAGAACAAAGAGTAACAAATAAAGACCGGGATCATCTTTTACATCCTATGCAACCCAAATAAGGAGTAGATTCTCTTGAAGGTCTGTTGTGACCTTCGAGAGAAGGTCTACAATGGCACTACAATGGCTAGGCACATTTGTAGTAACGGAAGGATAAAATGGGCCATGAACATCTTGGAACAAACTTGGAAGAATGCCATTTGATGGTATATAGATGTCTCAAAAGCAATAGGAGTGTACAGGTCAGGAAGCAAACACTCTCAGTGCTCGGGAAAATCCTTAAGTATCTTTCAACCGGAAATTCACGCCATAGAAATTGCCTAGTTCAATATTGATTATCATTATGTTGAATACTCATGCAGCCATTAAAATACTGAGTTCTTGTGTAATCAGTTTTAAAATGGTATGAGAATACATCGACACCTTACTGTGGGTTCAAGGACACCCTGGAATAGAAGGAAATGAAATAGCAGATGAACAAGCAAGGAGAGGGCCTGAAACACCCGATTGGAAAAAATAGGCAACGCCAAAAAGACCATTGACAAGATCTAGAAGGGCTAAGACAATCAAAGATACTCATGAGAAACGACAAGACTGCACTAAGAGTTTTGACAGGTGTCCTAA
The DNA here is from genome assembly GCA_947563755.1 of Lochmaea crataegi. Classification (NCBI taxonomy): domain Eukaryota; kingdom Metazoa; phylum Arthropoda; class Insecta; order Coleoptera; family Chrysomelidae; genus Lochmaea; species Lochmaea crataegi. The sequence continues at coordinate 87,083,185 of OX387422.1, read as the reverse complement.
CAGGATAGGAATGTGGAAATTGGAATGGAAGAAGACCCAGGAGACTACTGGACCATTATAAATATATACATCCTATGAGTAACAAAGTATAAGATTATGTACGTGTATCTATGTTACTGGAAATGGTTACCTTTTTATAAATTTCCTTTTTTTCTTGTTTTCGTATTGGTATTGACGACTCTTCCTTTTGAATTTCAGCTTTTAACCTCTTCAATTCATTATTTTGTGCGTACAAAGTATCAGCTAGAGTTTCTAGAGTATTTCTTTTATAAGTATCTTCCTTAGTTTTTTGGTTACGAAGTGGTTGAGTATACATTTGTGGTCCCAATTCCACCATTACTTGAAAATCCGCTCTGTTTCCTAATTTGAAGCCCCATCCTATCCTTGAGTCGGTACCTACGTTCAAATAGAATGTGTTAATGGAAGGTAAATGTGTCTTTGCAAAATATTCAAAGGTCTGCGATTGATGAATTTTTTGAAATACCTCCAACTTCGAATATACGTATACAAGATTTAAAATGTTTGAGGTCTTTACTGTTTCGTTCAAAACCACATTGAGCTCGTGAAATATCTTTATAAGAACGACAGAAGATGATAACCAATGGAATTTTCAAAATTTAAAGTTGTAAATAAATACCTTCATCCTAGAATTACCATGGTTTTCCAGTAAGCTCCTTTTTTGTTTTCATGTTTTCCATGTTTGTGAATCCTGTTGCTCCAGTCTGGTGTTTTTGGAACATTATTTACTTGATATCTACCTATTATACTATATATAATTTTAATATTTTTGAATTGCCTTCTCTTAATTTAATTGTGTGTTTTAGCTGCGCAGTGCAGAACAGAAGAGCAGCTTAGCCTACACAAGCCTTCTAATTAAAAGAAAAGTATGTTTCAACGTGAAACCTATCCCATGTTACCAAAAAAAGACAGGTAAAGGAACAATAATCAAAACCCACAGTTTGGGTTTTGTGAGTACTTTAGTACTTTGTTCAGAACAGTGTACTGCGACAATACATTCTATTGTGCCTTGATCCAACCTAGATTACTCCTTTAAGTTCAATCTTCCCAAGGAAGTTGATAATCTGTGAAAGGATAATCCCTTTAATATCCTTAATGCTTTTGCAAACTTTTTCTGTCAATCGTATACTACCTCAACACCGTTTGTACTAAACTTGAGCAATGTATATTGCATTAAAAACTTTGAAACCAAAGATGACCACTGGACGAAACAGTTTTCCAGCATTTCTACTGAAATATTGTGCTGCTATCCTTGCACGGCCGCTGACTATGGTGTTTATTATTTGTCTAAAATCATCAATTATTTCAACTATCTGGAAGACATCGAAAGTTGGTCCAGTGTTCATTCACTAAAGGAGATAAGGCTGATGTACCAAATTATAGACCGATTTCTATAATCTGCAACTTCTCAAAAGTATTTGGAATTTTATTAGAGCAAGCAATATATAGTAAATTTTATACCCATTTAGAATAAGACCATCCTTATTTATTATTAATAAATCGGTTGAAATAAAAAATTACCAACAAAAATGAACGTCGTAACTAATTTATTAGATGTCACGTTTTTGAAGTTACGTCAAATTTTGATTTCATGTTAATGTCATAACGCAAAATAAGATATAAAAATGTGATATTCTGATGAATCCAAAAAACTTATGCTTAATGTAGTAAACTATTTTCAAAACGATTTAGGATCTCGATTTAAGGCAATTCAAAAAGCGTCCGTAGCACTAAAAGTTCCAGAAAGCACATTATATAATCTTGAAAAACCAAACAGAGCTACAGATTTCGAATTTAGAAGAAATATGTCTGCGAGCGTTTCCCGGAGCAAAACCCGAATTACAAAAAATACCCTGCCTTGTTTGAGGGAAGTAATTTATAAAATGTATGCGCGGAAGGATAAAATCACAGTAGAAACTATTTTACGGCAATTTATCGAAGAGTCTCCAGAAACTAAGATTCCCAAAGGTTCGTTATATTTGGGAATTAAAAAAATGGGTTTTCATTTCAAAAAACAGGATGGAAGAAAACATTTATTGGAAATGCCTGCAGTCAGATTAAAAAGAATATTATTTTTGAACAAATACCATGCTGCTAAAAGCGAAAAGCTCTTTACACCAGTTTTTCTGGATGAGACATGGGTTTTTAGTAAAAGCGGGGACAGAAGAATGTGGCAAGATGGCTCTAAACACAGTGATTTAAAAATAACTGGAAGTGGGACACGATATGTAATTGTTCATGCCGGTAATAAAAAAGGTTTTGTGGCAAATGCATCGCTTATTTTTTAATGCGATAAAAAAACAGGCGATTACCATGATAACATGAACACCGAAAATTTTGAAAATTGGTTTAAACAGCAACTAATTGTAAACTTGGAAGAACCATCGTTAATTATAATGGATAACACAACGTATCACAGTCGCCTGGATGAAGAAATCCCAAGAAAAAGTTGGAGTAAAACACGCATGTTAGAATGGCTCAAAAAAAAGAATATTCCTTTTCCAGATCACATTTTAAAGGATGCTGTTTGGAATATAATTGAAAAGCAAGTTTTGCCAGAAAAAAATTATCATTTAAACAAATACGCTGCCGAGCATGGTCATTGTGTTCTCAGGCTACCACCTTATCATTGCCATTTTAATGCCATCGAAATGGTATGGTCAGAAACTAAAAGGCATTATGACCAAGCTATTACGAAAACTGCAAGGTCACCTACTGAAGTCTTAAAAGTATGGAATGACGTTGTAAAAAATGTACCGGAGCAACACTGGCAGAATTACATAAATCATACAGAGAAAATTATTTCTGAAGCATGGGAAGTAGAAAACAAACTGGACCTACTTAACATCGAACCTATGGTGATCTCTGTATCCAATGAATCCGATGATGAACTATCACTTTCCAAAAGTTATTCTGATTTAGAAACTAATTAAACTTTGCCTTGAAGATCACTTTGTCATTTTTTTAAAATCTAGAATTTGTACTTAATCGAACTCTGAATTGCCATATTTTTTTAAGAAAACTATGTATCTAGTTAATAAAACAATGTTTTTAAAATTAGTGCGCTTCTTTTATATTCTTTTATTATGTCAGCATCTTTAGAATTTTATGAATTTCATAAAATTAATTTGTATTATTACAAACCGCCACTGATAATATGAAATTTCAAGTCACTACGCCAATGCAATAAGAAATATGTCAAGCATTTGACATGACAAAGGTCATAACCTAATTTTTTTCATGCGGGTTCAGATGGTTCAAGAAGCCGCATACGTTAAGTTACTAAAACGGCTGGTACCTCTAAATAGGTATTAATTTTACTATATCTACATGTTAGTAATGCGATTACAATTAAACAGCACGGATTCATGAAAGGCCGTTCGACAACTACTAATTTGTTTAAAATAGCACAGCACATAGCGGATTCTATTGATAGTAGACACCAAACGGATGTAATCTACACGGATTTTTCGAAAGCCCTGAAAACCAAATGCAAGTTAGGAAAACAGTTAGTGCGAGGAAAAAGGAAAAAAATTGTATAGCTTCTAAAATTAGACAGAAGAGGAATGAGTAAGGAAGTAGATGCAGATGATGAACCACTAATGTGTCAAAAAAAGAGCAGAGGAATACATAGGGTTGTATCGAACAAGGGACTTTGGCGAAACCCTATATGGAGAAAAATTGGAAGGCAATAATAGATTTGACTAGGTTTTAAATAATCTAAGATCAGGATTGGTGAGGAGGAAAACGGATGAAGTTATAGTAAACAGCGCAGGAAAGGGAGACGAAAATATAGAAATAGATCAGGTGAAGAATAAGTTATTAGAGGGATATCATTTTGGGGACTCCTTGTTATTTCAACCTCTTTAGTCGACGCGGAGACCATGACTCGAGCAATGAACTAAGCAGAAAGCCAACATTCTGAGCTATTTTATGAAGAATGAGAAGCTGTTGTGATTTGAGCAATAAACATAATTTATCTGAAGTAAACTAACTTTTCAATAAATAGTATATTCAGTTAAAGGTGGTGAGACGTAAAGATATACTTTTCGACACTGTTCAGTTCAGCTAGTATCAGAGGTACTTACCTGAAGATCTAAGTAGACCTCTTACCTTTTTTCAGAGTTGGAATATTAGAGTAGATAATTGATAGTAATGACGGTATCTCATCTGGAATGATCAAAGAGTTGCAGCCTGAAAACAAAATCCAAAATATGATGAGCATTCTGTTCGTTTCAGGGTAGAATATAGTAATTATGCGCCAAGGTAGAAAAGTGAGGTATTATTGTCGAGGTCCATTAAAGACCGAGAAGCGAAGCTGCGAGGTCTTTAATGGAAGCAGTGACATTAATACACTTTTCTACCGTGGCTCATATAGCATTTTTTTCACTACTTCACTACTGGCATTTTATTTTTTTAAATATTAGTTTGTCGACTCCCGTTTCACATGACATGACAGCTGTGCACAAGTTAACCTCACATTCTGTTAAATGGATTGAGATTTAGTTCTAATCAAGTAGGCTCTGTATTTTTCTACCTTGGTTAATAATGAACAACTTTACTACCTCAACAAAAGTCAATAAAGTTAGGTTTAGAGACTAGTAGTGAAAAATATAAATTATTGGACGATATTGATAACAGAATTCAGACCCAGTATAATTTTGAAGATTTAATTAAGGTCAGGTTTTGGGCTTTTAAGGTAAACTTGAAGGCACTACTACATGTTATGTTGTCAACAGCATTAAATACTTTTAAATCAGTTATTATCTCCACTTTATTCAGTCAACTGTCATTTAAAATTCAGAATTTTGTTTTGAATAATGCTTTGACGTAAACTGAGTGCTGATGAAGCTAGTAAGGTTATTGGTATGATTGAGTCGGGTCGGTCGTCTCCAGAGAGAAGTTGCGAACGTTTTTGAAAGTGTCATTTCGTGGCTTCTCCGTAGATATCCAACAACTGGAAACGTGAGAGAAACACCTAGAAGTGCACGACCAAGACACAAGATTGTTATCTGACTGTGTATACCCGTAGAGAACCTCTGAGTACTTGTCATACAACAGCGTCTTTTGAAGGTAGAGCTCCATTAACACAAATGAATTGGAATGCTGAATGGAGGGACGGACTGTTCACAGATGAGTATTCGGCGTGTTCGTGTATGGACTATTCCTCTAGTGCCCAGAAATCGAAGAGCAGTGCAAGAAGTTCATCCATTCAGAGGTGGTGCAGTTGCTGTTTGGGGAAGCATTCGTTTTAATGGGCGTACAGAATTGTTAGTGCTTGAAGGGAAAATGACTGCGCAGATTTACGTTCAATAGGTTATTAACAATGTTATACGTTTGTTTCATGCTGCTATTGGACCAACTTTCTTGTTTTTAGACGATAACGCTCGACCACATCGTGCAAGAGAGATGCTTTGGACTTCCATGATATCGCGCATTTGGCACTGCCCCCTTGATAGCTTGACCTCAATCCCATCGAGCATGCTTTGGACCAGCTACCAAGATTCTTGAATTCTCATGAACCACCCCCACAGACACTCCAAAAACTTATACAGCTTTTCCCCAACTTTGGAGACAAATCGATCATGGCTACTTCAATGACCTTATTGAAAGTATGCAAAGACGTTGTTTGGCTGTAATTGATATTAGAGGGAACTGGTTATTAACATATGTACGTATTTTTAATGAAATTCAAAAGGTACACAACCTCAAATTGTTGTTTTTGTTGTTTAAAACTGCAAAACTTGCTCAACATTTGTGAAGCAGTTTATTTAGGACCGGTTTCATATTATGTTAGTAAAGTCGACTGTATAAAAAGGGGGCTTTTAGGTAATGTGTCCTTTCCCACTGCGGTAAAGTGAGTTTAGGGATGGTTTCATAATCAATTTTAAATATTAATTTAAACTGAAAAGCATCATTGGGTTTTATAATGGTCGAACCAATGTAAAATCGACTTAAGCCGTAAAGTACCGAATTCTGTCCTTTATGGCGGTAAAGTCTACTTTATAACAGTACCTAACCTCAAACAACATGCAACAAAACAAATTGACTAGTCACAATCTAAATGAAATTATTTCGAAATGAATTTACTTTGGGACTCAAGTAGCTCATCTGATAATGAAATAAGAAGACGGCCTAAATCATATAGAGCTCGTCACCGATATTTTGAAGAGTACGACGAGATTTCTTTTTTCGAAAGATTTCGATTAACAGAGCTGACAATTCTACATATTGTTTTAAGGCAAATATGACATCGCCTGGCTTGTACAAATAGGTGTGTAAGTATATTGAAAGTTACTTGCGCATCAATAAAAAATTGATAAACATTATAGGGGTGGAGTCATACAGCCAATTGTTAACCCTAAGTTTTTATGCATTCAATAATGCCTTTTTCTATTTCCATTAATTCTAATAAAATATAAAAATATTTATGAAACTATACTCACTTCACCGCAGTTGGAAAGGACACTTCACCTAAAGGCCTCCTTTTCATAAAGTCGACTAACATATTATGAAACCAGCCCTTAGTTAAATAAGGATTTTTAAAGTTGTCTTTATTTAAAGTGTTCTTTATTATTTTATGTCATACTAGTTCATTATTGTGTTTTTATTGCTTAGTTACCAACTATCTAATGTCGTACTTTATGACCGTGCGGGCATAAAGAGAAATAATTCTAACTTTGACACATATAAAAATTATTGCGATTTTATGACATTTACGTTTGTCAACATTCACCTAGCAACGATAGTGTCTACTATGATAAAATGGCAATGTTATTAATTCAAACCGGATTTTTTAAAATACTGATTTGTATTGAGATTGGATTGCAATAACGAACTAGTATGACATAAAAGTTCACCAGTACATTATTGTGTTTTTATACCTTAGATAGCATCTACATAAAGTACACATTATGGCCCGCTCGGGCATTAAGGCGCAAAACACAGTTTTCGATTAACTTCTTCTTTATTAAAAAAATATAAATTTACGTTTATATATTATTTGGTTGTATTTACAATTCTGGAAGGTTCCGCTGATAGCTAAATTTCCTGCAGCAAAGGGTGACTCATGATTCATTGTCTGGGTTTCTAGTTTCTGTAAGCAAATGCGAGATCCAGATGGTATGCCTGCCAACATCCTTGAAACCTTATTTTGAGGATCTACTGTCCTCTAAATATCCTTCAGCAGCTGTGGTACTCTTCTATCCACCATGGCGCTTCAGCGTAGTCATACTTGCTCCAGCTTCTGCTAAAAGAGTTGCCGACGTTCGACGTAAACAATGACCAGTGTACTTTTCGGGGTTGTTCAAACCCAAATATTTTGCAATAATACATGGAAGTTTCCCAAATGTATTTTTCCAAAAAGTTGTACAGTACAGCGGCCTTGTCTGTAGCTTAAAAATGGTATTTTTCCTGAGCAGCCATTTGGCCGCAAAGAAACATAATCTCTTATAAGTTTCAAACTCTTCATTTCGTCTTCATCAACAATGGTGAAAACTCGTTTTTTGTCAGTTTTGGTTTCTGGTACCGTTACAACAAAGACTGATTTTCTATCTTCTACATGTGTTACTAACATATTTACAAGTTCTTGCAGCCGATATCCACCAAATACACCAAATAATAAAGCGACCTTGTTCATTAAAAACGTTTCATTTGGTGCCTCATGAATAAATTTTAGGACATTTTCTCTAGATAACACACTGGACTTTTTTGGTTGGTACTCTTTTGACTTTTGCTTTAAATACTCGCATGATTTGTGAAAATTACAAATATTAATATTCTTATTTACCATTAAAGGCTTTATCATCGAATATTTAGCCCACAGAGAGCTCGAGGAAAATTTTTCGGATATATTATTAAAGTAGCCACAGCACAGTTTCGTTAATGTTTTCTACAGCATTTTCTGACATCCGCTTCAAAAATTGGTCATATTCTTTGAAGTATGAGTCTCTGGATTTTCTCGGTAACAGGTTTTGCGTTGCCTTTTCAGCCTTTTTTGCAATTTCGTTGGGAATTTCAAACTTTCGTTTTATTTTTGATTTTGGACTTTGACACATTAAACATTTTAATACTTATCTTCCTAGCAGCAAAAACGCAGACAATAATAATGTTAAGGTAATGTCGCAGGTAAAAATAAAAAATTGGTAAATCAAATTAAATAAAAATAAAAAATATTATTCAAAACGAACTGGTATTACATAAAAGTTTGTATGCACCACGGGTACTAATAGATATAGGTATATCCTCGGGAGGCTTACTTTTAAGACTGTCGCCCTCAGGGCATAATCATTTACTTGAAACATAAATAACTATTATGTCTTTTATTGTATGGTATCCCTGAAACTTGGGGATTTCTTTTTTTCGCTCTTATTTTTACCAGATGTGTTAAATGTCAGAGTGACATAAACTCGTTTGGTTTGGAGCTTTCAAGGTATTTATATGTAAAATGTAGTATGAACCAGTGGTGATCAGGAAAAAGGGCTTAGTTTTTATTACTGATGATAACTTTGAATTAGTTGAAAAAGAAAAAGGCATAATTGAATGCAAAAAATCTTGAGATTAACAATAATTGTTCCATTGGCTATATGAATCCACCCCAATTTGTACAAGCCAGGCGATGACCTATTTGTTTTAAAATATTTACAACTGTCGGATTTGTTAACCGAAATCTTTCGAAAAAATACATATCGTCGTACTCTTCAAAATATCGGTTACGTGCTCTATATGATTTAGGCCGTCTTCCTACTTCATTATCAGAGGAGTTACATAAGTCCCAAAATATATTCATTTCGAAATAATTTCATTTAGATTGTGACAAGTCAATTTGTTTTGTTGCATGTTGTTTGAGGTTAGGTACCGTTATAAAGTAAACTTTACCGCCATAAAGGACAGAACTTTACGGTTTAAGTCGACTTTACATTGTTTTAACTATTATAAAACCCAATAGAGCGTTTCCAAGTGACGTCATCCCGCGCCATGTTGTCAGTTGATCACGGACAGCCTTCAGAAAGATGGATGGAAATAGCATTTTATACTGATTTAAATATAAATCGAGAACAAAAGTTAATTGGGTTTGGTAAATTTGTGTACTAGTGTGTATTAGTTGGACACTATAATAATTTAAAAGTGTAAAAATCAATTGTTATGATTTTTATCGTGTTGTTCTATTCGGTCGAGGTTATATTATAATTTAGTGCGAAGGCTGTCCGGTGACAGAAATTCGTCACGATGACGTACTTGGAAAAGGTCAATAGAGGAGTTCAGTCTAAGGTCAGTGTGGCCAACAAAAAATGGTTTTTATGACAAAAATGACAGTTAATGTCAACCATTCAAAACATAAGATTTTTGCAGGTTTTTTATCATTGCGAACATCTACAAATACATTCAAACACAAACGGAACATAGGGATTTTAAGCATTGTATCAGAACTGCTTTAGAACTAGTCGACCAACATCCAGCTTCAACAGATTAAAAACACGATTGTTACAATCGTTTATATGGACACCTATAACGTATAGTACAATTCCCACCACTCCGTATTCTCAACTGTGGGCGGTCCTTAATTAGCAGGCAGTAAACAGCAGTCGGTAGGTAGAGTACAATTTAAAGAATCTTATTATGTTTTATTTACGAATTTATTTTTATTTTGGAAGCCGTTATTGCCGAAAGAAATCAAAACATATTATCTTAACTCGAAACATTAATTGTTAAAGAGAATTTAACAATTAATTTTCGATTTTAACAACATAAAAAGTAAGCGTATTGTTTCAATATGTAGCGACGTTTACTACCCCCATCAAATAATTATTCAATACTAAATCGCAGTTCGCACATAACTAACAAATTTTGGAACGAGAATGGGCGGGCTTTTTTACAGTGATTCCGAATCCAGCTATCCAGATCAATACTTGATATTCATTGAAGTGAACTTATAGAAATGTTTTGTTGGTGGACTATTTAGATCGGACAATACATTAAATCCCAATGTTCCGTTTGTGTTTGAATGTATCTGTATATCGCTTTATTGAAACATTGAATACACCCCCGAAGTGTAAGTCTTAAAAAATTTAAAATAACGTTTTAGCTGAATTCTCAACGCATCGGTGGCCAAGTAACTTTTGACAAGTCATCATTTCACTTCTGTCATTATGTCACTAGTTATGTCAGATGTCAGTGGAAAAAGTAATCAGAAGAATAAAGTGATACAACTAACTAGAACTACTACAAAAGTCTAATGGAAAATAAACATAAACGATTAAACGAATACCAACAAAAACAAATAAAACTGACATCTGACATAACTAGTGACAGAAATTAAATGGTGTCCTTCCAAAAGTTCCTAGAATTATTGGCAACCGATGCGTTGATTATTCACCTAAAACTGTCATTCTTGTCATAAAAACCACTTTTTGTTGGCCACACTGACCTTAAACTGAACTCCTCTATTATAACTAAAAGGATCCTTTAAAAATCATTATGACACCTTTCCTTAAATGCATAGGAATCTCCTTTACTGGCAGTTATTTTTCAAAAATTACACTTACTCTGACACTACTCGAATTATTATAACTTTCAACCACAACATTCTCACACGGACGCCACATTTTAAACCTTTTTATTGTCAACTAAATAATTCACAGTTACAACAGTCTATTAAGCGATTTTGCTTCCCAACTACTACGTTTATTTAGTACACATAATGGCCGTATGCACTGTTTATACTTAAACTCGTTTAAGCAATAAACTAGTTTATAATTTTGAGTTGGTATGCACCATCGATTCTATGAAAGTTAAACCAGTTTAAACTTAAACGCCCAATATTGGAGGTTTAATTTTAAACTGTTCTTTTTGACACTTGTGTAACTTAGGTACACTGTCTCATGAAAGGTTGATTAGATTTGATGAGGTGACTGTCAGGAAAAAGTTGTTGATTCTAATTATTTAAACTGTTGCACGTTTTATCAATGAAATACATGCAATTCGGAATTCAAATAATAACCGTCACGTTCGTAATTGTAAACGAGAGTACTCAAAACGTCAATCATTGTCTCCACCGAACGTATTTCACACAAAAAAATTCCTAAATTTTTCGACGTTGTCAAACTTCTTTCAGGTTTAACTAAAATATGTTCGGTGCATACCATGGCGACATTGAGGGCGTTTAACTATTTAAACCAGTTTAGTTAAACGGGTTTAGTATTATAAACGGTGCATAGGGCCATTAGACTAGTCACTAATCGAACAAACATTCTTCTAATGTGTTTGGCCAATTAAAACAATAGTTTTACTTAGAATTAGCATTTAATTAAAGATGGCTATTTGTACCAATTTTTTTTAACTTTTATCAGAAGACATCGCTTTTTAAAGTATTTTTACAATATTATTTACGTCTACTATACATTACCTAATAGACAACACAGTAACACACTTAAAAACACTGTCACTTTCATGTTCTACAGTCTCGTCAAAGAGAAACACAAAAAATTTGATGGTTTCCTTAATCCGATTTCACTTTCGAGCCAAAAAAATTGTTATTTATTTATTCGTAATATTTTCTGTAATAATCATTATTCTCTTCAATTTTCTTGGGTTCACTTCAGTAGGTACTTCAACACTTTGTAAACTAAAATTTTATTCGAATAAATCCAAATCGCGCGTACGAGGTCGCTGCAAAATATCAACAGAACTAAAATTATTTCAACTTTCCCTTATTCTTTAGTCAATGTGAGTATGTATAGATATTGAAACATTCTTTTACAGGTCCGTCACGTGCTTTTTAAAACTATTTATAAAAAAAGCTAAAAAGCGATTTAGTATTTAAAGCAATGTTTCTAAAATGAGAATTTAAATCATAGACAATAAGCACCCCGCTCTTATGCAAAATGGATCCTGGTTTATTTTCTTGAATTTTGGATATGTTGTAGAGTTTGTTCTATTGAACAAAAGTGTTTATGGGCACATTGCAATCCTATTACTAGTTTTTGAGATACAGGACGTTAAAGTTGGAAAGTAGCGGTTTTTCAAAAGTAATATTTCATTTAGCAGAACCTTTTTATTATAAATATTTTACATGACTGTTAATTCTTACCCATAAGGTATTAGTTTTAGACTGATTTTTATTTCAAAAATATTGATGGTTACAGGGTGATTCAAGAAATATTTAAAATCAAATTTTTACTAGCTCATATTTTTACTGTATTCCAAGATATTGTGAAAATGCTAAAATAGTAATCATCTGCTTTTGTCAAAATTGGACATTTCAATATTTGATGAAAGGTAAGTCAAAAAGTTGAAATTTTTGTGGCTATTGGAATATGTATTTTTCATATTTCCAGCTTTATGGATACTTCACTATGATTCATTCAAACACATGATCCGACGCTCCTATTACACGGTAAATAATCATTTATGACGTTAATAAAATCCTGATTGGACGTTACTCAACACAATTTCGATCCAGAAGGTGACGTCTATACTAATATGGGATTGCACCGAAGAACTGAAGTGGCTGCAGTGTTATCGTAAACTGAGTGCATAAGTGAAAGTAAAACTGCACTAAGAGTTTTAACAGGAATACTTATGGGACATTGTCGCCTGAATGGACACCTGAAAAAGCTCAAAATAGAGGAGGAAGAAGAACGTAGATTCTGTGGCATGGAAGAAGAAACATCCATCCATATACTTGCGAATTGCACAGCAATTCAGAATCCTAGGGCACAACACCTTGGAGATTACTGGATAGAAGAGGGACATTTGCCTAAGTTAAAGCCTGCAGATATCCTAAAATTCCTCCGGGAAATAGTACTAAAGACGGACTTAGAAAGGAACTTCACAGAAACTAGTTACTGACGCCAGCGCCATCTTAAACTTATCGAATTAACGAGACAGGCGGACTAATGTATCAGAATATGAGCAACCCAACCTTCTGTTCTAACAACCTTCATGATCTGTATCTATGTAAAAATGTTCCTTTATTTTCATTTGTTGTGAGATGTACTTCAGTATCACCAGCCTAGAAATACGAAAGTTACTAGAATGTTGAGAATAATACCAATTTTTTCAATCCTGAACTATAATCATCTATCGCATGGACAAGTGCCATATACTTTTTAAGAATGATTGATAGTGCAGTGTTTATGGCAGTAGTTAAAATAGTATATTGTGCAACAAGTGGGGAAAGTTCAACTTTTCTCACGAGTGTGGAAGTTTGTGGCACGATCCCAAAGGGGGAGTCCTGCAAACACACGAGTGAGAAAAGTACTTTCCCCACATGTTGCACACATTATTTTTTTACAACTGCACAAATTTAAAGAAGACAAGTAAAGTAACTTAATATTTATTTTTATGGTTAGTAAAACAAAAAGTAAAGGTGAGCGGTCGTCGGACCGCCGATAGAAGCTTGCTTCTTATGCACAATAGAATGACCATTTTTGACCATTTTTCAAAAATTTTGATAATTTTTGACAATTATTGTCCATTTTTTCAAAATTTTAGACCATTATTCCAAATTTTAACAATTATTGACCATTTTTGACAATTTTTGACAGGTTCTGACAATTATTGACCATTTTTGATAATTTTTCAAAAACTTTGACCATTTTTCTAAAATTTTGACAATTTTTTACAATTATTGACCATTTTTGACAGGTTTTTATAATTATTGACCATTTTTTCAAAATTTTCATAATTTTTGACCATTTTTGACAATTTTTCGAAAATTTTGACCTTTTTTCAAAATTTTGACAGTTTTTGACAATTTTTCTAAATTTTAACAATTATTGACCATTGTTGAGCATTTTTCACAGGTTCTGACAATTATTGACCATTTTTGACAATTTTTAACAACTATTGACCATTTTGACAGTTTTTTATAATTATTGACCATTTTTTCAAAATTTTGACAATTTTTGATCATTTTTGACAATTTTTCGAAAATTTTGTCAATTTTTGACAATTGGCCATTTTTTCAAAATTTTTGACCATTTTTTCAAATTCTAACAATTATTGATCATTTTTGACAATTATTGATCAATTTTTGACAATTTTTCAAAAATTTTGACCATTTTAGACCATTTTTCCAAATTTTAACAATTATTGACCATTTTTGCCAATTTTTGACAGGTTCTGACAATTATTGACCATTTTTGACATTTTTTTATAATTATTGACTATTTTTTAAAATTTTAACAATTATTGACCATTTTTCAAAATTTTAACAATTATTGACCATTTTTGACAACTTTCAAAAATTTTGACAGTTTTTGATCATTTTTCAAAATTTTAACAATTATTGACTATTTTTGACCATTTTTTAAAATATTTGACAATTTTTGACAGATTCTGACAATTATTGACCATTTTTGACAATTTTTCCAAATCTTTGACAATTTTTAACAATCATTGACCATTTTTGCCAGTCTTTTATAATTATTGACCATTTTTTCAAAATTTTGACAGTTTTTGACAATTTTTGACAATTATTGACCATTTTTCCAAATTTTTGACATTTTTTTGACAATTTTTGACCATATTTCAAAATTTTTGACAATTTTTTAAAAATTTTAACATATTTTCTAATATAATCTGACAGTTTCGTGACAACTAAGTAGGTATTTAAAGATGACAGTAGCCTACTAAGTTTTTGTCGATTTTAATTGATTCTCCATATAAATATATGTGGCGTGGGCAAAGTGCCGTGAGAAATATTATTTCTCACAATATGAGCAATATTTGGTTTTGAAATCAAGTAAGGTATGAGAAATACGTCACTTTTCATAGCAGTTGTAGAAAATAGTAGTTTGTGCAACACGTGTGTGGATATGATGGCCATATCGCACGAGGACGAAGTTTGAGCACGACGCCGTAGGCGGAGTGCTCAATCGTCCGAGAGCGATATGGACAATCCACACGAGTCGAACAGTATATTTTTTCTACGACCCACTTAAGAAAAAATATATAAAATAAACATTTTATTAAACTATAATATAACTTCAAATTAAAAATTTTTAATAATTTTACCATTATTATTATTTTATTATTATTTAGAAATAAAATTAAAATTTTAAAAAAAATTCCCAACGGGGAATCCAACTCTGATCTACCGCGTGAGAGGCTGGGATACTTACCACTGGACTACCGATGAATATACAAATCATCTATCTATAACGTCAAATGTATTACATAAAAACTGACGTTTGTGAGGAGTACCCTTAAATATTCATTTTATTCTGTTTCTATACGTTATACGTTTCCTTTGCGGCTAAGCGAATATCTGGTGGAAAATTATTTATTGATTCATCACTGGAATCACTCATTTTTACTAATATTTTTCTTAAAAACTATAGAAATATTTTGACATTTCTATGAAATTGAAAAAAGATTAGTTGGCGGGTACTAAACGCAAATGCTGATTGGTGGATTTCATATACGTTCTAGGATGTATATGAAATCATATCCGTTCAGTTAACCGGAATGGCCTACATTTACATTTTGTAAATTGTACAGAAAATGGATAATATACATGTGGGTGTAGAAAAACGATTTTTCTTTATATGCGGCCGAAAGTACGTATTTTCTGCTTCGCCTCGGGTATCATGGCGCGGAGTGAAGGAATCTCAA
The DNA here is from genome assembly GCA_947563755.1 of Lochmaea crataegi. NCBI lineage: Eukaryota > Metazoa > Arthropoda > Insecta > Coleoptera > Chrysomelidae > Lochmaea > Lochmaea crataegi. The sequence goes on along the minus strand of OX387422.1, from coordinate 87,067,549 downwards.
TTCTCAAGCGCGCCCCTACAAATGCATACATTTTAGACTTTCTGCCTCACGGTCAAAGCAGAAACTACGTACATATAAAGAAAAATAGTATACACTACACGGGCAAAAAGTTTGAGAACCCTGAACTGTGCGACATGATGCCCTCGGCTTCGTCTCTTAAACTTCCGGCCCTTGCAGTGTAATATACTATTTCAAAGTAAGAAGACTTAATAAGTGAATAATTATTAACAGTGATCATAGGTGCAAAGACTTGCGTTTGCGAGCTGGTGCTATTTTGTTGTACGTTTTTTTCGCGACTTGTACAGAAACTTTCAAGGTTATTCCAGCGATTATCGCAAAAGGGCGATTTTTGATATATAATACCTGGACTAATTATCCCTCCGCTAGTGATTTACGATATTAACATGCTATTTTTGGAAAGCTCTATAAAATTTGTGCTAAATACCAAATGTAATTTTTTAGGAAATTTATTAATTTTTTTCTATTTATTTTTTGCTTGGGTTAAAGTAATACGAACTGCACAAAGAATGAAAAATAGTATTTCAAAAATGATGACAAATTATGCAATTTACTAGTTTACATTTTCTTTTGCAACGGAACTGTGTATTTCATAAACACCAATTTTTTTTTAAAAGACACGTACAATTATGTTCAAAGTATACTCTCGTTGAGTACCTATTTCTATTGTTATCAGAAAAAAATAAATGTATGTAGGTACTTAATTAGTTATATAATCAATGAGCCAGAGGCGTGCAAAAAAATCGTATGCACAAATCAAATGATTGATAAATATTCTAATATGAATCTCACGACTATTACGAGATCGCATTTCAATTTAAGATGACTAAAGAGTTCAATTGCCAAATTTCACTTTCATCCTAAGTATACTTGATCATAATATTTAGTGATTCACTTATACTAAGAACTATTATAAAAATCCTGTATGTTAATAAACGTTCTCGATATATTTTATATATATTTAAAGGATTGATTGGTTCGGCACCACCAGTCAGAGGCTTCGAGTCCTCGGCACCTCAGCCTTTAGGCTTTTTGTGCTCTTGTTTGTACCGTTTATGTGAAGAAACCAGTAGTCCTTATCAGGTTCGACAGTCTTTTCACTAGGTCCTTCTTGGAGAAATCCTTCCTTGGGTGCTATAGTCCTAGAAGTCTATATCTCCATTGAGAGAGTGCTTCACATTCGAAGATAATGTGTGAGGCTGTTTCTTCCACGTTATTCTTGCACACAACGAGGGTTGTTTTTTATATTTTGCATATAGAACAAAAAACACTATTGTTTTCTCTTAAGTATTCTCCACGAAGAGAAATAATGCATTTTTGCGTTGTTTGTAACCAATTCTTGAAGCACTTACTCCTCTCGCTTGTTGGTACATTTAACATAGAGTTTTTTAAGGCGTTGACTGCATCTCCTGGGGACTGGAGCCTTTGACCACTCAGTTGGAAAGGTAAAAATGTCGTCAGGACTTAGGTCAGGACTGTATGGAAGATGGTCCAGCAATTCGATGTTTTCTTGCTTTAAAAACTCAATAGCTTTTCGAGCTGTGTGGGAACTTGCATTGTCTTGGTTGAGGATCATTTGTCGTTGGGGATTGGTTTTTCGAAACTCACCAATTACTTCTGGCCAGCCAAGCTGCACTGAAGGCACTTGATTCGATATAGATTAATTCTAAGCTAGTATGGGATTTCATTGGTGCCTTAAACGCACTTGGAGACCATTGCATGGTCATGGTAGCCTAGGTACCAAGGCACGAGAGTCATAAGGGCAACGAATTGGCGGATAAAACGGCCGGACAAGGCTAATCAATTCCATTTATTGGACCGGAACCCTTCTGCGGCGACGCAAAGTCAACAATAAATATGGCCGCAAGGAAGTGGGTGGAACAGAAATATCTAGAATGGTGGGTAATCTCAGCAGGACGGAGACAGGTGAAACAGTTCATTAGAGGGTATTCGCCAACTTTTACGGCAGACCTAATAAGTAAAGATAGGAAAAATGTTAAAGGAGATAGAAGATAATAGAATTAATACTATTATAACGCCTTACAAAGTTTTGAAAAATCTTTTTCAAAAAACAATGACCGTTTAACTAAGAAGGAACAACTACTTCTCGGGCTATATGCTCCGACAGACATTGAAATACACTTCTAAGCTAAACGGGGTAGGTATATCAGCAAGATATAACCAACCATTCTGTTTTGTAATTAGAAGGGACAAAATCACTTGTAGACCGGTTTCGGCGTATTTGCGCCCATAGAGAAATAGATAATAAGAGACCTGTTCGCGTGTAGTGTTCTGTGGCATAAAGTTACCACTAGCGCCTACCTTTGTTACAGGTATGAACTATCACTTAAGACACGGGCTTTTGGAATTTTTAAACTTTCAGGATACACGTGTAATATTCTACAATATTTGCCATTAAATGATTTTCCACTTTAATGTGTGTTTTTTGGTCTTTTAAGTTAAGTCTTAAAAGACTAAAAAATAACATTATTGTGCTAAATCATTCAGCTGCAAATATTGTATTAGGTATATTATATTATAGGGAATGATAGTAGGAGAAAAAAAAATCATTTGCAGGCGAGAAACTATTATTAATATAACATTTTTCATCAAATAAAATATCCAAAATAACGTACCAAAACAGTCAATAGAAAATAAATAATAAAACAAATCAAATACCAACATAAAAAACAGCCTTCAACAAATAATCAAATAAATCACAGTTTTAGTCTTAAGTTTAAACAAAATAGGTATCAATGAAAAAACACCACTTATTTCTATAAAAAACAGCCTTAGAGATCTAAGAATAAATAAAACAACAAAAATGTAAAGCAATTTATAATATACAAAGTACGCATGAAGAAAAATATGTGAAACTAGTTTTATCTTGACAATATTTATTAAAGGTCTATGAATTTTATAGCATGCAATGGTTTTTAAGATACCTAAGTACTGAATTTTTTTTTAACTTCTTATTGTCACACTTTTTTTGTGATTTGCTTGAGAATTTCTATATGCATGATCGTAATATTTTCTGATTATTAAGTGAATGGACAGATCAAGTATTTGACATTTATTAATTTGATCTAAATATTCAGCACAAGTCAACCAACCAAAACATACATGTTTTAATAAAAAAAATATCAACTTTTTGTATTATATTAGGAATATAGCCAAATTTAGGTAATAGGTAACATCTTTAGTAAAATAAGTTAATTTATCTTTGGTATCACTATAGTCCTTGAAAAATGTAAATGTGTTAGCTGAGGTTCTCTAAATTGGTTATTAAGTTAGCAACTCAGTTTTCAGAAGTTTTGATGAACATTTTTTTTTATTAAAAACCCTACATCCTAAATCACAATAAATTTTAAAATGGCAACGACCAAACTGAAATTTAAATAATGTTAAAAATGACAAGTTTTGTAGTGGGAGGCGGGGTTTGTTAGTTCAGTTTAGTTGCATTGGAGCGCCATGCGATACAGGTTTCGCACAGCTCCTTCTATATGTTTTAAAACCTCTCTTATTGTTTCTCTATGACTCTATGTTCCGTCCAAGAGCTAGTTCTAAGAGCATAGTCCTGGACTGGAGACAACGCTGAAATAACATCAATATATTACCCCAAGTAAAGGAAATGTTAAAAATGTGATAACAGCAGCATCATCACATCTAACCACAAACCAAAATTCTATATTGACAAAAAACCATCACGGTTTTGTAGTTATTTACTTAATATTTTTAATATTTTTCAAAACTTCGTAAGGCGTTATTTATTCCATTATCTTCGATTTATTGGTGATACGCTTCACTAAAATATGGCAATTTTACGGGAAAATGTAATTAAGTGAATAACTACAAAACCGTGATGGTTTTTTGTCTTTTTGTCAATATAGAATTTTGGTTTGTGTTTAGATGTGGGGATGTCACTGTTATCACATTTTTAACATTTCCTTTACTTAATGGTTAATATATTGATGTGACTTCAGCGTTGGCTCCAATCCAGGACTATGCTGTTAGAGCTAGCTCTTGGACAGACGCGCTTTGGTATGTAAAACCAGATGTTAAGTTTGAATCCACCAAGATGTACAACCACGTGCAGCAAATTTCAATATTCCAAATACTGGTTCAGGACCAGTGAATGCAGTTTCAGACCCTAGCTTTGCTGGGGTATCTGCCTTTTCATTGCCTATAATACCCTTGTTCCCCGGGACCCACCTAAGTGTTACTCTATTATGGTTTGCCAGGGTTAAGAGTTTTTGAAGGCAGTCCCAGACCAATCTAGATCTGATCTGAGGACATGCTGAAGATTTCAGTGCTGCCTGACTATCTGAAAGTATCAGCATCTTCTGATGTTCATTTGAAAACACGTGTCGATGGCGAAAATCTCTGCCTGGAATACGGATGCAAATGAACATCCCAACTAGCAAAATAGATCCCTGAAAGAACGAAATTATTTTATAATTATCGTATAGCGCCGCTTGAAAGAATAAAATTATTTTTTAATGCGTCTCAATACGACAATTTTATCATAAAATAGTTTTTAGGTTTTCTATAATGCTGCTGTATAGACGTTCTTACAACTCATATCATACGACAAAGAAATAGTGTAAGTATTCAAAAACAGTTCAATAGCGTACTATAAAATTCCTATAAAATAATTTTAAAACGGTGTTATACAGATTATAATACGGTTGCATAGCTATTGCATTACTTACAATAGCGACGTTAAAAGTTGTAAAGGAAGCTGTATAAATAGTTGCATTATAGTTCGTAAAGAAAAGTAATAAGATTGTTGCTTTACGCAGAAGTAAAACATTACACAATAAATATAAAAGTATTTTATAATCATCTTATAACTACAACAGTATTCTCTGTTATGAAGAGCTTATAGAATAAAACTGTAGTTTCCAGGAATAAATTTATCTCAAGTTCTGCGTTATAAAATCTATTTATATCTACATATAGCTACGAACATTAACATAACCCAATAAAAGTAGAAAAATTACGCGGGTTTTCTAGCAGGTTTCGTTTACAAAAATGAATTCGGCAATATCTGAGTGGAAACAAATAAAAAAGAGTGGTCATTTTAAAAGATCAGTTAAAAAGAAATACCATAGAATACTTCAGACTTGCAGTCTAGAAGAAACAACAATTTTAACTTCAGCTAGCAGTGATAATACTGAAGAAGAATCCAAAGGAAATGAAGACCAACATGATATGTCAAAAGATAGTGTCGACATTAATAGTGCTGATACCGACTGATACTGACGACGAAAATTTGATGCATTCTCTATCTGAAATTGAAAAGAAGATTAAAATAAAAGAACAACTTAAGATGTGGGCAACGTCTTTTAACATCAATCATTCTGCATTAAGAGAGCTTTTCGTTATATGGAACCTGGCTATTCCTAATCTTCTTCCTACATATCCAAGGACATTCATAAATACTCCCCAACAAGTTAAATTGGTAACACTTGAGAGTGGAACTTATTGGCACAATGGTCTAGAATCCAACTTAACAATTTGTTTGGAAAAATATTATCATATAGAATCTATTTCCTTAAATATAAACATGGACGGTCCTCCAATATATAAAAGTTCAAAGTGCGAATTTTGGCCCATTTTATGTAACATACACGAAATCCCAGAAGTTGAACCTCTTGTTATCGGAATCTATAGTGGCACTGGGAAACCTTCAAACAGCTATCTGCGAAATTTTGTGAGCGAGGCAAAGCAAGTGCTTAAAAATGGAATTATTGTTGAGCGCCACAAAAAGATAATTCAAGTAAAAATTCGATGTTTTATTGGAGACTCGATGAATACACTGGTATATAAACAAATCCAATAATTTGAGGTTAGTTCACGCTTGGAAAGAATCTGTATACAGAAGTTATTGGAAACACAATATAACTAAATAATTGTTTACTTCGTCTTACCGCACGCATGTTAAGCGATACTTCTGTTCTATTATGTAGTTTGCCAACGCGCTATAGGATAACACGGAAATCTAAGTGTTGCAGTGTTGCTAGCTTGGGCAGTTAGTAGTTATACCAAAGAATACACCACTTAACAAGAAGCGAAGCTTCCGATCATTTTTTGCATGCGCATGTCTGAAAATCGCCATTTTTATAATAAGATACTTGTCATACTTCACCTTGGACAACAAACTTGTTTACAGAAACTATTTTTGTGAATAATTTTTACTTTGTCTCTTGTTTTGAAAAATATTATTTATGGAAAGTAAAGTACTTACTGATAATTAATCGAAGCTATGGGAAGAATAACTTGTGATGTTCGGGGATGTCACTCAGGAACAGGAGAAGGTATATCTATGTTAGGATTTCCGAAAGACCCTGTTAGGTAAGCGTTTCAGTTATTCTTTAAAATTTATATTGATATTACCACAGAATACACCAACTAAGGTGTATTCTGTGATATTACACTGAATTGAATAGAAATTTCATGGGGTGAGTAGTTTTTGTGATAGGTTAATAATTGTTGTGTTGACTTATTCTATCTACCTAACAATATACATATTATATTAGCAAAGAATACACCAGCAAATATTTGTTTACTCTTTAATATTAGCATATGCCTTACCTATTGTCTTAACATAAAAATGTTTTAGATCCCAGTTATGGTTACAGGCTTGTAATCGTGATGATTTGTCTGGAAAGAGGACAGTTCAACTTCAAATTACAAGTTGTGTGAACCACATTTTGAAGATAAATTTATTACCAAAGGTGGAAGCTCTAAGAGATTGTTCGAGTTACCTGTACCTACGAAATTTCTAGGACTAAAACGACACAGTCATGTTTCGATAAATGATCCCCACTCTGGTAAATATTAAGTTTGATTATTTATTGATGTCTTTAATTGTTGTTCACAATTATAATGAGATTACTTAGTGGCAGTATCAACTCTTACTTAGTTATATATCAGTTACAACAATGAATAACATTATAATTGCAGATAAGATACCTTCATCTGAACCAGGACCTTCCTCATGCCTTTGCCATTATTGGGTAAATATTTTAATTATTCAGATACATCTGTAAATGTAATGCATAAAACCGTATAATTTCTTATAAAATCTACATGATTTTTGTTTACAATGATACTCATTAGTAGTTCACTACAACAATTAATAATATTATAATTGCAGATAACATACCGTCACCTGAACCAGGACCTTCCTCATGTCGAGCAGAACATTTCCCTAGCTCTCTAGCTTTGCCAGTATTGGGTAAATATTTTAATTGTTCAGATACATCTGTATATGTAATGCATAATACCATATAGTTTCTTATAAAATCCACATGATTTTTGTTTACCCTGATACTGATTAGTAGTTCACTACAACAATTAATAACATTATAATTGCAGATATCATACCGTCGAGCAGAACATTTCCCTAGCTGACAAGCTTTGCCATTATTGGGTAAATATTTTAATTGTTCAAATACATCTGTATGTAATGCATAAAAACGTAGTTTCTTATATTTTTGTTACAATGATACTCATTGGTAGTTCACTATATATATTTTTTAGATAATGAATCTGTTCAAATGGAAGTTGGTGCTGAAGATGTCACGTTTACTTTAGAAGTGTAATTCAATGTATGTCGGTGCATATAGCCTGGGAAGTAGTTGTTGCTTCTTAGTTGAACGGTTACTGTTTTTGAAAAATATTTTTCAAATCTTTGATGTAAAGCGGTAGAATAATATATTTATTCTTCGATATCTATAAATAAAAATCGCTATTATTACATTTGTTTTAATATCTTTCCTACCCAACTTACTGATCCTTTGATACATATTTCCATATAATATATTTTAGAACTCTTCTTAAACATCCCTACCCTAGAGATTCGCCGAAAGCAAAGAGATCTAATACTGCTTTTCAATATAATAAATGGAATATGTAATGGTCCCGAGCTTAAAAATAATTGGAATTAACAGCATAGCTCGTTCTTTAGCGTTGATAATATGTACTTAAAAACTGAAACACTGCATGATTTTACCAATTAAAAGTGTACTGCAGAATTCTGTATATGAATATAATAGGTGTTTGTTAATTTTACTGCCCAACTTGAAATAAATATAATACCTACGTAAGTGGTGGGTGCAGAGATTTGACTGTCAAGTAATATTCCCTCAAAACAAACAATTTGAAGTAGTCTTGCAGATGTCAGTACGTAAATCGGTAAATAATCATACAAAAAATAATTGAAGTATGTACTCAATGCTTAAATTACGAGTTTTTTTTCTGCGTGTAACTAGGTACGAATTACATCGCCAATATTTAATAATTTGATCATTTTTCTCAGTGTATTTACTAAGTTATCTGTCAACGTCGGTCTCTCAAGGTCATAAATTTTGGTTACCAAAACATCAAAGAAAATGCGTCGGGCTTCGCTTCTTGTTGGTTGGTGTATTCTTTGGTTATACCAACATACATAAAATTAGTAGCAATAAATAGGTAGACTACATCTTGTAGTTCCAGATGTTCTAAATGCACCTACAATGTATGTTTTGCAATTCAATAATGAAAAGTCATCTATTGTCATAAGTGGCTCATTGTAACAGTTAATTAGTGCTAAAGGGAGTTTCGTCATAGAAACAAACACAATATTGCGACAGATCCCTTTATTTTTACTAAGAAAACAACTTTTTTTAAATAATAACTGAATAATTATTGCCAAAAATCTTGTGTACCTACACTTTATGCAAAACAGTGACGTGTATTTTTTGCACACAATGTGTTAGACCACTCACTATACTCGTGGTCCAATCCTCATCCTTTATTAGAATATCTACCTATTTTTTCTGTAAAAAAATCAAAATGCCGTGGGAAAATATTTTATATGTATTATTAAATCTGGCAACAGTCAAAAGACTCCTGAGACTGTCAAAAACAATTTTAAAGCGCTGCATTAACAACATAATAAAACTAATATCGTATACAGCTCAGAAGAAAACAGAATTATTGTATAAGGTTTATAATTTGTATTACCTAGATACGCCATATTTATTTGTTCAGAAACCGACGCCATTGTGAAAAAATCATATAGAAACGTAAAAAGGTGAAATAAAAATAGCTTTTTTAAGAAATATAGATTTTTTTCCGCTTTTACTACAGCCACAATACATGTTTCGTTTTAAGTTGAAAATTCAACAAATAAAACATTATTTTTTAATAATACCAATAAAATGTATGCTAAACTGAGGCGCTTTAATTTTTTATCAAAAAAATATATATGTATTGTCAGAAAAATTAGCTGCGCGAATAAATTTGGCCCCTGGAGTAGCGATATAGAGGTCTTCAATATTTTCAATATGATCAACAACAGATACAATAACTCCATCACCCGCCGCCATAATAATGCCTGATAATAATTGGATCTTACTGTCATGACACAACGCAAACGTTTACACATACCTGATGAAATATTCTTGTGATAATTCTATTCCGAATTTAAACAGTAGAAAACAAAATTATTGTATTAGCGATTCTGTCTGCATTATAAAATACTTTCTTAGTAGTTCTATAAATGTTCGTTAAATACTCTTATAAATAGTTTTATAGCAGTTCCCAAATAGTTTTGTAAATGCATTGTATAAGTAATCTTGAAGACATACTTATAGGACAGTTATATAATCATCATATTGATTATCCAATAACGGTTGTGTAGTTTACTAAAGGATGTCCTAGAAGAACTGAATTATTGCATAAACTGGGGCCCTTTTGGTTGTAAAGACATTGTATAGTGGTTTTTAGCAATTCTTACAGCCTTTATAAAATTAGTTTTGCTAGTTGGGATATCATCAAGTTTAAAAAAAGTATTTGTTTTGTTTAGTTTTATAGTCTATTTCAGAAAGGTATAGAGTAATAAAATGGGGAATTCCGTCCACTTCGGCTCAATTTCGGTGTCGGCCATAGGCGTAGGTCTGGAAATAGTATTGTTTGTAATATTAAAATTTCAAGTAATTGCGTAAGAAAATTAGGAAAAGTATGTTTTCTGGCCTGAAGTGTCAATATCGAAATATTGTGTAGGGGGATTACTTAGGTAGTAGATTATACAGTTACGTTTTGCGTTTAACAGGTACCGTTTAACCTTCTATTAGTGCCTCTGCCTAATTCCTACCCTGTTTCAGATTCGGCTCAACCATGCGCCGCAAGGTGCCTTACCCAAAATTTTTAGACCTTTATAAGTATATTTGTTTAGTTTAACGCATCAGTATTTGCTGTTAAGCCGTAAATAGTGTTCACAGTATTATAAGATTAGTAATAAAATGGCGACATTTACACCAACGAAAAGATGTTCCAATAATTCTCCACTATCAGTGAATGAAAAACTTATTATTTTAAATGTACACGATTGCATAAAATACGATTACCCGAAATTTACTGTACAAGAAACTGTCGACCGATGTTCCCGAATGACTGGAGTAGGAAAGTCCACCGTTTTTAAATTATTGCGGGGGAGAAAGATAGCAGTCCAAGTGGAGCCTCCCAATAAAAGTCCAGGCAGACCAGTAAAAGTCCTTGATGAAGACACCAAAAGTGTAATTCTAAGAAAAGTTCACTCTTCTTATTTTAAAAAAGAAATACCCACCCTAGATAAGATTTTAATGGAGCTTGGCCAGGATGACAGTATTCCGTTGATAACTAAAAAACTTTTATGGACCACTTTGAGAAATATGGATTTTGCCTGGGAAAAGCATAACCGTAAAGCACTTTTACTGGAAAGCGATGAAATTGTTTGCTGGCGACGAAAATACTTAAGAAGTATAAAGCAGTACAGAACAGAGCAGAAGAAAATCTTTTATCTTGATGAGACGTGGGTTATACACTACCAAAAATGTGGCAAGACAAAAATATAACCAGTGCTCGCCAAGCTTTCATGGAAGGCCTCTCAACGGGTAATAAGGTGCCTTCAGGTAAAGGGAAAATACTAATAATCGTCCAAATTGGAAGCGAAGAGGGATTTTTAAAAGAAGGTTTGCCAACCTTTTAGTCGTGCCATACGGGAGATCACTACGAGGACATGGATTCGGATGTTTTTGAAGACTATTTTGGTGAAATGATAAAATATCTTCCGGCTGATTCAGTAGTAGTTATGGATAACGTGAGTTATCATTCTCGACGAACTGGCGAAAAGCAGTCCAGCATGTCATTAAAGAAGAGGAGAAAATGTGGGATCTTGACTACTTGATCGATCGGACCGTCGACCCGTTAATTATAACGTCAAGAGGAGATGACAGTTCCTCAGATGACGAAGAATATTTTGATTTTTTATAATTTAATTTCTGTATAATGTATTTTTTGTATAATGTTCAATAAAAAATAAGTGTACCTAATACTATGTACATAATGCCTAATTTTTATTCTGTTAAAATAAAATTCTTTCCTTTTTACGAGTATCCTACCGGCACGCCTTTGGCACACTATTTTCAGTGTTTGTGAATGGATAACAATAGGCTAAACCCATATATTGACCCCAACCCGGCTGGTACTACCTGCACTTGATAAAAAGAAAGAATTTTACAATGAAATCAATGCCAAACTATAAAGTGGCTTAAATATTCGTTGGGTCACTCTGTGCTCCCTTTGCATACCTAATGAGGTTTTATTACTCTATACCTTTCTGAAATAAACTATAAACATGAAATTTTTTTGAATTTAGTTGTATAATTTAACATGTTTATGTATTTTTTTAAACTTTCATTTAGCAAAATTGACCATCTACATCAGTGAATGATGATTATCAAGCACGAACCATTAAGTTTGTTTCTGAGGTTTCATTTATTTCCGTTTTTTTAATATCGTGTATAACCTGTAATGTTTATTTTTGTTGGAAATAAATTGTTATTATTATTATTAAATAATACCTACACATTTATAACGTGAATATAAAGTGAAATTTGTATATGAATATTAAATGTTGTCTCCGCTTCTGGTTTCTAATGTGAAGGGTGTCGTAAGACATTTAACTGGCCAAGGTCTATGTTACACAATTTCTTGGATAAATATGTAAATTTAATTGTTTTTCTGTCTTACATTTTAGTCGTGTTAGAATAAAATACTAAATAAACTATTACGTAGTTGAGCTAAAAACATTATAAATGTTGTTTAAAAATATACCTGGGAACTATTAAACATTTTCTTTATAACTTTTATTTAGTAGGGGAGAAGAAAAAGACTCTGTAACGATTCTTTTTTTTAAACTAAATTTGGCTGGTTTTGTAATAGAACCAAGAATAATAATATAATACTAGTCTTATTGTTTCAATAATGGTTTTACCAAAATATCCTGTAACTTCTGAACTTCCTTGTTGAATTTCGTTTCAGGATTCTGTGATAAAAAAACGTAACTTTGCGTTTATTTTGCTTTCTCATCCATTGTATTTTCCAAATCTGGACCCGAAGGACTTTTTGATGTTCGTAAATCTCAAAACAATGCTATAGAGAAAAATATGTGGCACAAATATATTTAATTATATTCATTATTATTATCGTAAACTTCGAAAAATTAGATTAGCTAACGTTCAAAAGTTGGTGAAGAAAGTGAAAAAATATTATTAGTGGTTAGTTTTGGTAATATTTTTTATTGGTTCAAAGTTTTACACTGAACCAACATTAACGTTACTCAATTTGAAAACTTTTTGGGTCAATACCTTTAATTTAATTGTAAATTGCAGTAAGAATTCTTAATGTTTGCTGATAACTCAAATAATTATTTTAAACAAGAAAATGTATTGATGTGACATCTGTACACAAACTATAGAACTTTGATCTAATTCACAGAAGAAATTTCTCTCTAAACCTACCTCGAAAGATTAAGTGTGTTAACCAACGGATAGATGGCTGTAACGTATGGTAACCATTTTCTGCCCACAGTCACTGTTTCACACAAATAAAATTTTTTTTCCAAATTATTATGCTGTTAACAAAATTTGGAATAGTTTTAATTTAAACATTTCAATTATTTCATGTTATAAGGCTTCAGAAGAAAAATATAAACTATATATATAAATATATATATATATATATAACTCGAAAAATTTCCAATATTTCAATATGGAATATTTTTTCATGGATTGTGACTATCAAAGCTACCTTCTACTAAATTTTCATTAAAATCGAACATTTTTTAACGAAATCAAAAATAAAAAACGAAAAATGCAGTTTTTTGCGTTTTTCGAGCTGATTTTGAGGTTATGTGGAAAAGTCACTAATGAAAGAGTTGTAGATATTCTCAAGATCTACAACTTTTATGATCAACTTTTTATTCTAGGAACTCAACTTTGGCCGGAAATCGCAATAATGTCTTTTTCCACCCCCCCCCAAAAAAGTGTTCTTTACCGAAAAAACGTCATAACTCGAAAAATTCACAATATTTCAATTTGAAATTTTTTTTCATGGTTTGTGACTATCATCTTTTAAGGAAACTAATAATAAATAACGAAAAATGCAGTTTTTTTACGTTTTTCGAGCTAATTTCGAAGTTATGTGGAAAAGTCTCCAATTAAAAAGTTGTAGATTTTTCCAAGATCTACAACTTTTATCATCAACTTTTTTCTCTAGAACCTCAACTTTAGCCGGAAATCGTCGCAATAATATTAATCTTTTTCCACCCCCCCCCCCCAAAGTTTTTTACCGAAAAAACGTCAAAATTTCTCGGATCGTTAACGTATCGATACATTAATATTCGATATTCTACTGTATCGATACTTTACGTTCCGATCCGTATCGATACCTAATATCGATACTTTCTAGTGTATCGCGCAACCCTAGTTTTTGTGAACCTAATAAAGAACACAGCATAACCCCTAACCCCACATAGCAGTGCAACTTACATGCTATCAAGACGAGATTATATTACAGCTAGCGCCACAAGTGACCTGCCGGTCGAAACTCTTGATATAAAGCGGGACGTTTAAATTTTATACCTATTTTGAATAGAATTAATTTATATAGTGTGCTTATTTGAAAAGGAACAACCCTTAATATTTCAGAAATGCGACATATTAGTTATTTCTTGTTAACAGTTGTGTTTTTACTTTATTTGTAAATTTTTTATTCTTTAAAGAGTCTTTTTGTCATAACATAATACGGGAGCACACGAAAAGTTGTAAGAGAGCCAATTTTAGACAACGATTAAATAACAATGGAAGGCTGAAATCAAAGGCAAAAGAAAATTATCTCCAGTGATGATGAGCCTGACGTTAAAAGTGCCCCCCTCAAGTTAAAAGTTGACGTGTTTCGGCATTTCTTTCTAATATGTCGCATTTATGAAATATTAAGGGTGGGTCCTTTTCAAATGAACACAGTATATATTTTTCCCATAGATTACGTTTTCCGAGAATGTATGAAAAAGTAGTCACAATAGCCATAGGCGTGTAACGGTAAAAATAATAGCAATGCTAAATAGTATATATTACTAGGAGTAGAAGGCACTAATATTATGTTGAGCTCAGAAGGTAAGCCAAGTGATGTAATTTAAGTGAAACACAAATAATGAAGCCTTCTTCCCTGAATATTATAATATAAACATTTAAATTTTCAAAATTGACAAGTCAAATTATATAAGTATTGAAATGACAGTTCCTGCTTACTCGATTACAACTCCAATAATAAGACGTTAATATGGTTTCTTATTATGGTACTAGTAAAATAATAGATGATTTCTAAGGCCTGTGTTGCCAAAAGTAATATAGTTTTCATCATACACTTGAAAAAATACATATTTATCAATTATTTTACTTTGTATTATACAGTGAATTTCCGAATATTACTTTTTAAACACAAATACTCATAAACATAATCGTTTAATATACCTATTGGATGGGAAAATGGTCAGAAAAACACTTTGCAGGATTGAAATAGATTTATTTAATATCTAAATCATTCATTTTTTTTGGTAACGTTTTTTTCTAATAATAAACTTATTATGTGCCAATAACTTTATTGGATCTATCAATGATACATCATTCTTTTTTTGGCTCTTCATACAAGTAGAAACGCTGAAGCTTTTCCATCACGTGACTGTTACGTCAGCAATATTGTTCATATGAATTAAATCAAAACTTGTGTCAACTCAATAGGAATAATCGTTATGACTAATATTCGGCCTTTTACGAATTGGTAATTAAACAAGAAATTTAAGTTTTTTAATTGTAAGTATTTATTTTATTAATATGGTTAACATCAACATATTTATTGAAACTATCGATATACTGGGTGAATAAGTTACAAAATCCAAAATTAATATTTGTCTTGAAAATACACTATCACGAATAAGAAAGCCTCTTTTTTGGATAGCAATATTTGTTCATTCTATTAATGCTCTTCTGTTGTCTTCCTTTTTATATTTAAATCCCAAATGTTTCGATAACACCAATAAAGAGGTATTTCCAACAGAAAGAATTTCCTTATTTTTTAGTTCGTCATTTATGGTTTTCACAGTAACATGTTTCCCTAAAAAAATAACAACTTTAATATTATCATTATCTCAAACAATACAAAAGATTTTTTTATATTTACTTCATACTAAAGTTGAACACAAATTTTTGATATTCAGATTTTTTAATTATTTGTACCAAATAATGTATAAAGCAACCCCGTATATGTGACATCAAATAATTCAAATTAGAAAACTAAATTGTGAAAGCACAATCTACACTCAGTCCTAACAAATTGGTAAACATTTATGGACAGTACTCAACTTAGAAATCAGCACATGTAGAAGCTATAATTTATCACACGTTAAATTACTATAAGCTGCTGGTGAAAAATCTCACTGTATAGATAATACTACATGCACTATGATGTTGTAATCTCAACTATGATCTCACTTCTCTTTTATTTAAAGTGTAAGCTGACTTCAATCTATGGGTTAAGAATAATATAAGGTGTTGTATCATTGTATAAAGCCTATCTTTATACAATGGTTGTATTATTGTTTCACATGTTTGTTAACTTACTTTGTTCATACATGTTATTATATAAGGTATTCCGTACTGCCATTTTGGTTCCCTCCGGTAAATCCTCTGTTTTAAGTTTTAATCGTGGTGTTTGACTGAGTGACGGTGGGAAAGTAGGAATGTTTTCCTTACTTTTTTTAAGGGAACCGTTTTCACAGATATTTTCAGACTAGTTGCCACTCTCTGAAATATAATATTAAATAGAAATGTCCTTAAATAGATGTTAACTTTAGTATAATCTCCTCCTGAACCGATCAAATAGGTTGAAAGGGTCCGCCGTTGTTTTTTTCCATCTAAAAATATTCAATCAAGTTTATAACAAACTCCTGTGCTCGTGAATTAAGCCATTTTCCAGGCATTTTCTGAAAATAACTATTGGTTAATATACCGTTACAAGTACAATCAGACACTTGATTCATGCAAATTTGAAAATTCTACAGAGATTTACAAATTGTAGAGAATTATAAATACTATTTACCACCAATAAGTAGTAAAATAAGCATTGTAATACTCCGGTCTCACGGTATTTTAGGTGTTATGAAATGTCAAAAGTTTACAAGTTGATAATGTATTATATTCGTACTTACCAATGTTAAATGGAATAAAAATCAAATTAGTTCTTACAAGGACTGATTTTAACAATAAATATACTTTTAATCGAAAAATTCGCTAAAAACAAGACTAATAATCAAAACATACATAACCTCAAATACGGTAATGTCAAATTCAACTTTTAGTACGATCAGTTATTCACGTTACGTCAATTATATCGTTGTCTTTTTTTACGATTACTACGGCAAATTTAAAGAAACTATTACGTATGTCTTGTAGTTAGTCTTGTGAAGAAGACAATCGATCGTAGGTTGTTATGTTTGATTTACATTGATAGAAGAAGATAGAATGTAGAAAATATGTGTTGCATAAATCGTAGATTGGATCACGTGATGGAAAAGCTTCACCGTTTCTACTGTATATAATGCAAATTTTTCATCTTTCCCCCTAGCTATTAAATTAATTTTCTTGCACCAGAAAAATAAACAAAACCTAACAATAAATTTACAGAGTTTTAAGCCAATGTCTGAATGTTGTGCACAATAAATTGGTGTAAAATTTAAATCTTTTGTCAAGTGTGTGGTTAATATCTTAGAAATATTAGAGTAATGACACACCCTTGGAATAATATACAGAAGTCTTGAGACTGATTGACAAACCAAATACGTAACAAAATTACCAGGTTTTGTTAATTGAGAACTTGTATATTGTCTTGCTTCCACAAAATCAAGATCAGTAGAATTGTGCCTAAATAAAAAATTTGAAATACAATTTTTACAGGTCACTTTTTTAAGAATTTTTGTAGTCACATATCGTGCAATGTAAGTGACAGTACACTTTCCTACTCGGGACCGTTTATAATTTAAAATGTGTGCAGGTAAAGTTAACTGTGGGTTCTCAATTTCCAAAACTGGTGTACATTCTTCTACTTCTCCTGTTAATAAATCTTTGAAATTATCTAAAACCCCCTCATGCAAATCTTCTTCACAATTTGCCCCAGGTGAGTGAGTTGACAAAAAATTATTAACAACAAGAGCTTTGAATGTTGATATAAAATTTGTTACATTTGGTGAATTGTCTTTAAAATTATAACTTCTTATTATTCCAAAAAAATGTTCCGGTGAATCTTGTTGAAAAACTCTCAATAATAAAAAATCGTTTTTGCCTCTCAACAGAGTTTGCTTAAGATGCAGAAATGCCTTTATTGTCCATTTTAAGTTATTCAATGAAGGTACTGACATAAAAGTTTGGTGGTTTTTGCTGAAATACTGCATCTTATTTATAAAATTCAAGGAATCCTTCCAAAATTCCATAGGGCTAGAATTATTTGTGAGAGCCCCCTTCAATGGATTTCTCACAGGAGCTGTACTTTGGCTTGAATTAAGACTGTCAAATAATTTGTCCAGGAATAAAATTAATGTGGCAGTTTCTTTCGCTTCTGGAGCCAAATTAACGTCAGCTTCTGAAAATAAATTCATTATTTAGTACTGCAGTTCAAAGTTCAAATTTTGGAAACCTATCATTTGTACCATAGTCTTCTAGACCTTCAATGTTATAATTTTTTTGATTGTAGCTAAGGTGTGTTGTTATATAAATTTCATCAAATATTAAAATGCACTGTCGATCTTTGTTTTTCATTTTATCCACATTATATTTCAAACTATCGAATAATATTTTGTTAAAACCTGGATTTATTGGAATTTTGCGTAATAAATTTGATAATGTACGCCTAGAGGGCAATGAAAATATTTTGGAAAGTAATTTATACCCCTTTCCACTGCCTTTCAACAAAGTTTATGCTAAAATTTTTTCTTCCAATGTATATCGCCAACCTCTTGGATGCTGAGATTGAGTACGAATTTGAGCCATAATGAATACATATGTCAATGGATTCACATGCTTCATTAGCCTTTGGAAATTAGAAGAATTTTCGTATTTCTTTGCCAGTGAAAGTCTTCTTTTAAAGGACAATTTCTTGGAGCTTTGTTTTGAGAGTCTTTTGTGATTTTCTACAAGTTTTTTATATAGTTTTCTTGCTTTTGGTGTTAATTCATTTTGCCTGGTTACTTCCACAGATCTTAAAAAATGTCGTCGATGTGAGGGACCTACAAATAAAAATAATATAATAAAATATGTAAGTTGAAAAATGTTTACTAATTACTATGTCATATATAGTGAAACTATATTTATGAGCTGTAGAAAATAATAAAAAAATAATTTATGAACTTACGTTTATTAATAACACAAACATTTCCTCCCCTCCTGGGTGTGGTTGGTCTATCACTTATATTTAGAACTGGATTGTCTTCAATTGCACATTCATTTTGCTTAGAAGTAGATGCTATATTAGTTATTTCTGCATTTTCAGTTTCAACAATGTTTTCGGTCTCTTCTAAAGATCCTAAAAATAATCATGACATTCGTCCAGTTTTTAAAAGAAACAATAACTTAAGAAATAAAAAAGTGTATAAATTTACTTTATTGTGATAAATGCCTGCCTACTATTTCTATAATGACCACTTATTATGAAGCCATCGAAAGTGAGAATGTACAATAGGGTATAAATTACAAATAAAATTGGTATATTACCTGATGGTAAAAATAAACTTGGAATAGAGGTGTTCGTTTCAATCCCCTTTTTCCTATTACTTTATCATCATCTCCAAAGTGTCTTCGCCGCATACTCTATAATTTTTATAAATAGTTTCTGGTAACAAACTATCAAATTTACTGTTCTTTATTACGTTTAACCACTCACGAAAAACTGTTATTTCATCGGTTTTAGGATTTGGAAAGCGGTATTGACTACTGGTACAGTCCCCGCATCCTGGAACACTATACTGTATCCATCGAACAAACAGAGCGACCCAAACAACGATAGATGCGTGATCACCATGCGCCTTTGCATCTATTGGCTAAAATAAATATGCCTCCATGCGCTGGCCAATCGGATTTAACTGCAATCGGCCGGCAGAATTCATTGTCCATACAGAGTTGGAGAGATCACGTGCACTATGCATGATACTGTTTTGGAACACTCCGTTGCTTGGATGGACAGAGTATACATATCTTTTTGTTTTTTTTAATAATGGCTTCTCTTCTTCTTCTCTATTTTGGCCTCCACCTAAACAGTATTTGGCCAGCGCTGGTTTTCGCTTTGATTTATTTTAAACCAAAGCTTATAATTTTCATGTTCCTCTTTTGATGACTTATTTTTTTTCCCCGATTCTTCTGTTCTTCTTGTGAGCTAGACATGTTAAAAAGAGACAATCACAACAAAGGTTAAAACTCTTCTCGCTCAGGGGCAACGGCCGAGCATTACACACATTTTGGGATATTGCCTCGGATATGAAATATTAGGATCAGGTTCTTGATAGGAAAGATTTTATTTTGACTTATTTCCATATTTAGTTTTAAATGTGTATGTGCATTATATTTTTTAATTATTTTATTTTATTTTTTTTTCCCTTTATATCTCAATTTTGAATATTTTGATAAATTTCATGATTAGATTTATAATATTGTAGTTTTCTCTGTTTAAAATGTTAGATAATGTGATTGGTGTAGATATTTTTAGTTCAGTTGGCTTGTTATATAAATCAAATTTGGGGGTTCGATTTATGGGGCATCCGAAAAAAATGTGGTTTAGATCTTCCATTTGTCCACAGATACAATATGGATCCGTAGCACATCCTATTCTAAATAAATGTTTTTTGTTGCGGCAGTGGCCCGTTCTGAGTCTGCTTATTATTGTTAGATGTCTTTTATCTATAAATGGGATTTTGTAGAAGAACGGTGTTTTCGGGAACTCGTTTTGAATCGAATTGTACCATTTTCCTTTGTTTGCAAATGAGTTTTTCCAGTATTCGTTGCGTTCTGTTTTAATTTGTTCTTTAAAATGTATATAGATGTCTTCTTTATCTATCTTAAATTTTTTGGCAGGTACATTAAGATTTCTTCCGATTTGCGCAAGTTGATCAGCAATTTCGTTCCCTATGACGCTATGATCGCTATTGCACCGCCTTCGAAAAAAATCAATTGTAATTTTTTGACCAACTCTGTTTTATTCTCTGAAAAATTAAGATTGTTAACAACAAGAGTATTATTGAAATTTATAACCTACGGTCTACAAGACGACTATTTGCTGCACAACATAAAACCAATGGTTTCTGTCAAGATAGCTTTTGAAAAAATTCTGATATCATTTTGAGTTTCATTACATGCACTCTCCATTCTAAATCTTCCGCCTATTGCTCTGCATGTTAAGGCAGAAGCGAGAATGGCTGCATACAGGCTGGAATATAATGGAAATTGACACGAAGGAATCAACACCCATAGTCATTCCAGAATCACATATGTTATCACACAGTTGAACTTAAGGCTAGAGAAGTATTATTTTGCTGACTTGAGCTGATGCCATATAAGTTCAATTTGGTTCCTGCGTGAATTATCGGAACTAGTTTTCCTTTATTAAACGGCGTATTAGTTTGGCACCAGTCAGATGAGTCTATACCCAACTTTTGTTTGGAATATCGTGTTTATCGAACCAAGTTCCATCCAAATACACTACTGTTCCTCCATATTCCCTAAATTCATTTATTGCCAATAAATATTCAGTTCTCCACTTTTTAAAGCGCACAGATTCCATTGTTTTTCTGCTACTAGTGAGTTTTTTAAATTCAAATCCGTTTTGTAGAAGAGACTTCCTTGCAAGTCTATTTGCAACACTGGATACCAGTTTCATTCTCTTTAAGTCGTTGACAGCAATAATGAAGAGCCCACTCTTATTAAAATGCCAAACTATTTCATTATATATTTTAATCCGGACCTCGGAATCTTTGAAGAGACACTCACTTTTATTGCTTATCTATATTTCGAACAATAAGTAATAATTATGGATCATTGGCTTATATTGATTTATGACCTTCTTGGATCTCTGGTCGTACTTTACCTTTAATTACTTCTAGGTAAAACTGAGCCGGCTTCTCTTTATATGAGAGCCGTAAGTGCTGATCGATTGAGATGTCATTGGTTAGGAAACCGTTACGCGTATCTTTGTTTGGTAGCACGAGTATTACATTGCAACTCACCAAAGATCAAATGCATACCAGCATAGTCTTAATAGGAATAATTAGCCAATTTGATAAAAAAATTAGAATTAATAATAACTATTTAACTTCAAAGCGATTCTTGTAAATTTGTTAAAGCCAATTAGGTACTGTAAAAATCGTTCAGTAATCATATATTGGATGTCAAAAATACAAAAAATTGAAATTGATTTTTCTCGAAAATGTTTATCGAAAAAGCAAAAACAAAGATAATAGAAAAAGAAAATGCTTACCGACATGAAAATGAATACAATTGCAAATATCGAATTCATCTTGAGTAGTATTAAAAAAAACGAAAATATTCAGTTATATAGTGAAAATCAAAATAAGAGAACGGAAATGCGTGTTAGGTTATAATCGATGATTTTATTTAAAAATGGAAATGTGTGTTAAGTTGTAAATTGCGATATTAATTATGAATATTATCAATAATGCAGCGTAAAGTTCATTTTACAAAGTATAATTATTTGTTGGATAATTGTTAATGGGGTGTTAAACCGATAACCGGCTTTTGGTATTTTATTGAAGTATATTAGTACTACTTTGCAAAAATTGATTGAAACATTTTTTAAACCGAATATTTTAGGAGAAAACTGGCAATTAAGAATTCCTAAATGTTTACAACTTTCACTACAGATACGTCACGCACTTAAAGATGAAGCTAGCCACTTTCTGATTTAGATGTCTTATGAACAAATAGCCAGTTACAAAAAGGCCATTTGAATTTGAAATTTCAAGAAATGTCAAAGTCTATAATATATATATGAGTGTTTTGTTTTTGTTTGCAGTTTATACGAGCTTGACGTTTCAATATTAAAAAAAAGCATTGTGTTAATATTTTTTTAGTTAGTTTTTCTCCACAATTTTTCAAGTTGGAATAATGCCAAAATCATATAAATCTTGTTTTGAATCATACTGCACGAACACAACAGTTACAACGCCTCGTAAAAAGTTTGTAACTGTGTCTGCAGTAGAAGTTAGACGAAAATTGTGGTTTGAGGCTGCTAGAAGGAAATATAAACTGACTAAAACTAGTTTCTACAGCTGTGAAGATCATTTTGATTTTTTGTAATTATATATATGTGTGTGTAGAAAGTATCGATATATTTAAATATGTTTCATTTTCAGTTTGAAAGTGACATGGAAAATTGTGTTAAACACTCGCGTTTTTAATTGGCCAGAATCTTCTTCAATCAAAAAGCTAAAATTAGGTGACTTGGTAGTCCAAAATCAACCTGTTTTAACAGAATTGGTACTCAAACCTCCTGGGGAATAATCAATCAATACCAACAAACAAGTCCCTTAGAGGTAAAAAGTGTTGCTGTTAGTTGTCGGTTAACATCTCAGAACACTGTTAAATTGGATACTTTAGATCTGACTATTACAAAAGAAGCAACTACCTCACCAATGAAAAATAAATTTTTAAAGGTAGAAGATATCACATCAGCAGAGGCAACAACTGAAACTGTACCCCCAAGCAGTGATTTTGTGTCTCTAACTGACATAAGTGAATCAAAAGACGAACAGTTGCAGAATACAATCACTCTCGTTGAGAAATATCCGAAGAGATATATCAGTGTCCCTAAAGTGTGATATGACATTTTAATAAACTTACTTGGTAAAAATAATTTAAATAAAGAACATGTTATAATATGCCTAATGAAAATCAAATTATATGATGCATTTGCAAGATTAACAGATCAATTTTCATTATCAGTAAATGGGAGTTTTAAAAATATTCAAAACAAACATTTATAAAATTGAACATTATATATGAATACATTAATAATATTTTTGCCTTCTGAAAGCCAAATAAAAATCATTTGCCCATTCCATTTAGAACAAAATATAATAATGTGCAATCCATTATAGATTGTTTTGAAATAGAAATTCAGAAGCCTACTAATCCTATGCACCAGGCATTGACTTGGTCACAATACAAAAAATGTAACACAGTCAAATATATCTCATATCTTGTACCCCTGATGGATTTGTAAATTTTGTATCAACAGGCTATGGTGGACGCATTACTGATACAACATTAACACAAGAGTGTGGCGATTTAAATTGCCTACCTGACAATGCTGTGGTAATGGCAGATCGTGGTTTTAAAGAGATTGAATCCTTGTTACAATCAAAAGATTGTAAGCTCTTAAGACCCCAAGTGTGAGTAGTTCAATAAAACCTTCAATGCACGAGGTAATGAAAACGAAAGTTATAGCGAGTTTGAGAATTCATATTGAAAGGGTAATTAGTAAATTAAGAGAATTTGCTCTTTTAAAACCACCCTTCTGTTATTGACCATAATTTATTACATCATACAGATGCTCTTGTTTCCATAACCTGTGCATTAATAAACTTGCAATCTCCATTAATTAAATCATTAAATTTTAAGGAAATTTGTACTTCGTTATCTATTTTTCTCTGAATATAAATTATAAGTGAATTTGTTAAGTTTAATGTTTTTAGTGATTTTGAATTTAGTCTGTACTACTATCTATAACATATAATTTAAAGTCGTTTTTCTGTATGCCCGATACTTAACATCTATCTGAAGCCAGAATGGGTTGCAAAGATGCCAAATAAAAAGTATACTTTCCAAATTCATCAAATACCTAGTAAAAAATGTTTATTTTTAGGGATTTACTCTTAGTGAAACTTGATCTGATACATGTACTTGTAAATGTTATCATATATTTGTATCTCTATCTATTGAATTACAGTTAATAGATTAAGGAAATCCTAGAAATTAAGATACTTCAACTTTTCATAATAATTATTACTATCATTCCACTTTCTTTTACTTTTGTTGTGTATTATATTATTTAAGTATTGTTTTAAAATTGTAATTTAAAATTTTGTATATCTTATTTTGAGTTTTGTGAATTATTTGAATATGCACATTTACTGAAGCAAAATAGTGTTTCGCTGTGAAGTATGCAAAAGTGGTGTTTATTGTATCACATGTAAACATTAAGTGCTGAACTCCAAACTTTCCTTGAGATATTGGTTTCAAACAAAGTTTGTTGTCAGTATTGAGAATTTTTCAACCAGTACGTTGAAAAAATACAAAAAAATACACGGCAGAAGTTTATTAAAAATGATACTTTCATAAAAATGTTTACAGTTGGTAACTATATATCTGTTATAAATGGTTCATCATAAGAAAGCCACTGACAAATTATTTCATTTGAAATTTCAAAATCTGGTTTTGCTACAACAAAAAGTCCCTTTTTTTATTTGTTGCCATCATTTGCAAATGAAGCTGAGCTTTGTACTTATTAGTAATTTCCCCATTTTTAATATAAGTCTCTAGACTTTCTGCTGTTGCGGGACATTTGACTTCCACTACATATTCATTTGTAATTGTATCAGGAGAAGCTCCAAAAATCGGATTGTCAGCAATTATGAATAATCCAGCATCTTTTAATGTGGCAGAAACTTGCTTTTCATCAACCTTTAGAACCCTCTTTTCCAATTTTATCCTCTAGTCATTGCTTTTGTAGCACGTACTTTGTGAGCGCCTGTAATAGAGCTAGGATACTAAGTTCCATCAACTTTTTTGCATTTTGATACTTCATACACTCTAGAGGCTGTAACTCTACCATATCGCAGCTCATACAAAAGTGCACCTGTATTTTTCCCTCTTGTTAATTTTTCTGCTTCAATATGAGAACCTGGCATTTAATCAAACATACATTTTTGGAATGAATTAAAATCTAATGTTGCCGATTCATCCTTAAACTTATGTACTAATTTGTGTATTTTTAATTTATCATATTCCAGTTCCATATTTTCATTCTTTGTTAGCTAGGTAAAAACTTTAATACATATTAGGACACAACAAATGTTTAATTATGACAATAAAAAGGGCTTTAATTATCGTTATTAAGGTCCGTCAACTTAAGGTAATTAAAACACTTTAATAAGCTATTAAAAAAAAGAAACCGCTAGTGACCAAATATTAATTACCTCTGAATATAAAATTTTTGGGAGTATTAACGATTTTACTTACCACAATTAAATAAATTATTAATTCCACTCAGGTTTGTAGTCCTCCGTATTCAACAAGTTAATAACTGTTATTAAATAAATTAATAACTACTATTAATTGATTTAGTAATTATAATTAAATATGTTATTAACAGTAATTAAACTAGACAATAATAATAATTTAACTATTTAATAATAATAATTAGACCCGTTAATTACAGCAATGGAACTGGTTGGTTATAGTTATTAAACCTGTTAATAACGGCAATTAAACTAGTTAATAATGAAAATGAATTATTACAGTTTCCTGTAAAATTGTCGTATTTAGTAAAGCGTTTTACCAATAGATATCGAAGAATAAAAATATATTATTCCAACGCTTTGACAAAAATTATTTTTCAAAACTTTGTCAAAGCGTTGGAATAATATATTTTTATTCTTCGATATCTATAGTTAATAATGATTATTCAATAGATTATTAATAGTAATGTAACTATGTGATTGCTAATTTAAAACTTTAATTGTCTAGATTTTTTGAGCATATATGACGTTTTAATCAGTATTTATCTTCGTCATTAACTGTATAGTAGATGACGATCGAAGATAAATACCGATTGAAACGTCATACCTATATAGTAAAACAATCTAGACAATGAAAGTACAAAATAAGCAAAAACATAATATATTTTCTATGGGAATTGATAAGGAATAAAAAGCCAATTTTTCAAAACTATAAATATTATATTGCACCAAAAAAATATATAAATTGTGTGTAGGTAACTACGTCTAGAATGGTGTGATAAGATCCAGACTATTTGCGATATCAAAGCAAAAATTGAACATATTGTTAGCCTTCATTAAACTTCAGTCCATCACAGCGTTATGGTGGAATGCACTGGATGCTATCACACTAGTCCATCAGTCTACAGTAAAGTTTGGTTACAAAAAACTTATAATGAAAAAAATAAATAGAATATCAAAATAGGATTAGAATTCTCTGGGACACTATCGGTAATGTGGCGGCAGCGCCCTACTGTTTTTGTTTTCAAGCATTATACGAAAATCCGCATTTAAAAAGAAAATTTAGTTTCAATAAAAGGTTACGAAATATTTATCATCTATGTTATGCACAAAAAGATGATCCATATATAATACATCTTTTCTTTGGATTGCTGAAATTTATTAGTTTCGACAACTTCATATGCAAAATAATGAGAGTCAAATTTTATCGAATCAATTTCATTGTAAATGAAGCATACTTCATTTGAAACGTTCATTAAAATATGAGATAATTTTCCGAAACTTGGCAGAACAGATTTATTTATTAAAATTATAGTTCCCACTCTATAATGAAAATTCCCGATAGTTACAGTGCTACACAAAAAAGATTCTTTAAATTCTGAAAGTATAAAGGAGTTGGTAATATTCTTAAAGTTTGGTAATATTAAAATGTTTTGTAATACATTGTTCTTTTTATCAAAATTTACGAGCTCCATAAAACCCACATTTTCTTTAAATCTGGAACATAACTTGTGGCCAAAGTCTTTGTAATGTTAACTCTGGAACTAACAGTATTGGCAGATAATTTCGATTCCCTATGTTTGGACTCGAATCTTAAAGATGATAAATGTTTAAGAGGTCCGACTTTTTCAATAATATGGGGATAATGCAATAACAAGTGGTGTTTAGGTTTAAGGGGCAAATTGAATAAATTTTTATACAGTAAATGATGTTTTTCAATAAGAGCTTTCAGTAACAAACATATTTCATGAGAAGCATAGGATGACAAAATTAGTTCTAATATGTTCCTTAAGGAAATGTATAACTCCCAATATTCATTTCCTACCGGTACCAAGTCTCCAAACATAATTCCAAAATAAAGGATGAAACATTTTGCCTCAGAACAAGACATGTTTATTTTTTTCTTTTTTAAATTATCTGTCGATATTAAAGGTGGTTTATTAATGTTTCCACCATATTTGAAAAACTTAATTCGTTTGTTCATTTCATCGAAAGAAAATTTTTTTTCAACATATACAAAATAATATAATAACTCAGATATATCAAACATTGCAATACCTTCAAAAATATCATGAGATATATCAACTGCATAATTTTTTGTTACATCAAATGTAGGAATTTTATTCCATATGCATGCCTCTTTTATACCTGTCAAACTAATGTCATTAATTTTAATATCATTTTCGTAATTAGTTTTATTTCTTAACAAATTTTCTCTCTGACTTGTACTATCTTGCGTTTCAGTCCTATCACATTTACAAAATCGACAAAAATAACGAGCTCTAAAAATTTCAGTAAATCCCAGAAGAGAATTCAATCCCAAATTATCCCCTAAAAATAAAGCAACACAAAAATAAATTCTAAAATTTTCATGAATGTCTGTGTTGATAATAATGCCATTTTTTTCTAAATCGATTAAATCATCGATCAATTTTGAAAATATGGCTTCGCTGCCAAAATCTTTTAAATCAGATCCAAGGAATAAAAGCGTTATAAATGTATTTTGTAACAGGGACTGATATTGTGGAGGAATGCAAGGAATGGAAATATAGACTGCCCCAATTTTATGAATTACAGCATGTGAACCTAACGGGTTTCCACATTCAAATTCATCAAAGTATATGAACAAAGGAATTACAGGATTTGTTTGAGAAATTTTTTCCACTTTATTTTTCCAAAATTCAGTTTGTATAATATTACTAATATTGCAATGTGATTTCAATGTTTCCATATAATTCATGATCTCATTGAAGACTCCTTTAATTTGTAAAAACATTTGCAATACAGCACTAGCAGGTATGAATTCAGCCTTATATGATTGAGGAAAAACATTTTCGTTTGTGATTTCAGTGGAACTCACCCCAGTAATGAATTCGACAGGTTTAATAAAATAATTTAAACTTTGTAAATGTTTAAAACTAAAATATTCACAATGCAAACCTGTAAAAATATTCTCTACTTCTTCAAAATATTTATTAATAATACATTTTACATCCTCGTCGATGTCAGGTATATGGTTCAGAATATTTGATAGGTTAAATTTAAAAACCTTTATTGGGTCATTCAACAATGAATGTACTGAATCAACAATTTGAATATTTTTCCTATTAAATGAAGAATCTCCATATAAATTAGTAACAAATAAAGAGGCATTTTCAGCTAGTAATTCTTTAAAAACTCTAAAATCATAATTTAGCATATTTACTTGACCTGATGCGTTTTCCATTTCAGAAATATCACAACATTTCACCGTTTTTTAAATTTAAATGTGAATCGCATTTGTTATCTTTTAATATATTAGATATTTTTTTATCAGCTGTTTCAAAGTTAGTATCTTCATTTATGTGTACTTTCAAGTCTCTTTGCAATTGTAAACTGAATATTCTTCCATATGATGGAAATATTTCAAGTGAGTTAAAAGTGACTTAAAATTAAGAAACTTGGTAGGGCACTCACCACACTGCGGCATTTTACAATTGAAAATTGCAGAATCAAAATCACAATATTGCAACTTAAAACTTAATAGTTGTTAATAAATAAAAAATTAATAAATAATATGAACTTAAAACTTAATAGTTTTTAATAAATAAAAAATAAATAAATAATCATTTATGAGATCCAGTAATAAAGAATACTCTGTACAAATATCTCTATAAAAAATAAACAACATTGCCAAATTACCGATTTAAAAATAAAAACCACAGCACAGCTTGAGACCAATTTACCTCTGTTAAACTATTCTTCTTTTTTCAAATGGTGTCTTATGTCGGTAATTACAGCCGTGGTGTTACTGGATTTATGCTGCTCTGGAATTTGGAAAACTACTTCCTGTATAAAATGCCAAATATGTTTAGCCTCAGCAGCATACTCTAAATTTAAGGCATGAATAGCCTTAAAAAGTGTTTCTAAACATCTGACACATGACTCCACTTTAAAATTTGTGTCATATATCGAAACATAATATTCTTTGTCCAAAATATACGCGAATGGCTGCAGGGGTATATTTAAGGTGCTCAAGACGGTGTGCCTCCTGGCTATAATGTCCTCCAATTCTTCAGAATCCTATAATAATGAAAAAATTTCAAAAAATAATAGATATTTTTTTTCTCCAACTTTCCAGGAACACTTTTTACTGTAGAAGACTAACAAAAAACGGAAAGAAGGAGAAAAGTTTCAAGTATCCAATAAAAATTCATAGTATTGTAATCTTAATATACTAGAAGAACCTGTATTTTGTGAAAAGTATTGTTCAGACTAAATTAATCTAGGTCAACTTTAATATATTTTTGTAGTAATATGAATTATTTACCTTGACAGAGAAAAAAAAACTGTTCTGTACCTCTTTTCGAGTAGGACGCCAGTTTTTTTTTGGGGTCTTTGGAGTTTTTTTCAATGTCACTGGACTAAATAAATATGGTAAAATCAATAGGCAGTTTGTATCTTGATCTAGAATTAAAAGAGTTCATAAGTAACAGTAGCTAAGTCATATACCAGTAAGTGTAAAAGTTAAGCAAAACAAATAACAGATTTTCTAAAGATATTCACCTAAGTTGGACTCATTTATATATATCCTCCTTCTTTCAACTGCCTCCAACTTTATTGCATTTGCAACTTTGGGCCAGTTGGAATATATTAAATCTATTTTGTCTGGATACATGTGATTGAAATCCATCTCCATCTGTAATACAAACATCAGTTAAACTATAATTTTTTTTCACTTTAATGAGTCTACTATTATTTTCAATTTTTTTGGTTGATTAGTCAGTATGCCAATTAAATTATTTTGTAGTATGAATGCAACAGAATTGGTCAGATATAAAAATGTATCACTTACAAGTTCAAGACCCCATCTTTGGCGTAGACATGGAAAAATTTCGAATAAATTATCATCCACATTCTTGTTGGATATATATTGTGTATATCTTACTTAGTAACTCATATCCCATGATCTTAGTATTCTAACGTAAGGTTCAATGGCAGTTCTTAAAAAAACTATCTATATATATATATATATATATATATATATATATATATATATATATATATATATATATATATATATATATATATATATATATATATATAGGAAATAGTTCGTTGCCGATACTAGTTAGGTCAAACTTTTATTGTGGGGGATGCGGCAATGTGAAAAAGTGAACTCTTTTTAGTTTGTTCTAAGCTTTCGGTAATTTATTAAAACCATTATTACATTAGCTATTCTTGCTGTAGTGACAGAACGAGTATTAGTATCTTCAATAGTATTTATTGTATTTTCAACATCTGCTAAAAATGATTTTACTGGAATGTCTAAACCTAAATGTGGTTCTATAGAAAATTTTGGTCCAAGTGATAGAAATTTATTATTATCATAAGGAATGTCTACATTAGTAAGATTTTTTATCCAATTAGGTTGTGTTATAATGTAGACATTCCAATAAAAATGTTCTCTCACTTAAATGTGTTTATAGTAAGTTGAAAGAAATTGATCCTCTTACTGATCTTTCTAATGTAATATATAGATTGACTTGCTCTACATGTAAATCTGCATATGTAGGTGAAACATCACAAAAAATAACTAAACGTATAGCTCTACATAAGAGCGATGCAAGATTATATCCAGAAAGATCAGCATTAGCTGAACATGTTTTCTCTACAAATCATACAATAGATTATAAAAACTTTGAAATTTTACATAAAGAAAACAACTACTCTACTTTCCTGGAAATGGCATTCATATCTCAAGAAGATAATTGCTTAAATAAAAGAACAGATATTCAAAAACTTAGTGCAATTTATAGCTATTTATTATCTTTTCACAAACAAACAAAAAATTCAAATATTGAAAATGAGAATTCTGTTACTTTTAATTAACTTACCAACTATTATTTCACTTGCTAATATACTAAACATACTTAAAGACATTTCTATGACTACTAAAAATTAACATCGATGTCGTAATGTCAATTTTGAAAGTTTTATTTTTTATTTAATTTCTTTGAAAAAGGAAATTATATAACATGTTTTTTCTCCATTTTATACAGATTTATAGATATTGTGAATAACCTCACTTAGTTGTAAGTAATTGATGTTTTTTACTTTTAAACTAATTTATTTTTATTTTAAAATATCTATAAATGTACCTATCTTTTGTAGTTCTTTGACAATGGTTTTAATAAATTACCGAAAGCTCAGAACAAACTAAAAAGAGTTCACTTTTTCACATTGCCGCATCCCCCACAATAAAAGTTTGATATATATATATATATATATATATATATATATATATATATATATATATAAAACAGTTGTACTCACTCTGAAATTCCATGTGCCCTGGACAACAAATAATTTTTTTGTCTATTATCATTATTCAATTTGGATTTTCTGGCTAAAATAATTCTCCCTTCTAAGGATGTTTTAAGCAGTTCTTCTAATCCCTAAAATTCATATGTGACTAAATTAATCAACACAGGTTAACGTTCACATTTTAGCTATATGCAAGAAACTAGTAAATTTTAATGATATGTAAATTTACTTACATTTGTGAAGAGAGAGCTTATTTTTTGTATTTTTGCTGGTGGTGGATTTTCGGTTTCATTATGGACTTCAGAGCTCTCTGAGGTATCATTCAAAATTTCTAATAAATGTGGATCGTCTATATCTACTATCATACTGTCACCTGATTGAATGGAGCTTGGAGCTGGTGAAAATACTTCAGAATAATTCTAAAATATAAGATTAAAGTGTTTTATTGACCTTTGTAGTTTTGAATATCAAACAAAAAATGTAATAAATAATAAGTTCTATAGGTATCATTAACTATAATAGTATTTTATGCAACGATCATGTAATGATAGCCATTAAGACACGAGGATGTTGTAGGATACGAAACGAGCCGCAGGCGAGTTTCGTATATAATATGCGAGTGTATTAATGGCCATTACATGAAAGTTGCATACAATATATTTTCTACTCCGATTAATAAGAATTATTTATTTAATAATTATCATATATAGTTACTTTTGAAAATCAAAATTATTTGACAGCTGTCAAATTAAGTGTCACCTAATATAATTAATTTCAGAAATGTCAACCAGGTATCCATGGCTATATTAAATATTGTGTGAATGTCGCATTCCTATTGGCTTAAAAATCTGTATCATAATGAAAATTTGTATCATAATGAATATCATTATGATACAGATTTTAGTCTTTTAATAAGTATATTATAAAACAGGAGTAGAAAAACATTTTTTTAAAATACATTACCAGTTTATTGTTCAGCTCCTCCAATTTATTTTTCAATATCAGCCTTGTACCCAATTTGGGAATTAAGGAATTGATGGATTCCTGATCAAGGATTCTGAATGACTCATCTGTAATGCCTTCATCTTGAAAACATTTTAATACAAATAAATATTTTGAACTTTTCGTTTGTAATTTAAAACATAAAAGCATTTGTATAGTACAAAACTATGTATTTAGTATGTATAAATTAAAACATAAACTGATGTACACATTTAAAATTTCAATATACAAAATTTCATAGTCATCTAAAATTTAAATGGATGAATGGTTTATTTTCACTTAATGAACTTATTTTCAATGCATAGAGATTTTGGTATTGATTTAAATCTTAAATTACCAACAATTTATTTAGTCTGAACAGAACTCTGGAGTGTAATAGGCGAGCAGGACTCACTCCCAAATAGACCTTGTAGTGACCAAGGAGTACTAACCGCTAAAACCACTTATATTTTATGTTTTCCAGGAATCTGAAATTCTTTTTTTCCTAAAAATGGGGGAACATGGGGTAAAATGGGAATTAAGCGAAAAATTCATAAAAATGGACTTTATAATTTTTGATATTCAACTCGCTATATCTTAAACAATTATCAATAATATCTCATGGCAATTTAGCTGTTTATTTTACTATACTCAATAGCTACAAAATAAGTCCACTCCGATAATTTTCTGACATTTATTAAATTAGTACCTAGTGAATTTTCAAAAGTGTGCCGCCACGAATTCTTTTCATTATAATCGCAAAAGTTGAGTGACGAAGTTTCGAGTTTCGAATAATTAACTATGTTGTATAAAAATTTAGTACCCTATGTAAGGGAGTTTCAGCTCCTAATATTTAATAGAAAAGATGAAGAATTTAGTTGGTACGGAAAATATGAAAGAGAAATAACTTCTAGGTATATATTTTAATGATTTAGAGTTATAAAACATAATTTTTGCAAGGAAGTAGTAATAAAATCACATAAATGTAATGTATTACATAATTCAGACTATGCCGATTGCAATGAATATACTTTACATTTTTTATTAAAATATCACTATAAATGTATTCTTGTTACTCACATTAACAAATAAATTGTTAAAAGTATCATAATAAGCAGTACTTGAAACATACAAAAGGTTCCTGTCGCGGCAAACAATTTATCCGCATCGCAACCAACGTTGCACGCCGCGCGAACGGCGTCGGCGTTTGACTTTGAAATCGACTAGTTTTTTTTCTTCTAATGTATATTAAGAGCTGTTACTTTTACAAAAACTTCCTCACATACTAAATTTAATACTACATACCTCTATACCTATAGTTAAATATTCGAAACTTCGTCTCTCAACTCTTGCGATTATATGAAATGACTAGGAACACATTTAAAAATTCACTTCTAATTTAATGGATAATAAAAAATATTGATAATTGCTTGTTAAGATATACACCGAATTGAATAACAAAAATTATCATTTTTACGAATTTTTCACTCAATTGCCATTCTATCCCATGTTCCCCCATTTTTAGGAAAAAAATAATTTCAGATTCGTAATCAGCGACCTCGAAAACATAAAATAAAAGTGGTTTTAGCGATTATTACTCCTTGGTCACATACTGCAATTTCTAAGCGAATTTTTGGGTGTGGCCCATAATACAAAATAAATACAGGATGTAATCTTCAAATCTATATAGGTTCCTACTTATTCAAATAAAAATTCTATTTGTCCAGGATACGTTATTTCAGATATTCAGATACAAATTGAAATTTAATTTTATACTTAACTCTGCATAACAGAAAAAAAAAACAGCTTTTTAATAGGTATCTATACAAAAGTTTATATTCTTTATAGGACTGAGATTAGATTGCCTTTTGCAGGTGTCTCAATTTATCATAGAAATGTTTTTATCAGTGCACTGCATTTTTGAAATATAATCTATAATCTGAATTGTATTGTGTCCAAAATAAACTTTTACAAGAATCCCAATCAAAACGGCTACCTTCAGATATTTTTATCACCGGTTTTCAAATTTTAAATATCACAGAACTATAAAGTGTTTTATTTCACTTAAAAACAAATAATGAATATCCTATGTATATACGTAATTAATTTTTAAAGTTTATTTACCTCTAAAACGACTCAAAAACTCCTCTAGTCCCCATTCTAGCATCAGTAATTCATACTCCATGATAATTTTCACCTTACACACATAAACTGTCCACACTCTCTACACTCTACGACTCCAACTAATTAACTGACAAATATCGGGAAGCACCCTTACAAATCTCCACAATGTAGTAACGATTCGAATCGATCTTGTGCGAAATGCAAAATAGCCGTTACAATTGATTAAACCCTTTAATTGTCGTTAACACACTTAGCTAGTGTCAGGTAATTGGTATACTTATCATAATTAAAATAATTTCAGAAACAAATTTTAATTGCTCGAATTAAACTGCTAGCTTACGAAATGAATATTTGAGGAAAAAGTCTTCAGAAAAAAAAAGAATCTCATGGCAATTCTACAAGTTTGATTATGGTTAGCCAGAATTTCTCTATTAAACCAGTTTACTTGGCCTGTTTTTCTCGGTGTGGATTTGTGGATCTACCGGTGAATAAAAAAACATGCCCTATTATTATGATTATTATTAATATATTTAATTGAAAGCTTCAAGTTATAAAAATATTTTAGGTTGACATCCAACGAAAGGTCACTGACCACTGGCCACTTTCCAGATAAATTGGGCAAAACTTTTAAGCATATTGCATATGAGCACATATAAACTACTTGATACGATTCACTTCTTGTATCCATTTCTGTCGACGTTCTAATAAATGTGGAAAATAATAAAATTTTATATTTTTATCCATTTTAGGCCCGGTCTTTTCACCATAGAAAAGTGTGATGCCTTTTGGCCTAATATAATAATAAATATTTAAATAAGAATTAAATTCCCTTGATCTTATTTCAACAAAACGTTCGAACATTTCAATATCATATAAATATAAATTAAGGTTATTGTCAAGCGTGAAGCAAAGCAAAACAATTATATGTTTATTTGGTTTACTCGAACTTGACTGGGTTATATAAATATACATTCAGTATTTATCATAAGAAGAAGTCGATGCAGAATACTTGAAGAAGACTATTTTATATAGTTGAATAATCAGCTATTAGTAATCATTAACCATTACGTAGTGTAATTAATGTATTATAGTAAATAAAATAAAACGTATCCCAGAGCTAGAAGTAGTTGTTTCATTCTCTTGAGATGATCCTCCATGTGACCTGCAACACCACCTATTCAGAGGCCCTTCTACACCTTTAGTCTACCAACATCCGGCTTTCATCCATTACAAAAGTTATTGATCTGACACTTTATTCTGTAGATAAATAAAGTACCGTCTTTTTACTGTAAAATATAGTTATCTATCGGATACACTGCCGAATAGTTATTTTTGAGATAAAACTTTATTTGACAGATTAGTCATACGTTTGTATATACCTAAC
Organism: Lochmaea crataegi; assembly: GCA_947563755.1. Taxonomy (NCBI): domain Eukaryota; kingdom Metazoa; phylum Arthropoda; class Insecta; order Coleoptera; family Chrysomelidae; genus Lochmaea; species Lochmaea crataegi. The sequence continues at coordinate 87,031,076 of OX387422.1, read as the reverse complement.
CTAAAAATTATATTTCAACTGGGTTGGTGTTTTTGGATAACATAATAGTTGTAAAATTTAAGAATTGTAATAGATAAAAACAAATATATATATATATATATATGTATATATAATAAATAAAATAAATAAATGGATAAATGTAAACAAATAAATGTTGTAACCATGGGCGATGCTATTATTATTATTACATTTAGCTATTGTCAGGAGATATTTAAAAGTTGTTGCAATAAAACATTTACTAATTTTAATTTACTCGGTATAATTGCGAAAAAAAATAGAACCATATAAAAGTAAATCAAATATTAATAATGTAGATAAAATAAAATACTCAAGTGATAGACCAGAGGCAGATATGAGATGTCGTACCTGAAATTAAAAAGAGATACGGATGAGCAATCAAGTTTACCAAAAGTATTTCTATATTAAAGAAAGTAATCAAAATTTGACATTGGTAACTAAATGAAATTATTATCTTTCCTAGTCATCTTTAACTAGAAAACAACATTAATAAAGTTGATTCATGTCAAGAACTTAGTGGTTTCATTTCCATAGTAAAGAACTGACCAAATATAAATTCTCCATTCCGTCGACACTGACCGCAGTGTCCACTATGCCTGAACAAACATTATAATATTACTAATCACTTTATTTCTCATTACACCTCATAGGCAAAACAAAATATACAATAAGTACATTCTCAAATACATTTTAATCAAACAATACAACCCTGTAAATTTTAGAAATAAGATTGTCTAAATCAGTTAGAGTTAATCGAATTGACTATAAAATATTGATTGATAATAATATTTAATTTATTTAAATAAATATCTTGATTGTGAAATAAAACAAATGCTAATGGATAAAACATTACTCAGTGAGAAAACTCACCCTAATCAGCAAACAGCCACAATACACTGAAATTGCACTTAGTCAATAAGTTTAAATTATAAGAATGACAACTAATTTCAACTTCACACAGCAAAGATTTTTAGTAAAATGTTCTTTTTCTTATGCCTGTCTTTGAGATTCTACCAAAGCTGGCTTAGGTAATTCGATATCTTCGTATCTTTAATGTTGTTAACATAAATACAGACTGCGACCATTGGGAATGTGCACATGTCAAGAGTGCTGAGTGCTAAAGGGGCTGAATGTTTCGAATTTTAAAATTTTATAGATTTTATATATGGAGGTAAAAAAAATATTCTTACCGAATTTTAAAATTTTATAGATTTTATATATGGAGGTAAAAAAAATATTCTTACCGAATTGAAGAAATTTTTGAAGATTTCGATTTGATTGAAGAAATTAATAATGGTGACCATAATCGAACGTATCACATAATATGGACAAGGCCTGGATCATTTCGATAGCACTATTCTTGATCCTTCCAAACCACAGCATCCGTTTTTTTTTAATTTCAATAATAGCTTTATATCTAAAAGCTATTTGTAATAACGGTATAATTTCTGCTTGCCTGAAATTAGGAGACCTCGATCGTTTTTGTTTATCCATATATAATTATTTGAAATACACTCTCTGAAGAAACAGACAAAACAATTTTTATTGTTGTTAATCTATGGACAAAACTATACAAACCAGAGATACAAACTTAAGAGCGCGCTCCTAAATTAGACAGCTCAAAACAGTTGGCTCCCCTGACTTGCAACAAAATTTAGGTCATTTTGTAAACAACAAATCTAAAGAACGCAGTAAAATTAAGTGTTGAAATTTTAACACAATATAACTTGGACCTTTGTCTTGGGGATCAGGTATTTTGGTTAAGTTTTATATTGTTATAAAAAAGATATCAGCCATTATGTGATGGTATGTTTTTGACAGTTTTGACAATTTGTGGTCACCAATTTGAACGCCAAGATCTGATCCCCAAAAGAAAGCCTAGAGAATTCGATTCTGAAAATATGAAATCTCAAACCATTGTATTTTTTGAGATTTGTTGCATACAAAATTTTGGAAACGAACATTAGTTCAGACGTTCCACCGTCTTGATGGATGGCGCTGTATGGAACTTCAATGACAGATGATGACGGTTTTGTGTCCATAAAAATATTTCAAATTATTTATTATTGTTTATAGCATAGCTTGTCAGTATTTGTAAGTGGTTATAATAAAATAATCTTCATGCTGAAAAAGTAAATTTGTGCTTCGTAAATGCTCTTTATATTTACTCCACATGTGCTCCATCACAAGTAACGTGTTTAGTGCCTATAGGTGTGAAATAAACCACAAATATTTTTAGCTACTGCTAGTGATCCCACAAAAAAGTGCCCTATATTTATTGATCCCCAAATCGGGGCCTTTTGGTTCCTCCGGGGACCTGTACACAACCATAGACTTCATCAGCATACATACATTGGCCACCCGAATTAGTGAGAAAAACTACATTGGTGATAGTAATAAATGCATTCTACTAATTGACCAAAATAGACATTTCGTATTCTATTCTATACTGTTGTAATCTTTTATTTTCGAAACACGGGAATAAAAATGTTATATATTTTTGACCTTCAATTTTTCCAGGTGATGTATCGAAAAGTTATTATAAATACTTTTTGCAGTTTTCCTCCAGTTTGTAATGAACGGACATGCCTGTTTTTCCATTGACTCTTCTTAATCCTAATTATTCAAGTAAATTATACCAAAAATGTCTTCTTTTATTGAAAACAAAAACAAATTATTTAGGCAATCTTTTTGTTTAATTGTAGTATTACAAATTTGAAGTACAGAGTAAGTAGGCAGTTTTTATATTAATTATAATACAGAAAGAAATGCTAATTAATTAGGTAAACTATAAAAATGTTTATTATAGCAATAAACAGACATGTCTGCTTTTTCAATGATCCTTATTAATTATTCAAAAATGATCACAGCTAAAATAGGTGTATGTATGTTTTTGTTGAAAAGAAACAAATCAAAAATATTCTATAAAAATAAATCAAATTATTATTACATTATGTTTAATGTATTTGTCTTCATATTTATTAGCACATAGCAACTAAAGTTCATCTTCCATTTTTCTCTACCATTTCTCCTCAGAACAAAAAGAAAATTAAAAGTTTATAAAATTATCCATTTTTTACGATTCTACACTCACAAAGGGGTGGTGACACCCATCGACATACTGAAGTCTTGATCCATATAGTTATAAAGACTGAAAAAAAAACAATTTAATTCTATATACTCTAAATAAATATTTTTACTAACAAAATTATTTCAAACTCATTTCAGCAAAAGTTTTAAACAATCCATTTTATCAGAACTGTAAATGAAATAAAAAATTAGATGTTTCTTCTAAATAGGTGTTGACATTTTTTTACTTACTGAATAGTTATAGCGAACAATGCTATATGGAATATTATTTGGACCTGTGCGGGCAGTTACATCAGGCTTCATTTTAATTACATAATCAGAACTGTAAATGAAATATAAAGATTAGATGTTTCTTCTAAATAGGTGTTGACATTTTTTTACTTACTGAATAGTTATAGCGAACAATGCTATATGGAATATTATTTGGACCTGTGCTGGCAGTTACATCAGGCTTCATTTTAAAATGTCTTGTTAGTGTTTTTACTTACGCATTAGTATCGGCATCCATATCTTTGCCCTAATTATCTGGATTCTGTCTTGCCAGACTTCTTTTTCTCATATTCTGATATTGCTTGCTTGATATAAGGGAGGTCAATGTATTTCTGTCCTTTTCCTATTTGATTTCTGATTATTTCAGGAGCTATACATTCTGTATAGAATTGCTTCATGGCAATTATTAACCATTTTTTCAAAACTTTGACAGTTTTTGACAATTTTTGACAATTATTGACCATTTTTCCAAATTTTTGACAATTTTTGACCATATTTCAAAATTTTTGACAATTTTTTAAAATTTTTAACATATTTTCTAATATAATCTGACAGTTTTGTGACAACTAAGTAGGTATTTAAAGATGACAGTAGCCTACTAAGTTTTTATCGATTTTATTTGATTCTCCATATAAATGTATGTGGCTTGGGCAAAGTGCCGTGAGAAATATTATTTCTCACAGTATGAGCAATATTTGGTTTTGAAATCAAGTAAGGTATGAGAAATACGTCACTTTTCATAGCAGTTGTAGAAAAATAGTAATTATGCGCCAAGGTAGAAAAGAGAGGTATTATTGTTTGTGTAAAAACATACAGAAGACATTTTTTCACCACCTATGTTACATGAAAACCACACAATTAATTTAATTTTCCCGGGTAAATATACTTGAAAATGTACAGAATACTGTCTTGCCAGACACGATTTATTTGAGATATTCCAATAGATGGCGCTCAGCATACAATTCTTTTTAGGAAGTAGGTAGAGAGAAGGATTTCTCTAACCTTCTTTGTCTCTGTACTGCGCGCCCCTACCAATGCATAAATGTTAGACTTTCTGCCTCACGGTCGAAGCAGAAACTTCGTACATATGAAGAAAAATAGTATACACTACACGGGCAAAAAGTTTGAGAACCCTGAACAGCGCGCCATGATGGCGCGCAGTGCAGGAATCTCAAACTTCCTGCCCTTGTAGAGTAATATGCTATTGGTTACAACATGTTCAAAATTCAAATCATTTGATTTGTTAAGCAGCATAAAAAGCGACAACTATAAAAATAATGTTGAATTTACTTACCTAGGTATTGTAACGAGAAAATAATAATGAAAAACCTACAATTATCTGAAATGAAACAATAACAAAATATAAGCACATACTTACCTGGCTTGTTGTTTGGGAAGCGATACCGTTCTCCTTTCTCTTTAGCAATCTTTGTTACAGTTTCAATTCAAAAATCCTTTTTTTGTCTTTTTTAATTGGAAAACCGGACTTAGCAATGGTAATAGCCCATTCTGCTATCCTTATTTTTTCGCCATCGACACCCATTATCGGCTGTCGACCCGTTTTCTGGACAGCATCACCACGTCTGCTATGTAATCTATCTTGCAGAGTAGCTCTTGGCACCCTGAACCGCCTAGTAGCCTCTCTTATTGAAATTTCACCTAATCGGATATGGTTAAGAGCTTCCTTCAATGATTCTTCGGAGTATGTGAATAATTTCCTCTTGAGGACTTTGTCCTTTGATTGGGATTTCTTTTTGACCTCTTTCCCGTGACCCGACATCTGGAAATGTTGGAAACAACAAAATAATTACCTATTTTCACATACTGAACAAGTAATAAAGCAGTGGCCGAGAAAGACCTGGTTGTCGGCCTCATAATTCAAGTCCCCGCAACCATTAAATTATTTTTCTGTGGAACTAAATAAAAGCGGCCGCGAACTGGTCTAGACTATTTTCAAATATATCTTGTCATTTACAGAAAAGAGAGACTACAAATAACGTCACTAGGTGTGAACAGAGTAAAAAATCCCACCTAGAACCACTTTTCGGCCACCCTGGCCGACAGCCGGTAAAATCCATTTTAATGAACCTGTTAAGCGGCCCCCCAATATTTTTTTGTAAAATGAGTATTTTTCAATATGTTAATGGTTAAATATGATATTTTGTCCATTAGCTTTATGCTGATGTGATTATGCATGCATTTACTAAAGAATTCGTCAAGATATTCACTATTTCCGACACTTCGGTCAACTAAACAAAAAGTAAGTAATCGCAGCTGCAGTTGGAACACGAGTTTGTCGCCATATTAAATAATTTATAAACATCGACTTTGGACTCTGCACCCGCGCAGCTTCTGAAAAATGATGTATGAAGTATCTTAGAACTCACAGACTACTATTAGTTTCAGGTTATATAGGAAAGTTTCCTATTATATTCAAATATTTAAAGAAATGGCCGACAACTGGTAACGGCCGGACAACCGGTGCCGTCACCCTATTTCTATTTTGGAAACCCAAAAATTAATCACAATTTGCCTTATGACTAATACACTCTAGGTACGAAGTCGAATATCGAATTTTGAAAACATAAGAAACCTAACATACAGGTCAAATGGTCACTATATATAGATATTGCAAGTTCCTAAAAATATACCTAAAATCTTTTATGACGTGCATAGACTTTCTTGTTAAAAAAAAATTTCTCCTTGTTTGAGGATTTTCGTATAACATGGCAACATCGGTTGTGAATGCAGCATTCTGTATTTTACGATTTTACTTGGCTCTTTTGGATTTTAAAGCTTCGATGCCAAATGTAAAAATTATCCCTAGAAATCCTTAGATACAATTTAATAATCCTCTCCATTACGACGATAAAAAGAGATGAAGATGGTTATCTAGTTTTTAGCTTGCCATAGGTAATAATAATTGTTGAATAAAATCAATGAATGAGGTAGGTAACATTACATTTTAAAAAATTTCGAAGCATAAATATGTTTTGTAGGTAACTTTGTCTTGTCAATATACCTAGTCGAAATTACCTTGCAAATTAATTGATTATATATGCATTTAAAACAATGAAAGAAAATAAGAACCCAAATAATAATTATTAAAGGATGACGTAGTAATAGTGTTAGTTGTTGATTAGAAAAATATTGTAAAACAAAGGAAGACTAAAAAATTAATTTCGTCTACCTACTCTAGAAATGGCAATAGCGCTTCTTCGTCATAGACTTGATAGAGTTGAAATATCTGAGCTTTATTTATGTTTCCCTTCAATCTGTTTTCTTATCTTATCAGTAGGTACAAAGTTATGTGGCTTCAAATATTTTTGAAATGAGGGTAGGTCCACAGATCCAAAAACGTTAAAATAATATTCAGATTTAAAATCTGTTCATAGTTATAGTGAATTGACGAAAGTTGATAGACCTGAGCGTGAGCTCTCAGATCGCTCATCACTTTTCGATGTGTTTACTGTAATAACGGATTTTTTCAGTTAAAGAAAATGAAGTGTGACATCACCTTGTTTTATTTGCTTCTTGATCATTGTATAGACAATCTTTCAGATGCCAATCATTTATTTGGCTACAATAAATTATTATACCATAGTCGGCTTTTAACTACAAAAAAATAGGAACACTGAAAACTGTTTACAGGTTTACACTACCACTACACCAACACTAACACTTTACACTATCTTACGCGCGTTTTGATCTTCTTCAGAGTCTGAAGGCAAAGATTACTAAAAAATATAAGATATTTCACTCGAAGGCGACCTAATTGTTGTTGTCACAAACGTACGCCGTGCTCATAATAGGCCGAGAAATATAGACCGAAAATGACCATTTCGCGTTTTACGATTTCGAACTGCTGATTTTTTGTGTACAGGTAGCATAGAGAAATAATAAGAGAGGTTTTAAAACATATGGAATGAGCTGGAACAAAGTTTGTGCGCAACCTGTAGCGCATGGCGCTTCACCGTAACTAGCTGAACTAACAAACCCTGCCTCCCACTACACGAAACTTGTCATTTTCAAATTTTCAACATTATTTACACTTGATATTTATCGTTGGAATTTTTCAATTTATTTATTTCTTGGCATTTCTGCAAAGTGCATTAACTATTCTTATTATTTTTATGAGTTATTATCACAGGATTCATTATCATAGGATTCATTATCATTTATCATAGGTAAGTTAAAAAAAGTAGATTTTTACTTTTAACGTTTAAGGTTAGGTTTTCATAAATAATAGAAACATTATTTTTCATTTTATCGTTTTTTTTGCAGACGAAACTTGTCATTTTCAAATTTTCAACATTATTTACACTTGATATTTATCGTTGGAATTTTTCAATTTATTTATTTCTTGGCATTTCTGCAAAGTGCATTAACTATTCTTATTATTTTTATGAGTTATTATCACAGGATTCATTATCATAGGATTCATTATCATTTATCATAGGTAAGTTAAAAAAAGTAGATTTTTACTTTTAACGTTTAAGGTTAGGTTTTCATAAATAATAGAAACATTATTTTTCATTTTATCGTTTTTTTTGCAGACAATGACGAAGAGTTTCCATAAGTTCTTGACCCAAAATATCTAGGAAGTAAGTACGGTACTAGATGTAATAATGTAGTTTAGGATGTAGTTGTAGGTTGAAGGTACCTACTAATTATGTGAAGTGCTTCAATATTTTGAACATTGTATAATTTGTGTGCTTGGTCTCTAATATTTGTGTGTGCTTCAAGATGCCTCCAGGTAGATTAGTGTATAAGTGTGCAGCACCAAATTGTCTAAATGGGTACTTCAATCCAATAACTGTGGAAAATTATGCAAATAAGAAGTTTTTTAGATTTCCTGATTTAGATATTGAACGACGTCATAAATGGTTTGAGATAATGAATCTTACTTATTCAAATCAAAGGTGTTATTTGTGTGAAGATCACTTCCTTGAAAATAATTTTACTGACTTGTTTAAATTTAGATTGACAAAATTTGCACTCCCTTTCAAAACTTCAGACTCAGAGTCCAATTTTCATACCAATTCAGATTCTGCAAATGAATCTAATAGCAATTTTTCTATTAAAAAAAGACCATTATAGATTTGTCCAGAGATTTTTCACCCATTCGAAAAAAACAAAAACAAAATTGCATTCTTTCTTCAATCAATGAGACACGACTCGAAAATTTGTCCCCCAGGAAGCAAAAAATGTATGTTTTTATGAAAAAGCAAAAAAATATAATATGCAAATTAAAAAACAAGATAGCTTCTTCCAAACAAAAAATTAAAGTTGCGTATGAACTTTCCAAAACGTCTCTGTTTAGAGAATTGGAAAATAATTTAGATCCTGCGGTGGTGTCGTTTTTTGAAAGTAGTTTCAAAAATCTAAAGAAGAAAAAGCCTTCTTGGAAGCCTGCAGATAAGGTGTATGCTTTAGCTATGTATAAACGTGGTCCAAGGTGCTACAATTTTTTAAGAAGAAGTATTCCCTTACCCTCTAAAAGTACTTTACGAAAGCTTTTACGAAATGTGCCTTTTGATGCAGGTATTAACCCTGCAATGATGTCAAAACTATCAAACAGGGTCAAAAACTTGGACCCACTCGACCGTTACTGTTCACTAATTTTTGATGAAATTTCACTTTCTGAACAAATGACTTTGGATACAGCTACTGACAAGGTTATTGGTTATGTTGATCTTGGTCCTCTAGGCAGACATAATCAGTATGCTAACCATGCTCTTTGTTTCATGGTAAATGGCCTGCGCAAATCATGGAAGCAACCTGTGGCATACTTTTTCACTAGAGACACTATTAAAACAGACCAATTAAAATTTCTAATTAATTATATGATCACTAGGTTAGAAACTACTGGATTGACAATTTTAGCAACAGTTTGCGACCAAGGATCAACAAACCGTTCAGCCCTTAAACAGCTTTCTGAGGGAAATAGTCCCTATTTCTTGGTAAATAATCATAAAGTTTTTACCATTTTTGACCCCCCTCATCTTTTAAAAAATACCCGAAATGCGCTTTTAAATTATAATATTAGATTTCAAAAAAATAAAGTAGCTAAATTTGAACATATTAAACAATGTTTTTTAAAGGATAAATTAAAAAGGTTTCAGTCATTGAGAAAATTAAGGGAATCATATTTATTATTAAAAACTGGAAACAACAGACTTAAAATGAAAGTTTCTGTTGCAGCCAGAACTTTGAGTCAAACGGTTGCTGCTACAATTGAGGAAATGGTAGGCAATCCCCAAAATAACTTGCCATCTGATGCAATACATACGGCCGAGTTTGTACATGATATTGACAACCTTTTTGACAGTTTTAACGGTTGCAAGCCCAAACAAGAACTTGGCAAAACTTACCGTACTTGCATATCTAAGAAGTCTCTTCACAAGCAGCTGTGGAATGACCTTTTATCAAAAATTCATAGTTGGGAGTTTATTTCTGGAGAACGAATTAAAACTAAAATGCCATTTAAATTTGGGTGGATTACAACTATAAATGCTACCAAGCAGTTGTGGGAAGAGTGTGAAAGGCTGGGGTTTACGTTTTTAAGGACCAGATCTCTAAACCAAGATCCTTTAGAAAATTCCTTTGCGTCCATAAGGCATTTTGGCGCAGAAAACACAAACCCAAATCCATACCAATTTATATCATCTTTTAAAACTTCAGTACTAAATAACTTGGTCAGTCCTTCAGCTAATCGTAACTGTGAGCAAGATGAGAGTGGTCTCTTGTATAATCTACAAGACTTTTTAGAGATTGACATTAATGTTAGTTTTATTCCACTACATAGTTTGGATGAAAATGAGCTTAACTCTTTAGAATTGCCAAGCAAACATGTCGATTTAGATAAAGATCAACATGATACCAACAGTGCAGCTTATGTAGCTGGGTTTTTGATAAAAAAAATAAGGCTAATTAAAACTTGCGAAGGGTGTGCTGCTAACTTAATAACCGATATTAGAGAACCTCAGCACACATTTACAATGTTCAAGGAGTATAGTGATACGAAAGAAAGATTAATTTATGTTACTAAAGATGTTACCTTTGTTTTAACAGTAATACATGATATTATTAATTTTATTTTACCTAAATTTGGCTTTATTTTAAATATAATACAGAAAATTAAGCTTTTTTTGTTAAAACATCTAACTTTTGCTTGGTTTACTTGTGCTGAGCATTTACAACAAATCAAAAGTCAAATACTTGATGTGTCAATTCACTTGATAGTCAGAAAATATTACGATGATGTGTATAGAAATTTTGAAAACAATTCACACAAAAAAAAGTATGACAATAAGAAGTTGAAAAAAATTCAGCATTTATCTTGAAAACCAGTGCATACTTAAAATTCATAGACCTTTAATAAATATTGTTAAGATAAAACTAGTTTTACATATTTTTCTTCATGCCTACTATGTATATTATAAAATGCTTTATATTTTTTAATGCTGTAAGCTGTAAGAGACCAAGATTTACATGTTTTTACAAAAGTATTACTATACCTAGTGAATTAAAATATATTCATATTTAATAGATTAAGTTGGAATTTGTTATTGTTTTATTTATTTTTAAATCTTTTGGGCTGTTCTTATAGAAATAAGTATTGTTTTTTATTGAGACCTAGTTTGTTTAAACTTAAGAATAAAAATGTGATTAATTTGATTATTTGTTGAAGGCTGTTTTTTATGTATTCATATTTATTAGATTAAGTTGGAATTTGTTATTGTTTTATTTATTTTTAAATCTTTTGGGCTGTTTTTATAGAAATAAGTATTGTTTTTTTATTGAGACCTAGTTTGTTTAAACTTAAGAATAAAACTGTGATTAATTTGATTATTTGTTGAAGGCTGTTTTTTATGTATTCATATTTATTAGATTAAGTTGGAATTTGTTATTGTTTTATTTATTTTTAAATCTTTTGGGCTGTTTTTATAGAAATAAGTATTGTTTTTTTATTGAGACCTAGTTTGTTTAAACTTAAGAATAAAACTGTGATTAATTTGATTATTTGTTGAAGGCTGTTTTTTATGTATTCATATTTATTAGATTAAGTTGGAATTTGTTATTGTTTTATTTATTTTTAAATCTTTTGGGCTGTTTTTATAGAAATAAGTATTGTTTTTTTATTGAGACCTAGTTTGTTTAAACTTAAGAATAAAACTGTGATTAATTTGATTATTTGTTGAAGGCTGTTTTTTATGTATTCGATTTATTTTATATTGACTGTTTTTTTAGTTAGATTATTTGTTGAAGGCTGTTTTTTTTTGTATTAGTTTTATTTTATATTGACTGTTTTTTTAGTTAGATTATTTGTTGAAGGCTGTTTTTTGTGTATTTGATTTATTTCATTTTAACTGCTTTTCTTTAGTTGGATTATTTGTTTAAGTCCTGTTTTTTTGTATTTGATTTATTTAATTATTTGTTTCCTATTGACTGTTTTAGTATGTTATTTTAGATATTTGATTTTGTAAAAGATGTTAAATTAATATTTTCTCACTTGCAAGGGTTTTTTTATTCTCCTACCATAATTCCCTATAATATTATAATATAGCTAATACAATATTTGCAGCTGAATGATTTAGCACAATAATGTTATTTTTTAGTCTCTTACGCCTCGACTTAAAAGACTAAAAAACAAATATTAAAGTGCAAAATCATTTAATTGCAAATATTGTACAATATTACGCGTATCCTGAAAGCTTAAAAATTCAAAAAGCGCGCGTCTTAAGTGATAGTTCATACCTGTAGCCAAGGTAGGCGCTAGTGGTAACTCTGTGCCACAGAACACTACACGTTTAACACCTCTCTTATTTTATTTCTCTATGGGTAGGTCCGTAAAATGGGTAAAAAAAGTTTCTAAAATGTTTTAGCGAAAAGCTGGGTCAAATTCAGTTCCTTTTTGTATAAATATATTTTAAAATAAGTAATCTTTTAAAAACGAAAAGATGTTTAGAATTAAAAATAACTTTCAAACAGGTATTCAATATTGTTTATTTAGATCAAAAAAATAATTTTTTCGATATTTTCTGTGAAATAAAAAAATTTTTGATGTAAAACAATGTGTTAAATATTTGGAAGTTATTTTTAATTCTAAACATCTTTTCTCTATAATTTTTGAAATTGTCCAAAATAAATGTACCTACCTACCTACTTGAGACTCTTGAGCACAAATCACATCTAATTTAAATTTTGATATCTAATGTATATATTATACCTAGTTTATTTCGTATTCAATAAATTATTTAAAAAAAATGAAAAATGGTCCGTAATAATTAATAATGGGTTGTAAGTTGTGTTGTATATATTATATCTATAGGTAACCTATCACGTGAAAATATTCACAAGATTAGCTTTTTGCAGTGATTTTTCATTCAGATAATTCCAATGGATTTTTGTTAGGTCGGCTTGGTTTGGTTTGTATTTTATCATTAGGTACTTACCTACTTCTCAATAAATGGAAATTATAAATCTCGATATATAAAACTTGAAAATATAGAGAAACGACGATAATGATTGGAATATTATTTTAATTTCAAAATTAACCTATAAAAGTACAGAAAAAAATCAAAGAAGAAAAGAGAATACCTATAGGTAAAATAAACATACTAGCTGTTGAGTAAAAATAGCAAAATAGCAAATCATAATTTACCTATTGCGATTGAAAATAAAAATATTTGCTGGCAGAAATTGCGTTTGTTTGAAACCAAAACATCGAAACAGCTGATCCGGAGAGAAGTTTGTTTGAATCGTGAAGCGCAAAGATAAATACTTTATACCTATACGGCCAAGAGTGGAAAGACAAAAAGAGAGAGAGAAAATAAGTTGCATAAATAAAAGCCGATTCGGCACTACTAGCGACATCTATCGTAAATATTTTGAACCAAAAAATTACTAGATAAGTAACAAGTTTTGTGTAGGTTTTGAGGTTTAAACACCTGCGCGGAGGGCCCTCTTAACCAATCAACCGTATAAATAAACTCAGTGACGTTAGAAATTTAAAATTACAGGTCCTGTGGCACAATACGACAAAACATACAAACCTATAGGAGTGAAAGTCCTGTGTCAGGTATGAAAGAAGAATTTCAGCGATCGCAGTGGATGGGTTCAGAACTAATAATTTATGCCGGATTTTTTTATTTCTGACTTTAAGGATACGCGTAATATTGTACAAAATTTGCAATTGAACGATTTTGCACTTTAATAATAACAACAGTATTGTGTTAAATCGTCTAGCTGCAAATATTGTATAATATAAAAATGAAATAAAACACCTTTCGCAAGTGAAATTAATTATAATTCATTAATTTTAAATCTTTTATAAAGTGAAATACCTAAAAAAACTGGATAACTGAATGGAAAAAGAATAAATATTAAAATAAATCAAATAATTTTTTTCTGGTTGAATATCTAAGTACAAAAAGCACAAGATTTTATCTTAGCAAACAGCAAACAAACAGTCTTAAGCAAATAATCGAATGAATTACAGTTTTTGTCTAAAGCAAAAAATAAAACCATATGGCAAATGTAAATAATGCTCGAACAGTCGCAAATAGAAACTCATAGGACCGTATTTTTTTATTTTCACAAACGTATTTTCAATGTTTGGTATGGGACTGAGTATTATAAAAATTTTTGGCTAATCATCATTTTTATCTGCAAAATAAACAATGTTTTGATTATGAATACCTAACCTCAATTATGTAAAATAAAAAAATAAAATTTTTTCAACTTACCTATGAAAATAAATCCTGTGGTATGTAATGCAGGAAGGCCAAAAAGAATGAAGTATCAGGTCCTAATATAAAAACACAAACGATTTTAAATGGAAATTAAAAAATAGAAAAATGTCAACTCGATTGCAGCTGGCGCTTCAGGTGGATGGGTTTCAAACCTAATTTTTTTAACCAAGGTCATTCTATAAACTGTCACTTCTACATAGGGGTGTCCAGTTTGAAAAAACATCGATGTTTTTTTCGATTCGATAAATCGGAACCATACATCGATGTCTTTCGATGTATCGGATGTAAACATCGAGTACTTACTTATTACAAAGCTGTAGTCATGTGAAAAGTGATACATCTCAAAACATGTCATCTTTCCAGAGTCAAAATTTTAGCATCATATGACGGTTATGAAAAGGCAGCACTGATTCATTTCTGAATTCGGGATAAGGACTTAGTACAAGTTGGCCGAGCCGGCTCGCCCAGCTCGTTTTGACAGATTTGCATGGCGGTTTTAATAGCTTCTAATAAAATATTATTAAAATAGCTGATAGAAAAGTGAATGATAGTGCCCAGCAACAGTATTATTGCGAGGTCACCAACTTAAAGCCGGCCCTGTCCCCCGAGTGTAAATTTTGGTGGCTGCGCCGGGATTCTCTCCTTTTGTGTTAGAATGTACTCGAACATTCTGGAAAGGTTTCGTTCGTGCATAGCCCGAGCGCCGAAGGCACTAGAGTTTTCCAGAACCGATAAGGACTATATATACGCGGGATTTTGAGTGCGTAAACAGTTAGTTAGTTAGTTCGAAATAATTAGTGAAACGAAGACAAACAGTTAGTTCGAGAGAATCAGTGAATAAAATAGTGAATATAAATAGTGTATAGCGTGTATATAAATTAAGTTTAATACAGTGTGTGTGTTTCTTTAAATAAATAGATAGTAATTAGCCATAGTGTGTATGATTTTATCCCACCGGTAAAAACTGTTTAAATAAATAAGAAAAACATTACAGTATTAAATAAACGATTTCTTTATTTTAGGTTGCTTTAATTATTGGTGAAGCGGGAGCATGTAGAAGTGATGAGCTATACCGACTGGAAACAGCTCAAATTGAAGATATGGGGGAAAATTATTTATAACTCTTCCTGACACGAAGACAAAAAATTACGCTCATTTATTGTAGTGGAACATTTAAACTTCTACAGAAAATATGAAGGTCGTAGGCCATCAGGCTGGCCACCAAAATTTTTCAAAATACACTAATGGTGAGGCATACAAACAACCGCTTGGTATTCATAAATTTGGAAAAATGCCAGAAGAAATTGCAAAATTTTTAAAATTACCGAACCCACAAGAATTTACTGGGCATTGTTTTCGCAAAAGTTCTGCAACATTGTTGGTGGACTCTGGGGCAGATATACCTAACCACGTCAAAAAGACATGGGGGTTGGAGATCGTCAATAATAGCCGAAGGTTATATTGAAGACTCTATAGCTGCAAAAACAAATATTAGCGAAAGACTTTTTTCGGATCCCGAAAAACAAAATATCGTCGGTTGTAGCACTAGTTCACAAATAAATAAAAATAAATATAACATGTTTACAAAAGGCAAAACGGATGATCAAGCCAGTGAAGTAATGTTTCAAAATTGTTCGCAAATTACTATAAATATTTACAAGGCCGAGTCTATTAATACGGGTACTGTATGAACAATTTATAATTATTAATACGGGTACTGGACAAACAATTTATTATTATTCGTACAGTAGTCGGACTCACTATATTTTTCGTCATTTCATACTATTTTCCCCTACATCACAAAATAAAAAAACAATACATTCTCTCTTCTATAATTTCATCCTTACTACGCATTCCAAAGAAAAGTCAGGATGTCGTGACGCTCGAGCTAGGGTTGGCGATTCTTTCAAAAAAAATCGATTTTTAAATCGATTCGAATTGTAACCTGATCATTCGATTCATAAAAAAACCGAGGTCTAAAAAATCGATTTCTAAAAAATCGATTTTTTTCAAGATTGTATTTACAATCTAAATATAAATCCATTTTACGAAAAACAAGAAAGATACCATAATAAACAATCTCTGGGATCTCGTTATCAGTAGTAATATCCCAAGGACATTGATAATTGTTCGAAAAAATTTTCAGATTCAGATTTCGAAAGCTTGTTGCCAATAAACAAGCTTGAGAAAGTTGTTATAAAATTTTTGAGCATTTATCAATGTTGGAGGGTTATTCGAATAGAAATTTTTTTGCTAACTATAGAAAAAAATACGTAGTATATTTGCTTCTATAATTTCAATAATGTTCTCATCAGTATTATGACAAAATCGTGACATTTTGAAATATTAAATATTTAAAACGTCAAAATCAAAATAAATCAAAATGTATCCATGGCGACGTACCTAATAGAGTGAATCCAATGAAATCAGTTAATTTGAGGTCATTTGATTGAAGACATCAAACAGACCATGGGCTGTTTTCAGTATAATGTTGTTCTGATTGGTTGTGTTCAATCAAATGATCTCAAATTAACTGATTTCATTGGATATCTACTAGAGCGAAACATTTTCAGTAAAATCAGGAATTTTTTAGTTCAGGGAATTCGATAATAACAATTATTTTTATTACCATATCAAAGAATCAGATCAGATATAAAAGAAGACAATTATTTTCTAAATGTATTTTTTACATTAAAAAGATAAGAAAATAGATAATATAGCTTAAAGTTCCCAAAACCAAACCAGAAAAAATCGAATGTCGATTTTAAAGGGTGAAATATCGATCCACTGAATCGATTCAGTACAACATATCGATTTAAAAAATCGATAAATTTGGCCCGAGGAATCGATTCTTCGATTAATCGATTTCAGATCGCCATCCCTAGCTCGAGCTAGTCTTTCCCGTCAACGGGGAACTTGAGCACCCCTCGAATTGAACATTGGACAAACAAATATATATATATGGGCGTGTGGGGAAAATTTTTTTGAACAAAAAAACCGGACATCGATTTTTACGCCCCTCAACGTACACTCTCGGACCATATGGCTTTCTCCGAAACGGTCAGACATGAAAATTTGAGACCCTAAAATGGATAACATAAGAGTATTTCGGCTGCCGAAAAAAATACGCCCCCCCTACCCCCCTCTCCTCAAAGATCCATCATCCAAGCGGAACGAACTATATATTTTTAATTAATTGAATAATTACCCATTTTGTAAGATATTTTATACTAGAGAAATAAATTCAAATTGAATTATTTTATTATGAATACTTTATGATAGAATGACAGAAATATAAACAAATGAAACTTTTTTAGAAAAATAATTATTTTTAATTAAAAAAAAAAGAATTAATAGCTTAGGTACCTTTTCTATTGAAATTTATTTCATTGATTTATTTTAACATAATTTACAATATCTATCATTAAAATAAAAATTGCGGCGTGAGAGAAAGACGCCCGAAATTTAAATGTGATGGGTCAAAAGCCCGGTTTAATATCGACGATGAATCGAATAAGTTGTTGCAAATACAAAAGATCGAAGGCTTCACTTAAATTTTAAAAATATTTAGACTAATTATCATTTAATTTAAGTTTGTCATATTTAATATGTATAGAAAGGAATAAAATATGGTTGTTTTTTAAGGGAGCATTATTTTTATATAAAACAAGCGTGGCCCAGAAAATTTTTTTGCCTCTGGGGCTTTGGAAAGGAACTCCACAAATTTTGCTTTTTTAACGATTTTAACGACTTCTGGGCAGAAATTGGGAGTGGGTTTTCGAAAAATGGGCGTCCGGGGGGCTGGTCAGTGGCGTTCCGTATTTCAAGATTTTGGTCACATCACCTATGACCCCATATCAAATTAACCACGAGCCGCCAGTGGTAAAATTAAAGAATATACTGTGTTGTGTCCCGAGATGGTATTTTCGTGCAACTACAACGAGAAATCAACAATTTAAAGGTCTAAAATGGCACTTTTGAGCTACTAAAATCAGTAGAAAGTTTGTAAACTGCTTCCATACGCTTGACTTCGATTTCCTAGTATTGGCGAGTGTCAACTGCTTAATCTTCTAGCGAAAATTGACGTTGTTGGAATTCGTAAAAATAAATTTTAATTATTTCAAACACAATTTGGTGTGGAATTTTCTTACCGAATACCACACGAGGTCAAATTAAATCCGAAAATTTTTTTGGAGCTCATGAATATTCTAAAAATATTCATGAGCTCGAAAAAATTTCCGGAAATAATTTGACCTCTAGTGGTATTACTAGTGAACATTCAAAAATGCATGTCCACCAACTGACAAGTTGACACTAATGACAGTCATCCTGAGAATAAACAATTAATTGAATAGATTTGTAATTTGGTCGTTTTGTATTGATACAAAAGTCAGTCGGATATAGCTTTTAAAATACCTGAGCAATTAAAACAACGTCGAAAAAAATACTAAATCAAAATTAAATGATCACGATCAAAATAACTATTAGGAACCATATTAGGTTGTGCAAAGAACGTTAGAACGTTTGTTTTTCATCAGGGCGACGGTCACATGATGTCACGTGGACTTGCCCTATGGTTGTTTTTTTGGACAAAAGTACCTACTGAATATTTGTCAAAACGGTGGACGAAGAAATATTTGATTTGTTTGAGTTTTAAACAACATAATCTAATTTTCTTTGGTTTTCAGTGAATATTATCTATGGGATTATGGAAAGAATTACATCATTGGATGCTGATACGAATCATGGAGAGCCTGTGAAACTGAACTCTGAGCAACAGCATGGTCCATATGTTTAGCAATGTCCCATTGGTAAGAACCACTAGCAAGAAATCTAAGAGTCAGCAAGACCTAGAGAATAAAGCAGAAAAAAGTTAGACTCAAGGTTGAGATTCTTGTTGAAGCAGGGATATGGGGCTCCAATATGTTTATTACTTCTAAAGCGACAGGTTTTGTAAGTCTATAAAGTTTCAAAAATTGCCTTTCTGAATATTCCTCAAAAGCATCAATAAATGGGTTAAAGATCCTAGGAGGTCTATCTGCTAACTCTTCCGCTTCTTGTATAGCGTTTGTGAAGTTTAAATGAATTAAATCATCAAAACCTACCATATTATAACATATTATATCATTTATTATTCAAATTAATGATATACCAAACACAATTTTTTTCAATCTAGGTTATGTATATTTACTCTTTCCGAACACGAAAACATTTATTCATATGAAATGAAGCCACTCGAAACAAGCCTTACGAAAGTGTTCGTATACGATTAGCGTTTGAGCATGTCGAAAATTAGGTTATTCAAATTTCATACGAAAACGGCCATTTTTCGTATACGATTTACTCTCGAATGGTTTCGAAAATCGCACGTCAGTCTTATATTTTAAATCTTTTTTTGAATTGAATTTTGAAGCGTCGGTAGATTTCTCGTTTCAATTAAGTGTGTCGTTCTTTTTGGTGCTTACTCACATCACCACATTATCTCAGATCACATTAACTGAAGTGAGCTGAGATCTCAGTCAAAAAGAATGTATCTATTATGTGTTGCAGTTGTTTAGAAGGAGAAGAAACTATGGAAGAGCTCCGCAATTCTGGAAAGGAGAAAGTAGAAAAAAGGCTCATTATTTTCCAGATTAATTCAAATTCAAACGAAAAGAAATTTAAAACGATGTTACGGTTAGCAGAAAATATAATTATTCATATTTGATGTTAAGAGATAAATAGCATTTGCGAACGTCCGGGCTTGAATGTTGGAGAAAATGAAATGCAGAATAATTTATGAAAATGCTGATAAAAGACAGAACAAACTTGTCATTTGAAAAGTACTTGGGAAAGAAATGCTGAAAAGTGTAAGGAACGACATAGATTACCAATGTCTTTTGAAAAAGGTACCTACTTGTAAGAGAAAGTATTTAGAAAATATATAATATTTACTACCGTATCTACTACTCAGTGGCTACTAAGTTACTGGAGCGAATGCTGAGCGACTATCGAGTTACTAATAGGAAACTAGTTAATCAATACAGAGTTACTAGTTGTTTGCGTCTGTGTAATAGCTATCGAGTTACTATGAGTTACAAAAGAACTTCTGAGTGCCTCCTCTAGCAAGACCGGCAAGACATTCTTCTACGGAGAGATTGGTCAGCACCTATTTAGTAACTACCGAGTGGCTATAGAGACTACGGCGAGCAACTGCTGAGCGACTTTTTTGAGTAACTGCAGAGTAACTACTTACTGCTGACATGTTGAGTGAATGAATGAGTGGATGACTAATGAGTGAGTGTGTGATCGTGTGACTGTATGTGAGTGAGTGAGTGACTGCATTACGGGTGTAAGAGTTGTTGTTAATAAGTGTCTGAGTGTAATGTAATTGTGCGTGTGATTATAACAATAATAAAAATAATAACATCTATTGCCTAACATGTTATGGTCTGACTTTCAAATAAAATCTTTTCGTAATATGCATTCACCAGTTGACTTAAAATTAATATTTTGGACACTCTGTATAACTAATAAATTTACAAATGCTTCGGTTATCGGTAGAACTCGTGTCTTCTCCGAGTGGCTGGTATTAATCTACGAATCTAATGAAATTGTTTCGCTACGAGAACGGTGTTTCTTGTTCACAGTATATATGTATAATGCTGTAGTATCGATAAGGTAGGAGAATTTAGGAAATTTGGACGTACTTCTTTTGTTTCCCCATTGTGCTCGACAACTACAGGTTACCAACTGGAATAATTTAATAGCTAGATTTTAATTGTTTTTATTAACGGATTTTTGGATATTTCGAATTTTATATTATTGGATATTGTGGTATGACTGTTTTGAAGCCATCTTTTCTATGGCAACGGGGAGAAGGTGATACAGTTTTGGAGAACGAATGGTTCGGTGCTTAGTGCGAGTTATTTTATTAGTTAAATTTTCGATTAGTTACCCTAATTAGGGGATATAAATTCGCATAAGTTGCTTGGAAATCCGACTATTTTGGGTAGTTTGTTTGGAAGTCGTTTTTTCCGCCGTTGAGGGATTATTTCACACCGGATCCACGATTCATTAAGATCGAATCAACCTCCTTTCAAAACCTGCCAGAATCCACCATTTTGTGGTGGAGGTTGTCCATTGATGGTTTCACAGGGCTGGACATGGGAATTTTGCGAACCCTCATTGATAAATTGAGGTAAGATATTTTTAGTTTTTACAAAACTAAAACTCTCTAGATGGTGAGATTGATTTTTTTTCTCTCTCCTTATTGTAGGGTTTTTCTGTTGTGTCCTTATTTCTACGCTTTACTCTTCCTTCTAATGTTGGGGTTTTAATTTGGGACCCTTCGGTTGTCTGGATTGGATTTCGTCCCAGATTTCACACCTGGTTCGACCTGTTTTACGACATCAGAGAATCTTCCCAGCCGAGACGATGCCTGGAAATTTACCAGTTTTCTACTCCCGAGAGTGACCTTGTGGATGGTGGCTGGACCTCCAAATTCGTGAAAGCTAAGTACAAAAAAAGAACTTGATTTTACGTTTTATTATCGTTTTAAGATTCTCAGTTTCAAACACGAGTTTAAGTGATTATTAGTTATACCAAATAATTTCAATTTGGACGGTTGTAAAATTGTCTTGATTTGGATTGCAATTTTAATTCAAAGCCTTTATAATTGCGGTAGTATTAGGATGTAGATTATTATTCGGCTTTTGGCATTTATAGGTAGGTTTATGGTACATGTAAAGCTGGTATGATCATACTTGACTACACCTCTATCACCTACTAAACGATTATTCTTTTGTTTCATACCTATGATATTTTCTTTTGGATAACAAATATTTGTGACATATTTCGACTGATTTTTGATTTAATTTTGACTCAATTTTGATTTGTCTTTGATATATATTTCTTGTATTTACTTGTAACAGGAGCGTCGTATTGCCGATTATCTTATTTAGCAATAAAAGATTGGCCTGTACTAGTTGGACTATTTATTTATACGTCATTCGTAAATATATATATTTTTCCGCGCTTTTGGTTACTTGTATAACATTTCTTTTACGATCGCCTTCAGCATAATAGCTTCTAAAAACTCGGTGGCGCCTATTCACGGATTTGACATAACCATATGACCAAGGAAACTATAATACAAAGAACCCTATGTTATTTATTCCCTGAGGTATAGTTCTCAATTATTTTCCTCCAGATATAGTTTAATCGCTTCAAGTATACTTTTATTTAGCCTGGGCAACCATCGGCGATAACGCCTTATATAAGCAGCGATTATTTGTTTTCTCCACTACAGTATTGGAAAAAAATAGGTGAATGCATATTTTCCGTGCCTTTAAATACATGGGATACAATATTATGCTGATAGTTCAATTCGGTATACTGTGTATTTTAGTAATAACTTGTAGTTATTGACAATTTTGTTCCCCTGCGTTTTCGTTTAAAATCACTAGTAACAATTGACCCCTTGGGTAAAGGTTACAACTTTACGGTTCTGTGGAACACTAATAAACAAATTTCACAATTCCTTTAAAAGTCAATACATATTTATAGGTGTATGCTTAATTTAAAAATACAATATAGGTACAAAACAATAACACAGATAATAAAAGTAGAAATAGTATACAGAAACATGGTGTTAATACATTAAAGATAATATAAAATTATAAACTCTACTATTTCTAAACCTATACATAACTGAACATAAAAAAAAAACATTCCATAAATATACTTATCCAGTACATGTGAGTGCGTGTATGTGAGTGTCTGCCGAACAACTAGTGAGTTAGTGAGTGAGCGACTACTGAGCCAGTGATTACTGAATTAGTGAGTGAGTGACTACTGAGTTGGTGAGTGAGTTAATGAGTAAGTTGTGAGTGAGTGAGTGCATGACTGGTGTGAGAGTTGATGTAAATAAGTGTCTAAGTGTAATGTACTTGTGCGTGTAATTATAACAATAATAATAATAGACAATCATCATAACAATAATAAATGTCTTAATTAATACATAAAAGATAATACTAAACAAATAATAAGATTGGTTAGAAAGAAAAAAAACCTAATTTAACATTATTTGAGAACCGGACAAAGTAGATTCGAATTTATATAAATATTAAATCCATAGGCGATCCTAATTGGGTTACACAATTTCCGGGATAATTTGTGCGTCGCGCAGTATTTAAGTTTGTTAATTGATTTTGGTTATATCATATGATTGGTTGGAGCAATCCATAGACCTTCATGACAATGTGTTTGGTAATATTTAAACATTAGTAGTTGTCAAGGTTTCCCTTCATTACTGAAAAAAATGAAAAACTCACATTATCTACGGTAAGAATCTTCTTTCTATATTTGTTTTCAAATAACTCAAAATATACTGTATCTAATCGGGATGCCATTATTAATTATTTAATTTCCCACTTTCTGTTTTATTCAGGAATTTCAATTCCTCAAAATAACTGATCACGTCTTCCTAGTGCGCAATGAACAGCGGTTGAATTCATCAGTTATTAAAGGTATATCGATGGCAATGATCGCAGAATGCAGCCAGGGGAAGTATAGTCTAGTTAAATTGTGTTTTATCAAAATTAAGTCAATAATGATCGATAATGGTTTTATAAACTAAAGAAAAAGGCAAAGTCTCAAAAAGCCTTATTAGGGAAGTGGTTGCAAACGTTATATTTTTTATGCATTGACCCTAAAACCGTTCGGATCTCTCTTCACATTGTAAGGAAATATTTATTTAATAATTTATTCATTAACGCTGTTTCTCAAGACAACAAATCACTTTTCAGAATAAAAAAAACTTACTTTTCATAAAGGCTTAAATCCTCTACAGTATCTAGATGTGTAGAAACTTGGAAATTTCAGTTTCAGCCGAGGCCCATTTCCGTTCGACTTAAGTGGCTTCGGTGAAGTTGTACCACATAACTTGTAGATCCTCTGTATTCTTCCGTCAATATGGATGAAGATGGTAACCGAGTCTGAATTATCACAACTACATCAACACAAAAATTCTATCATTATTAAATTTATTTAGTTCATTCCATTAACAATTATATAAATACTTTGTAAAGCTTACTTTTTTGTGTTCCCATCTTGAAGATATAAAAAAAATTCTGGCAGACGATTTGGACTCTTAATTTATTTACCTTGTTCTTGTAACTCGTACGAACAGGTTGCTTTAGCGGGATATGATGAAGGATAAGACAGAGTGACCATTTTTTTCCAGGTGAATGATGTACAGGTCAATATTTAGGAGAGGAGTGTATGATACAAAATTGTATAAATTGAATAAAACAAAAATTGTAAGAAATAAACTTGATGAGGCTAAAAAACGAAAAGATATTTAAAACGATGTTACGGTTATTTATAATTATATTAAGAGTTAAATAGCAATTGCGGACATCCGGGCTTGAATGCTGGACAAAATGAAATGATGAATGAATTATGAAAATGCTGATCTACGATATTTCGATAGCCCATTCTGGGCAACAATTTCCCCTTCCGGCGAACACTTTTCGCACTCGACCCAATAGGTGACCGCTCGTTTTGGAGGCGAGAACTTACCAACACCCTAAGTCTTTGAGTACTTTCCCACAGTGTGGTTACGTGTTTCCGTGAAGGAAACGTCAATCGTAATCAACAAAGTAGGTACATGTAGCGTAATCAAGATAATTTCGAAAAGAAAATATGAAAACCAACAGAAGAAACTTGCCATTTAAAAAGTACTTGGGAAAGAAATGCTGGAAAGTGTAAGGAACGACATAGATTACCAATGTCTTTTGAAAAAGGTACCTACTTGTAAGAGAAAGTATTTAAAAAATATGCGGACGTCGCGACAAAATGAAATGCTGAATGGACAATTAAAATGTTGTACATCTGGTCATAGTGGTCACCCTGGGATAAGACGGATTAGTGATGGTTCCATTTTTACTTGTATATATACTTTTAGATCCTGAAACAAAATAGTCTGATTAATTGTAATATACTTATTATTGTAACTCTTTGATAAAAATAGTTTCCTCAATACGTTTTTTTTTTATTTCTAAAATACTGCACTTGTTAATTAACAATTTTTTGTTGGTAAATATAATGGTAAACGAGTCTAAATTATCACAATTATATCAGTAACACAAAAATTCTATAATTAATAGTATAAAGTACAAAAAACATTCAGTGTACATTTTATTATAAATATACACTACTAGGCAAAATTTCCGTTGATCGATTATAATTTATTTACTCCATTCTATTTATTTTCACAATAACAATTATTAATGAAATCTTTTGTAAAGCTTACTTTTTTGTGCTCCCATTAGGAAGATATAAACTAAAATCCTGGAAGACGATTTGGACTATTTCTTAACCTCGTCCTTGGAATTCGTACGAACAACTTGTTTTAGCGCGATATGGTGAAGGATAAGACAGAGTGACCATTTATTCCAGGTGAATGTTGTACAGGTCAATACTTGGAGGGGGAAAAATTTGAATGAAACATAAATTGGAAAAAATAAATTAATTACGATGTTACGGTTAGCAGTTATATTTGATGTAATCTAAATAGCAATTGCGGACGTCCGGGCTTGGATGCTGGACAAAATGAAATGCAGGATGAATTATGAAAATGATATACGATATTTTGACAGCCCATACTGGGCAATATTTTCCCCTACCGGCGAACACTTTTCGCACTCGACTCAACAGGTGACTGCTCGTTTTGGAGGCGAGAACTTATCAACACCCTAAGTCTTTGAGTACTTACCCACAGTGTGGTTACGTGTTTCCGTGAAGGAAAAGTCAATCGTAATCAACCAAGTAGGTACATGTGGTATAATCAAGATAATATTGAAGAAAAACAACAGAACAAACTTGGGAAAGAAAGGCTGGAAAAAATGAGGAACGACATAGCTTACCTATGACTCTTGAAAAAGTTACCCACTTGAAAAAGTATTTAAAAAATGTGGATGTCGCGACAAAATGAAATGCTCAATGAATTATTAAAATGCTGTACGTCTGGTCATGTAGTGGTCACCCTGGGATAAGGGAAATTAGTAATTGTTCCATTTCTGCTTGTATCGCCACTTATATGGATACATCATAACATGATCCTGGGACAAAACATGATTATATTAATTGTGGGTGAATTTTTTTTAGCTGAAACCAGTTTTCAGTATATAGATGCGGAAATGCATCATTTTCCCGACTAAAAGTTGGGTTTAATCCTCTTCCCGACCTTTAACACATCAATGAATAATATCTATTCATATCAGCTTAATATCGCTTCAAAAATCTTAAGAGACAAACGTTTTTGTACACGCCTGTACACGCCGAGTATAGTTCGAATCATACTAAATTCTACAATATTTTATCAATAAATGAAAATGGCATATTTCCGCCAGAAGTTTTTGTAAGACTCAAAAAGGATAATAAAACTCGATAATAATACAACTATCTGAATTTATTCACTTCAACGTCACGGTTAAACATCGACTCCTTATTCCCAATCATCCCATTTTCAAACAGGCCACTTCATTTTTCAGAACCCCTAGCCTGTTCCATCTACCCTTCTAATCCTAACCGCCTGCACGTGTTACGAGAGATGTGATAAACTTAAACAATATTTGGTTCACATATTTGTTAATGGGTCTTGTCCACCGTACACTAAGTTAGTTAGGGTACGGTGGTCTTGCCTCATAAAGTAAGGTGACATGTTTTTTAATGGGGGTGAACTTTTTTTCAGCTGAAACCAGTTTCAAAAAAAAATTGTTTTTTCAGTATATATATGCCTCCCCAAATACAAAATCACAAAAAACTTTCTGCGGAAATGCATCATTTTACCGACTTTAGAATATCTGAAACTAATAAATAAACTATAATAAATAATATAAACAATGTAAAAATTGAGTTTAATCCTCCTCCCGACCTTTAATACTGATCAATGAATAATATCTATTCTTATCAGCTTAATATTGCTTCAAAAATCTCGAGAGACAAACGGTTTTGTACAAGCCTGTTTTTATCAATAAATGGAAAATTTCCGCAAGAAGTTTTATGCGTGTTTATGTTTAGAAAATTGTCTAAAATGTAAAAAAGAAACGTATTTACTTGTAACTGGTTTCAGCTATTCTGAAGTCGAAAAAATGAAAATTATGCATTTCCGCAAAAAAATTCGAGTCTTTCTGTTTGGAAAAGGGTTCCAAGTAGTAAATAATCGAATATTTCTTACATAACTGATTTCAGCTAATCGAAAGTTAATCCTTCGAATAATTCTAAATTCTACAATTTTTAATCAATAAATGAAAATGATATATTTCCGCAAGAAGTTTTTTGCGTGTTTATGTTTAGAAAATTGTCTAAAATGTAAAACAGAAACGTATTGTTGCGAGGTCACCAACTCAAAGCCGGTCCTGTCCCCCAATTATAAATTTTGGTGAATGCGAGAACATTCTCGAGGAGACGCTTTGTTCGAGCACAGCTCGAGCGTCGAAGGCGCTGGAGTTTTCTAGAAACGATAAGGACTATATATACGCGGGTTATTGAGTGCGTAAACAGTTGGTTAGTTAGTTAGTTCGAAACAATTAGTGAAACAAAGTTAGTACAGTTAGTTCGGAAGAATTAGTGAATTAAATAGTGCAGATAATTAGGGTAATATCCAAGTGGTGAAAATAAATTAGAACTAATATACCGAGTGCAAATAAATTAGTAGACTTTGAGTGTGTATATAAATTAAGTTTAATACACTGTGTGTGTTTCTTTAAATAAATAGATAATAATTAGCCATAGTGCGTATAATTTTATCCCACAAATTAAAAACTGTTTAAATAAATAATAAAAACAGTACAGTATTTTCTTGTAACTGGTTTCAGCTATTCTAAAGTCGGAAAAAATGAAAATTATGCATTTCCGCAAACAAAATTTCGACTTTTTCTGTTTAGAAAAGGTTCCAAATAGTAAATAAACGAATATTTCTTACATAACCGATTTCAGCTAAACGAAAGTTGATCCCTTAATGGGTCTTATCTAATAAATATAATATGTATTCTTTCGGCAACCGTCAGGAAAGTACCCACTTCCCGGACGCTTTTTCTGTGAGAAAGTAGCACTTTTCCGGCCTAGGCCGGGAAGAATTACATCGTTGTTAAACAAACTGAATCCATTTAATATTAGCAATTGTTCGAATTTCAATATAAATATTAATATAAACAAGAATTAGAATGTTCCTAATTTTGTTCTAAAAATAAATATTGTGAGCCAACTTTTATTTTATATGCCTTAATCACGTTTATATTAAAAAAAATAGTAAACAAAACAGAGGCGTCACAGATATCTTTGACTTTATGGGCGATTTAAAATAAACAACAGGATTTACCAAAATAAATAAATTCTAAAATAATGTCTGATCGTACTTACTATGATTATTTTATTTAAAAATAATACAACTTATAACTTAAATTAATGTTGTGTCTGAGAGGTGTGACGTGAGCCATGACATGCCTGAAAATAAAATATCAACCTGAGCATTCAAATTCCCTTTAGTTTGCATTTATTTATGAAATCAGTTGTAAGTACTGAATTAAAAGATATAATAATTTAGTTATTGATAATGCAATTTAGTTTAAACAAGAACGCACTGTGTCTGTTACCCGCAAGTGCTAGAATGTACCAAACAATTCAATTTAAACAAGAATGCACTGTGTCTGAATATCACGTGGCTCAAGCACTCCACTTCAGTGATACAGGATTCGTGAATCAACTGTACGGCTCAAGCACTCCGCCAGTCATATTATTCACAATACACGCTAAGTGGCTCAAGCACTCCGCAATAGCGCAAAACATGAGTCAGAGGATTGCAGACTTAAGCACTTTAATCATTTAAGTTTACTGAGATTTATTTAATCATTTACAAAATAAACAGAACCTAAAATAGAAATATAACCAAATAGGTAAAATTGAATAGCTCTGTGAGAAAAACTCACCTAATTTCCAAAATGATCTGAAGTACTGAAATCCACCAGAACACACACACGAACAAACAGAGTTTATCTTTAAACTTGCATATAACTGAAAAACTGTATTTGAAAAACTGATCTTTTCGGAGTGAGAAATAAATTAAGACTGAACTAAGAAAAAGGTTTTGAACGACAGTTAAGAATATGTATATAATATTCACACACACAAAGGACCATTGCCTTCGTAAACGATTTCATCTTAACACATGTTTCTACTTTACCCATAGCTAAGAGCACGTTGGAGCTATAAACCCTTATATTTTATAGTTACTTTGCAGATGTCAATATATCAAGAGCCAGTGTGAGTTATAGTTTGTTCTGGTGATTCTTTCCTGCTTTCACATTTTGAAATTATTAAGTTTGATACATATACTAAAAAAAAAGAATTCTTACAATATCACAAAGAAACGTGTTTTATTCATTTGTTATACCTACCACACGGTTGCCAAAAAAATGTACCTACGCAACACGCCAGGAAACTGTTTTTTCGGACTCGCAGACTTCCTTGTCTATGTAACGTTAATTTCGTTCACTTTACTTCCCTCTATTGAATTAATAAATTATCGTATGGGCGGTGAATAGCCAGTCCTTTCTCATACCCAACACCGAGAAATGTTTCAAGGCTGAATATATTTGCTGTGGACGAGAGTCGAAATCAACGTTTCTATGCGGGCCGATCGAGGACCGTCTGTAGTGAAAATAGTCACTTCTATTTTGAGATTCCCACTTCGACCTCATGTCTCTTCTTCTACCAATTATAAATCAAATATGAATCAAGAATTCACTACTGAAATGTAAATTCCTTTCCTGGTCAAAGCGTATGAGCGTGACATGAACATGAGACGTAAGTCTGTTATCTTTCACATGATTTCGTGTATTTAAACAAGTGGCAAAAGGGTTTCATTCTTCTTTCTTGTGAACATGTGCTATTGAAGCCTTCCTAGCTTATCGTATCTTATCTCTAAGAAGTGCATTCATCTGAGTGGTAAGTCATTTCGCTTAAATGTATAACTAACTCTCCTTTCTTAATAGTTTTCTACTTTCCTATCTTTATTATGTAGCAATGTCGTTCCAGTGCCAGGAATATATATCGATATGATTTTGTGGTTTTTTTTTCTTTCATATTTCTTTAATGTTAACTTGGAATATATTTCAAACCGGTGTAGAATCGGTTATTCGATTTTATGTTTTTTATTTTGCTTTCTTTTATCTAAAAATACAGGATGTATGAACCACGTTGTCAAATAATTTTCTTTAATAATGTAATATTAAATTAGCAATTTTCTTCAATATTGTAAGATCATACTTCAGACATCCTGGATTCTGTTAAATTGTGTAAATTCGTTCCTGATACTAGTATTGTTCTTAGCACTTTTTTTTTACCTGGACCAAACCTTTACCTGGGACACTTTACCTGGACCAGCACTTTACCTGGACCCAGAAACTTTACCTGGACCCAGAAACTTCACCTGGACCCAGAAACTTCACATGGACCCAGAAACCTGAAACAAGAACTTTACATGGAATTTCAAAAAGGACTCTATCTGTCAAGGTCTTTATCTGGAACCAGGACTCTATCACTCTAGGAAAGTAACATCCATATATTTCATCGCTTCTTCAACTCTTCAACATAGAACAACCCAATGAAAACCTAGTCATTTTTTTTCCTGTTTATTGTTTTATTTTAAAAAGTCAATATACAACTTTAAATTTAATAACGTTGTTCATAAAGTTTATTTTCCCTTCCAATCTTACAGAATTTGTCGTTATAATGCTGATGTGAATAACAATTAAGCTAGTATTATTCAGGGTGGCGCCCACTTACCTTTCTTAATTTACCTTCATCTAATTTCAGTACCTTAAATAAATTTCAAGTAGGATTACCCGAGAACCGGTAAGACTACTCTCTGAATTTGTACTAGTTTGGTCTAAGAATCTACACCTGAGGTGCTCTCTAAACTGAGTAGCCGTAACATCTACTTGTCCAAAAAAACAGTATTCTCCGGACTTGTTACGTAATATACTATTCTTGTAACTGGTTTCAGCTATTCTAAAGTCGAAAAAATGAAAATTATGCATTTCCGCAAAAAAATCGAGTCTTTCTGTTTGGAAAAGGTTCCAAATAGTAAATAAACGAATATTTTGTACATAACTGATTTCATCTAAACGAAAGTTGATCCTTTTTTCATAATAAATTGACTCATCTGGTAAAACATATTTCTTTGAACGCCATTTAAAATCGAAACAAAAACGTCAGCACACTCTTTCGTTTCTTAGATCGTTAAACTTAAATATTGAATTATGCATGGCATGCTATATATAAATACTTTGTCATTGTCATTAAATAATATATACACAGTGGCCCCAAAATAAAGGATTACCTTTTTTAATTTTGTTTTCCGGGTGATTCATTTTGTTTTTACAGGAATAATAACCCAACATATATCCAATAAGACATCAAGATTAGATAAGAGATAGATTTACGGAACCGTTCTTATACATTTTTTACATAACGTCAAATTTTTGTTAATAAAAGTGATAAATCAAAATTTCTTAATTTTCCCTAAATCTTTTCGAGATTTGCTCCAAGAATTGAAAAACATTTTGAGTTAGAGAGAGTTTTTTAGTGGGAAGAATTGTTTGGGGGTATTTTTAGGGACAAAAATTTTTATTGTGTGTTTTTTTTCAATTGTTGTACTCCCCATACTCCATACTTGTACATAAAAATATTTAATTTTATTAATGAGCATACATCAAAATTGAAGAGAATACTACGTTACATAAACAAATTTTTTTTCAAGTATTGAATATTAATTTAAAAATTCCAAAAAAATTATGGTATGTCCTTGCATCTTCATAAGAATAAAGTCCCGTTGAAAAAAATATTAAAGTTGATTTTTCAAAAAGTTATGCAATCGTCAATTAAACAAAATTTTCTCCGACTTTCGTCTTCATTAAAGACAACCAAAAATGTTTAAATAAATGGGCTAAAAATGTTTCGGTTCGTGGAACCCTTCGTATATATTCTACATACTTAACAAGATCACGTCATAAGAGTTCGAAAAATTTTAATATTTTACTTATTACATTTTTTTTAAATTAAAAAAAAATGTTGAATATTGATAGTTTCGGAGTTATTAACAAAAAAACTAAATGCATTTTGATTCAACTAATTTGTTAATAACTTTTGCAATTTTTTTCGTGATGGAAAATCTTTCGAATAAATTTTTCTAGACATAATTCCGAATCCAATTAGCCTATTGCTCATATTTTTAGGAGATTTATCACTATTTATCACGGATTTGTAGTTGCGAACTAGGCTAAATGATCGCTAGTTAAATCGTGAAGTGAAAAATAATAGTACAATAAATTTACACCTGACAGTGCAAATGTTACTTGTGAAACCGGTCAAGTAATATATGTTATATTTCTGATGTGGAATTTGTTATTTATTGATTTTATTTGATAATTATGGAAAGATTCCACTTAGTAAGGGTTGAAACAATTAATTTGGTTAAATAAAACATGGTAAAAACAAACTAAAAACTCTTATTATTTTCAAATATCCTAACTTTTCTATGTTTTTTTATTAGTTTTGGTCTTTTGTGATTTCTCAGATTCCCATCTGAAGGATCTGTAAATTATCATTTTCGTGAAAATGCCCAAAAAATGTTTTTTATGATCTGTACAAATCTGAGAACAATTTAAATATGGATTCAAATGCAAACATATATTTTTGAAGTGAAAACTTCTATAGGCGCGTTGAGCACTTTTTTTGGGTGAAGAAAAAACATGGATTTTTCGTCATCGTCACACTTTTATGCAACACACAATACTTTTGGTTATGCAACACAATTAACAATGAAACGTATATAGTGTTGCATAAATCATCGTCACACTTTTCATGAGCTATATATATACTGTGTATATGTGTACTTTTTTTGTAAAAAATTCCATTTACGATGGGCTTACGATGAAATTTTTAAAAGGGATTCATTTATTGGTGTTTTCACTTCTGTCGGCAGTCCCATGACTGGACTTCATGTTTTTTTAAATCCTTCTCAACTTTGAACTTTTCAAGCAAATGAAAAATAAACACTAAAACTAAACACTTCATAGTACTGAATAAAAGGTTTTGTATTAAACTTGGATTCCGGATTTAGAAAAATCCTTGTTGATTATAAACGTTGAGTGATACTCAACCCAAATTTATTTATCCCTTAATATTCATTTTTAATTGGTGAAAAGTTAAAACAAATTTTTTTGAGTAAAGAAGCGAATCGATTTTAGCCCAATATTTTCACCTCTACATTAAAATTACAAATATCGTCGGCACAGTTCCGGGAGGCACAACTTTTTTTAGGATTCCTTCGCTTTAAGGATCTTTTTTCAAATTTCGGATACCTTAAATAGTTTTTGAAATATTTCCAAAAAAGCGAACCATACATTTTTTTCTGTTTATAACATTTACAATTTTTGCCGGCCCCAATTTTCCAGTTGCACATTTTTTACATGCCATTTTGAATCGAATGCGCCCTAAATCATAATAATTACCGATGGTCCCACTCATGTTTGAAATAAAAAGGTACATGTGAACCGGCCTTTATCATGTTGCGTATACAAAATTTTTAACCGAATCTATTGAAACAAGTAAACAAGAGGAGGTATAAAAACGCTGCACAAAAACTTGATTCTTGTTTAATACCCAATAGCTACTATTTAAAATATCGACAAACAAAATTGATTAAATAATATTTGTTAAATAAATTGTTTGAAGGAAAATATAATTATTTTCCCTGGAAAGAATTAAAAATGAAATATAAGAAAACCACTATATTACTCCTTAATTAATATAATACTGGGCAGTTTAAAAAGAAATATTATCTCCAATGGCATTTTAGTTTTATTCAAAATAAGCTATCAAATAAATTTAAATTTAACATAAAATTCCGAGGGACGCGTAATCGAAATGTCATCCAGAACTAGAACTCACCTGTACTCGTAAATCATTGTCTAGCGGACAGAATATGATGAAATACATGACTTTAGTATTTTTGATAATATTGTTAATTTAACTAATAAAGAATGTTACGCGTTACTTTATGAGCACACACAAAACTATTGTATTTTTGTCCACCCTGTACCAATTGGAATCATCATGTGATACATTTTTGGAATCAGCTCAGCTAGAGTAATCCGAAAATTGAGACAAAATGGGGGTGTTCCATTTAAAAAAAATGACGGTGACGTCATTACTCGAAAGTAGTTCAGATTATTATTTTAAAATACGGGAAATTAAAATCAAAAATCGACGTGTTTCAGGATTATTTCTTAAAATGGTCTGTTTAGCTAAAAATGAATTTGTTCCATACTTTACGGACACAGTGTATATAAAATCTATAAAATTTTAAAATTCGAAACATCCCGCACTCAGACACTTGACATATGTGCATATTCCTAAGTAGTTGCAGTCTATGTTGATGTTGATAACAATAAAGATTCGAAGATATTGAATTACATGTTATATTTCATACTCTAGCCAATTATATTTATGAGACAAGACCCATTGACAAACATGTCACCGTATTTTATGAGACAAGACCCATTTTATTAGACAAGGCCCATTAAAAGAAATCACTTTCTTTGAACCAAGTAGTGGTTATAGTTATCAGATATCTCATAACACGTGCAGGCGTTCAGGATTAGAAGGGCAGAGGGGACAGATTAGGGGTTCTGAAAAGTGAAGTGGCCGGTTTGAAAATGGGATGATTGGAAATCAGTCTATATGTAACAGGGAGTATTTTACTAAAAATCTTTGCTGTGTGAAGTTGAAGTTAGTTCTCATTATTAATTTAAACTTAGTGACTAAGTGCAAGTTCTGTGTGTCTGGCTGTTTGCTGATTAGGGTGAGTTTTTCTCACTGAGTAATTAAGTTTTATCCATTAGCATTTGTTTTATTTCACAATCAAGTTATTTATTTAAATAAATTAAATATTATTATCAATCAATATTTTATAGTCAATTCGATTAACTCTGATTTAGACAATCTTATTTCTAAAATTTACAGGGTAGTATTGTTTGATTAACATGTATTTGAGTATGTACTTATTGTATATTTTGTTTTACCTACGTTACGGGGTGTAACGAAAAATAAAGTGATTAGTAATATTATATTGTTTGTTCCGGCGTAGTACATTGCGGTCAGTGTATGCGTTTGTGTTTGGATTACTGTGGTCAGTTTTCCAGGGGTCGTACTGTGGTTTGTACGGGCTAGTGACATTGCGGTCAGTGTGCTAGTTTTGTCACTGCTATAGCACAAGAATGATTGTTTATTATTCCTGTTGCTATAGTCAGTGTGATTGCCCTGTTTTTTTTTATCGATCGATAGTGGACACTGCGGTCAGTATCGACGGAATGGAGAATTAATATTTCGTCAGTTCTTTACATGAATCAACTTTATTAATGTTGTTTGCTAGTTAAAGATGACTAGGAAAGATAATAATTTCATTTAGTTACCAATGTCAAATTTTGATTACTTTCTTTAATATAGAAATACTTTTGGTAAACTTGATTGCTCATCCGTATCTCTTTTTAATTTCAGGTACGACATCTCATATCTGCCTTTGGCCTATCATTTAAGTATTTAATTTAATTTTATTTTATTACTATTTAATTTACATTTATATTGTCCTATTTTTTTTTGGTCTTAATTATACCGAGTAAATTAAAATTAGTAAATGTTTTATTGCAACAACTTTTAAATACTTCCTGACATTAATTAAACTTAATAATAATCATAATAGCATCGCCCATGGTTACAACATTTATTTGTTTACATTTATTTATTTTATTTATTATATATATATTTTTTTATCTCTTACAAAAATAAACCAGCAACAAAGAAATATAAGTAATGCACTAAATACTTACATAATACTTCCATTTTACATTTTAGCGTCTCATTGGAAAACTTCGCCGCAGCTTCTAATAACACTGTAATGAGTCTATCCATCTATCCATAAAATAAAATCACTCATACTTATTTTTAACTAATACTCAAAATTTATTGCCACTATGAATTTACTCCTAATGTATGAGAAATCACACATGCACTCTGTTTCACTACCGGTGCCACGACTATTGTACCCACCGGTCGTTCCCTACATTTCAAACTCAGCGACACCAACTGCAATGGACGAGTTCTATACAAGGGAAATGCTGCCAACATAACGAACAAAAAACTACTGAAAAAGGTTAGTCGCATAAGGAAGCCGTTTTTCCGATCAATTTTTGGTTTTTCTTATATATTTTGTGTCCTTTTATTACCCATGTTGTACCCGAAAAGTTTGGAGTTGTAACCGAAAAGTTCGCAGGTCTTTTTAGTTTGGGGTATTTCACATCTTACAGTTGACGAAAAACCAATGTCAGCTGTCAACTCATATACGTATCATTAATTTATTAGGCATTCTTCAACATTCTTTGTTTATGTTTTGGTATCGTATATTACTGATTTTTTTCTTCTATCTTTTATTATTGCAAATATCCTCGAGAAGAGCTATTAGACATTTTACAGCCTATCTTTAATCTATTATTAGTTTTTAATTAGACATGGATTCTTTAGTGCTTTTACCCACAGATGTACCTGGGGCAATGTTACAAAACAATGTACGTTTAGAGGACCATTCTGTCAAGGAATTAAAAAGGTGGTTGGAGTGCAGGTCTCTTAAGCAAACTGGGTCCAAGGATGAACTCATTAAGAGGTGTGTTGAATGGCTGAAACAACTTCATTTTTCTTATTATTTGAATTTTTTAGAGTTAACAACTGCATTGATAATGGAGGAATAAACAAGATTTTTCTAGGCATTGACCAAGGAAAATGGTATGATATGAAAAGAAATATTCTTCAAACTCCAACTTCTTCAAACAAGGGTACAATTAACGTATTTGAAGAAAATTTGATTTGCCTCAGTATTTCAACAATGGCCATATATTTACTTATACAGTGAATGAAAATATTGAAATCGAAAATCCAGAAGTTGTTGAAAGGGATAACGATTCAATAGTAGCAGTGAAGCCATTTACAGCCAGTTTCACAATATTAGGTTACCTCATGGTTAAGAAGTAACCATCGGTTACGACAAATTTTGGGTTTCACAATATGTGGTCAAGGGTATAAGTGTAGGTTAACTAATAAAATATTTAACTGCAACCCAAAGTACGGGTAACCGTGCTAACCAAGGAAATCTAACTTAATTTATGGTTGTCAACTGCATCAACTGTCAAATTTTAAAATTGTATATTGTTATTTTTTGATTACAAACAACTAGAAATATGAACGATTTCGATGTTAATGCCTATAGCAGCGAGGATGGAGCTTATATAATCCCAACTTCCCTGCATATTTTGTGAAATATGAAAACAAAGACAAAATAAAATGACCTACTTCTACCACTGTCAAAGCAACTTTGAAGTCCTGTAATTCGTTGCCCCAAAATATCTGTAATAGCAGCATTCACATCTGTAATATTGTCTTGGTGAGGTGGACCTACCAGTTCATAACTTATTTTGAGAGAACTTTCTTTTTGTTTTTTCCTTTAAATTTATATATTCATCCTACAGCATCTTAACTGATCTACTATTAACGCTACATGCAATGAATTCTTTTTCAGTTTCCAACCATTTTTCTGTTTTTTGTTTCCATGTCACCGCATTGGTTTCTTTAGATTCTATAGTATCTTTGTATTTTCCTACTAAAGATATTAATAGGTGCTTTTCTTCTTTGGAGAAATTAACACACTTCCTGTTTGTTGGCGTTTCCATTTTTTATAATAGATAAATAACTTTGGAAGTAAAATCTCGAGGAGTCTTCTAGTAAAAGGGTGGAGAAGTCTCTTCAGTATAAAAAATTAAAAACTGTAAAACAAAACCGCCAATGGTCTTCTTTTTCCTTTCATTTGACATAGAACACCATATTATCGATGGCTTCATACCAACGCAACAAAAGCTAATACAATTTCATAAGCTATCTGACCATTAGTTAAATGATGATTGTGAAACAAGTTCTATTGGTTAGGGTCTCGGTTAAGGTTACTTAACCCTTAGAGTTTACCACCGATTGTGAAACCGGCTGTTAGAAGAGGTTCACAATATGTCGACAGTGACCACCTAAGCCAAATTTATGATTCCCTTATGAAATGTTATTATTATTGTAAGTGTAAATGTCAAGCATCATTTGACAAAAAAATTAAACATGATCTCATAATATGTTTAAATAAAATATCTGGAGCTGTTGTTCAAGGTAAATGTGATTGCAAACAGTCTGCAATGGGCAAGTGCAACCATATTACTGCATTATTACTGTTTTTGTCAAAACATATAGAAGAACATGGTTATGTACCTGTAGCTTCTAGAAAACGGCCATGTGAATGGGGACAAGGCTCCAATAAAAGGGATCCAGGACCTGTGTCCACTCATATTTATCCGATGAAGCGGTATAAACCTGCAGAAAGATCTGCATAATCCACTTCCAGCAAACTATTGTAGAAACATTGACGTGAATGCTTTTTTAGTAAACATTCAAAATGGGAGTCAAAAAACATCGTCTGAAACATTATTTTCAATTCGATATAAAGATTTTAAATTTAGTAGTGATGAACTTGAGATAGATAGATAAATAGACCAAAATATTTATTAATAATATGAAAATTCTTCTAATTGGTTATACCAATCAATTGGTTCAATTACCTGACTCATTCCCTCAAGGTAGTCATAAATGGATATATTGGAGAACTTATTTCATCACATCATCCAATGTCCATATTGTTTGTGGTTTAAAAAGTGACCAGGCAAAAAAAACTTCCTGCTTAGAAATTTATGGTTTCAAACGAAACACCAATTTCTACTTCTGCGATGGAATATGGAAAAAAAATGAATCCATTGCAAGAAAAAAATATGCTTCTTTTATTAATGCAAGCCAAAAAATAGAAGAATGAGGACTTGTTGTTAATAAACTTTTTCTTTTCTTAGCAACAAGTATAGATGGGCTAGTAAGAAATGGTGATTGTTCAACTGACCACATTTTTTAAATTAAATGTCCAAAAGTCTTGGAAAAGTGCAAACATATTTTAAACTTTGACATTTCTTACAAAAAGTCAATTAAATAATTTCTTTCTGACCAAAATGAATAATAAATTTTTTTTAAAACCGAATCATCCATATCTGTATCAAATATTAGTGTCATTATTAATATTTGATATGGATTATTGTAATTTAATAATATGGAATCCAAGTGGTTTACTCATAGTTCCTGTAAATCGTAAAAATTATTCTGATGAAATGAAGAAAATCATTGAGAAAACTAAAAATTTTTATGAAAATGTATTTGTGCCAGAAATGTTTGCCATGAGAGTTGTACGTGGGCTGAGTCCTATCTGTTTAGTTTAAAAATCTAATTTTTTTTCTTCAAGCATAGAATAATAACTGTATTACTTTCGGCAACACAGACTGTAGAAATAGCAATTGTACTAGTACAATATGTGATTTATAATATAAGACTTTTTTTATATTTATTTATTGAGTGAGGTTTTTATCTTTTCTATTTATGATTTAATTAGGCAAATGAAATAAAGTGTTAACAGAAGCAATATATTTCAATTACACCTTCAATTATTGGATTTGTATACAATTCTTCATCAATTTGGTAATTATCCAAGAAGTTGCATGAACTACAAAATATGGTATCAAACAATTTTTCAAATACAGAATTTTATTTAACCAAAGGTTTTTCAAAATTTACAAGAAAGCACACAATTCTGAAAATATTTGATAATATTGGTAACATAGTAATAGGACAACGGTTACTTAATATTTTGTATAATTTAATCCTACGAATGGCACGTTCCACATGAACTCTGGATTTGGCAATTTTTTTGTGAGACGTTCTTCTTCTGATGTCAGTTTATCCCTTTTCAAAAGAAATGGTGGAGTGATCAATTTAATTTTAAGTTCATTTGCAACATCTTGAAGTAGGAAGCCCCTATCTGCTAATAGACAGTCATTTTCTTGGAGAAAGTTCTTCATATCACACTGTACAAACAGTTCACTATCAGAAATGTAGCCTTCAAATCCGTCACTACAATATATTATGGCACCACTAACTAGAAACTTAATCGTGTTAGTGTGCTTGTAACTGGAGTAAGTATTTCCTTGCTGCCTAAAGTTTCTTGCCATTTGTAATGATATCTCGGTGGCATCCATAACCCCGAGAATTGTATCCTCAAAATTTTTAAAACAATAAGAAATGTTCTTTATACTTCTAGCTGCCGAAATTAAATCACCTCTTAGTCCAATGATTTGGTGGTACATAAATTGAACCCAGGTAAAAAATATCACCGATAGATATGATTTATTTGTATTACAAAAAAATGCTAATTCTTGTAAAGTGTATCCTCGTCTCAATCTTAATAGCATCAAACAAAACTTGTCTCTATTAGAAAATTTTGAATAGAAATTCTTTCTAACTCTAAGCTGCCTATTATATTTAAATTGGTATTTTAGGTCGTTCATAACATTTTCATCTAAGAATGAATAGAGAGCTTCAAAATGTAAAGGGTTAAGTCCAGTAAAGTATTTAAAAATGGTAGGTAGTTTTCCTTTTTAGGTTTTTGTATGAAAAATAATTTTCCTTGTACGAGTATTTCTGTCCACGGTGAAGATTTGAATATACTTGTACTATCTTTTGTTTAATTTTTGGTAATCTTTTTTTTTTGGTTCAGTTTGTGGTTCCATTACAAAATTGGTAGAGCTATAACTTTGTTCCACAATATTTGTAGTGGGTGTAATTGGAGATGGAAAACTCTCAGAAAATTGATCATCAACAACATCTATTTGATTGTCTGAGACACTAGCAAGTTCTTGTATATTCCATTGAGTCAATTCAGCATTTACCTCAGCTTCAGTAGACCCATCACTACAATAGGGTTTTGGATCTGCACAATTACTATCGAAATGTTCACTACAAATATAAGTGGTTTTATTGATTGTGGCAAAATTTAGATTTTGGTTGCCACATAACTCAATCCATTTGAGGCATCTGCTGGGACATCTCCTGGGTTTGGGAAACGGAATAAACTTAATGGCATTCCGTCTTCGTCCTTTAACTAAAGGTCTTGTATTGTTTTAACAACTTTGATATGCACAACGCTTCATCGCAATTTGTATAGTATAATCACAACGAAGATTCAAATCAGGGTAGAACAACTCTTCTCGATGGTATTTGCAATGATAAAAGCAGATCAGAGTCACACAAATCACAAACAGACAGGTAGAAGAATAAAAATCAGTAGACATACAATACACAAACAAAGCCAAACAAAGAATGCTGAAAAATGCCTAATACCTTAATGATACGTATATGTGTTGACAGCTGACATTAGTTTTTTCGTCAACTGTAAGATGTAAAATACCCCAAACTAAAAAGACCTCAAATCTTTTCGGGTACAGCATAGGTGGTAAAGGACCCAAAATATATAAGAAAATCCAAAAATTGATCGGAAAAACAGCTTCCTTATGCGACTAACCTTTTTCAGTATGTTGTTCGTTATGTTGGCAGCATTTCCCTTGTATAGAACTCGCCCATTCCAAAAACCCCTAAATTGAAACCAAAACTCCCTGTCATTTTATTATACAGGGTGTACCGTAAATAAGTACCGTAAATTAGAGCATA
This sequence comes from Lochmaea crataegi, assembly GCA_947563755.1. NCBI lineage: Eukaryota > Metazoa > Arthropoda > Insecta > Coleoptera > Chrysomelidae > Lochmaea > Lochmaea crataegi. Next base: position 86,989,212 of record OX387422.1, on the reverse strand, counting down.
ACAGAACTTAAAAGTGTCTTACTGCAATAAAAAGTAAAAAATCTTGAAAACGGAGTGTTGTAGTTCAACAAAGAGTACCTTTTATGTAGAAAATTTGATGAAGAATTGCAGACAAAACTCTTTAGCTCTAAATACAGGGTGTTTAAGAAATATGGTACAATAAAATTTACGAACCCCTCGTACCACACCACTGGCTCATTAGAATTTGACAAAATTAATACTGTTGATATGTTTTGAAAAGGCAATAACCTACAAAAAATTTTAAATTTGTACTTTCATCCCCCGAGAAGATATGCAATAAAATGTGTATTTCTTCTGCACCGTTCAACAGCCTGTATCTCACAAGCTAAGAAGGTTAAAGAAAAGTTGTATTTGGGTATTTTAAATATTTCCCAACGATCTATCATGTCTTATTCACGGTACACCCTGTATCTATGGTTACTATCATCAGACTGCTATCATGGAGGTTACCATGTTAAAAGTAGACAACCCACGATACTTATAAACTTTGCATAAGCTAAAGTGAATATTGCATGATTGTAAATTTAATTTGCTATTTTGGCGATAAATCTCTAAAAGAACTGCTTACATAGTTTTTAAATTTAGTTATTTAAACCACTTTTCGTAATGTAAGTTATTTAGAGTCGCGCTTTTGGATTTAATTTTCGAGCCCACATTTCATGATCAGTTTGCCTTGTCTTGTCATTTTGAATTTTTAGGCTAGAATAATTAGGAACTAATACTTGTTTTTGTTTCTAATTTTTCATAATTTTTCTTTGTTAAAACAGGCTATTGATTAATTTTTGAAGAAGGGGAAGGAAAAATAACCATTCCATTTACCCTGTCCCTTCTGTATATAGCTTTTTCAATGATTTTCCTTGCCTTTCTCGATAAATTAGATAATTTTAGTGGTCAAACTTAAGTTTTTGTAAAATTTACTGGTTATCATCGATTCGATGTTTTATGAAAAAACATCGATACATCGAGCATATCGATAGCTTTTCAAACCATCGGATCGATTCGATGTATCGCATTGTAAACATCGATGTTTTCGATGCATCGATGTATATCGAATATCCCTACTTCTATAGGTTTGTCTGTTTTGTGCACAATATTACGCAACAGCCTGTGTTTCCAGATTTTGACTTATTTTCAACATTATTCATACTCATTATCACTTTATTTTGGTTATAATACTAATATTTCTTGTTTCAATTCACTTACCTCAATGTTTATTAATTAAATTTGCACAAATTGAAAAAGATCATTAATAAAAAACTAAACACGTACTAGTGAATTCATATACAGATACATTCAAACACAAACGGAACATAGGGATTTAATGTATTGTCCGATCTAAATAGTCCACCAACAAAACATTTCTATAAGTTCACTTCAATGAATATCAAGTATTGATCTGGACAGCTGGATTCCGAACCAATGTAAGAAAGCCCGCCCCTTCTCCTTCCAAAATTTGTTGGTTATGTGCGAACTGCGATTTAGTATTGAATAATTATTTGATGGGGGTAGTAAACGTCGCTACATATTGAAACAATATGCTTACGTTTTATGTTGTTAAAATTGAAAATTAATTGTTAAATTCTCTTTAACAATTAAGATACTATATTTTGATTTCTTTGGGCAATAACGGCTTTCAAAATAAAAATACATTCGTAAATAAAACAAAAAAGGATTCTTTAAATTGAAACACGACTGTTGTTTACTGACTGTCTGACGCTAATTAAGGACCGCCCACAGTTGAGAATACGGAGGGGTGGAAATTGTACAATATGTTATAGGTGTCCAAATAAACGATTGTAATAATCGTGTTTTTAATCTGTTGAAGCTGGATGTTGGTTGACTAGTTCAAAAGCAGTTCTGATACAATGCTTAAAATCCCTGTGTTCCGTTTTTGTTTGAATGTATCTGTATGTTATTATATTTGTAAACGTAAACAACTCGATCTCACATGTTTAACATACATCAATATGGTCAAGAAATTGTATATTCTGTTTCTGTGTTCATAGCAAGAATGGTTCAATAGCAATGTTATTGCTAGTAGCTTGAAGTTAACTACTGGCAACAGTGTATTTCGGCATTCTACGATTTATTTTGATTTTAACCTATAAATTGTTCGAGAAATCTGGTTTATATGTTTAGTTGTATTGTTTTTGTTTATTTCTCCTAAAGTAATGTCCCGAAGTCGTAAGACAAGCAAAGCCCAGAAGGAGCTGTTGATTCAGTCTTTAGAAAATAATAGAATATTGATTACTGGGGAATGGCATCCCTTAAATGTCGGGAAACTAAATTATAAATTGAAATAGTTAACTAATATGTTGAGTATGGTGGACGAAAAAATGAAAAAAAATAGTGGCACTTGCCATTTCTCTATTTCTGATTTGACAGAAGCATTCAAAACAATTGCCAATGCGTCAACAGATCACAGTGTATCTAAGGCTGTTATCCCTAATTTGACGATATTGCGATTTACTAGTTTCTCTAAAAATTATTTATGAATAAATAAGCTATCAAAATAAGATTCGTTCAGTTCACCTATTTTCAATATTCTCAAATTTCTGAAAAAACGAATGGAAAAATATTGGATTTGGCTATTTTTCAAAAGCATGCATTGAGCATGTAGAAAAATTAGTTTGCTGAGATAACCAGGTGAATAACAAGATATTTTTAAAATTGACACTTAAGAAAGTCTATATTTTCTTGAGATGTGCATGCAACTTGAACCCATTCGTTGCATTGTACCCAAATTCAGCCATTAAAGCACTGAGCTCTTGTGTAATCAGTTCCAAAATGGTGTGGGAATGCCTAGGCAAACTCAATGAACTAGGGGAGAACAATATAGTCACCTTACAGTGGATTCCAGGACACACTGGAATAGAAGGAAATGAAATAGCAGATGAACTAGCATAGAGGGGTACTGAAACACCCTTTTGGGGGTCGGAACCCTTTCGCGGTATCAGCTCCAATGTAATATTGGAAGAAATAGGCAAAGCCGAAAAAAAGAGAAGATCTGACCATTGGAAAGATCTAGTATGGCTTAGACAATCAAAGATTCTTCTGGCTGACTACAACCTGTTGAGATCAAATGAATGCATAAGTCAAAGTAAAACTGCAGTTTTAACAGGGATCCTAACGGGACATTGTCGCCTGAATGGGTACCTGAAAAAGCTCAAAATAGTGGAGGAAGAAGGATGTACATTCTGTGTAATGGAAGAAGAAACCTCCATCCACATACTTGCGAATTGCACAAAAAATCAGAATCGTAGGACACAACAACTAGGAGATTACTGGATAGAAGAGGGACATTTACCTAAGTTGAAGCCAGCAGATATCCTAAAATTCCTCCGGCAAATAGGACTAAAGAAGCTACTAGTCTCTGAGACTTTCCTCAGGAACTAAGTAGAAGTAAGGGGACACAATAGATCTTTTAGGTCTCAGTGAATGTCACCCCAATATACATACATACCCAAATTTCCTTAAATGACTCGTCACAAATAATGCTCTTGGTGTCATCATAGTTCTGGGTCCTACGTCCAGGTTTCATGTTGCATTTTTCTTCTTCCGACAATAACTTCATACAAACTGAATCTAGAGCTAAACCTTTTTGAGGCGTCATCTGACTAGACTAAAGCATTGATAAAATCATAGTTTCGACGTTACCAAGTGTCTCTAAACTGAAGATACCTTTAGTGTCTGGTACTTGGGGATGTCGGGTACTACGGGACTTTTCTCTATAAGGATCTTTTGGCCTCTATACACTCTTTCGATGTTCATTTGCAAACACGTGTCGATAGCGTAAGAGTCGGCTAAGGCGAAGAGCACGTGACTTGGTTTCTGCATTTGATTTTGTACAAATTACCCATAATTTGAGATAAAATTCTTATCCCCACACTTCTTCATGCCACAAATAATGGTAAAAAATGCAAGATTATTTTCAAATGACTTTATTTAATGTTAAGATGACCACATTAGCAAGGAACATTTTGGGTATAAATTGTAACAATAAGTAAAATTTAACTAATAGTTATCACATTAATTATCACATATCGGTCTATTTTCACCACTGCGTAAAGAGCTTGACGAACCTTGTATTGGTCTCTTCATAATCTGTCTTATTTCCCCACAAAAATCTTCGAATGAATGCGACTTATCGAAAGTCTCTTTAGCTATATCGCCCAAAAAAACTTGCAAGTGTGGATTCACCAATAATGTTTTCAAAGCAAGAGATATTACTTTGGGTTCAGGATCAGCTATTAATCCCGAAAGTCTATGTTTAAGTATTTTAGAAGCGATGCCTTTATTTGTTGCTATTATTGGTTTTCCTAGAGACATTGCTTTGAGAATAAAGTCAGAGTAAACATCATTTTTAGCAGGGTGAATCAATATAGCAGATTTCATTATTAACATTTTTTCGTGTATTATTGGTAGTTGATTTAAAAAAGTTATTTGTGCCGCACATAATCTTTGTTCAGCGACAGCTAATAGTTCGCTGTAATGAAATTTTTCGTCAAATGTCTTGCAATTTCCTGCGATAACCAGTTGAAACCGTTTAGTTATAGTTTTATTATCTATCAATTCCAAGAGAAGTTCAAACGCATCCAAAGCCAGTTTGAAATTTGATGATTCTCTGAACCTACCTACTGTAAGAAATAAAATTGTATCTTATTTGTATTTTTATTCTTGGCTGTCTCCATAAACCCAAATCTATGGAAGGATACAAAATTTTCGGTTTCTTTGTAATTGAAGGATGAGATTTTATTAGTATTTCAGCGAATCCCATGCTTTCCACAATAATTTCATCGGCTAATTTTATCCATTTTTCTTTAAATAAAGATGGGTTGATTTTCGTGTGTTCGGAGCAAGCATCTGTGTTTTTTAATTCTTGAAAATTAGGTACGAAAAATACTTTATAGCTAGAAAAACATTTCAGAAGATAATCGGCAATAAGGCTGACGTCAAGGATTACTATTTCGGCCTTAGGATCAAGAGGAAATAATAAAAATCTTAGGACCATCCATATTGCTCGAAACGTTGATAAATTTAGAATTCCAAGGAGGGTTCGTGGTATCCACCATCCTGAATACTCGATGTATATTTTATCTGAAAACTAAATTTTTTTGTCAATACAAAAGACACTTTTAATGTATATGTCAAAGATAATAATTTAATGCTATTATAACGTCTTACAAAGTTTCTGAAAAATATTTTTCAAAGAGCAGAGACCGTTCACTAAGAAGCAACAACTACTTCTCGGGCGATATGCTGCGACAGACATTGAATTACCCTTCTAAGTTAAACGGGGTTGGTATATCTGCAAGATAGAACCAACCATTCTGGTTTGTAACTAGAAGGGACAACATAACTTGTAGACCGGTTTCTAAATTAAAATAAAAAGCGAAAAAATTTAACATAACATTTTTTTTAAATAAAAATCAAGTTTTGCTAAACCCTGTTTGATACTAATTCATGTGAATAGTTTTTTTATAATTAATATTAGTAAAAAGACGAAGCTGTAATTAAACTTTGATGACGCTGGGAAAACGGTTAATAAATAGTAGTATTTTGCGAATTACTTTCTCTTATATTATTAAAAATAGTTTTGGTTTTACTCACAACTTTTTAAAGAATAGGAATAATTAAAAAAGCAAAATTAAGTACCTTCATATGTCTGAAGGAATCATCTCTCTCGAAATGTGACGTCAATATCGTCACTTTGTATCCGATTGTGAGGTAAGCCAGAGCAATGTTGAGTATGTATCTATCTGAATTTTTTTTGGCAAGTTTTTCGTGTAGAATAACTACATGAGGACGTTCGTGTTCATTTTGTGCCACGTCCATTTTGGAATTTTTGATAGTTCTGTCACAGGCACAATTTTCTATTTTTTACTCCTAAACTGACATATTGTGACAGCACTTTTTCCAAAGCTTACTTTAGTTACAACTGTCCGATTTAATGAGCGCTTCCATCTTATTGAATCGATTAGTTATCGATTATTAATTTTCTCAACATTTCTAAATCAAATTCTCCATATCTCCCCTTTTTACGCTTTTAATACATATTATTTACATTATACAGTGTAGAACAGCCAAATGGAATAAATTCGATGAAGAATAAATGAGGGCGTGTTGGGAAAAACGCTTGGACACGTCAATTTGTATTTTTAAATGCGCATTAAAAAAATTATATAGGGTGTGTCATGTGACAGTGGCCAATACCAACTTTCTTATTTTAAATGCATCCCCCTGTATATTATTCATTTTTTGGATTCTTCAGAAAATTCTAGACATGATTCATGTACAATGTCTTATACCTACCTATCTTCAACTGTTTCGGAAATATTAAGTGTTTTCAGATTTATTACAAAAATTAACATTAAAAAATGAAAATTATTTTATTTAACAAATTCGCTACATACAGGCTAGAAAATTTAAATTTCGCATAAGTAGTCCTCATATGACGAAGGCATCCACTAAGGAAGGATTTTTCAAAATTCATCCCCAAGGGGGTGAAATATGGGATAAGAGTTTGTATGAAAATTTTTATTCCTTGGACATATTTGCATGAAATTTCGTATGATTTGAGTACGGCAAAAATAATGAGTTACGTATTTCAGCGTTTTCTAAAGTTCAACCCCTAACAGCCAGTTTCACAATATTAGGTTACCTCATGGTTAAGAAGTAACCATCGGTTACGAAAAATTTTGGGTTTCACAATATGTGGTCAAGGGTATAAGTGTAGGTTAACTAATAAAATATTTAACTGCAACCCAAAGTACGGGTAACCGTGCTAACCAAGGAAATCCAACTTAATTTATGGTTGTCAACTGCATCAACTGTCAAATTTTAAAATTGTATATTGTTATTTTTTAATCACAAATAATTAGAAATATGAGCAATTACGATGTTAATGCCTATAGCAGCGAGGATGAAGCCAGACGGCCAAAAATTATTCGTCCAAGACGTGATCATTTCGAAGAATTCGAGAATCACGATTGTTTTTTTCTTTAAATTTATATATTTATCCTCCAGCATCTCAACTGATCTACTATTAATGCTACATGCATTGAATTCTTCTTCAATTTCCAACCATTTTTCTGTTTTTTGTTTCCATGTCACCGTATTGGTTTCTTTAGATTCTATAGTATCTTTGTATTTTCCTACTAATTATATTAATAGGTGTTCTTCTTCTTTGGAGAAATTAACACACTTCCTGTTTGTTGGCGTTTCCATTTTTTATAATATATAAATAACTTTGGAAGTAAAATCTCGTGGAGTCTTCTAGTGAAAGCATGGAGAAGTTTCATCAGTATAAAAAACTAAAAACTATAAAACATAACCGCCAAAGGTCTTCTTTTTCCTTTTATTTGACATAGAACACCATATTATCGATAGCTTTCATACCAACGGAACAAAAGTTAATACAATTTCATAAGCTATCTGACCATTAGTTAAATGATGATTGTGAAACAAGTTCTATTGGTTAGGGTCTCGGCTTAGGTTACTTAACCCTTAGAGTTTACCACCGATTGTGAAACTGGCTGTAAGAGGGTAAAATAGGGGATAAAAGTTTTGAATAAACGCACTGGCAAAACCCTTAGGGCTGGAAACTTAAAATTTCGCACACGTATTCATGTTATGACGTAGGTATCAACTAAGGAGAGATTTTTCAATATTCAAAAATTTTCTTTTGTATTATACCTACTGGGTGTAAAGTAAAGTAATGTTATACTCATAATTAGGTACAAACAACTTACTTACATAAATGGTTACAAATTTTAGGGTTTTTTAGGTATCTATAGGTAGGTAAGTTGAGTATGTTTTCATCACGACCCATCACCGCCCCACTAAACAGGTCCGCACCACTGCTGCGCCCGGCGGTGGCCGTTGGGTGACAGAGTATTCAACCGGAACGCGGCATACGCGTTAGGGCAGACGTCGTTGATGGTTGTATGCGAATTATGAAAATTTTAATTTTGTTATTGATTGAGTTTACTTTACATGAGATTTGTAGTTGTTTGTTGTTAAGTAGGTATTTCTGTTAATTCCTAGTTTTTTTTAATACAGTTACGTTAGATGGTTAGATAGGTATATTACATACATAGCAATCCTAATAAGCAGGTATATTTAGTTTCGCCTTTTACCTCTTGTGGCCCCATCTGCTGGATTTCTGCGGAAGTTTTCATAGTGATGAAATAAAAATACATAGTTCGCTGTTATTAACTAATATACCGGCAATTTTGAAGTTACTAAATTACATTTTATTCAAATAAAAGAAATGGGGATAAAATAAAATAATAATGAAAGAATCTATTCTAAATAATGATACTCAATGTTACAAAAGATTCATATTTTTAGTTTAGCTTCTCTTTAAAGTTGTGTTGATAATTTTCTATACATATAAAATGCTTTGTCCTGAATGACTGACTGACGGATCAACGCACAGCCTAAACCGCTGATCGTAGAGAACTGAAACTTGGAGGGTGTGTTCTTTGTATGACGTAGGCATCCGATAAGATTTTCCGATTTTCCGAAATTCTACCCCTAAGGGGGTGAAAAACGGGGGCAAAGTATGTATGGGACAAAGTGATTCTTTGGACCAATCTACTTCAAATTTTGCATAAATATTCTTTAACAGAATTGATGGAAGACGTGTTTCGTATTTTATTGAAACTGATCGCCTATATGGGGTTAAAAAGGGGTAGAAAGTTATTTTTGGGCTGATTTGCATCGAAGTTGATATCAATACTCCTTAACGCTTTTGATTTAAATTAAATTTTATTTTGACACGTTTGAAAACTCATTCCGATTTTATTCAAAAAACCTTGAACTCACTTAAAAGCTTGGTGCAATGCAATACTCTTTAAAATTGGAATGTCAAATACCTATAAAAGAATATTTAAATCGAATTAGAATTCGAAATTTCAATTTTATTTGTTCTTGGATATTTGAATGAAAAACTTACCTTAACATTTTAACATAATAATTTATGTTATAACAAAATTAATAACGTAAAAAACGAATCAAAACTTCTATTAGAACCTGACTTGTATGTGATTTTATCTTCTACAGATCCCATACTAAATTGTATAACATAGCAGGAGCAATGAAACTTCGATCATTTATATTTAATGAATTATCCAGTTTTTTAGAAATAACCTAATCATTCAACCTATGGTGTTTATGTAGTTTGTGATGTTGTTTATTTTTTGTAATTTTTTTTCTCTCTTTTATTATATACACCGAGAAAATTATTTAATAACCGTTAGTTGATATTGAATAGCCCTTAGTAGATATCTGGATACCATAGGTGACAGCAAAAAAATCAACTTACCATTATTAGTTAGATCTTGCTGGAATGATCGAATAACCGTTAGTCAATGGTCGAATAACCCTTATGTCATTCTACTATCGTGCACGTTATTCTTTTACCGTATAGCCCTTATACAGTAACATACTTACCGTTATTCGATAGAAATATACATAGAAATTTTTTTATGTAACTACAAGTAAACAATCGAATAGCCACAAGCTAATAATAGAATAACCATAGGTAAACGATCTAATAACGTCAATTTGGCAATAGAGTAATCACTAATTGTTGATCAAATAAGAACAAGCTGGTTATATGATATTCCTGATTAAATAATGAAATGGCAACAGGTAGGTGGTCCCACAAGTTTAGTTAGAAAATTTAATAACAGCAGGTAAGTTCTCGTATAACCTTAGGTAGAAAATAGAATAGGAATATGTTAAATAAAATAATACCCCCCTCCTCGGGGGGGGGGGGGGGGATAAATGGGTCATATTAAATAAAAAAAGTAAAAAAGTAAAAAAAGTTTTTTATTTTAAGCAACAAAACAACATACTTTCAAAATAACATAGTTTGTAGTTAAATCATAAAATGTACAGGTTATCCCAAAATTAGACACTATGCAATGTGTTCTAGATCAAATTTTTTGTTCAAAACATTGTGGTAAAAGCTTAAAAATTAAACATTCGATTCAATGCAAATCCGCTGTTATCAGGAAAGGGTGATTTCCTTACAGGGTGGGGATTTTATTAGGGGTCCATACCTTTTCTCAGAAACTGCTGACTTTAGAAGAAAAAAAAAGGTTGGTACAAGGGTATCTTGGTTATACTTCATTTTATAGGTGTATTATTTAATTTTTATTAAGAGCGAGGTGTGCTGCACCAACTTAAACTTCAGAATTTTAAATTGGACATCCTGTATATTTTTAAAATCTACTCGATGATCTGATTTCAAGCACTTGCATATAGTGGAATAGCAAAGGCTCTACAGCTATTTGACGCATTTTTTTTAATTTAGAGGAGAGTAGAAGTCAAATAGTTTAAAATCGAGAAAAAGGGTTTTAACTACTTTTCAAGTTTTTTTCAGTGGCATTAAATAATATTTCATACAGAATTATGAAAAATCAGATGGGATTTTTTGACAGCTTTTAAAATTTGAGCTCTGAAAATTAATTTTCTTGCCATTGAATAAAAATAAAAATTAGGATAATGATGTGTAAACCATGTTTCTTTATTTTCAACTGTTTGGCTCCTACAATTTAAAAACGTGATTATTAAGTAGCTTCCTTATTTACACTAGATAGGAAGTGTGATAGATAAGTAGAATTCAAAAATATACAAGGTGTTCTATTTCAAATTCTGGTAATGAATCGGTGCAGCACTTTTGAAACATCCTGTAATAATAAAAACTCAAATAATTAACAAAATTGTTTAAAACCAAGGAACTTTTGTTTTAACTCTTCTTCTAAAGTCGACAGACTTGTGTAATACTTTGAGATGGGTTATAAGATTATTAATCTTAGTAAAACTAAGACTACAAAATTTACACTTTGGCATATTGCACATAAACAAACCAAAAATCTTGGTTTAAAAAAAATTTAACATTTATTCCAACAAAACAACAAACAATAAAATATTGGTTTCAACTAAAACTTATTCGATTCAGCACCAGAACCGTTTTCAGAACAATTATTTAAATGATACGATATGTCTGTTAATGTAATACTTTGAGATGGGTTATAAGATTATCAATCTTAATAAAAGTGAGACTAAATACAAAATTCACACTTTGAAATAATATTGCACATAAACAAATTAAAAATGTTGGATTAAAAAAGGTTAAACAAATATTTTTCCCAACAAAACAACAAAAAATAAAATATTAAGTACAACACATTCTAATCGTTCACAGAACCATTTTCTGAACAATTATTTAAATGGTATGATAAATCAGTCAAGACAGTAGCAGTGGCTGGAGATTTTTTGTTGCTCTTCATTCCAAACACCAGTTCTTGAATCAACAACCACACATGTTCACACTCTTTAGGATACTCAACATCGAGGGCATGGAACAGTTTGAATAATAATTCCAGTGTCCTTGGTCCACTTTCAATTTTGTACTTTATTTCATTTATAATGATGTAGAATTCTGAATTGTTAATTACTGCTGGAAATGGTTTGGCTGTTAAGTTTTTTACCTTTATCTGATATCCGCTCCGTCAACTCATCAAAGCTCTGCAACATATAAAATTAAAGTTTGCAAAATTTATGTAATCTGTAACTGTGTTAAAGGAAGTCCATTTATATGAAACAATTTGTTTAAAATAATCATGGAGTAACAAAATTAAAGTGTTTGTTACCTGTACGAAAATAAGCTTTCTTGTATTTCAGTCCGAGTTGGTCTCCAGTGTATTCCTTTCCTGGATTTTTTCAAGGTAACGGTGCATCCGCCAGAACACCCGGTGCATCCGCCAGAACGTCGAGAAATTTCGAGAATTACGGCGCGCGAGTATAAATAGGCCACCAGCATCGCTGCAGGCAATTAGTCAATCAGTCAGTGTTGATACCGAAGGAAAGTAATCGCGCCTCGATAAAGTGTTTATTAAGTGACTCTCATATAAATTATAATTAGTGTGTTTAGTGTATTACATAAATTATTAAATAAGGACTGAATTACATATAAATCTGTAAATATAAATTAATTGTAAATATAAATTAGAATAAACGTTACATTGGTGTCAGGTGTAGGGTTAAAAAAATAAATAAATAAATATACAGGAAGATGGCGAAGAAACTTTGTGAATTAAAAGTTTCAGAGCTTCGAAGAGAGTCGGATGATTACGAACTGGACACAAGTGGGGTCAAGTCAGTGTTAGTGGAACGACTAAAAATAGCTATGATTAACAATGGATTGGACCCGGAAACGTTTGAATTCACCGACGAAGCGTCCGCCTCTATAACCTCTTCCATAAAAAACGAATTGTCTTCGATGGAAAATAAAATGTCGGACATGGAAAATAAAATTTCGACGGATATATAAAACGAAATTTCATCCATGGAAAACAAAATGTCGGACATGGAAAATAAAATTTCGACGGATATAAAAAACGAAATTTCATTCATGGAAAACAAAATGTCGGACATGGAAAATAAAATTTCGACGGATATAAAAAACGAAATTTCATTCATGGAAAACAAAATGTCGGACATGGAAAACAAAATGTCGGACATGGAAAATAAAATTTCGACGGATATAAAAAACGAAATTTCATCCATGGAAAGTAAACTTTCGGCGGACATGGAAAACAAAATGTCGGACATGGAAAATAAAATTTCGACGGACATGAAAAATGAAATGACATCCATGAAGACTGATATTTCTGCCGTGGAAGAAAAGATTAAAAGTATGGAGCAAGAAATGAAACAAAAAATCAAAGAAATCGAAAGGAAGACTAGTAATAAACCGGATATTACAACTAGGCAAGCCCCGAATAACGACGAACTGGCAGAGAAAGTAGAGTTGAAACCGAAAATGGAAAACGATATTAACAGCCGAGTGAAACTGCCAACATTCGATGGTAAAACGTCATGGCCGAACTATCTTAAGCAATTCGAGGCGGCATCAAAGGCAAACAACTGGAGTGAGAAGGAAAAAGCGTTAAATTTAACTCTTGCCCTTAGAGGAGACGCTATGGATATCCTCCAGACCATTCCAGTGGAAGAGGCCGAAGATTTTGAAAAACTCAATAAGCGATTGAATATGAGATATGGCCTGGAACACCTGGAGCATCTGTACTAGTCGCAGCTGAAAAACCGCAAACAAAAACGCGACGAAACTCTGCAAGAATTCGAAGCAGACATTGCGAGGTTGGTGCGGAGGAAGGTGTCTTCAAAAGGTTGCAAGCTGCCCAACTGATGCTTAACCCCAAGAAATGTCAACTATTTCAAAACAAAGTCAATTACCTAGGCCATGTAGTCAGCAAGGATGGTGTAGCTGTAGACGAAGAAAAAGCTGCTGCCGTACGAAAGTGGCCAAGACCCACCGACAAGCACCAAGTTAGAAGCTTCCTTGGACTCTGTACATACTACAGGCGATTTATAAAGAAGTTTGCAGATATCGCTAAGCCCTTGACACGACTTACAGAGGAAGCAAGGGAGTTTCGCTGGGACGAAGATTGCCAAACTTCGTTCGAAACCTTGAAGAAGCACTTGACTACTGCACCTATACTCGGCTATCCACTACCAGAGGGAATTGGAGGTGCGCTATCACAGGTTCAAGGAGGACAAGAGAAAGTTCTGGGATATTTTAGTAAAGTCCTTTCCAAACCAGAACAAAACTACTGCGTCACAAGAAGAGAGCTCCTAGCAGTAGAGAAGTCCGTGGAGCACTTCTATCAGTATCTGTATGGGAAGAAATTTGTGATCGGAACCGATCATGCAGCACTTAAGTGGCTTATGCAATTCAAGAACCCTGAAGGTCAAATCGCTAGATGGATCGAGCGGCTCCAAGAATATAATTTCACTATTGAGCATAGAGCCGGAATAAGCCACAGAAATGCAGACTCCCTCTCAAGAAGACCATGCCCTGCAGAGTGCTCTCACTGCAGCAAAACAGAAGCTAAGGAAGCTGCGATTCGAAGAACCACGGTTACCACCGACGAATGAACACCAGAAAAGTTGGAAGAGGAACAAGAGAACGATCCCGACTTGAAGAAAATCCGACATTGGAAAAAGGAGAACTGTCGACCTACTTGGCAAGAGATTTCAAGGTACTCGCCAACGATGAAATCGTATTGGGCCCAGTGGGACTCGCTGGTTTTGGAAAACGGTTTGCTACAGCGAGTAATCGAGAACGATGAGGGTTCCGAAAGTAGAAGACAGTTGGTGATTCCAAGAACAAGGATAGCAGCAGTACTGCGGAAATTACTCGACAGTCCGTCAGGAGGACATCTAGGTGTGAAGAAGACCCTCCAGAAAGTGCGAGAACGGTTTTATTGGATGCACAGTTCCGAAGATGTGAAGGACTGGTGTAAGAAGTGCACTACCTGTGCTACGACCAATGGACCGCACGGGAGAAGAAAGGCTCCTATGAAGCAGTGCAATGTCGGAAGCCCTTTTGAACGCATTGCCCTGGACATTGCCGGACCGTTTCCACCGACAGCAAATGGCAGCAGGTACATTTTGGTAGTGATGGACTACTTCACAAAATGGGTAGAAGCGTATGCGATTCCAAACCAAGAACTCGCAACGGTTGCCGACGTGCTTGTGAATGAATTCATTTGCCGATATGGAGTGCAACTGGAAATACACAGCGACCAGGGCAGAAACTTCGAAAGCCAGCTGTTCCAGGAAGTTTGTGAAAAGCTCGGCATGAAGAAAACGAGAACTACGGCTTTGCACCCACAGTCGGACGGGATGGTAGAGCGAATGAACAGAACCCTTGGCAAATACCTGTCTAAAGTAGTATCTAACCATCAGCGAGATTGGGACCAATATCTCTCGCTATTCGCGATGGCCTACAGATCCGCCATCAATGAGTCTACCGGCCAAACACCAGCAAGAGTTCTGTTCGCACGCGAAATGAGATTACCCTGCGACCTTGAATTTGGATGCCGACCCGGAGAAGACATAGCTGGTGAAGATTACGTGACCCAGCTGAGAAAAAGAATGGACGACGTACACGAGCTGGTTCGATCGAATCTTCAGATCGCTAGCGATAGGATGAAGAAAAGGTACGATACGCAAGCTACAGAAGGAGGTTTCCACGAAGGAGACAAAGTCTGGCTGCATAACCCAAGAAGACAAAAGGTTTTTTCTCCAAAGTTGCAGAAAGCTTGGGACGGTCCGTACCTCGTAAAGAAAAGAATCAACGATGTCATCTATCGTATCAGCAAGATCCCAAATGGAAAGCCAAAGGTGGTACACCGTAACCGATTAGCGCCAGGGTGACCACGATGAGGAAGTGAACCAGCTTCAGGAAGTAGCCGATCCTGCTTTTTTAGAGTTCATGGGTGCCAATGGTGGTACCGGAAAAGCAAGATTCGGCGTCACCACTGAGAGACGACAAGACCTGCTTACCGTTCCGGAGGAATACTCACTGGCAATAAACATCCCTGCCAGCGTAACCGATGCGCGCGGACTGGCATCTCTGTTTATAAAGAAGAGTGGTGCACGACTTTTGGCAAACCAGTTACCAGTACCAGGTAAAGCTTTGAAGCTGCAAAATGGCTCCCGCTAAAATTTCCACCTAGTGACGAGGAACACCTTCGACGAAAGACCAACGTACGAGGATGTCTGGGAAGCATTACAAAGCCTGAGGGGGCATGTGCTTGAATTGAACGTGCATAGGCTAGCCATGCCCAAGATTGAATGTAGGCATTTAGATTGGCGAATAATCCGTAACATGGTAGAAGTAATCTTCCGAGACACCGAAGTGCAGGTACTGGTTTGCGGCCATGCTCGGGAGACACAGCCAACGGAGAAGACGGTCGCATGTTACTTCCATACAACTGGAAAATGCAACAAGGGGACCAGTTGCCGATACAGTCATCCCGTTCCAGTTTCCTAGCAAGTTCCAGGAGGAACTGTCTCTTAAGGAGGGGGCAATGTTACGCGAGCTACTGCATTAATATGCTCACTTAGTGCCCCCAGTGAAATCCCCGTATGAGACGACTATGGCTCCTCCGCCCAATTTTCGAGAAGCATCCAAAATACGAAACATCGAGAATATCCAGTGAACCCGCCAGAACGTCGAGAGATTTCTAGAATTACGGCGCGCGAGTATAAATAGGCCACGAGCACCGCTGCAGGCAATTAGTCAATCAGTCAGTGTTGATACCGAAGGAAAGTAATCGCGCCTCGATAAAGTGTTTATTAAGTGACTCTCATATAAATTATAATTATTGTGTTTAGTGTATTACTTAAATTATTAAATAAGGACTGAATTACATATAAATCTGTAAATATAAATTAATTGTAAATATATATAAAACTTTGGAGAGAATTATTTATTACCTTCATTTAAGTTTGTGTCAATTTTACGATCCTTACATTCCATTATAATAACGTTTGCTACTTTATGCCTTTCAGAATAAATTATGTTAATTTTGTCAGGAAATCTCTTATTAAAATCCATCTCGATCTAAAAGATAAATTTATTAATGGACCTTTTGAAAATAGTCAAAAATTTAAAAAATTCATACATGTACAATTCATATTCTGTCAAAATTAAACATATTTCATAAAGTACTTACTAATTCAATTCCAGAATTTAACCGAAGACAGGCAAATTTATTAAAAATTGAGACCAGGTCCATATTAAGACACAACTTTTTGCGATGCCTGTATGACTCCTGCCAGGCAGATACAATAATTGTATAAGGTTCCGTTGCCACTTGCAAGTATTGTAGTAGTTCTGTATCCTTCAAAGGAGTATCTTCTTTTATATCTTCTTTCTTTTGGGATGAAGATGCCAGTCTCAATGCAGCCCTGACATTAACGAATGTAGACCACAGTTTTCCCCTGGGTCCTAAACCTGATGTTTTATTGATGGAACTTTTGGGGAGGTAGGGAATATAATATGTTTCCTTTTGTTCCCTTTCAAATAGTTCCTGAATTTCTTCAGTTACCCTTTCAAACTGTGTACTTTTTGCCCTATAATACAAAATTTTTAACTAATTAATGTTTTGGGTCAAGATGAAAAAAGACAAAAATACTAATAGATGTGTATACAAAACTTGTATTAGATGTTCCAAGTTCATATGACTCATGTACCTAACTTCATAACAGTAAAGTTATGAAAAAATTGTAATATTGTTCCGATCAATACATTATCTAACATATAAAATCAGTAATTTAAAGTAAACAAATTACAATCTCACAAAAAGCAATTTGTTACCAATTCAAATATACCTAACTAATTTTTACATTAAATTTACTCTCGAGAAAAATGATCAGAATGACGATGATATATCAATATCGAAATAATTATCAATATCTTAGAGTTTTCATAATTTTTTCATTAAATAGTGGAATTAATTAGAAACACTTAGTTTCATTTAAAAAAGTAATATATTAGAATTTATTTGGTCTGTTTTCAAGTTTGGAAAAACCTAACCTTAAATTTTTATAATCTCTTTTGTGTTTGGTTGATGCGGAGAGGTAGTTTCGGACAGTTATTTATCGTTAAAAAGCATTCTTTACTGCAAAAACTATTTTTTTCAGAATTCGACATGGTACGCACCGATAAAAGAAAAACCGATAGGACCTTAATATCCGAAGCAAACATGTCTTCCGCAATACTTGATGTATTGGAAGGCCGCCTGTCAGTGAGAAATGCTGCGAGAATATACAATTTGAAAAAATCTACTCTCGGAAATCGATTGATAAATATGTAAAAAAGGAGAGTGGAGTGGATGAAAATGATAAAGAACACGAAGAGATACATGAAGAAGCGCAAAGAGCCACTGACACTGATGATATAATAGAGCCTAGAGGATTCCCATCTATGACTACCAGTGAACGTCCATTCCAGTCAAAGTATTCATCACAGCAAGTTTTTAATGCTAGCCAAGAAATGCTTCTTTGTGATCATTTCCTTCAAAGTTCTAAAATAAATTATGGTCTAACATATTAACAAGCACAAACATTGGCATCAGTATGATAAAAATCTACAGAGATAATATCCACCAGCATGGGATAGAGGAAAAAGCGGGAACAGATTGGATGAAAAGTTTTATGACAAGATTTCCACTTTTGGCTCTGAGGAAACCTGAAAATACTAGCTTGGCACGCGCTATAGGTCTCAACGAAACTAATGTTACCCAGTTTTTTGACAATTTGGTCGACTGGAGTGAAGCAAGTTGGACAGGCAGTATCAGCAAAGAGGGGAGAACTTGTCACGTTTTGTGCAATTATCAATTCTCTTGGAAACACTGTACCACCAGTTTATATATTTCCAAGGGCTAAATATAAGTCAATATTTTTAAAAGGTTCACCTAACGGCAGTCTGGGCTTAGCGAACAGATCCGGGTCAGGTTGGATGATATCTCTATTTTTAGAAGTTATAATGCACATACAAAAATATACAAAGTGCACCAAATATGAAACCAATTTTGATAGTGCTAGGCAATCATGAATCACATGGTGGTTTAGAAACGATCCTGTTTTGTAGGGAAAATGGGATTCATGCATTCAATGGCTTCTGGCTTTTAGGAAATCCGGGCAAACGGATTTCAATTTATGAGATCGCAGAATTATAAGGAAAAGCCTATCATAGAGCGTTTACGATGGACATATATTTACTCGGCATTTAAGAAATGCGGCATCGTTCCTCTTGATAGGCAAGTTTTCAACCGAGATGATTATGCAGCTGCCTATACCTATTACTGATAGAGAGTCACCATTTTCTAATCTTCATGCCTCAAATCAAACTTCAGACGACAATAATGGCTTCAATGACCAGCCATCAACATCATTTCAAACTCCAGGTCCAAGAAGTAGCTCGTCTCCTGCCTCACTCATTATAACGCTAGAAAATATCCAGCCTTTTCTTAAAGCTCCAAAGAAATCACCAACAAGCAGGGCTGAAGGTAGGAAATTCGGAAAATCAAGAATTCCAACTGAAACTTCAGAAAAGGACTGTTTGAAGCAAGAGAGAAAGGAGAAAGAGAAGGGAAAAAGATATGTTTTTCTGCATGAGGAATTAGAAAAAAATATTGCAGAAAAAAAAACATTAAAAAAGCACAGAAGAGGAAAAAGCCATCAAAAAATCATCCAGATGACATGGATATATCAGATGGAGGTGACTTACATTTAAAAGATAGCGAATCAGACTGCCTTAGCGAGTTTAGCGAAGAATTTATGGAACAAGTTATTCCATTACGGGATCCCGAATCTGGATTACCAAACATTTGTGTAGGCGACTTTCTTCTCGTTAAATATGCCTAAAAAAGGTGATGGTGATTAAGTTTTTCGTGGGAGAAATTGAAAAAATTATTGAGGGGCAATATCAATTGAATTTCCTAAAAAAGAAGAATAACGGTTTTGAGTTCCCGATTGTTGTTGACAAAGACCTTGAGTTTTCTGAATATTCAATATAAAGCGACTGATATTATTTATTTGTTTACTGAAATCCAGAGGTATTTTTGTACACTTGTTTTTTTTTCAAATTTGAATTAGTGTCCACAAGTCTAGGGGTTGTCCTCCTTACGTGGGGAACATTTGGAAGTTTTGCAGCACTTTTTAAGGTTGAAGATCAAAAATTAAGATTTAATAGAAATACTTCAAATCTCTGATAATATCGAAGAAAAGGAGAGATGCTATATGCTGAAAAATTTTTTTCTACAGTCGCGCGTAAAATGACTAATTACTATATTCAAATGAAATCGTAAAGTCGACAAATGCCGAGGTTCGTTACTTTACGCTCTAGCGCAAAAAAGGAATCTTTTTCGCTCGCTTATTTAATCAAACCACGCCCTCCGAATTAACTCAATTGGTGAATATTTATGGAACCGCCCTTCTGACTTCTGACCTGACTTCCTATTGGCAAGCGCGTGCGTGTGTTCTTCCCTCTCACTCCGACTAATGACTGATATTCTGAATCGAATTCTTACAAATCTGAACAAGTCAGTAGTAGGGATGTGAGATTAATGGAAAATAATCGATTAAATAAATATCGATGTTTCTTTATTCAAAATTAATCGATTTGTCAAAAATCGATTTTTTTTGTATTATTTTAAAAAGTACATGCTTTTCATATTCCGATAATAAACCTAAGAGATTCATTCATTAACGATTTATCAAATCAAAAATTACATATATGAAAATGGTCAAAATTTTTGAAATATGGTGAATAATTGTCAAAAACTGAAAAAAATGGACAATTTTTCTCAAAAATGGTCAATAATTGTCAAAAATTGTCAATAATTTTTAAAATTTTGAAAAATAGTCGATAATTGTCAAAAATTTCAAAAAAAATTGAAAAATGGTCAAAAATATAGTCGATAATTGTCAAAAACTTTAAAAAAAATTCGAAAAATGGTCAAAATGTTTTCAAAAATGGTCAACTGTCAAATATTTAAAAAAATTATTTGAAAAAAGGTCAATAATTGTCAAAAATGGTCAAAAACTGTCAAAAATGGACAATTATTGTCAAAATTGGTCAATAATTGTCAAAATTTTTGAAAAATTGTCGAAAATGGCCAATAATTATCAAAAACTATCAAAGATGGTCAAAAACTGTCAAAAATGGAGAATTATTTTAAAAAATTGTCAAAATTTTGAAAAATAGTTGATAATTGTCAAAAATTGTCAAAAATTTTGAAATATGGTCAATAATTATCAAAAATGGTCAAAAATTTAAAAAAATGGTCCATAATTGTCAACAATTGTCAATAATTATCAAAAGTGGTCAATAATTTTGAAAAATGGTCTAAAATTTTGAAAAATTGTCAAAAACTATAAAAAATGGTTAAAAATTGTCAATTGTTGTTAAAAACTGTTAAAGGTGGACATTTATTGTCAAAAACTGTCAAAAATGGTTAAAAATGGTCAAAAATTATCAAAAATTTGGAAAAATGGTCACTAATTTCGAAAAACAGTCAAAATGGTAAATAATTGTTAAAATCTTGAAAAATGGTCAATATTTGTCAAAATTTTGAGAAATGGTCAATAATCGTCAAAAGTTGTCAAAATTTTGGAAAATAGTCAATAAATAATACAAGCCGTTTCCGAAAATCGATTTAAACACGTAATTTATAAAATCAATTTACTAAAAATCGATTAATATTACTATAAAAATCGTTAACTAAAAATCGTTAACTAAAAATCGATAACTAAAAATTGATTATAAGAAAATAATCGATTTATATAAAAATCGATTATTTTTTAACATCCCTAGTCAGTAGATGTTTTTAAGGTTAATCATGATGATTAGCGAAAATGACGATTATTCTAGCACTCCTATTATAATCTAAGATAATATAAAAACTGTTTTAATTATTAAAAGGGCGACTGTAGGAAAAATTATGTGTGTTTTTCTAAATACACAATAGTAAATTGTATAATTAGTGGGAAAAGCATAATATTCCCAAACGACTGTGATAATTACCAGACGAGGAGCGTAGCGACGAGTCTGGTAACACAGGAATTTGGGAATATGTTTTTCCCACGAATTATACATACTATTTTTTCTTCGATCGTTGATTTACATTTAAAAAATTAATTAAAAAATATTTCATTCAAGATGTAATCAAGTAAGTTTAGATAGGCTTCTCTATGTTGATATTGAAATATAGAAGTGGTAACCATGGAAATTACTTTGTTATGACAAAAGTACAATAATTTTCAATCCGGTTTTGTTTGATTCGTTGTATTTTATAAGGAAATGAAAAAGAATTAGTAAACATGAACACTGATAGAGATTATTTGTGAAAATTAAAACCATACTTTGTTTCATTTTATTGTAATAATCCATTTGTAACATTACCGCACGCTACAGCAGTGCAGTAAGAATATTACCGCACTGTTATTTTATAATTGCTTAGCAACTGCCCACTATTCTGGAATGTTGAGCTTTGCACATAGAAAACAAGTCAAAATAGTGTCCTTGTTCCCACGATCGGAGAAAAATAACTATTTGCTGATCTTGATTTATATTGGCTTTATATGAAAAAATATTGAACTTCCCATTGTGCCTCCCTCTCCCCTACGTTAAAAACTAGTTAAAAATTAGTAGCTAGATTAAAAAATATCCTCAAATGATGTTAAAAAACTACACACAAACGATTAACAGATCTCAACATTTTAATAAATGCACATCTAAACCAGATTAAAGAAAAACATATCGTATATTATGCTAAAAATAATTTCAACGATTTTTATATAATATATAGTTTTTTTATGTATATATGGGGGTGAACATTCATTGAGACCTAAAATATGCATTGTGCCCCCTTTTACTCACTTACTGAGGAGAGTCTCAGAGAGAATCATTGTATAAGGATAGGTCTTGGTGTAAATGCAAATTTACGAATTTTCAGTGAGTTTTGGAATGGCGTGTTATATTTTTGCCGAGCTAAAAGTTTTCTACGATAATCCACCAGTATCAATTACAAAATTTATATTGAGCGATTACTAAATGTACCATAATGCTTGAATTATTTTACATATAAAGATTTCGTTATTCACCTCTGGACAAACAGAAGTTTTACAGAAATCTAATAACTTCTGATATGCATATTTTAAATTTTTAGATCAACTAGATTTTTCACAAACGCAGACATACCACATCTTTTTATGTTTCACAAATAACAAAAAAGCAATTTCAAGGTTCATTGAACTGGGCCCTCTTTTCTATGGCATGAATTTCCACTTGAAATGAGGAGTTTTCCCCAAACGTTCAGAGTGTTTGGTTCTTGGCCTGTACACTCCTAACTCAGTCCCTTCTATTGTTTTTGAACCAGATACATACAATTTAATGGCATTCTGAAAATAGTAGTTATATTTTTTCATCATTCCTTCTTGTGGTGTTCCAGGTTTTCTGATCTCTAAGGAACGAGGACTTAATCAGTATCTTGTTCTGCTATACTTTCAACCACCATATTTATGTAAAGGTTTGAAGAACTAGTTGCATAACGGCCGTTGGTCCTGATTGATGATTTCCTGTAATACATAATATACAGGCTAGTTTTTGAATTCTGGAGAGGTTGTCTCTCGTCGTCAATAGGCTAGTTCTGTTACTTTAAACAATTGCTCAAGTGATTATTGGTCCCACTGTGGCTGTGTATATCCACCTCAAGATCCTTGGTAAGGTGTCACAGAAATATCTAAAATAGTGGAAAATCTCACTCGGATAGACAGGCAAAACAAACAGTTCATTAGAGGATATTCGCCAAAATTTACGGGAAGTCCTAGTAAGCAGCAAAGATAGGAAAACCGTCAAAGTCGTAGTAGGTTCGTTAACAGAGCACTGTAAGCTCAACAGGCACGCAAAACTAATGCGGTTGATAGACGAAGCCATGCAGGTCTGCTGATTCTGGTATCTTGAGGAGGAAACACATTATATGTCAATGCTACTGTCTAGCGAATGTGAGGTTTCTCGTACTAGGCAATGATAAGCCACCGGAGAAACTACATGAAAGGTTCAATCTCGAGGCTGAATGGCTACATAAAAAGTGTCAGTGGACTAGGTCAATTAGCCACCTCATAATATCAAAACAATCTCCTTTTTGTGTTTGTCCCACAGGAGTTTACTATCTAGTCAGGTCTAGATACTTAACTTCTTGTCTCCATTCAACTTCCATCAAGTTTTTGGTACCAATGTAATAAATGAAGAAAACAAGTAGGCATTTAAATAGAAAAACAACTTAAACTATTAAATATACCGATAAAAAGTATAAAATGTTCACAGTCTAAAAGTCACGATTTTTATAAATTTGTATTTTAAACTACTCACATTAGAAAATAGTGAAATATTGGACATTATCGTTCCATCTATTTTATTAATCTAGGACGAAACATTAATAAATAAACATTTTAGAAAAAACAAAATAGTTTCATAATATTCAAACAGTTTCATCGCTTTATTTACTATTAAAAAATACATCTTTCGAAGATATACAAAAAACTACTGCAGAATATTTCATAAAAAAATCTCGTTATTTTCTAAAATGGGGATATTTATCTATTTGTACCCCTCCTCCCTGCAGGTACTTTTGTGAATAAAAACTTATTTATGATCTTCGATGTTCGCAGTTGCTAAATCTACTATTTTTGGATATTTAACATTCTTTTTATTTAGTTTCTCTTGTGCCCATAAAATTAGTTTAAGAAGGTTGGGTATTTTCGGAGCTGTATTTTCTTGATGTTCCATTTTTAAAATAGCCGCGTTCACTTCACTTGCAACCTATCATAAAAAAAAACAAAAAATAATTATTAGCCTGATCTAAAAATCTCAACGTTTATAATCTACAAGAGATTGGAAAGGAAGATGGAAAATAGCTCTACGTATCAACCAGTTGGTTTTAAGAGAGGAAACTATGGTATATTTCACATTCAGACGGCAGCGTTAGAGAGATATAGCAATACTTTCTCAGAGAAATAAAAAAGAGGGTTGTTAAACGAGTAGCAGTCTGTGGCAAAAGTTATCACTACCGCCTATATTGGCAACAGCGTGAACCATTGCTTAAAAAGTGCCTTGAGTATTCCATATATTCTGCGGAGTGGATGCTACAGGTTTTGGGAAGTCGATATGCCGCTATGGTTGAGTTTGTGGTGCAAACAGCGCAGTTAACACTCTCCTCATCTTTAGAAGCGTCGGTGAAAAGAGTCGTGTCATGCGGTCTGGATTGTTTTACTTCCTGAAAAGTTGTTGAAGGAGTCGACTGGGCGTTTCTTCTTTCTTATAGCAGGTGAGGCTGGTGTTCACAGAAGGTAGTTTTTTGGTCCATGGAGGGGCATTAGAAGTGCAAGCGGGGATGTTATTGATAAATTAATGCTGTTTACGATGGTTTCACAAAATCTGGTAATATACTGCTCTGAGCATATTATCAGGAGTGGAGTGAGTGGGGCTTAAAAACTTAAATACTGTATTTTATGGATTTGCAGATTTTCTTCTAAAGTAAGAGAAAGGTAGATACTCTTCGCGTATGAAGAGGAGAGGTTAGGAGGATTCTATTTGTAGGCTTTCGGTAGGACTGGATCTGAATGCTCCTAGACTTAATCGGAGAGCAGTATTCTGGCCTGTGTTCAAAGACTTTAGGTATGTTTCGCCAGCAGATATGTAGAGTATGCTTCCGTAGTCAATACATGAATACATTAATCTCGGACACATGAAAATAATAGAGGGTCTCGATCCTCTCAATGCGCCACACAAACAATTCTACTTCATGCCTCATCACAGTATTTTAAAAGAAAGCTCATTAACTACGCGTCTCCGAGTTGTTTTTGATTGCTCCGCCGCAACTTCCTCAGGGCTCTCTCTCAATGACCGACAAATGGCCGGTCCCACCCTGCAAGACGATTTATTATCCCTTTTATTAAGATTTCGATTGCACACATACGTCGTAAGTGCGGACATTGAGAAAATGTACCGCCAGATTTTGGTTCATGAAAACCAACAGACATTACAGACATTCTTTGGCGCGATTCTCCCGCCGAGCCATTAAAGGCTTATCAATGCACAACCGTCACCTACGGTATGAAATGTTCATCATACCTTGCGATTAAATGTCTACACACCTTAGGTTTAGACTATTCTAACATTAATCTTAATATTTCAAATATCATACTTAATGATTTTTATGTGGACAATTTATTAACAGGTTTTGATTCGATCAAAGAGGCTCAGGAGGCATGTCACGAAATATCTGAGGCTCTAAAAAAAGGAGGTTTTTCGTTAAGAAAGTTTTATTCTAATAATCCTGAGATTCTAAAATATATTAGTGACGGTCCATGCGCATCTGCAATATTAAGTTTTGGTAAGAATGAAAACTGCAAAACGCTGGGGCTGTCATGGTCGCCCCATCAAGATTCATTACTTTATAGCATTAGTCCCTTTACTGCACTTAATGAAAACGAAAAAATAACAAAGCGTCGCATACTGCCCGACATTTCACAAGTGTTTGACCCATTAGGGCTCGTTATGCCGTGTATAACTACATTTAAAATAATGCTGCAAAATTTGTGGTTGGAGCACATTTCTTGGGACGAACCGGTTCCTGCTCATATTAAAACATCATTTATTAATTTAAGACAAAGGCTGCCAATTTTAAATAATCTTAACATAGAACGCCTGGTAAAATTACATGATTATACGAGCATTGAATTGCATGGATTTGCGGACGCCAGCGAAAAGGCGTATGGAGGATGTATTTATATTGTCTCCACTGATAAAAATAATAAAACCCACTCTCATCTATTATGCGCTAAAAGTAAAGTCGCCCCTTTAAAACCAGTAACATTACCCCGGCTGGAACTCTGTGGGGCATTAGTTCTTTCTAGGCTAGCTAAAAAGGTACTTAATTCCTTAAAAATCAAATTTAATAAGTGCTATTTATGGACGGACTCTACAATAGTACTGTGTTGGTTAAAAAAACCGGCAAATCAATTTAAAACATTTGTTAGTAATCGGGTTAACGAAATTCAAGAATCCATTTCTTTTGCACAGTGGCGGCATGTACCTACTTCGGATAATCCCGCCGATTTATTATCCAGGGGCGTCTCGCCTGAAAATTTATTACGTCTTAGCCTTTGGTGGTATGGTCCTAAATGGATAACCGAGTCTCGCGATACCTGGCCCTTTTTGGAATTGACACCGCCAAAGGAAATTCCTGATATAAAAAAACATATTTCATCATTCGTTCTACGCACGAAAAGCGATTTATTTTTAATACAAAACTTTTCAAATTTACTTAGGTTAAAAAGAAGTGCGGCATATGTATTACGGTTTATTAACAATTGTAAGGTCAGAAAAGACCTGCGTAATTTCGGGCCACTTGTAGCCGATGAAATTAATCAAGCCTTTATTTACGTTGTAAAGGCCGCCCAAAGCGAAAGTTTTTACAATGAGATACAACAGCTATTAGCGAACAAAACTAATCTTAAAAAGTCAAGCAACATTGCAAATTTATCTCCATTTATTGACAGAGAAGGTATTCTTCGCGTGGGGGGTCGTTTGCAAAATTCGGAGTTTACCTACGATAACGAGCATCCAATCATCATTTCATCTAATCACAAACTGACGATACTAATTTTTAATTACTATCATCGAAATTTATATCATGCCGGGCCGCAATTACTTTTAGCCAACATTAGAGAAAACTATTGGCCAGTAGGGGGCAGGGATTTAGCTAGGCGCATAGTTCATAGGTGCACAGTTGGCTTTCGCGCTAAACCGAAGGGTATACAGCCCATCATGGGCAATTTACCTGCCCAGCGCCTCATACCCGGACCACCATTTATGGTAAGCGGAGTTGATTACGCAGGGCCGTACTTAATACGAGACCGAAAGGGGCGCGGTTGCAAATTAACAAAAGGTTACATTTGTATATTTGTTTGCTTTAGCACTAAGGCGGTTCATATTGAACTTGTTACGGATCTATCCAAGGAAACATTTTTGTTAGCACTAAAACGATTTATCTCACGTAGGGGAAAACCCAGACAAATTTTTTCGGACATCGGTAAAAATTTTGTCTCTGCAAGTACGGATTTTAAAGAGCTTAATACATTTCTCAAATCAAATAAATCATTAATTATTGATTCATTGTCCAAAGACGAGATAGATTGGAAATTCTCACCGCCATATTCACCCCATTTTGGGGGTCTTTGGGAAGCGGGAGTTAAATTAATCAAACATCATCTTAAAAGAGTACTATCAAATGCACACCTTACTTACGAAGAATTCTACTCGTTGTTGACACAGATTGAGGCAATAATAAATTCGCGGCCGTTGACGCCGTTATCCACCGACCCCAACGATTACACCGCTCTAACGCCCGCCCATTTTCTTATTGGTCGCCCTATAACCACGTCAGGCGACCAACAATTTACAAACATCCCCATAAATCGACTATCACGCTATCAGCTGACGCAGAAATTATCACAACATATGTGGGAAAGGTGGAATAAGGAGTACATCTCTGAGTTGCAGACGAGAACCAAGTGGGCTGCTACCAAAGTTGATAAGGTTGCCGAAGATCGTCTAGTCCTTATTAAAGAGGATAATCTGCCACCAATGAAGTGGAAACTTGGTCGCGTCAGTGAAGTGATATGCGGTAACGACGGTGTAGCGCGTGTTTTTAAAATTAAAACTTCTAGTGGCATTATAACCCGTTCCTTTTCCAAAATATGTCCGTTACCCGTAAACGATGATATAGACAATAATTAAGGCAGAAAACAGTTTTAAAATTTTAAACTCTTAGGCATATAAGTTAGCATTAAGTAGTTTAGGTGTGAATTTTTATTTTGTAGCATGTTAAATTTAAATTTACAAAGAAGTCACTTCATGAAGCTATTGCTGAAATTAATGATATTATTTGTGGCTGCAAGAAAAAATCTGTTTTTATTATTAGGTATTAGTTTTAGCTATATTTTATTACTCATGCAACAATTATTTTATTTTATATTCATTTCGGCAATATTTGCCAAGGCCTGGGGCATGTTAACGCCTTACACTTCAGATAACATATTTGTCATTATACCTAAATGTTAAATCCTTCTAAGAAGACAGAGCCATAAATTTTTATGTCATCCTTTCAGCATCTGCAAGTCAAGTGGATATACCACCCTTCGCATTGTATATTTTGTTACCTAGTTTAAGGGGCATTTTCGACATTATTATGTAAGACGCCGAGAAGAGAACTCGTTCCATTTGTACAGTATTAGTTTTATTAA
The DNA here is from genome assembly GCA_947563755.1 of Lochmaea crataegi. Taxonomy (NCBI): domain Eukaryota; kingdom Metazoa; phylum Arthropoda; class Insecta; order Coleoptera; family Chrysomelidae; genus Lochmaea; species Lochmaea crataegi. The sequence goes on along the minus strand of OX387422.1, from coordinate 86,960,493 downwards.
ATTCTTGTAATATATTTTTAATCCTTTCTTTTATTTCACTTGAAGACTTTATTCCGTCGCACATCTCACGAACATTGACAGCAACAGGTTTTTTATTTGAAAAATGTTTTTTTGGTTGGGTTTTATACACAACTCATAACGGTTTCTTACAAAACCAGTTAGTGTCACAAAATTGGTCTAGATTAACTACTGACAGGGATTTTGAATATGACAGGAAGGTTAGAAACTCAATATTAATGGAAAAGCAAGAAATAGTTGCTCGGAGGCGTCAATTTCAAACCAAAACGTTAAAACATTGATTTCTGAAGGTTACGAAAAAGTTAAGTCAATCGAGAGTAATTTTTGTAAAGTAGACAACATGCAATATGACATATCGTTATACGGTGACTCGGAAGATGAGTTTATGAACTTGAAAGGTTTATCAGTTGTGTAAGTATGTATGTATATTGGGGTGACATTCACTGAGACCTAAAAGATCTATTGTGCCCTCTTACTTCTACTTAGTTCCTGAGAAAAGTCTCAGAGACTAGTAGCTCCTTTAGACCCATTTCTTCTATCCAGTAGTCTCCTGGGTGTTGTGTCCTAGCATTCTGAATTGCTGTGCAGTTTGCAAGTATGTGGATGGAGGTTTCTTCTTCCATACCACAGAATCTATATTCTTCTTCCTTCATTATTTTGAGTTTTTCTGGTGCCCATTCAGGCAACAATGTCCCTTAAGGATCCCTGTTAAAACTCTTAGTGCAGTTTGACTATGACTTAGGCTTTCATTTGATCACAATAGGTTATAGTCAACCAGAAGTATCTTTGATTGTCTAAGCCCTACTAGATCTTTCCAATGGTCAGAACTTCTCTTTTTTCCGGAAAAAGGGTTCCGGTCCCCAAAAGAGTGTTTCAGTCCCCCTCTTTGCTAGTTCATCTACTATTTCATTTCCTTCTAGTCGAGTGTGTCCTGGAATCCACAGTAAGGTGACTATATTGTTCTCGCCTAGTTCATTGAGTTTGCCTAGGCATTCCCATGCCATTTTGGAACTGATTACATTGATTAACCCTTTGCTTTCTATATTCTTTATCAATATTGAACTGGGCACACTTTCCTATGGCGTGAATTTCCGCTTGAAAGATACTTGGGGATTTTCCCAAGCAAACGGAGTGTGTTTCCTGGCCCATACACTCCTATCCCAGTTTCTTTTATTGCTTTTGAGCCGTATGTGTACCAGGTTAAGGTCAGTTTCAAAATTAATTTAAAATTGTTGTTGTACGGCCCTGTGTCTTTTACAAAAGTGTCAAAACTTACAATGCTAGTGGCAACTCTGTTATCCTGTACCATTATAGTGTCATCTGAATGTGAATTTCACTATAGAGAGAAGGATAAAGAAATACAAAATTATCACAAAAAGGATTACATACAAGATAAGTATATCAAAAAATTCTATTAATAAAATAGTAGGCGTCCTTAAGGTCCATATTTTTAACTATACAGGTTGTTCCATAACTGCGTTACAAATTGTTGATGTTTTAGATGAAAACCTCTTTTTTTTTTTTTTATTTAATACAAACATGCCCGCATCAACTACTAAGAGTTATTAGCAGGAGGACTTACACAAGTAGTATGTGTTGAATATGTGTTATAGATAATTTTTAAATTTTGTTATACAAATTAATGTCTTTGAAATATTTAATTAAAGCACCTGTGTCTTTGGTGAGTACATTTTTGAATACCGCACTTAGTTTATTCTGACTTCTATGTCTGGAATATTCGGGACACTCTAGGATGATATGTTTTATAGAAAGAGAAACATGGCAATGTATACATTCTGGTGCTGGTTCTTTGTTGAGGAGATATTTATGTGTAAGGAGAGTGTGACCTATTCGCAGACGTGTTAAGACAACTTGATCTCTTCGTTTTTCTGGAATTGATAGAGTTAATTCGACTTGTGGCTTAACTTCTTTCAGTTTGGATGTCGTACGATTCCATATCATTTGCCAAGAATTAAATATATGTTTTTTGATTGGATTTATATGGTCAGTGTAGGGAATTTTTTTAATGTAAGGTGTTTCTTGATTAGATGTTGTATCTACTGCTAATTTATCGACTTATTCGTTTCCTTTTATACCAGAGTGAGATGGAACCCACAGAAATGAGATGTTCTTTTGGGTAAGACGTATTATTTCCATTTCACTTTTGATTCGTATGAGAATAGGGTGTGAAGGGTAAAGTTGTTTTAAGCCCAGTAACGCACTCAGTGAATCTGTTATGATGAGAAACTTGGTTGCTGTAGAGTCTTTGCAGATTTTTATGGCTTCCAGAATTGCAGTGGTTTCTCCCGAGAATATACTACATTGATTCGGTAGACGGATGGCAGATTTGTTATTTCCACATATGTAAGCTGCTGCAATTCCATTGTGATTTTTTGAAGCATCTGTATAGATTTGCAGGGTATGGGGGGATTTTGATATAATTTCCTTGGAGAGGTTTTGTAGGAGACAGGGGTTGGTGGAATTTTTTGGATTTTGAGTGAGGGACGTATTAACATCTGGCTTATGAGACATCCAGGGGGGAAAGTTAGAGTTTTGTTGGAGAGATAATTTAAATTGTTCAAATTCATAGTTAGCTCGTCTCACTCTTTCTCTAAAAGGGAGATTTTTTGTTGGTTTGGAGTCGTATATTTCGTCAGGGGGGGCGTATTTTGGGAAAATGACTTGATATGCATTATTGTTGGGATAAGCAGAAATTTTTGCAGTATAGTTTAAGGAAAGGAGTTGTCGACGTAAGTACAGTGGAGGTTCGTTTGCAATGACTAGGAGACTGCTGGTTGGGCTGGTTCTGAAAGCGCCAAGTACACATCTAAGTGAAGAAGTTTGAATGACATCTAATTTTTTTAATAACGTTTTCTTAGCGGTATCGTAGCAAATGGAACCATAATCTAATTTACTTCTTATCAGAGATTTGTATAGGTTCAATAAGGTGATGGTGCTAGCTCCCCATGTTCGGTTTGATAAAATTTTTAACAGGTTTATTCGGGATTGGCATGACTGTTGAAGGACTTCTATGTGTGTTTTCCATTTGAGAGAGCAATCCAAGGTGAGACCAAGAAAATTTACTTCTTCTACCCGCGTTAAAGGAGTTCTATATAAGAGCAGATTGAAATTATAGGTGTCTTTCCGTTTGTCAAAAATCACATAGTGTGTCTTTTCGCTTGAAAATTGGAATCCTGTTTTTTGTGACCAGTTTTCGATTTGATGGAGGCAATCTTGAAGTAAAGAGTAGGCGCACTTTGTGCTTCTACTTCTTGTATAAATGATGAGGTCATCTGCATAAAGGCAAATTTTGATGGGAGGTTTTATCATTTCGGTGATGCTGTTAATTGCAGTGATAAAAAGTGTGGGACTCAAAATAGATCCTTGGGGAATGCCATTTTCGAGAGGTCTTGTAGTTGAGATAAGGCCATTTGATCTAACTTGAATAGTTCTGTTTTTGAGAAAATTATTTATGAACGCTAGCATGTTTCCTTGTACTTCCCATGTCTGCAGTGTTTTTAAGATGTTATATTTCCAGGTTGTATCAAAAGCCTTGTTTAAATCGAAGAATATGGCGATTAGTTTTTGGTCATTCAAAAATGCATTGTGTACTTCACTTTCAAAAGATATTAGATTGTCAATTGTCGATCTGCATTTTCTGAATCCACTTTGATAGGGTGTTAAAAAATTTTTGTTTTCAAGATGCCATGCTAGTCTGTTGTTTAAGATTTTTTCTAAGGTTTTACACATGCTGCAGGTTAGGGATATCGGTCTATATGAGGCTGGGTCGTCTTTTGGTTTGTTGAATTTACATATGGGGATAACTGTTGCATTTGACCAAGTTTCTGGAAACTGATGTTTTAAAAACATAGTGTTGTATAGATCTAGGAGAATTAACTTTGTATTGAAAGGAAGATTTTGCAGAAATATTGTGGGAATGTCATCTGGTCCAGGAGCAGAGTTTTTGGTGTTTTCGAGTGAAAATTCAAGTTCCTGAAGAGTTATGGGAATGTTTAGATAAGAGTCGTAGTCATTAATTTGGATTTCGGAAGTTTCAATCAATTCTTTGTGTTGTACAAAGGATTGGTTTAAGCTTCGATCACTAGAATTGTATTGGAACACATCTGCCATAGCCTCACATACATCTTTTTTATCGGATATTAGCTGATTATTATAGGATAAAGTATTTATGTGAAGGAAAGAATTTTGTCCTCTTATTTTTCTAATTTTATTCCATATCGAGTCCAGTGGGGTAGAGGGATTTATGGAGGAAATATAGTTACACCAGCTTTCTTTTTTACTTTTTTTAATTAGGAAACGGGTTTTGGCATTGAGTTTTTTGAATTCAAGGCGATTTTCATCATTTTTATGTCTTTTCCACACGTTATAGGCGTGTTTGCTTAGACCTAGTGCTTGTGCAATCTCCTTATTCCACCAAGGGACTGGTTGTCTTTTGCACATTTTAGTTTTTCCGATACTGGAATTTGCAGCTGATATGATGATATTGTTCAGTTTTATAATGTTTTCATTTATATTTTCTTCGAGAGTGAGATTGGTGACTTTGTTTTCTATTTCCTTCCTGAATAGTTCCCAATTTGCCGATTGTTGTTTCCAGTGCTGGTATATATTATGTGAAGGAGGTTCATTTTCTTTCCATTGTATGGATATGGGAAAATGGTCGCTGTTATATAGATGGTTGAGGGTATCCCATTGAAGATCGGGTGCCAGAGATTGACTGCAGAGGGAGAGGTCGATAGCAGATAGTGTGCCATTGTACGAATTAAATCTTGTAGATTTCCCTGTATTCATTAGGATTAGACTACAATTATTAATGGTTTTAAGAAGTAGATTTCCATTTTTGTCAGTTTTATGGCTACCCCATGCTGCGTTGTGACAATTCAGGTCTCCTACAATTATTTTAGGCGACGGTATTTGCTCAATCAAATTATTTAACTCATTTATATCTAGTTCGTTTGGGTGTGGTAAATATACGTTACATATATGTATTTTCTTACGAAATGTTATAGATACTGCGATAGCTTCAAGATTTGTGTTTATAGGAATTTCATTTGCTTGAATATTCTGTTTTATAAAAATTGCTACTCCGCCACTGGCTTGTTGTGCTTCCGATCGGTTTTTGAGGAAGCATTGATAATTTTTCAACTTTATTGGTTGTTGTTTGAAGTGAGTTTCTTCTAAGCATATTATCGCTGGTGATTGTTTATTGATTAACAATTTCAAGTAGTCAATTTGAGTATAGTAACCATTGAGGTTCCACTGAAGTATGAACGTATTATTCATTATATTTAATTTTCTTGTGAGAGAGGTTCGCTGTCGGATTCTTCAGTGGTGGAGAGGCTGGAGAGACTTAACTTTTTCTTAAGTCTTGTAATGTTATTTTTTATGCCCTTTGTCGTACTATGTTTATATATGAAATTTAAAATTTCTTTTATTTCGGATTCTTCGTTGGAATACTGCTGTGCTATCTCCTTTGGGTGTTTGGAGTTGATTGTGTTTTCAAGAAAGTCACATATTTGAGTGAAGTTTAAGATGAAAGGTGGGGTTCTATTTTCAATTTGTTCTTTTATAGGGTTTAGTATATTTTCTATGTCTTCAGAAGACATTTTCGCTCTTTTCCTCTGTTTCGAGGGTTTTAGTGGAGTAGCAAAAGTGGGGTTGGGTGAATTTTCCTGGATGTCTGGTGACGTGGAAATTTGTCTTTTTGTTGATTGTGTGTTTATTTCTGATGGATGATTTGGTGGAGTGGGCTTAGATGTTTGTATTATGTCTATTGTAGAAGAGCTTGAGGATTGAAGCATTGAGGTGCTTGGTGGTGGAGGATCTGACATTTGGGTAGTTTTTGCTGTTGGAAGGGTTGTGGAAGAGGGTATATGAATTGATGGTGATGTAACTGGTGAGGTAGAAGTATTTGATGGTATTGTGGAGATGGGAATTTCTATTGACGATGATGTACAGTTAGAATTTTTGTCTGTGGTTGGGATGGATTGTATTTCATAGTCATCCATATGTTCAAGTGAGTCTTGTTGAGCTAGGTAGGTTGAGCAGTCGGATTCTTGATGGCCGATTGTTTTGCATTTTTGGCAATTAGAGCCATCAATATGTAGGTATAATCGGTAGGTGGTATTGTCATGGGAGATGTTGAAAGAGTCTGGTATGTTTTCGTGTTGGAGTGGTTTGATATAAATTTGTCTTCTAAAGCTGAGTACGTGGCTATATTCAGATTCTGGCATACCAATTTTCAAGAAGGTAATTTTAGATACTGCTGTTATTCCCATGTTTTTCAGTTCTTCTTCCAAAAGAGAGTTAGGAATTGTTGGGCAAATATTAGATATAACTAATCTTTGGGCTGGAGTTATTAGTCTTCTTATTTCTACTTGAGTTCCATTAACTTTGATGGTGTTGTGAGTACTAAGAAAATTATCTACAATATTTTTTGAGGAGAGATAGATGCAAATTCGGTTATTAGCAATTCTTGAAGCAAACAATATGTTTTTGGGTTGTATAAGGGATCCTATTGCTATTATGTAGTCGTGTATCTTCACTCCATCGATTGCTGAGAGAACTACAGCTTGATCTTTTGTTGGGTATTTGTACGTATTTACTATACTTGAGTAGGTGGTAGTTGTCATGTTTCTATTGGAGAAATTATCTCCCGGTGGATTTGTCTCGTTCATTTTTCATATTATTTGAAATGTATCTGAGTCCGACGCTGTTGTCGGGTGGATTCAGGTTACTAATTACCAGTGTAACCTTACTTTCGATATTTCCACTTTTGCAGATTAATTGGTAATAAAAAGTCTACTCACAGTAATTTCTCTATATTGGTTTTTGGAACAATCACTTACTAATGTATCACTTAAGGTGTGTTTTGATTTTTCGCGGAACTGCGTAAATTTTGCTAAAATTTCGGAGCCAACTAGTAGCGTGGTTTTCAAGACCTTAGTCAGGACCGAACTCCGAAAACCTCTTTATATTATGCAAAATTCGTATTGACCATATTTTCAGAAAAATGGATGGGTAAATCAACATAATTTTCATTATTTTACAACTTTTAATCCAAATTTCGTCTCTACTTATAATAGCCAATGGAGGTTATCTTGTGATAGGACCATACTTCTTTGATGAAAGCTGGTTCAGTTTATTTAAATTTTCCTCAGAATCATCTGTAGTTTTATTACAAGAAGGAACTGGAATAATAGTGTACGGGCCAGGAACCAACTATGTTTGGGAAAATCCCCAAGCATATTTTAAGCGGAGATTCACGCCATAGGAAAGTGTAAAGAAAGCAAAGGTATCATCATGTAGGATAGTCAAGCCATTAAAGCACTGAGTTCTTGTCTCAGTTTTAAAGTTATATGAGAATACTTAGAAAAACTCAAAGAACTAGGCAAAAGCAACATCGTCACCTTACTGTGGGTTCCAGGATACACTTGAATAGAATGAAATGAAATAGCAGATGAGCTAGCAGAGGGGCTAAAACATCCTTTTGGGGGCCAGAACCCTTTTGCGGTATGTCACCAATGTAATATTGGAAGAAATTAGTAAGGTCATAAAAGAGATTTGGCCATTGGAAAGATCTAGTCATGCAAAGGCAATCAAAAATACTGCTGGGAAACTATAACCAGATGAGAACATATGTATATCCAAGCCACTTAACACTGCACTGAGTTTTAGCAGGTGTCTAACAGTACACTGCCGCCTGAATGGACACTTTAAAAAGCTCAAATTAGTGGAGTAAGAATAATGTAGATTCTGTGGAATGGAAAAAGGAACTTCCATTCAGATACTTGTAGAATGCACAGCAATACAGATTCCTAAGCACACCTAGGAGACTACTGGGTAGTAAACTGAAGCCTGTGAATATTCTAAAATTTCTCCAAGGAATCATATTGAAGGAACTACTAGTCTCAGAGACTTTCTTCTGAAACTGAATAGAATAAAGGGGGTACAATAGATCTTTTAGGACACAGAGAATGTCATCCCAATATGCATACATACATATAAGAAGAAGGTTCACTAATATTCGTCGACAAAGGAGGTATTTGCATGATGGCGCACCTGTCCATAAAACGACGCCTATAATAGATCACCTAAATAAGAAATTCGGAAACAGATGGATCGGAAGGAAGGGAGACATTTGATTGGTCAGTTTGGTTTACTAAATCACCCCCGAGAAGACACGAAAGACAGAATTAGAGCAGCATTTCGGTATGTTTATGTTAATATGCTAATAAATGTAAGTCAATCATTTATTCATTGAACTAAATATTACAAAATAAATGTTTTTAAACTTTGGGTATAGAGAATACTTAACAAATTTTAAGCCTACGTAACCAAAGATTCTAGTTATGATATAAAATACAGATTTTTTGATTTAAAAGAAGAAAGAAAACGAAAGGTCAGAGTTTTGATCCACCCTGTACACAAAAAAAGAATTTCAATTCAATTAAATAGGAGGACGTTTGATTTGTAACGCAGTTATGTGATACCCTCTACAAATAGTTAAATAATATGAATTTTTATTAATAAGATTTTTATATCTTTTAAAATAAGCAATATACTGAGTTTTGTCGTAATATTGGCACACCCTGTATAGGAAGAGAAAACGTTTTTAAAAAGTAACAATAACAATTGTAAAACAATCTAGTGGGTATTACATTATATAAATAAAACGTTTTTAATAAGGTACCATTTGTCTATGTGAAGGTGCTAGTAGATCGCCAAAGGGAGATGCTAGAGGTTCTTCAAATGCTAAAAGTGCTACAGTTCTTTCTAATTCCGAGAGAACTGATGGATCTTCCTCTCCGGCTTCAATGAGATGACTTTGGGCAAAGGCCAGAGCTTCTTCTATCCTATTATTTCTTATTAATTCTATTAGATGCAGTTGCTAGAACATAATATGTAAAAAAATATTATATATATTACATAATATTATATATATTTCCATAATATAATATTATATTATGGAAACTAGTTACTAATTTTGTTGAAATTTTCTTTTCTATGGCACAAAGACAACTATTTTGGCCTGCCTGGCTTAATCTTTTAATAATTTCCTAAATTAGGATTATCTGTTTAAATTATTTAAACAAATAATCAAAATTTCTTCAGTTGGTCGTTTCTAATGTCTTCACAAAATTAAAATAATTTGAGACTCAAATAAAATATTTAGTACGAAAACAAAGCAAACGTTTGTCAACCAACGCAAACATTCGATGTTTATATAGCCCGTTCAGTACAAAATCCGTTGCACGTCATCAAAGTGTCGAAAAAGAGACGTTCGTTTATATCATGTCATTCGATTGGAATTGGTTTGTGCGTGAACCTCTCAAATTTGAAAGATTTCTATTTGACAATTGTTGTTCTACCTTATTTAAAAAAAATAGTATTACAATCTTTTCGGTGTAGTAACTAATTTATAAATTTGCAATGTTTCTTTTTAATAAAACAATTCCATAAAAATTGGGGTGGCATTATTTATTATTTTATTTTAATCACGATATTCAAAATAAGTAATTCAGGCAACATTTTCTAAAGGTAAATGTGTATATCACAAAGTTTTATAAAAACTACCAAGAATTAATTTAATAGTTTTTATTGAATTGAAAGGTCTCATTTGATCAATCGTTTTATTGGCAATACTTTCAGCTGCGGTAGATGTTGGCGTGCTAAAACAAAATGGTAAATATAAATTTGATTGATTAGAAGATGATGGAGTGATAAATAAGTCACCAAGATACTGATAATTATAATATGTATTGATTTCAGTGATACAATTTAGTCAATCATTCGCATATACCTTCATTCGGAGAATAGAATGGATTTGCTCTCCTTTTCTGAGCTGTGGTGGTGCTTGCTGCACAATTTTCTTTTGCTATGATCAATGATCATATATCTCAGGATGATTTTCCTTGTTGAGAATGACCTACACACTAAAGCTTTACATCACGGCTTTTCTAAAAAAAAATTTAAGATTTATTTCAACAAAATGTAAAATAAAATTGCCCACCTTTAAAAAGGAGGTAGATCCAGGTTATCAGAACTTTTTTATTTATAATTTGTCTGTAAACCACATCAATCTTTCATATTGTAGTGACAACATTTTAGAAGCCAACATGTACTTAGGTAATTGTAACCTAAAAATTATATTAGAGAATATTTTTTCCTTGATACTATATATACATGCATTTTAAATACTAGAATAGTTCCATAACTTCTAACTAATTAAGTGTGTGGTATAAACATACAAATAAAAGTGTTAACTATTCCATACATACCTTTTTAGTGCTAAAAATAATTCCATAGTTTTTAAAATAAGAATTTCTTAGTTAGTGCAGTACCTACTGTTAACATACAAATAAAAGTTTTATATTGTTTTATATGTAATTGAAATAAGTCGAAGTTTGTTTGCACACAATAACCTTCAATAACTAAACCTAACCTATAGCCAAATAAAAAGAAGAATATTTGATAAACTTCATTCGATATTTACTAGATTCTCATACTATTTCAAGGGCTTGGCAACATAGTCCAGTTCTGACAGATGTGACGTGCAACGGATTTTGTACTGAACGGGCTATATGTCGTTTTGTATTAATTAAGAAAAGTAAAAATTTTCCAATTTTTTTGCCATTCCTCAATATTTTTTTATTTCTAGTCTTAGTCTAATACTTATTATATCATTTAATATAAACGTATAAAAAGCAATTTATTTAATATTTGACATTTCATTTATATATGGAGAATGTTTATAAAAAGCAAGTTAATCTGTGAAGATTTTGGCATTTTTCAGAAAATGTACCAATACCGCTTTTATCGAGATATAATCATTTAAGACACTCAATTTTTGGCTTCAACTACTGAGAAAATATTATATCAAGAAAAGATGAATCTACACTGACTGTAAAAAAACTGGCCACCAAAAATTTGATACATTTTAAAAAGTTATCTCTCCAATAACCCATTTGATTTTGATGATTTTTTACTGTTAATTGTAGGTCAATTTCTTTGTAGCAATACTGTGGTTGAAATTTTGATGTAGACTTAAATTTTAAATTCTATAGGGTGAGATATTTTTTACATAGAATTTTTAAACACCCTGTAGGATGCAGCAGCTACAACAGAGTTTGGTTTTTTAATCACAACTTCTTGCCTATTAAAGGAGATTCATAGTTTTGAGGACAACAGTACAAAAAGAACTAAAGATGATATTGAAATGTAAGTAAGTATCTTTTAAAAACTATTTGTTGAGAATACTGCATACAACAACTGCTTTTGGAGGATTTCCTTTGAATGCATGTAACTCCTTTAATACCGGAGATGATAAACAATAACAACGTAAATGAAAAAACAAAATATTCATAAAGCATGGTGTTAGATTTTGGCACCAGTTGACATATGTCATTGTAGTAGCTGCATCCCATAGGATGTTTGTAATTTTGGGTAAGAAACATCTTCACATTTATGCTCCCCGTAAATTTTTTGATAACTAACTGTACATCAAAATTCCTAGTACAATATAGCTTCAGAAGAATTCACCTACTGTTCACAAAAAAATCAAAAGAGTGGTTCAAGAGATAACCACTTTTGAAACTGTGTAAAATTTTTAGTGGTTGGGTTTTTTTGATAGTCAGTGTATTTTGTACAACTAAACCTTACTTGCAAGTGAAAATATAAATATCTGTCATTATCTAATAGCTCAGGATGTAACTGGTTGATTAAAGCAGTAGCTTCTTGGATTTTCCCTGTCATTATAGCATCCCTAATTCTGATTCTATCATGTGAAGAATGAAGTTCTACAGTAGGTATTACTCCAGATTCTTGTTGGAATTTTTCTGCCGCTTCTTTAAAACCCTCTAAAATAAAGCAAGTACCAATAAGATTAATACTTTATAACCTACAAACATGCATGTAATTGAAGTGTTGTTATAGGTATGTTTGCTATAATAATAAATCAATATATTTAACAATTTAAACATTTCCATGTGCTAGAAACTGTAAATTTAATATTCGTAGGAATTAAACTGTTGAAAAAACAATAAAATCCAGAATAGCATCAATACAAAATGTTGTACCTATACTATATGTCTATATCACACCAGATACTTGATAAATAACACGCTATGTTAAGAAAATCTGAAAGAAGAAAACCCCACAACTTTGAAAATTCGCACTACATTGATGTGACAGTATCTTACATATTTACAACAATACCAGTAATACTCAATATAATATTAGGTCTTCAAGTGTAGGCAATCGATCTTCCCAATGTTTTAAGTTTGTAACTTCTATATACAAGATATGTATTTTTTTGCTTACAAATTTCAATAGACCAATATGTTTGTGGAGAATAGGTATACCAAATGTTTATAATTGATTTACCATTTACAGAAATATTAGCTGGTTTCAAATGATTCAGATGAAGCTTTGGAACAATTCAAATATGTATAAAATTGGCTTGGTTATAGCAGAATGAATCTTGGACAAAATGTATGTAATTATCTCATATCTAGCATAAAAGAACAAAGTACGTAATTGTCAAAACTATATTTAGACTAAAAAATTGTACTAATTACATCTATATCTTAATTTTTTAGATCAACTTTACTTTTTCATGGGAATGCATTTAAAACAATATTTAGCACTTCTCCTAATAAATATAGGTACATATTCATAATTTGCACATTATTTGCTTCAATACTCTAACGTTATTAAAACAAAGAACTACTTTAATAATTAAGTTTTTATGGCTGTTTCAAATTAAAACATAATTTACAAAAAGTTTCAAATTTAATTTACTTAGAAGAAAGTAAGCAATTTCATTATCTAGAATTCAATATAATTGAAGGTGCTAGCTTTGTTACGCGTAATTTGACTTACTCATTTTCAAAAAATTAGGTTGACCCCTGTTCCAAATATCGTTCTTAAACATTCCCAAGCTCTGGAAAAATTAAACTGTACCTGTGACTAGATAATTCATGATAAGATGGTTCATATTGCTACGGCCGAGATCGTTGTCCTCTAGTATCAACAACCACTCTTCCCTTGTTGGAATTGGTACGTCGTGTTTGTCTGCGTTGTAGCTCATTATATTTTTCTTTTATTTATTTTAGATAAAGTGAAAAACATCTAAAAGTCAACAAAAAGTCATATTGTTGGGTTGGTAAAATGACGTTGGCAAATACAAAATGACAGAAGTGGGAGTTGGTACCTACTGCGTTTTTTAAACTAGGAGGAGCATTTTAGGAAACCTCAAACACACCACCAAAAGTAAATAGATTGGGAGAGTGTTCCGAAAGGGTCGTGTTCAGACTTTTTGAACGACAATTACGTGAAATATGTTTTGTACTGCTGGTAGTTGTCGTAGCCAATGAGGGATCAATGCATGTCTAAATATCGAATAATCATTGGCCACAGGCCTTGGCGAAAGTAGTAAGCAAATGACACGTTATTGGGAAAAAATATATGGTTATAACAGGTAGTTTATGTAAAATTTGTTAATTATTTGAGGATAAATAAGTACGTAGAAAATGCAATTGTATGTTTCAATTATTCTTTATTTACGTTGGACGCTTAGGTATAGCACAAACTAAAAGTAAACAGAGGTTTTGATATCGAAAAATGCGATAATATTGTACTGTAATGTATGTAAAACTTGATGTAAAAATATTTAAGGTGGATTCATGCAATATCAACTAAACTAAAACTAATTTAAGATTAAGATTAAATTTGAACTAAGAATATTCAGCTGATTATTTTCTTAGTTGAAAGTTGGCCATCTTTCATAGTTTTAATTTAAATCTTAATTTCTTAGTTTCTTGCATGGACATCTTCATTACATTACATGGTTTTATGTTCTTAGTTTTAGTTTTAAATTAATCTAAGTTTTAATTTCTGCTTCCATGAATCCACCTTTAGAATAATAAGATTTTACTTGGAAACTTATATTATCAAGAAAGAACAAGCATGGATTTTGTTTATCAAACTGAATAAATAATAAAAATAGCACTTAACTTGGTTGGAATATGATACTTTGTTAAAAATAAAACAATCAGCAACAAACGCATAAAAAGTGGTACAGTTAGATTGAAGTAATGAATATTTTCATATAAGTAAACACAAAACTGACAAATGTCGTTGTCAGTTGCATCAAAAGAGCTGCGTGAAACGGGCTGCAATCTGACCAATCACTAGGCAGCAGAAATGCCAACTTAAATTCAAATCGCCCCTCTCAGTTTAAAAACAAGGTAGATAGCGTCTGTTGTACACAGTGATGTGTCTAAAAATTTTTTTTAAAGGGGTTTTAAATGATTTGGTCTTTTATCACTGTTTTCTGTTGAAAGATTGGTTTTTGAAAAAGTAAAACAAAAATAGTAGACATATAGCCCGTTCAGTACAAAAACCGTTGCACGTCATCAAAGTGTCGAAAAAGAGACGTTCGTTTATATCATGTCATTCGATTGCTGCTGTCAATCCTCTGTCAATCACTATGTTAAGCCTCTCTAAACTCAATAAATGTTGAAATTTGTAGGTCGCATTGTATTAAAAAATATATGTTTAAAGAAAGGTTTCGTAATTAATTTCATATCAAATACAGCTCGTAGATTAATTAAATATTAAACTCAAACTAACGTCAGTCTTAATAAAAACTTTTTATGTTGGCAAAAATGCGCGCTGTTGCCGCGATTAAAATGCTTTATTTCTGGTTCAGTTGACGTCTTGACATTTTTGGGGTTATGTTGTGACAAAAACTGCAAAGAACTGTGAGTAATTTTTCACAAGTAGTGATGAGTTATTAAAGTTAAAGTCACATCCAAAAAACGTATAAATGAAACTTAATAATACTGCAATAGTTAATGCATTTACACCTGATACTATTTACAGCGTTTATGAAGCAAGTAAGTATAAGTTTAATATTGTACGCAATCAACTGTATTTATTATATTCTATTACATTATTCTTAATACTTGGCAATTATACATGGACATTTATTTACAGATAATCATGTCACTTTAGGAATGTTACTGCAGTAATTGAAGGAGGAACAATAATTATTCAATGTAGAATGTTCCTGAGTAGTTTACTAAAATATGATACACATCCACAAAGAGGACTTATGGAACTTTCAACAAAAATAAACCACTGTATAAATTTGTTTTTATTAATGAATCCTGAATTTTCCAAAATAGTGCTGTAGGCTATTCATGTCAAAAGGTATGTTACAATGATTATGTAAAATTTTAGAATGCAAAATTGTTTTTATTCTAGATATTTTGTATTACATGCTGAGAATGAAGATGGTTGTATTGATGGAGCAGAAAGTATATTTTTATATGAATCTCAGTTGAGTTATTATCATGGAAAAATGAATGAAGAACATGTTTTTAAATGGTTTGAAAACCAATTACTATTGAATCTTTCTGAACCTTTAATAAATTATGGACAATGCTTTTCGATAATATTAGGTTAATGACACAATATAGAATTCAATCAACAAATGTTGAAGCTGAGCTTATTTATATTGAAGCCTAGTAAGTAGATACAAACTGTATTTGAACAGTGATATAGCAAATTATATGTTAGAATTCAGAAGACTACACAACTAGTTTAATACATTTAAAATTCTTACTTCAAATTATACCTAATAGACAATAAATGCTGTTTTACTTTTATTTTTACAAAAATAATAATATAGGTATATTTGAAAAGAAATGAATTGGTTATTTGAATACTGCCCTTTCATTAAATGTTTTTTTCAGAAACAAACCCCCAACAAAATACATTGTGGATATGATAGAACAGTATAGTCACAAAGTATTACCTACCATCTTTTTAAAAATCCTATTGAGTTAATACAGGGTACTGCCAAGCAAGCCGATAGATGCATTCCAGAAGTTGAGGGTTGGAATTGGTTTAAATTTGAAAGATTTCTATTTGACAATTATTGTTCTACCTTATTTAAAAAAAATAGTATTACAATCTTTTCGGTGTAGTAACTAATTTATAAATTTGCAATGTTTCTTTTTAATAAAACAATTCCATAAAAATTGGGGTGGCATTATTTATTATTTTATTTTAATCACGATATTCAAAATAAGTAATTCAGGCAGCATTTTCTAAAGGTAAATGTGTATACCACAAAGTTTTATAAAAACTACAAGGAATTAATTCAATAGTTTTTATTGAATTGAAACGTCTCATTTGATCAATCGTTTTATTAGCAATACTTTCAGTTGCGGTAGAAGCTGGAGAGCTAAAACAAAATGGTAAATATAAATTTGGATTGATTAGGAGATGATGGAGTGATAAATAATTCACCAATATACTGATAATTATAATATGTATTGATTTCAGTGCTACGATTTAGTCAATCCTTCGCATATACCTTCACTCGGAGAATAGAATGGATTGCTCTTCTTTTCTGAGCTGTGTTGGTGCTTGCTGCAGAATTTTCTTTTGCTATGATCAATGATCATATATCTCAGGATGATTTTCCTTGTTGAAAATGACCTACTGTTGTTATTTTTGATACCTTGAAGGGTGGATGCAAGTAAGTAAACAGAACTGGATTCAATCTAATGTAATATATTGCAACATTACACATATATACAAACTTGTATTATTGAATTATTAAAGAAAGGCGCCTAAAACAAAGTATAGAGAATGAATCTCCGGGCACCTAAAATACCTAATAAAATATACAACATACCTTTCGTACTATAAGCAATACCGACAGACTATATAAATGCTTATAACTGACCAATTATTGAATTCAATAGTTCAGACCAAACCAAATAGAAGAGAATCTTGTGCAGTGATTATCTTCTCTGACATTCATTCAAAGTATATCTTGACACATGATTTTTATAACAAATTAGGTTGGCCAAAAGCATTTGGCCTTAAGGAATATAGTCTACACAAAATAATTATACTTCAACACCTACACACTAAGGCTTCACATCCCGGCTTTTCTAAAAAAATTTTAAGATTTATTTCACCAAAATATAAAATAAAATTGCCTACCTTTAAAAAGGAGGTAGATCCAGGTTATCAGAACTTTTTTATCTATAGGATGTCTGTAAACTATTATAAATCTGAGAAGGGTCTAAACTAATGATTGAAACTGAATTATTTCCATCTTTTAGAAATAGACATTTTTTATTCAATATAAACTTTGACAGTACTCGATGACATTACTTATTTTATGATTAATATTAATATTAAGTCTAATAAAGGTCACAACAATTCTCCCCTCCTTATTACGAAACTATTTCACAATATAAATAGACAAATTTTAAAACATATAAACATTTAACATTCCTATATACATATATAACATACTCTTGAATTCGTATTTTATGCCATTACGTAGTCTTTGGACCAAGCAGGTGTACGTCTTTCTCTTTGAGGTCGTAATAATGATGCATCAGGTGTTGGTTCAACTAAATGACGATGATTCAATAAATCTGGATTAATTTGAGGTACTGCTGGAAGCATTGGACCATCGAATGACTGACTGGGATCAAACGGTTTATATTAAATAGTTTAGTGAACTGAATAGACGTGTTCTTTATCGCTCTGCAAATAAAGTTGTTTGCTACGTTTAATTTATATCGTGAATAAAAGAATAATATACCTATCATGGAAGAAAATAGTGATGGTAAGGAAGATAATAAAAAGAAAAGCAAATTAAAAGCCAATGTGAAAAGTGTTAAAACAAGAAGTTTTTCCCTCAGTTCTATAGACAAATTACCGGTATCGATTCAAAATCAAACCTGTTTAGCTGATAAAAAGGATGTAAACACACCTGTGAATGATGATAACAGTAAAAATGAAATACGAGGAGCGGTCAATAAGGAATTGACTGAAATGGAAAACACTTTTAAACCAAAAATTACATTTCTCCGTACTCCTCCATTAGAACAAAAAAAAGAAACCAATCAAACGGATGCAGGAAATAAAAGAAGTAGATCCGGAAATGACACGCCAGAGTCAGAAAAGGTAAAAAAGAAACAATGCGACAGAATTGAAATACAGACAGATATTTACGCGGATACTGTTTGTAACTTAGAGAACCATCTAGAAACAGAAAAGGCACAAGAGAATCATGAAACTCTGGCAACAGAAAGGATAATACTTAATGTTTTCGCAGCAATAGATGAAATACAAAAAACAGCAAATCTCCAAATTGGACACAGTTTCATGAAAGAAGATCAAGAATGTCTCAGAAATGCAACTAATACAATTCACAAGTGTTTAACTTCATTAGTATTTAAAATTGGAATTTTAGAAAAAGAAAATGTCTTGAAAAACATGAATATGGCAAAGGAAAATCAGAAAATGAAACCAGTAGAAACGGCAGTACCAAAGACCTATGCAAACGTAACCACCCTAACACCTGCACAAAGTAATCAACGAAAGAAATCTGCGGATGATGTTGCAGAATCGTGGGTCAGCCCAAAAGTAGCACCAAAACTTGAAACAGTGATTACCGTCGAAAACGTTACTAATTCTAAAGAAGCAAGTATAAAACTTAGGAAAGAAGTAGATCCCTGTTTGACAGATGGTGGTTTCAAAAGTATTAGGCACTTGAAAAGTGGAGCTATTGTCCTTGAAAGCCACAACAAGGAACAACAAGAAAAACTCAAATTAGCACTAAATAACAAAGTGAATATAAAATTTAAGGAAACTCAAAGCACAGACCCAATGTTTATGATAACAGGAATTGAACATGGACTGACATATGAAGACTTTTTACAAGAACTAGTTCGATTAAACAGCGAAATCGAAGATGAGCTGGGATACAGTGTGGCAGATAAAATAAAAGTAATTGCCAAAAAACAATGCAGAAATCAATATAAGGAAAATTGGATTCTTCAAGCCCCACCAGAAATATCAAAATGGTTTCTTAAAAAAGAGAAAGTTAACTTTGATCTTGTCAAAGTGTACGTTAAAGAACACCTTAATCTGGCGATTTGTTTCAGATGCTCCGGTTTTGGGCATATAGCTAAGTACTGTAAAGAAGAAAAATGCTGCCATAAATGTGGCGGAGAACATTTTGGTAAGGATTGCGAAGCTGATATAATAATATGCCCAAATTGCACGAAGATGAAATATGATCCACTACTTAACAAACATAGTGCACGAGATATACAATGTCCAGTATACCAAAGGAGACTCAAGCAACACCAAAGCTATATTAACTATTCCTCATATTTTTTAGTGAAAACATAAGAAAAAAGAATCACAGTATGACTGTAAAAGGGAGTATGAGCATTATACATCAAAATGTGCAGTCTATGGGAAATGCTATTGACAGGATCAGTAATATGTTAAACAATAATGCAGAATGTGAAATTTTATGTGTCACCGAACATTGGAAATCTGAAAAACAGCTGAAAAATTTAGCTATACCAAATTTTAAATGGATGTCAATGTTTTGCAGGGAAGAAGGAAAACATGGTGGTTCGGCAGTGTTAGTTGAAAAGCAAGTTAAGTGTAAATCACGATCGAATCTGAATAAACTCTCAGTTATCGGAGAATTTGAATGTGCAGCAGTGGAATGCAGTTTGAACAAGGTACAAATGATTATTATATCTGTTTACAGACCATATTCTGGGGACATAAGTATTTTCTTGGAAAAAATTGAAGAACTACTTGTAAATATATTTAGTGAAAATAAATTAATTTTCATAGCGGGAGACTATAATATCGAAATGATAAAACCAAATAAGGCAAGGTCAGATTTGTTTTCCTTAATGAATTCATTCAATTTATTTGCAACAATAGAGGAAAATACTCGTATAACTAATAATAAAGCTAGTTGTATAGATAACATTTTTACGAATTCTGTTTTTCTTGAAGCGTATGCATTTGAACACCATATATCCGATCATAAAGCGCAGAAAATTATTTTCAAAATTGAACCAGACAAAAAAAATGAGTTAAATTATAAGAGAATATTTTCAGATGAGAATAAAAATAATTTTCTGTCCTGTCTGCGGGAGCAGGATTGGTTAGAGATATATGATGTTGAAAGATCTGATGTAAATAGGCAGTGGGATGTTTTTATGAATTGTTTTTTGTTATTATTTAATCAAAATTTCCCTTTGAAACTAATAGGAAAAAAAGCTAAAACTCTTCTACCAGAAAATCGAGATCTCATAGCATGTAAAAATAGGTTAAATATACTCTTATCTCTTTCAAGACACAATGGAAAGTTCAAGCAACAGTACAATAATGAGAAAAAAATATATGATCAGATTTTAATCAAATCACGCACAAAAAACTATGAGGATAGGGTAAGAAAATCTGACAATAAAACAAAATGCATGTGGGCGATCTGTAAAGAAATTAACGGAAAGGATAATTTTTCAGACATTAAACTAGTGGGAAATCCGGAGGAAATTGTTGAAAAATATAATGAGTATTTATTATCTATAGTGCCAAATCTATTGAATAATCTAAACGACATACCGTCTACCTGTAATGTAAATAGAAATGAAAGGTCCATGTTTTTGACACCCGTAACACCACAAGAGATCTGTGAAATAGCACAAAAAATCAAAAATAAACATAGCTCTGGGATAGACGAGATACCTACAAGCATTGTAAAATTATCCGTTCTTGAGCTGCGGGATGTCCTGTGTTATCTAGTGAATAATTCTTTTGAATATGGCATTTTCCCTGATAGCCTTAAAATAGCATTGATTAAGCCGTTGTACAAAAAAGGAGACCCTGAAAAGATGGACAACTATAGACCTATAAGTCTACTACCGGGATTTTCTAAAATCTTTGAATTAGCCATGTGCTCAAGGTTACTGAACTTTATGAAAGAAGGCAATTTACTTACCAAATATCAACATGGTTTCATTAAAGGAAAAAGTACACAAACGGCTATATTTCAATTTATCGAATTTATTATGAAATATCTTGAAGGAGGTGAAGTGGCTTGTGGAATATTTATAGACCTTTCTAAGGCTTATGATTGTCTAGATAGGGAAATGCTGATAGCAAAACTGGAAATATACGGAGTTAGAGGCAATGTTAGAAATTGGTTATCATCATATATAAATGATAGAAGACAAGCTGTAACAATAAGGAAAGGGGGCAAAGATTACAAATCAGAGTTGTTAGTCAATAAAATAGGTATAGCGCAGGGCAGTATTTTGGGCCCAATTTTGTTTATATTATTTATTAACGACCTAGCTTTAATAGCAGAAATGTCCCACCACCATATTGTTAACTATGCCGACGACACTAATTTAATAGTTGGGAGTAAAAATTTACAAGATCTCTTTATGAAAGCGAATCATTTTTTTCTGTTGGTCAATGACTGGTTCATGAAAAATAAACTCATCTTGAATGAAGATAAAACTAATGCAATGATCTTTAGAACCAAACAATCAACATTAAAGAAACCTGAAAATGTAAGAATAAATAATAAAGAAATATTACTCTCAGAAAGTATTAAGTTTTTAGGAATCCATATTAACGAACATTTAGACTGGTCAGGTCATGTAAATACATTAGTACAAAAATTAAACTCTATATGTTATGGAATCAGAGTCGTTAGTAGATACATGGGGGAGAAAACACTCAGAATGCTATACTGCGCAAATTTTGAGTCATTATTACGGTATGGAATTATTTTTTGGGGGAAAGATAGCGCGACACAGAACGTCTTTGTGGCTCAAAAGCGGATGATAAGGATATTAACAGGAATGGAATACAGGGCCAGTTGTAGAGGCGTATTTAAAACCCAAGGAATAATGACGGTTTATGCAATCTATGTATTTGAAAGTCTAATGTTCTTTTTTAAACATGGAGACATTTTTAACACTAAAATAAACCATGATTATAGAACGAGAACAATGGACATTTCGTATCCGATACATAGATTGGCACTCACTGAAAAATGCCCACACTACATGTGTTTAAGATTGTTCAACGCTTTGCCACGCAAAATTAAAGAAATAAGTTCACAAAAGCAATTTAAAGTAGAGATAAAAAAATTGTTAATTAGCTTAGAACCATACAGTCTAAACGATTTCCTTAATATGTAAGTATTTAAGTACTGTTTCTCTATTTATAGAATTAAGCATTGTTCCTCTTTTTGTAGAATTGACGTCATTTCATTTTATGTTATGTATGTACATGATTTGAAATAAAGATGATTATTATTATTATTATTATTATTATTCCAGTGGGACTTGCATCTGTGGTTAAAACAAGTGGTAAACAGGGATCGAAGGGTATAATAACACGATTGCTACAAAGCTCAGCCTTTAATTTTATGAACGCCAATTCGTACAGTGCTGTCCATGACCATCGTTTATTTTCTCTAAGCAAACATCGAAGAGGATATGAAATAGTAGAAAAATCGGGAACAAATCTGGAATAATAGGTGACTAGACCTAGGAATCTTTTACCATCATTTACATTAGATGGAAGTGGCATATCTTGAATTGCACGTATGTTGACTGGAGATTTTGAAATTTTATTGAATTCTACAATATGTCCCAGATATTCAATTCGTTCTTTAAAGAATGAACATTTATTTTTGTTAAGATGAAGATCATAATCCATGAGTTTCTGCAAGCATGATTTTAAATTTTCAGTGCATTCTTCAATGGTCAATCCATGTACAATTATATCATCAAAATACGATTCTGTTTTTGTAAGACCATTAAGGAACTGAGAAAGAATGCGATTAAATTCGGATGGAGCTGTCTTTATTCCAAAACTGAGACGATTCATGCGATAAGTGCCACGGTGGATTGAAATTGTTTGAATGGCACTGCTTTCTTCATTTACTTGTAGATGTAGATAAGCTTTATAGAGATCAAGCTTACAGAAGTATTTAGAATTTCGAAGGCTGTTCAAGACATCGTCTATGCGACGTATTGGGTGATTTGCTTGAACTAGTTTTTCGTCAACCCCACATTTGTAATCGACACATAATCGAACACCTCCATCTGCTTTCGGAATTACGACTAAAGGTGAACCCCAGTCGCTTGTAGGAACTAATGATACAATAATGATCTGCTTCTAGGGAATCCAGTTCTTTGTTTACAAGCTCCCGGAGTGCATATGGTACACTTCTTTCTCTTGTAAACGAGGGCTTAACGCCTTTTCTTAGTTGAAGTGTAACTTTCAGTCCTGGAACACATCCAACTTTTGCTTGGAATATTGGTGAAAAATGATTGAATATACTTTCGATTGAGTTGACGTGCTGCATGGTATATACTGGAGCTGAGATTTTCATGTCGGTGTCACTTTGATGAAGTTCAATACCTAGTCCTCGAATCCATTGTCGCCCAAGTAGAGCATCATGTCCCGCTGAAACGATGTGTAGTTCATCTTCAATCACCTTCCCACGGTATTCAACATTAACAGAAACTTTTCCCTTGGATTGAATTACATTGCCTGAATAGGATCTGAAAGCTATGTTTGATTTTTTTATGGGTACATTCAAATTTAAATTATTGAAATCGTTCTCATTTAGTAAAGAAAACTTTGCACCTGAATCGACTTCGAAACGTTGAGATTTCCCATTTAGGTACACCGTAATATGATCTTTATCAGAATCAGGACGTATTTCGAATAAATCAACCACTTCAAAATGATTATATAATGTGTCCATCTGGTTAACGCCATACTCATAATCAGAACTTGTTTGATCGTCAGAAACAACATGCACTGATGTGGAACTTGTGTTTGTTATACCGGATCTTTTGCGATTGGCATTTAACAATGTTGTAATACAAACTTTTGCAACGTGTCCAATTTTCTTGCAGGATTTACAGGAAACTTTGTTTCTATCGACACGACAATCTCCAATTTTATGATTGTTTCTGCCACATCGAATACAAAGATTTTCGATACCGAGTGCCTTGTAATCTGGTTGACTTCGGCGGTATCTCAAATTCTGGTGATTTGGACTCTGTGATCGAGAATTTGATTGCAAACTGGAAAGATTCCTGTTATGTCTTGTAGAATTTGATATTGCTTTGATATCACTTGTGTTGATAATTGTTTACTCTCTATTTTCGAGGCTTCGAGAGCAGTTGCCTTTTTTAATATTTCTTCGAAAGATGTAACGTTTGACTGTAATTTTTTTTCTCTTAACCAATCATCACGCAACCCACGAATAAACTGAGCTCTGAGGAAAATGTCTGCAATAGAAACAGACCTGGAACATTCACATGTAGTTGAAAACTCACAATCTGCAAGATCGCGTTGAAGTGCTGCAACATATTCGACAATTGTCTGACGTTCTTTTTGGTAAACGTTTAGAAAATAATGATGAGAAACAATGGCACTCTTCTTTGGTATTAGCATTTGTTTCAAAACCTGCACTAAATCTTTGTAGTTCAAAAGTTTTACTGCTTTGTCGGGACCAAGAAATGCTGCCAAACTAATATAATGTGTGGAACCTATTGAAACACAGAGCAACTGAGCAATTTTCGATTCATCATTGATTCCTTTCATGTTATAATAGTTTTCAAAACGTTCAAGATAACAGGAAAATTTTTCTTTGTGGCCATCAAAATTTTCAAACGGTGCTATACTTGAAAAATTCACAGGAAAAGGTGTTGAGGGCTGTTGTTGTTCCGGACGTAATTGATTCTTAATCTCGTTAATGAGACTTTGCTGCTGCTCACGCATTACAGACATAAGTTGTTTAAATTGTTCTGCATCCATTTGAAAAAAATTATTGAAATTTCCTCTTTGTTTCTTGAGAATTGGATGATTTTTTTTTCACTCGTCGCCAATTATTATAATTCTGAGAAGGGTCTAAACTAATTATTGAAACTGAATTATTTCCATCTTTTAGAAATAGACTTAGGTAATTTGTAACCTAAAAATTTTATTAGATAATATTTTTTCCTTGATATTATATATACATGCATTTTAAATACTAGAACTGACTTATTAAGTGTGTGGTATAAACATACAAATAAAAGTGTCAACTATTCCATACATACCTTTTTAGTGCTAAAAATAATTTCATACTTTTTAAAATAAGAATTTCTTAGTGCTGTACGGTTAACATACAAATTAAAGTTTTATATGTAACATCTCTGTATGTAACTGAAATAAATCGAAGTTTCTTTGCACGCAATAACCGTCAATAACTAAACCTAACCTAGAATATTTGATAAACTTCATTTGACATATACCAGATTCTCATATTATTTCAATGGCTTGGCAACATAGTACAGTTATGACAGATGTGACGTGCAACGGTTTTAATACTGAACGGGCTATATACCATACAGTATAAGAACCGTTGCACGTGACCAAAGGGTCGAAAAAGAGACGTTGATTAAGATTTATTTTTGTTGATTTGATGATTTGTGCTTTGTGAAGAATAGATTTAGATATGATGAAAATTATATTCTTCATGACAATGACTCTCAAGAAGTCATTGTAGAAGTAGAAGGAGGTAATAAATAAATAAACACAACGGCGGCGAACCTTTACTCTAACTAACGTCACTCGTACTAAAAACTTTATATGTTGGCAAAAGTGCGCGCTGTTGCCGCCACTAAAAAATGTTTTATTTGATGCAGGGTGCAAGTGCGGTTGACGTCTTGACTTTTTTGGGGTTATGTTGTGACAATTTGATATTTTGCTCATATAATTTTTAGATTCTTTTATCTGCGTGTTATTAAAAAACTGCAAAGAGCTGTGAGTAATTTTTCACAAGCCGTAATGAGTTATCAACGTTAAAGTGACATCCAAAAAACGTATAAATGAAACTTAATGATACAGCAATAGTTAATGCTTTTACTCCTGATACTATTTACAGAGTGTATGAAGCAAGTGAGTATAGGTTTAATATTACACCCAATCAATCGTATTTATTATATTCTGTTACATTATTCATAATAATGGACATTTATTTACAGATAATCATGTCACTTTAAGAATGTTACTGCAGAAATTGAAAGAATGTTCCTGAGTAGTTCACTAAAATATGATACATATCCACACAAAGGACTAATGGAACTTTCAAGAAAAATAAACCACTTTATAAATTTGTTTTTATTAATGAATCCTGAATTTTCCAAAATGGTGCTGTATGCTGTTCATGTCAAAAGGTATTTTACAATAATGTATGTAAAATTTTAGTATGCAAAATTGTTTTTATTGTAGATATTTTGTATTTCATGCTGAAAATGAAGATGGTTGTATTGATGGAGTGGAAAGTATATTTTCATATCTCAATATCAATATATATATATATATATATATATATATATATATCAATATCTCATCTTCAATCTCTTTTTATTAAATTAGAGATTCTCACAATACCTTGTTCATATGTTTTGGAAGCTATCATCTTTATTCATAAAAATGAACATAAGTGTACCTACCACTGGATCAATGATACATGAAGGACTTGATGAATATGTGGAAGTCCAGGAAGGAAGGCTTGTTTAAATAATAATGCCTAAATACACTTTTATAACTTTATTCTTGTGCTTAGAATATAATATGTATGTGTTCTCGACAGAGATGACACAAAGAATGATAATATCCCTAGACAGACAATTCATGCCCACTTTGTTAGTTTACATTTAGTTTCTAACGCAGGGTGCCACTGTATGAGAAAAGCTGTTCTTTCCGACACTCCCTCCCTTTGCACATACAAAAATAAATAACTAAAGAGGGATGCTTAATATTTGGTTTTAAACTTATATCAATTTAAAACAAAAATATTCTTAATCAAATTAATGTTTAATTCTTCTCTACTGCTCACTCTGCTCAGAATGGTTATTCATTGTCTGCAAAAGAAATGATTAGACATATTATTTAAAAATTTTCACAATATCCGGCATCTAAAAATTATTTTAGTATAAAATTAATCTTCCGGATTCATTATATTATTTCTGAATTTAATATGCAATGTAGATGGTAAAGGTTTAGTCATGATATCAGCACTATTTTCTTTAGTAGATATGCATTTAATTTTTATTTTGCCTGCCAAAACACAGGATTTTACAAAATCACCATGAGTATCAGCCATCTGTGTTTTTTGCCTGATATTTCTCTTTTTTGAAGTCTTTCGATTTGTGACTTCCCTCCATTTGAGTGCAATCACCGGCAATCATATCTCTAATCGCTTTGTCTAAAGAGATTATTTCTTTACATGATTCACTCATGGCAAGGTATTCAGCTTGACAGGTTGAAGTAGCAGGAAAGGATTGCTTGTGGCTTCTCCAAGCTACTGTATCACCGTACAGTTGAATTATGTAGTCGCTTGTTGAGGCTGATTTTTCTTGGTCTCTGAAGCTAGCATCGGTCATACATTCTAAAGCATCGGTTTTACCTCTATAGACAAACCTAAATTAGTTGTTCCTCTAAGATATTGGAAAATTCTTTTAACTTCAGTCCAATCCTCTGCCATTCGTTTATTCTGTCTTCTAGATAATAAATTTACAGCATATGCTATATCTGGCCTAGTTGCATCAGCAAGATATAGAAAACTCCCTATAGCCTCTATAAGGTGCATTAGTCAAAACATTTGAATCATCTGAGTTCCCTTTGCTTCTAGTGTTTCTGTTTTTGACTTGTCTAGTTATCATTGGTGTGTCTTGGATATTACATTATTTCATATTGAATTTTTCTAATATTTTTCTGTATACTCTGGTTCAGTAATGACTATTTTCCGTTTACTTCTGTCGCGAAGAATTTTCATTCCCAAGAAATTTTATGTTTCTCCCATGATTTTCATTTCAAATGCATTATTGAAATGATTTGTAATTTAATCTAATTTTTCTGGCACATTACTGGCTATTATCATATCTTCTACATATAGTACTACAATGGTGAGTTTTTCACCAGTAAATAAGCCGGCTCATTTATGTCATTTTCTAAGCCTAGTTTTAATGTTTCTTCAGTGAACTTTTTGTTCCACCTTTTAGAACTTGGCTTTAGTCCATATACAGATATTTTAAGCTGCCAGACTTTGGTTCTTTTGATGTCATCGTTGCAATCATAGCCTTCTGGAGTTTCTATATAAATGTCCTTTTCTAACCTACCATACAAAAAGGCTGTTTTGACATCCAGTTGTCTTGCTTCTAAATCGTGTTTGTTTATGATTGCCAGTGCTGACCTTATTACTGGAAGTTTTGACACAGGTGCATAAGTTTCTTTCAACTCTATTTTCAACACTATTTTCGCTCAACATAGCTTCTTTATAGCTCCTGAGGTCTTTGTTTATGGAAGCGAGCATAACATGTATAAAATCGTCTTCCTCTAGATTATTGACCTTTCCTGTTGTTTTGGTATAAATGAAATTTTCATTAGTCTTGGGCTTTGGTGTTCTCTTTGAAGTTCTCAACTTCTTAAGTAGGCCCTAGATTATCAAGTGGCTTGATCAAATTGATTGTATCAAGCGTGATTGATAGTTTAGAAACCCGTTTGAAGCTTGTCGGTGATTGATAAAAAGTTTGAATGACTCAAGCGGATGGTCAAGCCGCTTGATAGTCTAGGGCAGTTTCCATCAAGCATTGCGTCAGTCAAGCGGTGGAAGGCATGGCGTCCACTTCGGAAAGCGAGCGCGCGCGCGCGTCGCACTCGGAGCGGGGATTCATCAGTTTGTTGATTGAATTATATCGCGATTGTCCGGAATTGTGGAGAGTGAAGAGTGAAGAGCAAGGATTATTTCAATAGAAATAAAAAAGTGCGGCGCTAGAAAAAATCGTGGGGGCATTGAAAAAGATAAAACCCGATTTCAGTGTGATACAACTGAAACAAAAAATTAATGTTCTCAGAACAAACTTCAACAGGGAGTTCAAGGCCATCGAGGGTAAAAAAGTGTCAGGGACGTCTACAGACGACATCCCTGAACCTTCGCTTTGGTATTACAATGACATGCACTTCATAAATGACCAGTTGGAAATCGCACAAACCGAAACTTCTGAGGTAAGAATTTTATTTCATTTTATTTTATTTTTTTTACAGTATTTATAATTATTGTATATCACGAGTAATGTTACACAAGGCAATTGTTTTGCCATGGAACTGACCTAGACGTGTTACAAAATTTGCAGAAGTCATCCCTTATTCTTTTTGCCTCTACTGTAGAATTGCCTTTGGTTCTTTGAAGTTGTGCCATGTCTTGAATGTCTTGCCTCCATGACCCAGGTTCCACAGCACCAGTCACAATATCGTCTCTGTCAATATCCTGAGGTTGCAAATACTTGGCTCTGTTCTTTGAGCACAAGTGGTTGTGCAAATGGCAACATGCTTTTACAATTTTCACAGCTTTCGGTGGTTCAAATTTAATGGCATTTTGAAATATTTTGAATCTCTTCGTTAATATACCAAATGCATTTTCAACAACTCTTCAGGCTCGGGAGAGTCTATAGTTGAAAATCCTTTTCTCGTTCGTCAAAACATCTCTGTTGTAGGGCTTCATGAATTGAGGGAGAAGTTGGAAATTTTTCATTAGGAGTGTCTGATAACTCATGAGGATCAGGCATGTCAAGCTGGTTCTGAGACAACTTGCGCCAAAATAATGTGTTCTTCAACACACCACCATCTGACACTCGGCCAATTGCTCCCAGATCAACCATCAGAAATTTATAATTTGCATCAACAATTGCCATAAGCACAATGCTGAAAGAACCTTTGTAATTGTAATAGTAGGACCCAGAATGGCGAGGTCTTTCATTCACTGTATTTTATTTTTTGTTACAACAACCGACTCCGGATGAAGACTCGCAATCACAACTCAGTTTCGAAAGTGTAGGGTCTCCTGCTGACGTAGTTACACCCCCCAACTCCCAAACCAGCCATCCCTGTAAAGACGGGTAAAAAAAGGAAAGGTCGGCCTGATAGCACTGATCAATTAGTAGGACTACCGACAGAATATTTCAAGCGACCTGAGACTGAAGAGGATATTCTGGCTAAGGCATGGGCTATGAAATTAAAAAAGTAAACTCCAGACCAACGACGCTTCGCCGAAAAAATCATAAATGACACGCTTTTTGAAGCAGAAATGGGCAACTTGGGGAAGGGAAGGGAAGGAGTGCGTTTTCAAACCCACCCTCCTCGTTGGTCACCCTCGCACCTTCATCGTCATCTTCTTCAATGAATAGTTGGCAAAGGTACTCCAACCCAGGGCAGACGCTGTACATTTCGCATCCAAGTGAAAGCCCTTCATACCCAGAGCAACACCACGAAACGTCTGATGAAGATAATGCTGCTACGTTCTTCTCCTCATTTACCTCAATATGAACTTGTGCCCTAATAAAAATAAATCGAAACAAAGTTACATACTGTACTACAGACTTCACTTTGAGATGACAAAAAAATTAACGTCTATTAAGCTGCGGCAGCCTTTTCATAGGGCACGATCCGGACTGGGCCCATAATTTGTTGCTATTTTGTTGCTAATTTGTTGCGCAAAAATTAATTTTGTTGCTAATGCCGTTACCGAGAAAACGCGTGGCCCCGTAGCGTAATATTAAGCTGCGGCAGCCATACAGCATATTTCTGTAACGAAAATAGCTACGAGTACAGGCTTGACGGCATATTTTGTTGCTTTAAGATTGTGTGATTCAAAAATTCTCAAAACAGTCCCTACCCGCCAAACTCACCCCCTGCTTTGGCGACATTGAGTTGCGGCAGCCATTTTACATATTTCTGTAACGAAAATAGCTATTCTACGAGTACAGGCCTGACGGCATATTTTGTTGCTGATTTGTTGCTTTAAGATGGTATGATTCAAAAATTCCCAAAACAGCCCCTACCCGCAAAACACACTTTTCCGCCTTTAGTAAATTTTTTATGAAAAGCATCCAATTTAAATTGACGGTTTTCCTCAAATTCATTTTATATGTTACCGGCAATCTGTATAATCCGGTATTCTATACAAAATACCTAGGCAATGTATAGAATACCTAAAACGTTTAGGTAATGTATGAAATATGATTTATTTTATACATTACCTAGGTATTCTATACAATACCGAATGCGCAGCGGGTAATGTGTGTAATAGACAAGAGCGGTGACGGTGTAGGGGGAGACGTAGGAGCATGGAGCAGGCATTATCTAAGTAAACACCGTGCGACGCGGTTAAAACAGATCATTGATTAATCTATCGAGAAGGGCAAGGAAAATCATTGAAGAAGCCATTTTTACAACACTGTATAGCTTCTTCAATGATTTTCCTTGCCCTTCTCGATACCATCTTAAAGCAACAAATTAGCAGCAAAATATGCCGTCTGGCCTGTATTCGTAGCTATTTTCGTTACCGAAATATGTAAAATGGCTGCCGCAGCTCAATGTCGCAAAAGCAGGGGGTGAGTTTTGCGGGTAGTTTTGGGAATTTTTGAATTATACCATATTGAAGCAACAAATTAGCAACAAAATATGCCGTCAAGCCTGTACTCGTAGCTATTTTCGTTACAGAAATATGATGTATGGCTACCGCAGCTTAATATTACGCTTTTCTCGGTAACGGCATTAGCAACAAAATTAATTTTTGCGCAACAAATTAGCAACAAAATAGCAACAAATTATGGGCCCAGTCCGGATCGTGCCCTATGAAAAGGCTGCCGCAGCTTAATAGACGTAAAAAATTAGTTATTTCTTTTTTAAATGAAAATAAGTGTTTCTAATGAATTCCACTATTTAATGAAAAAATTATGAAAATTTTAAGATACTTATTGATAATTATTTCGATATTGATATATCATCGTCAGAATGACAGAAGTTACATTTTATGTGATGCCTACTTGATGTTTAATATTTTGGCTAGACCAAATAATAAGTAAATAAAATATGGTGATTGACTTAATATATATGAATAGAAAAAAAAGAAGAAGATATGATTTTACAAATATTAAAGCTTAGGTATTATTAGCCCTATGGGGATATCCTGGATATCTTTTTCCCATTTAAGATCAGTATAACTGTGCAATGATATAGGAAACCAAGGAAAACTATATCTGCTGATCTTTACAATTGTTACTTAAGAAGACAATTTAATAGTGGAGAGCTCCCTAGATTTATCTGTTCATTGACAACTTCATATTGTGGGTCTCTTAAGTGTCTTCTTATTTCTATTTCTTCAAGGAAATCTAGTTCTTGTTTCTTATCACAAATATGCAGTACTTCTAGTTCTGTTTTAGGTGTTGATGAAAGTTTGGTGTCAAGTAGATGTTTTGCATAATGTGATTTATCTGGCTGTTTTAATCTGCATGCTCGTGAGTGTTCATTGTATCCAATTTCAAAATTTCGAATTGTTTGACCAATATAGACAGCATTACATTCTGGACATTTAAGTTTATATAATCCAGACTTTTTTAACGGGGGTATTTTTGTTTTTACATTTAACAATTTTTTACTAACATTGTTTTCTTTTTTAAAAGAAATTGCTGTATTTGTTGAAGAAGATATTATCTTCTATATGTGATGGTTTTGTAATTTTGTATTTCCCTAGGTTTTTCAGGAAATATTGTAATGCCAGTTTTTCCTCTTTTTTATTAATTAATTTATTTATTACATGTCAACATAAATAATTCAGTCGCATTGTTTAAAGGTAAATGTGTTATTCAGCGAATAGAATGGATTTGCTCTTTTTTCCTGAGCTGTGGAGGTGCTTGCTGCACAATATTCTTTTGCTATGATCAATGATCATATATCTCGGGATGATTTTCCTTGTTGAATGACCTACAGACTAAAGCTTCACATCCCGGCTTTTTTACAAAATTTTTCAGATTTATTTCACCAAAATATAAAACAAAATTGACTATCTTAAAAAAGTGATCCAGGTTATCAGAACTTTTTTATTTATAGGATGTCTGTAAACCTTATATCAACATTGACAACATTCTAGAAGCCAACATGTAGGTAATTGCTATTATAACCTAAACATTATATTAGATAATTAATATTTGTTAATAAAACATTTAGAACAAATAATTGACCACATTATATTTTTTCCTTGATACCATTCCTATATATACATAAATTTTAAATACTTGAATAGTTCCATAATTTCTAAATAATTGAGTGT
Organism: Lochmaea crataegi; assembly: GCA_947563755.1. Taxonomy (NCBI): domain Eukaryota; kingdom Metazoa; phylum Arthropoda; class Insecta; order Coleoptera; family Chrysomelidae; genus Lochmaea; species Lochmaea crataegi. The sequence goes on along the minus strand of OX387422.1, from coordinate 86,927,411 downwards.
GTGGTATGAACATACAAATAAAACTGTTAACTATTCCATATACATACCTTCTTAGTAGGTACTAGAACTAGAAATAATTCCGTAGTTTTTAAAATAAGAATTTCTCGCTTAGTGTGCTGTGCTGTTAACATACAAATAAAAGTTTTATATGTTATTGAAATAAGTTGAAGTTGAAGTTGAAGCTTGCAAACAATAACTAAAACTATCCTATAGCAGTTACTATAACAATATAATTTATTATAGTCGCCTATAGCCAAATAAAAAGAAGAATATTCATGTGACATTTACTAGATTATCATACTATTTCAAGGGCTTGGCAACATAGTCCAGTTATGATTGAAGTCACGGGCAACGGTTTTTATACTGTACGGACATACCTATGATCCTGAGTAAACTGTTTACTGACGCTGTGTCGACCATTGACATAAAAAATTCGCTAGAAAAAGGTAGATACTATTTACCTAATTATTATCACTGAACATTTTCTGTAATTAAGATTTCGCGAACATTAAGCTCTTTAAAAGTATCCAAAATTCAAATAGAACGTAGGTATCTATAAATATATATATATATATATATATATATATATATATATATAAATATATATATTGTTATGGTAATGTTGTAAAAATTAAGATACTCACCAACCTTAGTGAAGCCAGCGATCTCTTATCTCAGGGGTGTTTCTGTTTGGGAGGAATATATAAAAAATTTTTTTTTATATTATATAATGAAGCAATATGTCTAGTAAACAACTTATAATAAACAACTCAACTGAACAACTGCAACACTAAACTTATTATCTCTACAATTACAAAATTAGGAAACTTTTGTGATATCACCAAAAAATACTTTTTGAAATTTTATATTAACTATTCTACTAACACCCTAATTAATTCTAATCCTAATCACTATATATTCAGTATTCTTTTTTTTTATAATTTTGCACAATTTGTCTGTTCAATGATCAACGTCAAAATCCGTCAAACACTTTTCAAATTCTACTTGTTATTTATTTAATGATTTTTTTCAATTGGATCAAACCAAATGGGTTTTATAAAAACTGGATCTTCTAAGAGTATCGTCAATTTAAAAAAAATTGAGCATAACTCACCAACTAAATTCAAACTTGGATGTCCATACAAAATTGCTCCTCAACATATACCGTGTTATCGAATTCTAATAACTGTACTCCTACTATTTTAACGATTATCATACAAATTTCTTTTCCCTTTTTTTATGAAAATTTCATGACATACATTTTTCGCCGTCAAAAAAAATTCCCTTTCAAAAAAAAATATCCATGGAAACCAATTTTAAAAAAAAATCATTTCCTTGGAAACCATTTGTCTCAAATTTATCGGAATTATAAAATTTAAATAATATTTACACAATTATTAAAATTATAATTATGCGTTGTTTTCTAGACATATTTTTTTTTGTAATCCATATATACCCAATACAACATCTAACATCAAAAGTAATTTCTTTGAAATATCGAGTATCTGGTCGATACCATAACAATATATATATATATATATATATATATATATATATATATACTTATGGGTTAGTTACTTCAACTAGGTATGGTAGTTTACATACCCAGGTGGAAAAAGTTCTCTGTAGAGAGCGAACGCAGAGAAGAAACTTTACTGAGGTTTGCATGCTATTTTATTTATAACTATGATTGATTTTTCATAATAAGATATATGTAGTAAACATATTATCGAATAAAATCAAGAAATAATAAATTCCACCACACAGAAATAAAGGTAGGTTATATTACAAGATTTGCATCCTTGGGAGTGTAGATCATTATTTTTGTGGAATTTGTTATTAATTGATTTTATCCAGTGACTCATCATGGAGTTTTAGTTTATTTGTACACCTCCCGGGCTACGAGAATGCAGCAAAAGCTAAACAAAGCTTTACCGGAGAAAAGTACCCAAATCAAGATTCTAGTTGAGATTTGGTTGAAATAGAATAGAAAATGTCTTTAAAGGCTTATAACTTTCTGAATAAAGTAATGTACAGTAGGTACATTTTTTTACCTGCAGTTTCACTATGATAACAAAGATTTGATTGCATGATCAAGTTAAAGCTGTCCCATTTTAGACACCTACTCGAATAAAGCAAGATATTCACAGTTATCTAGTTTGCATGTTTATTAATCAGGAAAAATGAAACAACGAGGAATATTCAATTGTACATTAAATATTATTTTATTTTTGTTGCAAAAAATAACAACCTAAACAATACTGACCTAATTCAATCCTGTTTCACCCAACCACTCGGATCCCTTTTTACCCAATTTATTGAGATTATTGTAAATACTATTAGTTTGGTTTCTGCGAGAGATCTGTTCAGCGGCGTGCACTGATAAAATATTGTCAATTGTGCATCAATCCTAATTAGATTAACCCTTCAAGTTCAATCTTCCCAAGAAAGTTGATAATCTGTGAAGGGATAAGGTTTTATGCATCATCAGGGCCCACAAAGTCGGCTCATAAGGTCTTTGGTCTGCACTTTCTGCCGCCACATAGTAGTACAAAATGTGATCCGACGATTCACCTACAGTGTCCAGTAAAGATACCAGTTATAGACTTGATCTCCTCCCTCTCTATATATTCAGCAAGGCTTCTGCTTTGAGTTTTTAAAGTCTTTGACTTACATGCTAGCACCCGGGATGATTTTATATTTAGCAACCTCAAAATAAAACCACGAATCACAATTTCAAAATCTACTTTTCTTTTTCCAAGTACAATATGGAAAGATTGGTTAGTTAGTCGTTTTTTAGTCGTTGTGGATTTTAAGTAAGATTTTAGTAACTTTAATTTGGAATAGATGAGGCTTTTACTTGATGAATGATGAAATAAAACAATTTAATTTGTTTAAAGGTGGATTCATGCAAGCAGAAATTAAAACTTAGATTAATTTAAAACTAAAACTAAGAATATAAAACCATGTAATGTAATGTAGATGTCCATGCAAGAAACTAAGAAATTAAGATTTAAATTAAAACTATGAAAGATGGCCAACTTTCAACTAAGAAAATAAACAGCTGAATATTCTTAGTTTAAATTTAATCTTAATCTTAAATTAGTTTTAGTTTAGTTGATGTTGCATGAATCCACCTTAAATCTTCATTTTTATTTTGAACTAACGTTCAAATTAAAATTAGTGACGCGTTTCGCTACACAGTAGCTTTTTCAAACTAGTTTTAATTTGAACGTTAGTTCAAAATAAAAAACAAGATTTAAACAAATTAAATTGTTTTATTTCATCAACTTTAATTTTGAGAAACTGAACTGGATAAACTTATATATGAAAACCTATAATTCCTTCCTTAATTAGAGAAAATTCATTTGTATACAGGTATTTAATAGTCTATCTCAAAGGAGTTTTTAGTTTTCTTCTTTGATTTCCAGTGGGTGGATCTTCTTCCGTAGATAACTTTTTATTAGTTGTTGATTTAAAGAAATACCATATCCCTGCATTATTAATCTGGAATCTACAGAGGACATGGAAGTCGATCTCCAAACTGACCTCCCTGTAACCTCAGATCAGGAACGAGAGCTCCTTAGTTCTCTAACTCCTGAGAGCAAACCTAGGACACTAGGAGGTGAAGCTAGGAAGCGACTAAGTCGCCTCCTCAAGAGCGGGGTACCTTACCAATCCATCTTAAACCAGATTATAGAGCAGCGGAAGCAGGATCAGTCGCAAGAGGAGAAACATTTTCCCTCTGGCTGGTTCTAGCAAGCGCTTACGCTCTAACGATGACTCACCCGAACAAGAGGCAAAAAAGCCCTGCTCGGCTGAATCAGTTGTAACGTCAGGTAAAATTGATTTACAAAAGCCCTCTTATGGACAGGCTGTATCCGGCATCAAGGTGGGAATTCTACACCTTGAACATCCGACTACCTCCATAACGACCAACCAACTGGAATCTTTTCAGTACGCCATTATGGCTGCTGTAGAGGATATTCCGAAAGGTGGTCCACAAGTGCAGTTTCAGAGCTGCATATTCCGGCCTGGATGGCTACAGGTCACCTGTGTAGATCAGGAGAGTGTTTCGTGGTTGGCTGGCGTAGTCCATACCCTTCAACCATATGGGATGGTGCCTCCCTGAAATGCGTCTCAGGCGACCAACTTCCAAAGCCTGACGATACCTGACGAGGGAAGTCGTAGACTAACCTCTGAACAGGTCCTCACTAGACTAAGGGAAATGAACCACGGTCTGTTAACCTTGGAGTGGACTGTTCTACACAGGGTAATTACAGGCCCTGGTCAAACATGGACCTTCGCCATTGTCGATGGATATATGACCGCGCTGGAGAGGGTGGGTTTTAAACCATATCTACTTGGGTTTTGGGCAGGTTGTTTTCCGCCCTAAAACCCGATCCTCCTCCCAACAGGCAACAAAACCGGGTCCCTCGAAGAGATCCGAGAAAATCCATGGCCCGGGGCCGAGTGGAAAATCTCCTGCGGCAGTGAGCAGTACCGAATCTTCGCACAAGCACAGGAGGAGTGTACCACCGGCACGTAGCCAAGGTACCAGCTATCCAAAAGCGTCTTCCCAAAATGAAGACGGCTAACGTCTCTTCAAGGAAACGGGCAGAAGGGACTAGACCTGGTGTCCTGAAATCGAAGACCACCATGGCCTTGACAAAGGGATCAAAACAACCAGCTGGATCGGCCGTGACGAAAGGTGATCAAACCTCGTCAATGGCACCAACCGCAACCTCATCATTGGAAGGAGCGGATGGTGGCGTCTTAATTGACCCACCGACTGATCTCTCCAAGGATTGAGGAGATATAAGTTTGCCTGCGGCACTCCACACTCTGCCACATCCAATTGTTTACAGGCAAATTTACAGCACTCCAAGTCCGCTTCTTATATCCTTAGCAAAACGTTCAAGGACGAATTCATCGACCTTGCCTTCCTGCAAGAACCATGGACAGGAAACACAGACCGAGTAACCGGTCTTAGCAATATTCCTGGTGAGGTAATAGTCTGCCCTGGGGCGAAACTCCAGATGTAGTAGCCATCCATGTGTCCTTACCGGAGAAGAATGGTATGACAAACATACGCCTGCTCTGCATACTTCCCAGGAGACACGGATACTGTGCCTCCTCTCGCTATACGGCGACTAGTCGACTGTAGCAAGAAGAACAGACTTCAGTTAGTCATGGGCTGTGAAGCCAATTCACACCATACATCGTGGGGCAGCACAAATATAAATCGTAGAGGTGAGTTACTCTTTGATTATATACTAGGGGAACGGCTATCTGTTATTAATAAGGGCTGCGAACCAACCTTTGTAACTAGAAACAGATCAGAGGTGTTAGATTTAACCATCAGCTCAAACTTTCTGAGTAATAAGATACGGCATTGGGCAGTATCTACTGAGCCTTCGTGTTCAGATCATAGTCACATTCAATTCAACATTGAAATAGGTCCAAGGCCAGTAGTAGAATATCGCGACTCAAAAGCTACTGATTGGATTGGATATGAAAATTCCCTCCAATTGTACCTTGAGGACGGTTTCACTACAGTTAACAGTTGTGATGGGATAGATCCTGCAGCGGGAAAACTTCGTAAAGCATAGTGAGTGATCTCCTCGTATCATGAAAACTGTCCACTCAAGACAAAAAGAGATAATCGCAACTCTACTTGGTGATACAAATGTCTAGAAAAGCGAAGAAAAGAAGTTCTACGACTATTTTACCGAGCTAAATAGTCAGGCAATTGGGAGCCTCATAGAATTTATCTAACAAATTACAACAAAGAAATTAGAAAGGCGAAGCGGGGGTCTGGGAAGAAGTTCTGTGAGAGTATATCTGATATTTCTCGCTGTACTAGAATTCACAAGATTCTCTCTAAAGAGTCGATTGCCGATATAGGGTCGTTAAAGTGACCTGATGGCACTTTCACGACCTCTAGAAAAGAAACGTTAGAGCTAAAAATCAGTTTCCTGGAAGTTTGACTCTGGATAACTCTCGACCACCCTACTTTGAAGGCGCAAGGCGCCCAAACGATTGGGAGGTCGCCAAGGAAGTTATCACAGCACCGGCAATTGAATGGACAATAAAACCATTTCAACCCTTCAAATCTCCCGGTGGGGATGGCATTTTTCCAGCTCTGCTGCGAAACGGACTGGAATTACTTTTACACATCCTCATTAAACTGTATAGAGCTAGTCTGGCGTGGAATTACATACCGCCCAGTTGGTTGGCGGCTAGGGTGGTTTACATACCGAAAGTGGGCCGCACAGACCCACACCCTAAATCGCTTAGACCAATCATCTTTCCTGCTCAAAGGACTTGAAAGAGTACTGGATTGATACATCAGGCAGGTAGCTATATATAGCTTCCTCCATTGATTCAGCTTTGGCTGAAAAGTGCATTAAACCAACCATTACCAGCTGGATATATGTCATGCTCACTAATAGAACAGCCACTACTTCTCTTCAGGATGAGGCCATTAGCTTTAAGGTTTCCAGGGGCTGCCCACAAGGCGGAGTACTATCTCCCCTACTGTGGTCACTCTTGATGGATGACTTGCTTAGCGCTCTCGAAAGAAAAGGGGTAGAACTGCAAGCGTATGCAGACGACCTTGTCATCCTGGCAAAGGACCAAGTCAGGAAGGGTAGCATATAATATCCTCCAAAAGACGTTGGGCGATGTCCACAGTTGGTGCCAGAGGAAACAGATGTCTGTTAACCCTGGTGAAACTGTAATAGACCCCTTCACTAGGAAAAGGAAATTAGAGGATCTTCCACCACTTTCCTACAATGGTGAGGTTATTCCATTTGCAGCGGAAGTAAAATATTTGGGGATTGTCCTAGATACATCTCACTTGGAAAAAGTTGGAAAAAGTTATCCAAGGCCAGACTATCCTTGTGGACAAGTCACAGGATCTGTGGAAAATCTTGGGATTTAAGACCCAAACAAATCCATTGGATATATGTGATGATTGCTAGACCAATGATCATCACATATAGAGAGAGCTATTGCTTGGTGGTCAAAAGCTTTACAGCAAACGGCCCAAGCAAATCTCTCTGGCATACAGAGACAGGCTTGTCTGGCAATTACTGGAGCCATCAGTACCACACCGTCAGCAGCTATGGAAATCCTTCTAGACCTACCTCCTCTCCATATATTTCTGGAAAGGGAGGCTAGATAGACAACATATAGAATTGCGCATATTTCTAAATGCACATAACAGGCTTAAACAGAGTAAAGCAGAATGCTAGTGGACACTGAAAGTCACAGTATTCTGGGAATGATCTCTGCCATAATGCCTCCAACAGTAAACTACGACCTGCCTTATATCGTCCTAATTCCAAATAGAGACAAATGGGTCCTCCGTAAGGATGAATTATTAAGAGCTGGCAGCTGTAGGTACACAGATGGATCAAAAACACCTTCAGGGTCTGGTGCAGGTGTATACGGGCGCAGACCTAGGACAGAAATTTCAATCTCTCTAGGATCCTATGCAACCGTATTTCAGGTGGAAATTTACGCCATTGCATGTGTGGAGAGACTGGAGCGAAACAATCTCACACATGAATCAATAAAAAATATCACGGACAGCCAAGCGGCTTTGAAAGCACTTAGCTCTTACCGTGTAACGTCGAAACTGGAGAACTCAATAGAGTATCACTGGTCTGGATCCCTGGCCATTCTGGCATGGATTGTAATGAGAAGGCGGACTCTCTTGCAAGGGAGGGTGCCGCACGCGTTTTTATCGGACCAGACCTACAATTGACATCGCAATAAGCCTTGCCAAACAAAAACTAAATACCTGGACAGCAAGAAGAGCTTTAGACGTCTGGCATAATATACCAGGATTGTTTCATTCAAAGGCTTTTATACATCCTTCGAAGAATGTCTCTATACTATAGCAGTCTAATAGGCCTTTTAACAGGCCACTGTCATTTGAATCATGATATGCTAAGACTTAGACTGTCGGAAGATCATCTTTGTCTGGAAGATGATGAAACAGCAGAGCATATAATTTGTGCCTGCCCCGCCGCGGCTCGAATCAGGTATCTGATGTTTGGCAGGATCTCTCTCTCGCCCTCGGACCTGAAATATCATTTACAAAACAAACTAATCGGCTTTGTTAAGAAGCTGAATTTGTTTGGTGAAATCTGAATAGGTATGAGCCACAATAGACTCTTGCGAGTCGCAGTGGAGGGCCTTATAGACCCACTCACCACAAACCTAACCTAACCTACCCCTGTATGTTATCAGCTTTTCGGATTCTACGTTAAATTTTAACCTCACTATGTGTGTAGAATTCCCTATACCTAAAATTTATCTGTTTCGAAATACTAATTTTCTTAATGGAAATGGAAATAGATGCGGCCATTTGTTCAAAGGTAATCCGGAAGTTATGCATTACATTTTAATTCATACTATAGAAGACCCGACAGACGTTGTCCTGTCTTAACGTCTAGATGACCCGACACTTTGTCCTGTCCTAACATTGTCTTGTCAATAAGACATAATGCAAGCGGTCGTTTTCCGCCCGCTGAGTGGAGTGTCAGAGTAGCTTTTGTTTATTTCAAACTTAACGATACCAATAGGTCTGTTCCAACCGCAATCAGAAACGATCAAAGAATAACTGGTCATAGCAAACAACGAGTTTACTTTCGTGTAATTCCTATCACTGATTGCAATGGTCGACTATTCTCTGATCGTTTCTGGCAGTTTCTGATTGCGGTTGGAACAGAACTTATGCAGATTTTTTGTCCAAAGTAGATTTTTTTTAAATAATTTTTTTCCCGTGCAATAACAAATCAAAAACCATGAAAATCTCGAGTTAAAAGTTAAAACAAACCCGACTAAATAAGATATTATGTAAGCGGTCGTTCTCTGCCCGTTGAGAGGAGTGTCAGAGTAGCTTTTGTTTATTTCAAACTTCTATGAATGCCATCCTTACAATAAGCTAATCTCCAAGTAACGATACCTATACAAAAATTTTACATATTAATTTTTTGACCAAAGTAGAATTTTTTTAAATAATGTTTTTTCCGTGCAATTTTTCTAAAAAATCCCATGCTCCCATGTCCGTCTCCTGGTTCTAAGCTACCTGCCCACCAATTTTCAGCCAAATCGGTTCAGCCGTTCTTGAGTAATAAATAGTGTAAATAACACGACTTTCTTTTATATAATATAGATTTCATTTGCATGAGTAGTCTAATCTATAAGCTTAAAATGGTGTTAATTCTACATACTGATATTAAAATTATGTCGTTTAGCTCATTCGATCCGGAATAATGTCTAGATCACTGTGCCAAATAATTAAATTAGCCCATAAAAAATTCCATAAGTTATAAACAATTAAACACCAAAAAAAAAATAGTGTTTGGCTATTTTTAATTTTAATTTAACGCTGAAAATAGCCCTCCGCGCGCCATTATTAGGTTGCGCGCACGGCCTTTTTTTAAGTACTCAAAGTTAATTGAAAAATATAAAAAAATTATAGTATAATCTAAATCTTAAAGAACTGATTCCCGTTGGAATTTTTCATGAAAACAAATTTTCCAATATGCTAGTCGATTGTTAATTAACAAAAATTTTTCAAACTTCCTTCATCGTTCTAAACTAAAAAAAATGTTTAAATAATTTCCGTAAAATTATTTCGCTTCGTGGAGCTCTTCTTATATACATACAAAACAAGATTGCGTCATCAAAGTTATAAAATTGTTAATACTTTGTTTATAAAAAGTAATGTAAGTTAGCAGAAAATGGCAAATCAGTCATTTAATGTTAACTTGAAAAATTTTTTCAAGTGACGTACTCGCTTTCGAGGCCGTGCGCGTAATCTAAAAATGGCTCGCGGAGGGCTATTTTCAGCGTTAAATTAAAATTATAAATAATGGAGGTACAGTTCCGGGAGTTGCAATTTTTTTTACTAAATTTCCTCCTATTTAAGGATCTTCTTTTCAAATTTCGAAAATATTTATAATTTACGAACAATAAGCTACAAACCAAACACTATTTTTTTGATGTTTAATTGTTTATAACTTTTGGAAGTTTTTTTGGGCTAATTTAATTATTTGGCACAATGATCTAGACATTATTCCGGATAGAATGAGCTAAACCACATAATTTTAATTGAATTTACTGTTTGGACTCTTACTTTGTGGAATCTACTCATATTACTTTTTTTAAAATGAAACTAAGTGTTTCTAACTAATTTCACTATTTAATGAAATAATTATGATAACTCTAAGATATTGATAATTATTTCACCAATTTTAGCAAACATTTTTATGGGCAGTTTAGAAAGAAAAATCTTTGAATGTAACATTTCAAAAAATATATTATTTAGGTATAGGTATGTAGATGACATATTAGCTTTTTTTGTAGGAAGTGAACGACAATTAGATATATTGTTCAATCATATTAATAATTTACATCCAAAAATTAAATTTACATTAGAAGTTGAAGAAAATAACTCAATCAATTTTCTTGATATTAAAATTCAAAGAGTCAATAATATACCATATAATTCCAATCATCCCATGTCACATAAATTAGCAACATATAATTCAATGATACATAGAGCATTTTCAGTTCCTATGAATAAATATAATTTTGATAGAGAAATTAATATAATTAAACAAATAGCCACATCCAACGGTTATCCATTACGTATAATAAATAAATTAATTAATAAAAAAGAGGAAAAAATGGCATTACAGTTAATATTTCCTGGAAAAACTATGGAAATACAAAATTACAAAACCATCACATATACTGGTAATATTTCAAAGATAATATCTTCTTCAACAAATACACTAATTTCATTTAAGACAGAAAACATTGTGAGTAAAAAATTGTTAAATGTAAAAACAAAAATACCCCATTAAAAAAGTCTGGAATATATAAACTTAAATGTCCAGAATGTAATGCTGTCTATATTGGTTAAACAATTCGAAATTTTGAAATTAGACACAATGAACACTCACGAGCATACAGATTAAAACAGCCAGATAAATCACATTACGCAAATCATCTTCTTGACACCAAACATTCATTAACACCTACCACTATTGGAACACATTTCAAATTTAAAATAAAATACAGGGTGTTCCATTCAAAAAAATATTACTTTGGTCCGGCACGACGTTATGAAACATTCTGTAAGATTGAAACTAATTTTAAAATATAACGCTCAATGGTGACTATGGTCCATCCAATTTTATTCCCATATCTAGAAGGGCATAGGAGAAACTGGACTTTATCGTACTAATCAATCACCCTGTATATTTAAAGATAATAAACGATTCTGGTATAGTCAACCAAACATACAATAACATTGAATGTTTGTATGATTGGACGTACAAAAGTTATAAGCTCTAGAAATGTGCTATATTTCACCGGGATACCCAAGCTGTTCAGTCCACAGAAAAGTTTTGTAACAAACACGTTTATTAATAAGGGAGATTAACAATGGCCCTTGATTATAGGCTTGTTGGTTTAAATTAACTATTTCCGTCGACTGTGCATTTTTGAGCTATGTTAATGTACACAAAATAATTCATTTATTTCATACTGTCTGGTAGATTTAGTTTACTGACTTCATTTTGAGTCCGGTAAGTGATCTGTTACAGTATCATAGCCGGTAAGTGTAACCAAGAAACACTTACCGGATTGTTAATTTTGAGTGTTGACACAATAAAACCTCCAATGAAACTTTTCTAACAAAATTTAATTTCTTAAGAAAATAAAACAAAAACTACCTACTTAATCGCTGGGTTCGATGTATCAGACATATTTATATTAATTGTACATTTCGAATTTCCGGACACAGTAATTTTAATTTATTGTCATGCATTTTTACATCGTTGCTATGTAGAAGTGGTAGTGTGATTTTAATACAAAAATGCGCCTAATAATGTCAAATATTGACGTTATTGAAATAATGAGACCTAAGAATAAAAAATTCAGTTGTTTAAAGTATGAAATAAAATTTGTTACGTGATACATCCGGTAAGTCTCTTACAGTAGGTACTCATTTTGAAGGAGCACTCGGCTCCTTCGTCGCCTCTCGTCCTTAAACATTTCATTCGTACTGTAATACTTGACTTACCAGACTTATGACGTAAATTACTATAATGACCCCTATTATTATTTTTATTATTATTATAAAAGTTTAAGCGAGCCGAGGTCAAATACCTATATAGCTCGAATAGAATATAAAATTTACCAATTACAAAGAAATGAAGTAAACCAAATAAATGTACAATAAAAAGTAGTCGGTCTAGCGCAGTTATAATTATTATTTGTAGTCATCATAATTATTTTTAAAAGAGTTTACTGTTAAAACGTTAACAACGTTTGATGGGAGAGAGTTCCAAATGTCAAATACTCGATTTGATAGAAAATTTTTATTTGAAGCGATGTCCACGAAGCCTGGTATCGGTATTCAGAGGAAAAATATATGACAAGTCACAACCAAACTTATTATTTAAGGCTATGGTTTGCGGTTTGCGGTTGACCATCCCCGAAAGTAACTAAAAAGTAGTGGTTGCTGAAAATATGGTTAGTTTTGGAACACGGTTTCCTGAAATATGGTTAATGAACTATCAAACTGGTAACCTGCCTTAGGAGCCCGGTTACTTCTGGTTTCGACTGTCATCTCATCTGTCATGGATTGTTTATGATTTTTATTATTTGTTGATTATTCGACCATCGAAAAGAAGCACAAAACTGATTTTTTGCAAAAACAGGATTTCTTCCCATGTTATTATCAAGAACCAGTTTGTCCCTAACTAACGACAGCATATGGTCAAGTGTTAGTCTAGACATTCGAAAATTCTCTCGAAATTCTGTTGTGATTAGACGCACAATATATTGTATTTTCTATATCTTTAATTTTATTGAACTCTGACAAGTATATTTATTATTGACGTTTTTTACATTCTATCAATATATCTTTTTTATAAACAACAAAACAATAATCCTTAACAACTAGAATGTGAGTTAGTGTAGATTAAATAGTTAAGTATTTTCTACACTCCCCCTCACTAACTCATCATTTGATTCCAAGGCAACTTCGCAGATATTTCAATCGTTTTTCACCTAATGATTTGGTAAGTAAGTCTGCGACCATTTCTTCACTGCGTAAATACCTTAAATCAATTTCGTTTCTTCTAATAACATCTCTTATGAAGTGTTCTTTAATTGCTATATGTTTAGATTTAGATGAAACTATTGGGTTACTTGCTAAATTTTGTGCAGCTTGATTATCGTTAAAAAGTAAAATATTTTCATGAAAAATGTGCATGTCGTTCGCTAACATTTTTAAATGCATGGCTTCCTTGGCAGCTTCAGTCAGACTCATATATTCAGCCTCAGCAGTTGACAATGCTATTGTTCTCTGTTTTCTTGCTTCCCAACTTATAGCTCCTCCAGCAAATGTAAAACAGTATCCTGTATAAGATCTCCTATCTATGGAACATGATCCCCAGTCTGCATCTGCATACCCAGTAATAGAATTTTCCATTGATTTTTCAAAAACTAGGCTAAGATCTTCTGTTCCCTTTAAGTATCTTAAAACTCTTTTCGCAGCCATCCAGTGCTCAGTACCAAAGCAGGTGTTGAACTGGCTTAGATAACTGACTGCATACGCTATATCAGGGCGAGTAGCAACTGATAGGTACATTAGTGAACCTATGAGATTCTGATAGGGTACGTCCAATTTTTTTTCTTGGTTTGCTTTTTCCAGTTTTAGATTTAATTCCATCGGTGTTGCATTAGTTTTACAATTTTTCATATTAAATTTGTTTAGAGTGTCTTCAATATAATTTTTTTGACTCATGTGTATTGTGTCGCCTTTTTTCATAAACTCTATTCCAAGGCAATATCTTAATTCACCGAGATCTCTCATTTCAAAGCAATCCATCAAATATTCTTTAATTTTTCTTAATGGTTTTTCATTTTTATAAGCTATAATCAAATCATCTACGTAGACTGCAATGATTATTCTCTCCCTCTCTTTGGAGGATACGTAGATGCATGGGTCTGCCGTTGACGGCTTGAATCCAAATTCTTGTAATTTGTCATCTAATTTCTTGAACCATTGGCGTCCCGCTTGTTTAAGACCATATAGTGCTTTCCGTAGAAAACAAACTTTTTCTTTTTCAGGGTTTTGTTTTAAATCTTCCAGCATATTCTTTGTTTTGATGAATATGTCTTGATTTTCATTCAAACTTTCCTCTAGCATAATTTCTAAAATATACTTTTCTAAATTTTTGGGCATCTCCATGTGAATTTCTTCTTCCAAACTTCCGTTTAAAAAAGCTGTTGAGACATCTAATTGATTTAGTTTTAAATTTTCTTCTACAGCTATTCCTAATAAAAACCTGATTGTGCTCAACTTTGTTACAGGTGCAAATGTTTCCATAAAATCAATACCAGGCTGTTGAGCAAATCCGCGAGCCACAAGGCGAGCTTTTCGTCTTTCTAAAGTTCCATCCGATTTCAATTTTTCTTTTAAAATCATTTTACAACCTATTATATTTTTCTTATAATTTTTTTCAATTAATTTCCATGTGTCATTTTTTATGTGTGCTTTTATTTCATTTTTAATTGCTTCATTCCATTCTTTGTCGCATAAATTAGACATCTCAAAATCTTCAGTCCATTTTGGTATTTTGTGTTCTCGTTTAGGTCTTACATCATTGTTTTCTATCTGGCTTCTTTCTTGCTGCAATTCTTCATATAAATTTCCCTTACATTGGTTCTCTATGAGTTCATCTTCAACTATATTCTCTGATTGGCTTATTTCGTTTGAATTTTCTTGAGGTTCCATGTAATTTTGATTAGGATTTGTAACTTCTATTTTTATATTTTCATGAGATTTGACTTTATCAATTTTTTTTTTCTAACAAATTGTATTCAGTTTGCTCTTTATAATTGTCTTGAAATTTATCTAAAACTTTTACGTCCCTTGCAATAACAATTTTTTGATATTGTGGTATCCATATTCTGTAAGCTTTTGATATTTCAGAATATCCCACAAAAATTCCTTCTTGAGCCCGAATTTCAAATTTTGGTCTTCTAGGATTTTTATTTAAAACAAATGTTTTTGATCCAAAAACTCGTAAATGCTTAGCATGTGGAGCACGACCAATCCATAATTCAAATGGTGTTTTGCCATTTATTGTTCGCGATGGACATCGATTTAAGAGATAGTTAGCTGTATTTATAGCTTCAGCCCAAAACATTAAAGGTAAGTTGGCTTCAATTAATAAACACCTAGCTTTGTCCATCAAAGATCTGTTTTTTCTTTCTGCTAAGCCATTTTGTTGCGGTGTATAAGGTACTGAAAGTCTTCTTTTTATTCCGCATTGTTTTAAATAGTTATCAAACTTTATGTGACAATATTCGGATCTCTCGTTATCGGTTTGTAAATATTTAATTTTCTTGTTTGTTAAGTTTTCCACTTCAGCTTTGTATGTTTTAAATATATCAAAAACTTCATTTTTGTGTTTTATAAAATAAACTTTGCAATATTTTGAGAATTCGTCAATAAATGTTACATAATATTTAGCTCCTCCTGGTGATTGAATACTAAATGGTCCCCAGACATCGGAATGAACAATTTCAAAAAGTTCTACTGTTTTTGTAGTTTCTTTCTTTGGAAATGGTTGTCTATGAAATTTTCCTTTAATACAAACTTCACAATCTCCTATATGATCAGAAATGTTGAAGTCTAATCCAATAATTGCTTCTTTCTTTAAAGCGGTTTTTAGATCATTTTCATTTAGATGACCAAATTTTCTATGCCAAGTTATTATGTTATTTGATGAGAAGTATGAGATTTCTTGTTGATTTTCTTTTGTTTCAAGATAATAAAGACCATTCCTCCTTTCAGCTTTAATTACAGCATTTTCATTGTTATCAAGGATAACAGCATATTCTTTGTCAAACATTACTTTATAACCTTTGTCTGTTATTTTGGCTACTGATAGCAAATTCGTACTTAGATTTGGAACATAAAGGGTATTTGGTAAGTTTATTGTATTTTCAGTTGATGTTGTAATTTTTACTTTTCCGATTCCTTTCAATGGTGTACTTTTGTCTTCTGCTGCTAGTTTCAAGATTCCATTTTCTGAATTATCATGAATTTCAACAAATTTATTTATTGAAGAACAAAGATGAGAGGTACAGCCACTGTCTAAACACCAGGACTCTTTGTTTACACCGTCTCGTGTTATTGAGGAAAAACATACATCTTCTGCTTTAAATGTAGCGTCTTTTGACGGAAAATTTCTATTAAAATTTTTAGATCGGCAATTTCTCGTTAAATAACCAAATTTTGAACATCTGTTACATCTGATGCTTCTCGAGTTATTATTTGATTGATGGTTTTGACTGGTTTCACCTCGTTTCTTATATTGATAATTATGTTTAAAGTAATTATTTTGTTTATATTTTCCGGCAAATGCTGATTCAGATGTACTTGGGTTATTTTTATTACGAGCTTCATCCTCTTCTAATATTTTAATTTTCAAATTCTCTGGTGATGGAAGCTCATCTCTTGATTCGATGGCTATACGAAAGTTCTCAAATGATGATGGTAGGGAGTACAACATCATTATACTGAGTAAATCATTATTTATTTGTATGTCCATGTCAGCTAATTTATCTATATTTTCGGAAAATGTATTAAGATTCTCTCGTATGCTGTTATCTTTCATTTTATGGGTAAGTAGACTTTTTAAAAGGGTTGCCTTACGTGCAGGTCCTTTACTTTCATAAATACTGCTTAATTTATCCCATATTTCTTTAGAAGTACAACAATTTCTGATTTGTTTCAATTCATTCGGGGAAATCATCAATATTAATTCTGATTTAGCATTTAAATCTTGTTTTTCCCAATATTGTTTTATTTCTTCTGCCGCATTATCTGCAGGTCTAGCTGCTTTACCTGAAGCATATTCCCAGAGGCTTGCTCTTGTTAGTACGGCTTGAGCTTGTAACCTCCATGTATCATAATTGTTGCTATTTAGAGCTTCAATTCGGAAACTCGTGGAAATGTGCGTCATTTTATTTATCAATGGCCCATAACCTGTTGTGATTAGACGCACAATATATTGTATTTTCTATATCTTTAATTTTATTGAACTCTGACAAGTATATTTATTATTGACGTTTTTTACATTCTATCAATATATCTTTTTTATAAATAACAAAACAATAATCCTTAACAACTAGAATGTGAGTTAGTGTAGATTAAATAGTTAAGTATTTTCTACAAATTCTCCATTCTCTGTTCTTCTCATTAGGATGACAGGCTATTTATTTTTCAGGCAATGCAAAAAGTATCCTGAAAATTAATTTAAAAATAAAAATTTTCTTGAAAATTCTTCGAACATCCTTAAAAACAGAAATACAGTTTTATTTATATCCTTGTGTACCTTTTTACTTTTACTTTTTCATTAAAATACTCAAAAAGACTAATAAATAATGTCTTCAAAATAATATACTTTTATATTCACTTCTAGGACGGCCGGTATATATAAATATTAATCGTAGATATGATAAACAACTTTATTTGCTCAACTCGTTTTGTCGATTTATATTCAGTAGCGTGTTGACTTTCGAATAGGAAATATCGGTGCGGTATCGGTGCGTGCATTCGAAATTAACGTGTATCGTGAAGTGTAGTTAATAGTGCCTATATGGATTACTTGGATTACAATCTGATACATTTACGGTAAGTTTTCATTTTATTTACTGGTAGTTATTGGTAATACTGTTTTTTTAAATATTTTAAATCACATACGAACAATTTTAATACTATAAACAATTGATTTTCAATATATGAACAAAGTATTTTACAATTGTTTATTAGATTTTAAATTTGCAATAATCCTTTTCTGCTTTCTCTTACTATTTTTTTATACCAAAATATTTAAAATACTAAAAAGCCGGCCGGTATATATTCCTAGTTATGACAAATTGTTCTCATATAAGTGGTTACTCATGATAAACAGTACATATTCCTACCTCGTATTGGGGCTTCTATAGGAAATATTAAATGACAATTTATATGTGTATGCTTCCATTGTTTCTTAATATACAGAATTGATATATATTGTTTATTTATAATCCATTTTTGCATCTTTTTATAGTTTTTTTATACCAAAATACTCAAAATTCTAAAAAGTTGGCCGGTATATATTCCTAGCTATGACAAATTATTTTTATATAAGAGGTTAGTCATGATAAACTGTATATACTTCTACCTCGTATAGGGGCTCCTTTGAGAAATATCAAATGACAATTAAAATGTGTCTGCTTCCATTCTGTTTATTAACATACAGGGTCTTTGAACATTAGTTCATTCTATTCATATAAAAGTTAAGCAAATTAGAATCAGAAAAATATCATGATTTTTGTACAAATAAATCTTAATTCGTGTTATATTTTTGATAATACAACCGGTTTACTTAATTTTTTAAACCGATTTTCAAGAGAAACATGCTGTTTTGAATAATATGAAAACATCGCCCTGTATAATATGTATTTAGTAATTCATAGGTATTTGCATTTCATCGAATTCTCAGACGTGTCTTATGCTTTTACTCAAAATAAAAACCTACAGTATCTACTACAGATACTTTTTTCAAATATAAGCTATACTTTTGTGTATTCTCAAATTTTCTTATTTTATAAACTAATTCTTTTTTAATGTTTCTATTCTATTTTCTTTAATTTAAAAAAAGATCAAACTGTATTTTTTTGTCGAAACAATATTCTGAGAACTCGATAAATTGACAATACTATGCAATTTGGAACATAAACATTTGGAATTATTGTATGATGCTTATTTAGTACCACCCGTCCAACCTTAATATCTAAAGGAAAACTTATAATTAATTATCTATTTGTATACTTCTCTGAATCTTGATAAAGATTTTCAAAAACCAAATACAAGTTGAAATCAATACGAGGTAGGAGTATGTACAGTTCCCCATGACTCGTCTTAAATAACAGAATTTTCTTTAATATTTTATACTACATTTATGCGAAAAAATTCAGGTGGTGATTGCCCGTATAAAATGATAATAGGTCTTTCATATGAAAAAATTTCCTCACTCCACTCCCTTCCGAGATATTCCCCTAAAAAGAGGATGAGTGAAATTGAGTTTTTATTTATTTTTTCTCAAATTTAAGTAAAGATGGAAACTTTGAATTTTGTAAATTTCGTGCACTCGCAATTACTAACCACCGGTATTTTCTCAACATTCCTGTTAAATTATAAGGGAGTGAAATTATCAACCCTTACTTTATTTAATATCAAAAATTTTTCGAGATTGAGTTTTGTGAAATAAAAATATTGAGTCTCTATTGTCTTGAAAAACTTTTTTTACTCTTGAAGTTTTTTCCTAGATTCAATAAATTCGGAAAAAAAATTCTAAATCTATTGTATCTAGGAAAAAACCTCAAGAGTAAAAAAAGTATTTCAACAAAATAGAGATTTTGAATAATATTTTTATTTCACAAAACTCAATCTCGAAAAAAAATTTGATATTAAATAAGGTAAGGGTTGAAAATTTCACTCCCTTATAATTTAACAGGAATGTTGAGAAAATACCGGTGGATAGTAATTGCGAGTGCACGAAATTTACAAAATTTAAAGTTTCCATCTTTACTTAAATTTAAGAAAAAAAAATAAAAACTCAATTTTATTCAGGTTTATTATTGGAAGGGGGTGGGATTAGGAAATGTTATCATAGTAAAGTCATCATAATTTTATACAGGAAAAACTTTTTCGCCTGAATTTAGGAACACCCTGTATACATAAATAATTATTTAATGCTGATTTTAAACATACGAACTTATAATAATTTTACAAACTGCGTATTTTAATTTAATGCCCAAGATTCTTTTAGCTGAAATAACAAGAAAAAAAATTATTTTACAGGATGATTCTTTATAAAATGATCTTGGATGCCTTTGTTTTTTTAATTGTAAATGTTTTTGTTTTTTAGAAAACATAATTTTTTAAAATTATTAATTTAGTTAAATTACAGTATCCGCCAAAATAAACAGTACCGAAAATAAAAATAAAAATTAATTTTTAATTTCTGTAATGTAAGTGTTCAAAATGTTCACCATTTCGACGCAAACAAGCTTCATATCGATTTTGTAAGTCAATAAACATATTTATAAAAAGTGGTTGATGTAATTCCCGTAGTTCGGCAATATTCGCCGGCGGATTTTCCGAGTGAAATATTTTGTCCTTCATTATGCCCCAAATGTATGCGTCAGGTGGCGTCAGATCAGGTGAATGAGAAGGATATTCGAAGTCTGTTCCCCGAGAAATTATTCTATTTTCCGTATGAACGAAAATAATGCTCTACTAAAAACACTTTTTCTTCCGTTGTTAGAACCATTTTTAAATCAAATTTAACTGCAGCGTACTATTAATATCTCAACTAATGACAATTAAGTAAAATATGACAAATCCATATTACATAAACAACTCCACAGCACTTTCTGTTTCGGTACTGTTTATTTTGGCGGATACCGTATTTAGAATCGTTCTCTAATAAGTAATTCTTTTATTCTTTGCTTTAGGTTTCGTAAAGTATTGGTCTACTCCGAAGGAGTGTGAGTATACAGTAATTCTCAATTTCTATCAAATGACATCATATCTCACTATCATCCTGCCTTTCTTTTACAACACGATACTTTTTTCAAAAGACATAGGTAAGCTATGTCATTCCTCATATTTCCTAAATATTATCCAGTCTTTCGTTAACAAGTGATACTTTTTTCAAAAGACATAGGTAAGCTATGTCATTCCGAATATTTCCTAAATACTATGCCTTTCGTTGTTAATAAGTTGGTACTTTTCCAAAGACTTCGGTAAGCTATGTCGTTCCTCCTATTTTCTGTTCTGTTTTTTTCTGCCTTTTCTCCCCTGTTGGTGTCATTCGGTTTGGAATTGTGAATTACTTTTTTATTGCAATTGTTGAGTAAGCCACATGTACCGATTTTTTTGTTTACGATTGACTTTTTCCCGCACGGATGCACGCAGTATCACACTGTGGGAAAGTACTCCTTACCTAGGTTGTCCGTAAGCCTCGCTTGCAAAACGAACAGTCATCCAGATGGGCGAGTACGCTTAAGTCTTTTCCGTTTGTCGAATGGGTATGGGCATGGTTAAATAAGTACTTATTTAACCATGGGTATGGGTTGACAAGTAGGGGGAATAGTTGCCCAGTATGGGCTATCAAAATATCGTAGATTTCTAAGTTGGTACATGCAAAATGGCTATACTTGGCAATTTATTACTAACAATTTTTTTCAGCGCTTCCTTTTCAGCACACTAACACTCTCTTACAGGCTCCAGAGATGTCATCAATTTGTTTGTACATTTTTTAATTTTGTTTGATTTTATGTTCCAGGAATTTTTTTAGGGATGGATTTATTTGGAACATATGCATATATTTAAACTTGTTGATAGGCCTATCCTTATAATATAATTTCACTTTTTTATGTCCTAGGTTTACATTAAAATTTCTCTTAATAATTTTATTTTTTGTTTTAGAATTCTCATTAGGAAAAGATTTTTTAGGTTACAAAAGTGACTTTGCAGTTTGGAACTACAGAATTTTCATTAATATTTGGTAACGTCTTTTTTGCATGATTTTTCCTTAGCTGCATGGGTTTAAAGGTGCATGTATGTTGTAGGGGGTGGTAAAGTAGTGGTGATTTAGGAAGTTTAGTATTTTAATTATAAAATTTGATATGATATTTTGTGTTATTGTTAGATATTGAACTCGACTTTTACCTTAGCTAATATAAATGTTGTTTCTATTTGTCTTTTTTACAGAACTGTTCTACAATCTGAATTAAACTGCTAGTTGAAAGATAATAGAACAGAGATATTATAGACAAATCTAATAATTATTATTAAGATGTTAGTTCTGTCCAAATTCCAGAACAATATATTTTTATCTTCTTATTTTACTTTTACCATTGTCTAGGATATTCAATGGGCTTTTAAACCGATACCTTGCTTTTAAACCGAATATTTTAGGAAAAAATGGAAATTAAGAATTCCTAAATGTTTGCAACTTTCACTACAGATACGTCACGCACTTGAAGATAAAACTAGCCACTTTCTGATTTAGATGTTTTATGAACTAATAGCCAGTTACAAAAGGGCCATTCGAATTTGAAGTTTGAAGAACTGTCAAAGTCTATAATATATATATATATATATAAACAGACAAATACTATTGAGGTTAGCAGCAAAAAAAAGGAAAAAAGTGTACTCTTTTTTAAATTTCCAAGCTTTCGTAAATCTTTATTTACATCATCAGGGAACTACAAAAGTGAGAAAAAACATAAATTACAAAGCGGTCCGCTACAACAGTTTCATAACTTACGTTAATCGAGAATGATTCCTTGATCTTAACATTGGGAAAAGTGTTAAACAGTTAGCACTGAAGAATGAGACAAGTCCAGCTTGCATTATAAGCAATAGCTAACAGTCACATAATAAAATATATTAAAAATCATTACAAAGTTAAAATATTAAAAATGAAAGAATCCACACAAACACGTGGATTTATACATGTTATTAATTAAACAATGATTGAAAAATAGGTTAAGGACAAGTTCTTCTTTTCTTTGAAGTAGAAAAGAAGAGATACTACGACTATAATGACATCAACCAAAAACAATAGAAATATAAATTATTGAAATACGAGGGAGGTACAAAAATTAGGTAGGAGTTATGATGAAATATTATTTGAATTGATATCAATTTGTTTATGAAAATTATGTTTATCCAAAGTTAATAAAAGTGAGTAAAGATTACTTAAATTTTGAATGTCTGTTTTCTTATTAATATGATCATCCTCCTGAAAAATGAAAGCCATTTCTAGAAATAATCTTTTACTATAGTTATTTTCACGGGATAAGATCTTAATCCCTTCAAAATCTATTCTATGATCTAAAGAGGAAACATGATTTGCAAGAGAACATCTTTCAGGATGTAATCTTATATCACTCTTGTGGAGAGATATACGGCTAGAGAGTTTTTGAGAAGTTTGACCAATATAAGAAAGATCACAGCTATTGCAACCAATTTTATAAATCACATTACTATTATCTAATGTAGGAATTTTATCTTTTAACGGATTGTAAATAGATTTTACTACTAAGGCACTCTTACATGCAAACTTAACATTTTGTAAATATTGAGAAAAAATCTTAGTAAGTCTGGGAGTAACTTCCCTTATATATGGTAAAGAAACAATTGAAGTGGTAGGAACCCTTTCTGAAATCGAAAGAGCATCCTGATCAGTTACACCTGCTTCAACTACTGAAAGTGTAGGAATTTGTGTTATGACAGATGATGTATTGAAAATAATCTTTCTTAGTAACGATTTGGGATAGGAATTATCAAGGAACAAATTGAAAAGAATATCACGGTTCTTATTCTTAAAAATGGGGTCGGAAAGACTCATAACCCTAGCTGTCATTTGTTTAACCAAGTTAACCTTTATGCTAAATTTATGGTAAGAATTGTAGTTGAGAAATCTCCCAGAGCTACATGGTTTTCTATACCAATCAATTATCATCACATTATCAGGTGTCCTGGTAAAAAGTGTATCAAGAAAAGGCACAGCCATATTTGGGTTTTCCACTTCAAGGGTGAACTGGATATAGGGATCATAACTATTAAAAGTGAACAGGAGATCATCTGTGGAGTCCTTAGGACAAGCCAAGATAATATCATCGACATATTTCTTGATGAAAGGGATATTAAAAGGAAGTACCGGAATGACTACATCCAACAGATCATCCATTACGTAACAAGCCAATATGGGAGAAATGCTAGCTCCCATAGGAGTACCAAAAGTTTGTTTATAAAATTTATTATTAAAAGAAAAACACGTAGAACTGAAAAGGAAGTCAATCAACTCAATGAAAGTATCTTTGTCAATATTACACTGAACACTGATTGAGGACCAATGTTTGTGTATTGAACGTATGACTGCTTGTAAATAAACATTACTAAAAAGTGAAACCACATCCAGACTGACCAAAACATAATCATGAGGAAGAACCTTCCTGTTAAATAGTTCAAAAACTTGAAAAGAGTCCTTAATGAAATAATCATTATCAGCATTGTATGCCTTTGTCAAAATATCAGTTAGAAAAGTAGCAATAAGTTCAGTTGGAGAGTTTATTGATGCAACTATGGGTCTCATCGTTAGGGTAGGTTTATGAATTTTTGGAAGAGTGTAAAATTTTGCTATAACAGAATTATAGGATGTCAATTTCTTTCTAGTGATTTCATCAATTTGTCTTTTATTATATAATCTCTTAACTAGAGCATTTGATTTAGTTTGAATCCCCCTACTTGGATCTTTTGGGAGAGAAACATAGGAAGAGTCGTTATCAATTATATCTTGGGATAACTTTAAATAATCATCCTTTAACATAACAACAGTTACATTCCCCTTATCTGATTTTGTAACAATCAACTCAGGATGTAATTTAAGAAAATTTTTTGTTTCTGACAACAATTTTTGAAAAATTGATGGATTATTCAAAATCTCTATTTTGTTGAAATACTTTTTTTACTCTTGAGGTTTTTTCCTAGATACAATAGATTTAGAATTTTTTTTCCGAATTTATTGAATCTAGGAAAAAACTTCAAGAGTAAAAAAAGTTTTTCAAGACAATAGAGACTCAATATTTTTATTTCACAAAACTCAATCTCGAAAAATTTTTGATATTAAATAAAGTAAGGGTTGATAATTTCACTCCCTTATAATTTAACAGGAATGTTGAGAAAATACCGGTGGTTAGTAATTGCGAGTGCACGAAATTTACAAAATTCAAAGTTTCCATCTTTACTTAAATTTGAGAAAAAATAAATAAAAACTCAATTTCACTCATCCTCTTTTTAGGGGAATATCTCGGAAGGGAGTGGAGTGAGGAAATTTTTTCATATGAAAGACCTATTATCATTTTATACGGGCAATCACCACCTGAATTTTTTCGCATAAATGTAGTATAAAATATTAAAGAAAATTCTGTTATTTAAGACGAGTCATGGGGAACTGTACATACTCCTACCTCGTATTGATTTCAACTTGTATTTGGTTTTTGAAAATCTTTATCAAGATTCAGAGAAGTATACAAATAGATAATTAATTATAAGTTTTCCTTTAGATATTAAGGTTGGACGGGTGGTACTAAATAAGCATCATACAATAATTCCAAATGTTTATGTTCCAAATTGCATAGTATTGTCAATTTATCGAGTTCTCAGAATATTGTTTCGACAAAAAAATACAGTTTGATCTTTTTTTAAATTAAAGAAAATAGAATAGAAACATTAAAAAAGAATTAGTTTATAAAATAAGAAAATTTGAGAATACACAAAAGTATAGCTTATATTTGAAAAAAGTATCTGTAGTAGATACTGTAGGTTTTTATTTTGAGTAAAAGCATAAGACACGTCTGAGAATTCGATGAAATGCAAATACCTATGAATTACTAAATACATATTATACAGGGCGATGTTTTCATATTATTCAAAACAGCATGTTTCTCTTGAAAATCGGTTTAAAAAATTAAGTAAACCGGTTGTATTATCAAAAATATAACACGAATTAAGATTTATTTGTACAAAAATCATGATATTTTTCTGATTCTAATTTGCTTAACTTTTATATGAATAGAATGAACTAATGTTCAAAGACCCTGTATGTTAATAAACAGAATGGAAGCAGACACATTTTAATTGTCATTTGATATTTCTCAAAGGAGCCCCTATACGAGGTAGAAGTATATACAGTTTATCATGACTAACCTCTTATATAAAAATAATTTGTCATAGCTAGGAATATATACCGGCCAACTTTTTAGAATTTTGAGTATTTTGGTATAAAAAAACTATAAAAAGATGCAAAAATGGATTATAAATAAACAATATATATCAATTCTGTATATTAAGAAACAATGGAAGCATACACATATAAATTGTCATTTAATATTTCCTATAGAAGCCCCAATACGAGGTAGGAATATGTACTGTTTATCATGAGTAACCACTTATATGAGAACAATTTGTCATAACTAGGAATATATACCGGCCGGCTTTTTAGTATTTTAAATATTTTGGTATAAAAAAATAGTAAGAGAAAGCAGAAAAGGATTATTGCAAATTTAAAATCTAATAAACAATTGTAAAATACTTTGTTCATATATTGAAAATCAATTGTTTATAGTATTAAAATTGTTCGTATGTGATTTAAAATATTTAAAAAAACAGTATTACCAATAACTACCAGTAAATAAAATGAAAACTTACCGTAAATGTATCAGATTGTAATCCAAGTAATCCATATAGGCACTATTAACTACACTTCACGATACACGTTAATTTCGAATGCACGCACCGATACCGCACCGATATTTCCTATTCGAAAGTCAACACGCTACTGAATATAAATCGACAAAACGAGTTGAGCAAATAAAGTTGTTTATCATATCTACGATTAATATTTATATATACCGGCCGTCCTAGAAGTGAATATAAAAGTATATTATTTTGAAGACATTATTTATTAGTCTTTTTGAGTATTTTAATGAAAAAGTAAAAGTAAAAAGGTACACAAGGATATAAATAAAACTGTATTTCTGTTTTTAAGGATGTTCGAAGAATTTTCAAGAAAATTTTTATTTTTAAATTAATTTTCAGGATACTTTTTGCATTGCCTGAAAAATAAATAGCCTGTCATCCTAATGAGAAGAACAGAGAATGGAGAATTTGTAGAAAATACTTAACTATTTAATCTACACTAACTCACATTCTAGTTGTTAAGGATTATTGTTTTGTTATTTATAAAAAAGATATATTGATAGAATGTAAAAAACGTCAATAATAAATATACTTGTCAGAGTTCAATAAAATTAAAGATATAGAAAATACAATATATTGTGCGTCTAATCACAACAGGTTATGGGCCATTGATAAATAAAATGACGCACATTTCCACGAGTTTCCGAATTGAAGCTCTAAATAGCAACAATTATGATACATGGAGGTTACAAGCTCAAGCCGTACTAACAAGAGCAAGCCTCTGGGAATATGCTTCAGGTAAAGCAGCTAGACCTGCAGATAATGCGGCAGAAGAAATAAAACAATATTGGGAAAAACAAGATTTAAATGCTAAATCAGAATTAATATTGATGATTTCCCCGAATGAATTGAAACAAATCAGAAATTGTTGTACTTCTAAAGAAATATGGGATAAATTAAGCAGTATTTATGAAAGTAAAGGACCTGCACGTAAGGCAACCCTTTTAAAAAGTCTACTTACCCATAAAATGAAAGATAACAGCATACGAGAGAATCTTAATACATTTTCCGAAAATATAGATAAATTAGCTGACATGGACATACAAATAAATAATGATTTACTCAGTATAATGATGTTGTACTCCCTACCATCATCATTTGAGAACTTTCGTATAGCCATCGAATCAAGAGATGAGCTTCCATCACCAGAGAATTTGAAAATTAAAATATTAGAAGAGGATGAAGCTCGTAATAAAAATAACCCAAGTACATCTGAATCAGCATTTGCCGGAAAATATAAACAAAATAATTACTTTAAACATAATTATCAATATAAGAAACGAGGTGAAACCAGTCAAAACCATCAATCAAATAATAACTCGAGAAGCATCAGATGT
Organism: Lochmaea crataegi; assembly: GCA_947563755.1. Taxonomy (NCBI): domain Eukaryota; kingdom Metazoa; phylum Arthropoda; class Insecta; order Coleoptera; family Chrysomelidae; genus Lochmaea; species Lochmaea crataegi. The sequence goes on along the minus strand of OX387422.1, from coordinate 86,899,640 downwards.
AACAGATGTTCAAAATTTGGTTATTTAACGAGAAATTGCCGATCTAAAAATTTTAATAGAAATTTTCCGTCAAAAGACGCTACATTTAAAGCAGAAGATGTATGTTTTTCCTCAATAACACGAGACGGTGTAAACAAAGAGTCCTGGTGTTTAGACAGTGGCTGTACCTCTCATCTTTGTTCTTCAATAAATAAATTTGTTGAAATTCATGATAATTCAGAAAATGGAATCTTGAAACTAGCAGCAGAAGACAAAAGTACACCATTGAAAGGAATCGGAAAAGTAAAAATTACAACATCAACTGAAAATACAATAAACTTACCAAATACCCTTTATGTTCCAAATCTAAGTACGAATTTGCTATCAGTAGCCAAAATAACAGACAAAGGTTATAAAGTAATGTTTGACAAAGAATATGCTGTTATCCTTGATAACAATGAAAATGCTGTAATTAAAGCTGAAAGGAGGAATGGTCTTTATTATCTTGAAACAAAAGAAAATCAACAAGAAATCTCATACTTCTCATCAAATAACATAATAACTTGGCATAGAAAATTTGGTCATCTAAATGAAAATGATCTAAAAACCGCTTTAAAGAAAGAAGCAATTATTGGATTAGACTTCAACATTTCTGATCATATAGGAGATTGTGAAGTTTGTATTAAAGGAAAATTTCATAGACAACCATTTCCAAATAAAGAAACTACAAAAACAGTAGAACTTTTTGAAATTGTTCATTCCGATGTCTGGGGACCATTTAGTATTCAATCACCAGGAGGAGCTAAATATTATGTAACATTTATTGACGAATTCTCAAAATATTGCAAAGTTTATTTTATAAAACACAAAAATGAAGTTTTTGATATATTTAAAACATACAAAGCTGAAGTGGAAAACTTAACAAACAAGAAAATTAAATATTTACAAACCGATAACGAGAGATCCGAATATTGTCACATAAAGTTTGATAACTATTTAAAACAATGCGGAATAAAAAGAAGACTTTCAGTACCTTATACACCGCAACAAAATGGCTTAGCAGAAAGAAAAAACAGATCTTTGATGGACAAAGCTAGGTGTTTATTAATTGAAGCCAACTTACCTTTAAAGTTTTGGGCTGAAGCTATAAATACAGCTAACTATCTCTTAAATCGATGTCCATCGCGAACAATAAATGGCAAAACACCATTTGAATTATGGATTGGTCGTGCTCCACATGCTAAGCATTTACGAGTTTTTGGATCAAAAACATTTGTTTTAAATAAAAATCCTAGAAGACCAAAATTTGAAATTCGGGCTCAAGAAGGAATTTTTGTGGGATATTCTGAAATATCAAAAGCTTACAGAATATGGATACCACAATATCAAAAAATTGTTATTGCAAGGGACGTAAAAGTTTTAGATAAATTTCAAGACAATTATAAAGAGCAAACTGAATACAATTTGTTAGAAAAAAAAAATTGATAAAGTCAAATCTCATGAAAATATAAAAATAGAAGTTACAAATCCTAATCAAAATTACATGGAACCTCAAGAAAATTCAAACGAAATAAGCCAATCAGAGAATATAGTTGAAGATGAACTCATAGAGAACCAATGTAAGGGAAATTTATATGAAGAATTGCAGCAAGAAAGAAGCCAGATAGAAAACAATGATGTAAGACCTAAACGAGAACACAAAATACCAAAATGGACTGAAGATTTTGAGATGTCTAATTTATGCGACAAAGAATGGAATGAAGCAATTAAAAATGAAATAAAAGCACACATAAAAAATGACACATGGAAATTAATTGAAAAAAATTATAAGAAAAATATAATAGGTTGTAAAATGATTTTAAAAGAAAAATTGAAATCGGATGGAACTTTAGAAAGACGAAAAGCTCGCCTTGTGGCTCGCGGATTTGCTCAACAGCCTGGTATTGATTTTATGGAAACATTTGCACCTGTAACAAAGTTGAGCACAATCAGGTTTTTATTAGGAATAGCTGTAGAAGAAAATTTAAAACTAAATCAATTAGATGTCTCAACAGCTTTTTTAAACGGAAGTTTGGAAGAAGAAATTCACATGGAGATGCCCAAAAATTTAGAAAAGTATATTTTAGAAATTATGCTAGAGGAAAGTTTGAATGAAAATCAAGACATATTCATCAAAACAAAGAATATGCTGGAAGATTTAAAACAAAACCCTGAAAAAGAAAAAGTTTGTTTTCTACGGAAAGCACTATATGGTCTTAAACAAGCGGGACGCCAATGGTTCAAGAAATTAGATGACAAATTACAAGAATTTGGATTCAAGCCGTCAACGGCAGACCCATGCATCTACGTATCCTCCAAAGAGAGGGAGAGAATAATCATTGCAGTCTACGTAGATGATTTGATTATAGCTTATAAAAATGAAAAACCATTAAGAAAAATTAAAGAATATTTGATGGATTGCTTTGAAATGAGAGATCTCGGTGAATTAAGATATTGCCTTGGAATAGAGTTTATGAAAAAAGGCGACACAATACACATGAGTCAAAAAAATTATATTGAAGACACTCTAAACAAATTTAATATGAAAAATTGTAAAACTAATGCAACACCGATGGAATTAAATCTAAAACTGGAAAAAGCAAACCAAGAAAAAAAATTGGACGTACCCTATCAGAATCTCATAGGTTCACTAATGTACCTATCAGTTGCTACTCGCCCTGATATAGCGTATGCAGTCAGTTATCTAAGCCAGTTCAACACCTGCTTTGGTACTGAGCACTGGATGGCTGCGAAAAGAGTTTTAAGATACTTAAAGGGAACAGAAGATCTTAGCCTAGTTTTTGAAAAATCAATGGAAAATTCTATTACTGGGTATGCAGATGCAGACTGGGGATCATGTTCCATAGATAGGAGATCTTATACAGGATACTGTTTTACATTTGCTGGAGGAGCTATAAGTTGGGAAGCAAGAAAACAGAGAACAATAGCATTGTCAACTGCTGAGGCTGAATATATGAGTCTGACTGAAGCTGCCAAGGAAGCCATGCATTTAAAAATGTTAGCGAACGACATGCACATTTTTCATGAAAATATTTTACTTTTTAACGATAATCAAGCTGCACAAAATTTAGCAAGTAACCCAATAGTTTCATCTAAATCTAAACATATAGCAATTAAAGAACACTTCATAAGAGATGTTATTAGAAGAAACGAAATTGATTTAAGGTATTTACGCAGTGAAGAAATGGTCGCAGACTTACTTACCAAATCATTAGGTGAAAAACGATTGAAATATCTGCGAAGTTGCCTTGGAATCAAATGATGAGTTAGTGAGGGGGAGTGTAGAAAATACTTAACTATTTAATCTACACTAACTCACATTCTAGTTGTTAAGGATTATTGTTTTGTTGTTTATAAAAAAGATATATTGATAGAATGTAAAAAACGTCAATAATAAATATACTTGTCAGAGTTCAATAAAATTAAAGATATAGAAAATACAATATATTGTGCGTCTAATCACAACAGAATTTCGAGAGAATTTTCGAATGTCTAGACTAACACTTGACCATATGCTGTCGTTAGTTAGGGACAAACTGGTTCTTGATAATAACATGGGAAGAAATCCTGTTTTTGCAAAAAATCAGTTTTGTGCTTCTTTTCGATGGTCGAATAATCAACAAATAATAAAAATCATAAACAATCCATGACAGATGAGATGACAGTCGAAACCAGAAGTAACCGGGCTCCTAAGGCAGGTTACCAGTTTGATAGTTCATTAACCATATTTCAGGAAACCGTGTTCCAAAACTAACCATATTTTCAGCAACCACTACTTTTTAGTTACTTTCGGGGATGGTCAACCGCAAACCGCAAACCATAGCCTTAAATAATAAGTTTGGTTGTGACTTGTCATATATTTTTCCTCTGAATACCGATACCAGGCTTCGTGGACATCGCTTCAAATAAAAATTTTCTATCAAATCGAGTATTTGACATTTGGAACTCTCTCCCATCAAACGTTGTTAACGTTTTAACAGTAAACTCTTTTAAAAATAATTATGATGACTACAAATAATAATTATAACTGCGCTAGACCGAAAAATAATAGTTCAATACTCTTAAAGTCTTTACAAAATTAGAAAAATTGATTTCCAAAGAGCAGACCGTCCACTAAGAAGCAACAACTACTTCTCGGGCTATATGCCCCGACAGACATTGAATTACACTTCTAAAGTAAACGGGGTTGGTATATCTGTTAAGATAGAACCAACCATTCTGATTTGCGATTAAAAGGAATAACATCATTTGTAGACCGGTTTAAGTTTCAGAGGCGTCCATATCGTTTCTAGTCGAAAGCCTATTCTTGTTTCGATTGTTGTTGTTCTTACGCGAATCAAGAGCTTTTATGTATTATTCTACGTTTAGTAATTGTGTGTTACTATGACTTTTAGGTGGATATTTTAAGAATTTAAATAGTAGATATCTAGTAGGTATTTTCAATAAGTTTAAATGGGGTGCGAGTCTGAAACGAGAATCGGTTGGAAGTGAACGCATATAGTGATGACGTGCCTGTACCAAAATAATCGCGTCTATATTCCAATCTTACATAATATATATGAAAAAAAAAACTATGTGGTCCAGCAGTAAGTTTGTCTTAAACTGTTATATTTAATGTGAGATATAAAGCAAATCTAAGATAAACATTATATTTATTATTTCAATTTTCATGATTATAATGCAAATAATTTTATATTTTTATCATGTAATCATGTAATCTGTTGCAATGCAAAATTAATTCAACGAAACGAAAATAAACACCATTTGACAACGCCGCTAAAACTATCACCTGACCACACAGCAATAATAATTTTTCTTCTCCCTATATTGTAAACAACGCATTTTGACACTGTTTTAAAGGACGTAAGTAACAATTACCAAACAGGTATCGATTGCCCTTGACGACGGCTTGTAAGTCAACTTACCACCCTTGGTTGGTAATAATTTATGCAGTCTTTGTTTGGCAACATTTCTTGAAGTATTGATAGGTTGCTTCATACCTCTTCCTTGATTTTTCGGGCAGCAGCGACAGACAAGCGATATTTGCTGATTCTTCTATATCCATTTGGCTGTTATACAAATCAATAATTTCAATTTTTCTCAATTTTTGATAATAAACTATCAGCTTGACGTTGTTAATAAAATAACGATGCTTATGACGCTACAGAAACCGGTCAAAGCTGTCCATAATTTCATGCGAAAAGTATCGAATTAAATTTAAAAAAATTCAAGAATAAATTCTGCGGGGAGGAGAAAACATCTTATATACCTCACGGGATGTAAAGATATTTACTAGTCTCGAACTTTATTGCCAGTACTCGCTATCGCTCGGGCGCAAAATCGTTCTCGACTAGTAAATGTTACTTACATTCCTTACAGTATAAATAACGATTATAAACATAGGCTATCTAGACATAAGATTTGAGTGTGCAATTTTATAACATATAAGTGTCAAGTGAAAATAATGATGCTTAAAAATATTTCTAAAAATTGGCAAAATTTAAGTATTTTCTTCGGTTTTTTTAGTGAAACTCTGTTACATTTAGTTTAAGATAATAACCTTTACAGTTAAAAGGGAAAATATTCATCGTAAAATAGCATTAAATAGTGTTGAAAAAGTATCATTTTTTCAACTAAAAAACAGCCATGCCTCTCTAACAAATCTTAGTGCGATTTGCCAATTGAGGAGTAAACAGCATCACACTTGAAGTTTTGAAAAGCGCCTTTGAACTGCTTCTATCCGTTCAATGTGATATTGATAAAATGGATTCCACACATCATATGCATTCTCGCTTGTACCTTATAAAGGCCTACTATAGGGTTTTCAATGAGGATACTTTATTAAGATCGCGAGTGCACCGAACTAAAAAACCATAAATGTTATTAGCAGAAGAAATTATTGTATCCATATGATTGTTAAATGGAAGAGCAGGGTCAAATATGACATCAAGATCAGTAAAGGATTCAGGTCGTTGAATGGGAGTGTTTTTTATGCAATACATAAATTTAAGCAAATGAGTTTAAGGCAAAAGGACTTGAAGTTGCCTTTGGCTGGATTAAGTGGAAGATTGCTGCTTTCACACAATTGAACAACTGCATTTGAATTCACACATATATTTTCACAGTCCTTCATAGATTTCACACATCTGTGAAGTTTTAAGTTTTGAGGAAATCTATATCTATTCTTCAGAAATATTATTTATAAAAATATTAAACAATAGGGGTCCCAAGATAGAACCCTGCGGAACACCCGACGAGGCCTTATATTCAGCTGACTTAAATCCATTAATCTGAACAAACTGCATTCAATTTGGAAAGTATGAATGAAAGAGCACTATTAAAGAATCAGATAAACCAAATGCTTTTAGTTTACTAAGAAGAATCCGTGTAGATTACATCCGTTTTGAGTCTGCTATCAATAGTTACCTTCAGACATGTGACACTCTTACTCTTTGATTCAATAAATGGGATGCTTTCTTTTACTCCAAGCTTGGCACATTTAGTTTAAAATGTGTAAAAGTTACCTATACTAGTTTCTGTGGGGGATGAGCGGTATTTTACTATTACTTAATTTTGTATTATTCTATAAAAGGGGAAAGTACAATAAATTGTGTATGTAAAAAATATGAAATACTTTTTGAATGCATTTTAATAATCATTATTAATATGACAAAATATATCTTTAAAAATACATTTCACCTTCTTTTCCCAAAATTACTCATTGTTTTAGCTGTTAACGATGCCATATCACTAGCCGATTTCATAGCTGTATTCATTGCGTCCATAGGAATTTTGTGCCATGTCGGATGCTTCGTTCATTCCTGAAGATGCTACTTGACTCATTTCTGAGAGTTGTCCGTGGACGAAATCATTGGACTGCGAACAAATAAGGTCAAATTATAATAGAACATGGATTTTAAATAATGAAGATGGACTTTCGAATGTCGACAGATAATAATTATTGGCAATGCGACATCTAATACTTTTTTTACCGTCCGCTACTGTTAGAAAATTGTGATAGAAATATTCACTCGTAACTAAATAATCTAAATATTTGTTTCACATAAGAAATCCTCCCCTCGTTATAATTTCACCGTCCGACACAAATTTAACAGAATAATATTCATAGTGAACTCTGTAACTACCAGGATTATTTTTAAAACTAAAATCATCTACTATCAAATGTACGAACATATTTTCAATTGTTCCCAAATTGAGAAAGGTGTAGGTATCTATAATTTTTTCATAGAAATTTGATATAAACTTACCACGAACACACAAAATATAGCTATTAAAACGAAATATCTCATTTTTCCTACAGTTGATTTCTGGACAAATCAATGCTCTGTGAAGTAGATAACCAGAATTTTATAGGAAAATTAGATAATTATATGTTCCGGAAGTATAATATAAGAGAAATAAATAATTACATCACTTGCATCAATTTAATCCAATTTTCTCTATAATTGATGAGCTAAATAGTTAACAGATCAATTATAGTTATCTTGATGGTGAAATAATAACTGCTAATAGGTTTATAGTGTGAGCCAGAAGAATTTTCTAAAGTAGGTATTGCCAGTGCTCCTGAATCTCTAACTCGTTGATGAAACATAATATATTTAACTCTCCGTTCAACTCACTGTTCAAGAATAATGTATAGAAAAACTGATTATTTTTCATGTAATGTTCCCTATAACTAAATGCCATAATTTCGGAACTAAGCTACATTTACATTATCTTCGCCGAAGTTAAAATAATACATTTAGATGGCTATGGTTGAATAAACTTACTTAATTTAAATAATATTTAATAATTCATTCCCTAATATAAATATCATAACAAGGTCTACTGTCAGTAAATTATAAAAAAAAGTTTAACAAAACTGGTTTAGTAAAAGATTTATCCAAATCATGGCGCGTAAAAACTGCAACGACTGAAAACAAATCTTTAGATGTTTGTGTCCTGTTAGAAGAAGATCCACACTAGAGTAGGGGGAAAGGGGGCAGAATGATACGATTTTTTACCACCCTCACAAAATTCAGTAAATTAATATTGCAATATATTTTTTACTCATATAGCTTCTACAAATGAAAATTAAAACAACATATACTATCATTCACTTTATAAAAAAAAACTTAAAAAAAAGTCAATTGTATCGAAGTGCCCCATATATGGGGTACATTGATACGGTATACGGGGCACATTGATACAGGATCTACTGAATGCTAATATTTTCGAAATTTAAGCTTAAACAATAAAGGCATGCTGTTCTCTTCGTAGATTTTGCCACGTTGGGTACAGGAAGGTTGCTCACAATGTCGGTAATGTCTATAGCAGCAATATCTTTAACATCAGGAAATATAAACTGGTATAAACCAGCTTTTTTTCGTAAGGATACTTGTAATTCTGTTGCACTATATTTCTCTACTACTTTTCCAACGTAATACTTTACATAAGTTTTCTTTGGAAATTTTACCAAAACAAAATCATTTACTTCAACAGAATTAGGCGGTTGAACATTTTCAATATCAAATTCTTGCTCAGAATTTGCGTCAGATTCAAAATCTTCTGATGTGTTAGATAAACTAATAGATGAATCACCTCTAGAACTATCACGACACTTAGGTCTCTTTTTTGTAGGTAAATTATCTTTAACAGTCTGTAAATCTTCCGTGAAAGAATTTCTTTTTAACTTTTAACTCTTCGCTTCAGGTTTTTGCAGCTCTCTTTGTAACTCTTTGTTTCTTTTCAATATAGAATTTATCTCTCTCTGCAAAATCTGAGTCAGAAAAGTCAGTCTATTGAACAGCCATATTCCTGTCTTTTCAAAACTACCCACAATATTCTTTTGTGTCACTGCTTCTAGAAACGGCGCTTTAAAAAGTTTTGGGATGTCATAAATTGTCAGAGTCTTCCCAGGATTAGAAAGATGCCAAGCGTTGAATGCAATTTGTAGTTTGGATTTCAAAGGCCCAAAGACTCCGACATCTAAGGGTTGCATTCGATGTGTGGTATGAGGTTGAAGGGACAATAACACAATTCCATTTTCCCGACAAAATTCAATAGCTTCAATGGTGATGTGGGATTCGTGATTGTCCATAATAATCAAAATTGGTAGTTCTTTTGAACATCTGCTGTTTTTCTGGATATGCTTCAGAACGTCAATACAGATATCACCAGTCATCTAATCACTGCATTGCCAATCGCTGAAACTGCAATACCTATTGAGACCAACTGACCTCTCTCAGCAGATACTAACTGCCCTAGGCCACTGGCGGGCCCATTGTGCCATTCCTGCTATTTATGCATCCATGAAGCCGAGTCCCTCGATGAAGGACCCAATCCTCTTCAGTGTGTAACCTTAAAAATTGTGCTCAAGCCCAACTAAGAAATAGGTTATAAAATTTAAATAATTAAAAAAAAAGTGCAAGATTATAAATTAATTTGTCTACTCGGTTACATAAGTTTCGGTTGCTCCGGTGACAACCTTAGGCCTCAGAACGGAGGTAGGGGTGGATCCCTCTTATTGATCTTCCGGACAAAATAGTAGAAAACTTGTGTGGGCGCCAACTGAGTTTTCCACTTTGGACTAGCACGACTAATTTCCCCCGATAACCCAGTAAAACAAGGGATGAAAATAAAAGGCAAACCTCAGCTTATGTTCCTTATAATATCTAAATGAAAAAAAAAATCTAATACCCTTAAGGGATATTTTACAATTAAAAGCTAATGTGTACCCTAGTTAATGCCCCCCCCACTTAATGAAAATAGTATGAACCTCTGTTACACATAAAAAAAAACCCAAATGATTAACAATTACATTCCAACATATACCAGTTAATTGACCTACGTAGTGGGAAATTAATATGGCTGTTCAAGTGAACCAGTAAATAAGAACGTATTAATTATATGTTCTATAAACGAACCTGAAAAGTAGCGTACAGTTTATAAAATAAATTCCAAACAAGGCGACACCGTAGTCAAGGCGTTGGTACCAAGGCAGACACGCATGCGCAAGTGGATAAAATTATGAAAATTAAATTGTGAAAATTCACCGCAAAATATTAATTTCCACCATTACAATTGCATAATAAAATAAATCAGTAGGAACTACCTAGCTAATGTATATACATGTTGGCGTAAAGCCTAAAATAAAAATGAGTAACTAACTCAGAAAAACCCCCGATACCGGGTTACCCTCAATGTAGTCTTCTTCAAGAAGTTGTTGAAAAGTAGCAGCAAACTGCAGAAGACATCATTATCTATCCACCAGGTAGACTCCAAATGTCCCGAAGTGTGTATCTGGAGGGTGGTAAGTATACCCTGGACCCACAGGTGAAGTGTGTATCTGGCCCCACAGGTGAACCCTTAAAAATTAAAACAGGTGTCAGCTAGAAACTGAGCCTATACAGGAACCAATCCAACTCCTCGACAAGTTAAGCTTGCCTCGGCTTATGCCAGAAGCTAATTTATAAGAATTTACAAGTAACGTACAAATCAAAATCAACCCCAAATTAACTGAATCAAACCCACAAAGTAGCCATAAGGCCTACTTACAATCAACAGTGTCAGCAACAGTATACTACACTGAATTTAAATCAAATAATCAGAATGCGATAAGCAACTAAAATAAACTATTTTTGGTCATAGCCAGGGTAGGTTTGAAGAACCACCCACGAATTATAGTATTCGTTAGACTAAAGCGGGCAAAGAAAACAAAATATAGACAGGGTAACAGAATAGACTGTCTCAATCAAATACAATCAATATTATTTTACCACCAACTGTTTTATCTACAGAAACTACAAATCTATGAGACATACCTTTTCCAAAAAGGGTCCAATACTCCAAATTTTCCTCTTACTGGACGGCTACCAACAAATAACGAACCAACAACATGTGGCACACCTCCAATTTCAAAACTTCAACGTTGGCGATTTCCTTTAAATAGTGGTAAATACATAGTGATGCGAAATCAGTAAGTAGAGAAAATACTTACAATCGTTTTAGTGCAATATATCCCCTATAAAGGTGTGTGAAAACGGCTTCCAGAACAGGACGGAATTCTTCAACAATACGAACTCCCGTAGAACCAAAATACCGTATATTCCACAACTCATTCAGAACGAGAACCTATAAATCCCAGCAGGGGATGACTACCCAGTCATTAACAAAATTCAGATTCTCGTTCGATGCACTTTTTGTAACCAACTATCAAGTAGGAGCACACACCGGAAAGAAGGGTGACTGACACTTCCTCAACGTCAATACCGAATACTACCATAAAGAAACCTAACCGAAACATACATCCGAACTACACTGCTCACTACACCGAGCGTGTTCCGCACATATCAAGTCATGAAGTGCTACACTTCCCTCTATGTAAGTCAATACGCATTCGCGAGTAAAACAGCCTACACTCCTGAGTAGCATCGATCAAACGCTCTAACTATTCAGTAAAACGGAGCGACAACATTTGTCTATGGACTCGTAGAGTCACAGAGCAAACGCTCTATCTCTGCCGACAACATCGGCGCGACAAACTAAGTTGTCTGTGGACTCGTAAAGTCTCAGAGCAAACCCTAACATCCAGTACGACTACACTCAGCGGCATGCCGAACGAACGCTTTTATCCAAGACACGACTGTCACGGCCAATTGTTAATGTCATCCAATAAATAATTCGACTTTGTAAACAATAACAGAGAAAAAATAAAATATATATTATAAATTATTCAAATAAATTTGAGAAATAGATAGTACCACAATACCCTCCTGTCAAAGTAAACAAAGCAAGATCAAACACTCGGATTTAACATACAAAACACATGGCGATAACAGCTAATATATATTATAAGTAGATGTTCAGAAAATATTCGAATGCCATCTTACATCGAAGATTTCTAACTAGTATGTATTTGCTCAAGCCAAAATATGGTAGATAAATGAAGGAAAAATACCTCTAACTCAAAAGTAAAGTATGTCTATATAGATCAGTAAGTTTTATCAAACCTAATTACTACTTTAAATGTTTTAGACTTCAAATCAAGGAGTCAGTAATAATTTATAACTGAACCCTAATAAACTTTAGCGTTTATCAAGCTGAAGCGGACAAAGTATTTGGACTACTGTGGCTACACCCCAAAGGTGATATAATCAAAGCCGGAAACAAAATCAGTAGTCCCACGGTAACTAAAAACTAAAGTAAAATCCACAAGAGAGAAAACCCCTTACTACCCTTAATTATGAATTATAAGAAACAAAAAGAAATAGATAGATAGATAGATAGATCTTTATTGTTCTTTCGTATGAGTATACATGAACAAGGGTGACAACATTTATAATATTATTGGCTAGTACAAAACATATATTTTGATAATAAATTATAATAAATTTTATAGCAAATTAGGTTTGGATAACATATCCCGACAAGAGTGAGGCGATATCATTCGTTTACAATGAAAGACCTGATTTTTAATATTTTCTTTATTATGTCATATATTTGATAGAGAATTTGTGGTTCAGCTTCATTATTTATTATTGATTCAATGTCAGTTACGGATTGATATATTTCAAGAAAGGGACGTCTAATTACTTCATACACTGGACAAACAAAAAATAAGTGTTGTAGGGATTCTAAAGCAAGGCAGTTACAAATAGTGCATACTTCATTGGTTTTTATTGTGTATGCATTGCTATTAACATACATGTATATTATATTACTATTGTGAGTGCGCATCTGTGAAATTAAGCGTTTAATATGTAGAGGAATGGAGAGATCTAAGTGATTTGTACAATGGAAAGGATGTTTGCCTTGTAGAATATGCTTATACATCGGGCAGTATGTACTTAAAAGTATTTTGTTCCAATCTTCTATATGATTATGTTGCTCAAATCTTTCTAAAATAATGCTGATTGTGTCCGAGTCAAAAGTATCAATATTAAGTTCCGAGGTTCCGATTTTATGTAGAATGTCATTTAATTGGCTGATCCAATTATATTTTGATACTATTTTATTCTGCTGGTTTAGTTGACATATTCTCTTTAGTGCTATCTTGGGAAATCTATTTAAAGGTAACTTTTTAATCTTTCATAAATATTCTAGAGCTTGTTTTATAATAAAATACCCAATTTTCACCAATTTTATTTCAGCTCTCAAAATGTAACTGGGCGTAGTTTTCTGTAAATAGAGAAAATTTTTCCAGAAGTGATTTTGAATTATTTCTCCTTCATTTATATACCGAAGTCCCCATATTCCACTGGCGTACGAGTAGGTTGGAACTACGATGCTGTAGTATAGGGCCTTAACACTTTTAATATCGGTCATGTGTGAATATTTAATTACATTCTGAATTGCGTTTTGTGTTATTTTAGCTTTCTTTATCCGCGATTTTAAATTTTCTGAAAATGTACCATTAAATGAGAATATCACTCCTAAATAATTATAGTTATTTACTTGTTCAATTAGTGTGTTTTTGTACCAAAATTTAGGTTTATGTCCGATATTAGCACTTTTTCTGAATATAACTACCTTTGTTTTATTCACATTAACTACCAGTTTGTTACTATCGCTATAATCCGCTAGAATTTTCATAGATTTGTTCAGCTGAATTTCTGAGTCTGCCAGTACAACAAAGTCATCAGCATATCCCAAAGTATATATGTCAGTGCTTTGATCTAGAGAAACACCTCTAGCGCCTTGTTGCTTGAAGTAGCTGTCTATGTCTGAAACATATAGTGCAAATAATAGTGGGCTTAGCGAGTCGCCTTGAAGGATGCCTTTGGTGATCTTGATTTTGCTTGAGATACAGCCTTTTTGATCAATTGTAAGTGTAGCCATGGAGTACATTTCTTTTATAATTCTAATCATCTTTCCGCTGACACCATTTGAGTAGAGTTTTTGCCAAAGTTTCTCGAAATTAATATTATCAAAGGCTTTTTTGAAGTCAACAAAAAGTGCAAAAACTTTTCTCCCCGGTAATCGCAGGTGATTACTTATTACGGAGTACAAAACAAATATATTATCCTCTGAGCTTCTTTGCTTGCGGAAGCCAGCTTGACATTCTGGTAGCACATCAATGGATTCAATATATGTTTGTAACCTTTGATTTATCAGCTGTGTAAATAGTTTAGTTTTATGATTGAGTAAAGCAATGCCCCGAAAATTTAGTGGATCATTTTCAGGACCTTTTTTATGAAAGTGAATCATACTAATATTTGTCCAATTACATGGTAGGTGTTCTTCCATATATATTTTATTAAATAGATCTTTTAAGTATATGATCCAGTCAATAGGCAAATTTTTGTAAAATTCATTCGGTATTTTATCCTCGCCTGTAGCCTTATTATTTTTTGATAATGTTAATACCTTATATATCTCTTGGGTTGTAAAGGGTGCATCTAGATATGGATGTCTGGCATCTGTTATAGATAAATTTATATTAATATTTACGGAGTTATAAAATAGGTTATAGAAGTTTTCCCATTGCGTAATGGTTATAGAGTGTTCGTTATCTGGCTTTTTTTGGTGTAATTTTATATACTTCCAGAATTCGGATGGATTTTTAATATTCAGAGTTTTTACTTGCATTTCCTGATGATATTTATTTTGTTTATTTTTTATTAGAGATTTAAATTGTTTTTGTTCTTTTTTATATTCTTCGATTGCATTTAAGTTATAATTATGTTTCTTTATGTTATTTTTCTTAGATTTTAGCAATTTTTTTCCTTTAACACATTCCTTATCAAACCAAGGTTTCGATTTATGTATTAATGTATTTTTATAAGAGCGTGATTTGCACATATCTAAAGTTTTAGCTGCATCATAAATGCAGTTTATCAAATTTTTATCGAGTTCTTCGATATTATATGACTCTAGATTTATAGCGGTATTGGACATTAAAGTTTTATAATTTTGTGTTTTTTGTGGGTTCCACTTAAAGTAAAACGTTTCTTTTTGTTGAATTTGTGACTGGTTTAATTTATAATTTTTTAGGTCTAGAACTAGTGTGCAGCTTTGATGGTCTGAGATAAAATCACTATTTATATAAAAGGTTTTTATGTTATTTATGGTATCGAGATTAGACCATGTTAAGTCCACCACACTATTGCCTCGTTCGCTTAAGTAAGTGTAGTGTCCTAAATGATCGTCATATCGCCCATTAAGTGTAAAGAAACCTGCGTCTTCAAATATCTCATTAAGTAAGGTCCCTCGTTTATTAGTCGTTAAGTCCATTGAGTTTCTCGTTCCTAGGGGAAAATTATTTTCAAAAAGATCATTTTTATTAAAACTGTTAAGTTCGCCAATTCTTGCGTTAAAATCACCATAAATAATTACTTTATATTCTGAATATTTACGACTAATATCACCTACACACTCATCAAACATATCCATGCAAACCCTATCATCTAATTTTGGTTTAAGGTAAACTATGCCTAAAACAAACTTAATGTTATTAATTTCAAATTTAATGAATAACCAGTGATTTGATTTTTCAACAATATCAGCCTTATTTTCTAGTTTTAGTGATTTCGACAAAAGAATCATTAAACCTCCGCTTCCTCTACCTCTCTGTTTATATTTTATTGCGACGGAATGGAAAATGTTATAATTATTTAAAAAATATGGTAAACTTGGATTTTCTAGAGTTATCCATGTTTCTACGATTCCTATAACTGAAAATTTACAAAAATTCTTTACTTCTTCCATATCAAAATTAATTATTGTATTAAATCCTTGACAGTTCCAGAAAAGTAGGGGAAGCGGAGCCTCCATGGAATCTTTATAACAAAAAGAAATAACTAACATGAATCTATCTATACGGACATTTACCAGGTAGGCGCTAGTTTTATTATTTACATTACCTAGCGACAAAATATAAAATTGTTGTCAATATGTGAAGACAGGTATGGTTACAGCCTGCACCACTTCACCGGAAGGATGATGGCAGAGAAGTCCCTAAAACTCTGGGCTGACAGAAACTATTTAACTACTGAAGTACTTTCGTAGTGAACAAATGATATTTGAAACATAGAGACAATATCGGTCAGGTAATTACTATATACAAATACTTAATATATACAATAGACATAGTGAAAAATTCAACCGTTACAAGTGGATGCCTGCTTATGTCCCCGGGGGCCATAACAGGGACTCCGAAGATTCGCCTGCGTATCACAGCCCAATGTGGACAAAGGAGGAGAACAAGGTCCGACGTTTCGTCAGCCATGCCGCAACCCCTACATAGGGGACTTTCCTCTAAACCTAGGTTACAGAGGTGTTTCCTCAGACAGCAGTGCCCTGTTAGGAGACCTGCTATCTTCTTTAACCTACTCCTTGGTAGTTCTATAGCAGCTCTAGCATGTCCATCAGTCCATCCCCTCAATAGGAGCTTGGACTGCCTGAGACCCTGTAGAGCCTTCCAGTGAGCGAGGTGCTGATTTCTCAACCAGTTCCTTGTCTTCTTACGGATTGTTTGTTTTGTAAGGCCCAAGGTCGGGCCCGGGCCGTTAAGAGGGGTAGCCGCCCCTTCCACAGCCAGCGCGTCCGCCCCTTCATTGCCTTCAAAACCAGAGTGGGCCGGAATCCATTCTAGCCACACTGTGTTTCGCCTCGCTAAGTCAGCAAGGCGTTCACGACATTCAGCAGCAGGCCCTGAGTTGATAGTATATCCACTCAGGGCCTTGATTGCCGCCTGACTGTCGGTGTATATGGTTATGCGTTGGTCCGCATAACCTCTGTCTAGGTTTATCTCTGTCTATATATTTATCTAATATAAATAATTTTTTAAAAACTTAATTTCTCAACACACTTTTTTGATGAAATATATTTTTTAGCACCAGCACATCCTCTACAAGGCTTAGAAAAAACGATACCCTTGCCATAAAATAACCAGTTTGATCAGGTTTACCTGTGAGTAAAGGAAAAAATTATTCTCTGGATGTGTTAAAAAATGGTTCAATTATAGAAAGGATTAACTTAATGTATAAACCATTTTGGGTTTTTGGAAGACACTGTAATATTTTTATGGAACATCCAACAATATTTCTTATAAAATGTAATATTCTTTAAATGCTGTAAAAATATATTCAACTTTGATGTTATTTCTTCTAACTACAAGTCCTTAACATAGTTTCAAATTCTAGTTATTTTTAAATAAAATTTAATGTTGTTTTAAAAGTAGGTATATTTAAATTGAAATATATAGGAATACAAAAATTTATGAAATATGGTTTTTCAGTTACCATGCAATTCTTCAATATAAAAAAGAACCTTCAGAAGCAGATGGTCCAGGTTTTTACATCTACGATTTGGATAGCACTTTTTTGAACAAAAACCGTCTTAAACCTAAAGTTTTCGTTCGGTAATTTATCATTCCCCTAAAAAAAACATATATTTTTAAGCATGTAAACCTAGATAAATTTTCTATTTTAAGTAATAACCTAGTAGATTATTATATAAGTGATCAGAACCAGATTCTATTTGTTGTAGAGTATTGACAATATAGTAGCCAATGTTTCTTCATACATTTCAGTAATGAACTGCTCTTTTTCTTTTTTGGCAGCCATTTTTTTTTTGTAATTCTTCGATTTTTTCACGGATATTTTCCACATCTTCTGATTCAAACTTACTATTTTCCGATGGAGAAGCTGGATCGAAATTCTTATGTAATTCCATTACGGTTTCCTGATTCTGATTCTGAGAGAACTTGATGGTTTCGATAGTTTTCTTTATTCTTTGGATACACTCGGAACTTGAATTCAATTTTTGTTGAAGATCCTTTAACTGCAAAATAATAAACTTAGTAAGTATATAATATTACTTTTTTAAATTGAACTAACCGTCTATAATTAATTCCACTATTTAATGAAAAAACCAATGAAAACTTTAAAATATCATTTATAATTATTTCGATATTTGCATATCATCGTCAGAATGACAGAAGTTACTTTCTATGTGATGCCTACTTGATGTTTCATATTTTGGCTAGATCTAATAGTGAGTGACTTAACTTGTGATTGACATAATTTGAATGGAAAAAGAAGAAGATATGATATTACAAATATTAAAGCTTGGGTATTATTAGCCCTATGGGGATATCCTGGATATCTTTTCCCATTTAAGATCAGTATAACTGTGCAATGATATAGGAAACCAAGGAAAACTATATCTGCTGATCTTTACAATTATTGTTACTTGAGAAGACAATTTGATATTGGAGAGCTCCCTAGATTTATCTGTTCATTGACAACTTCATATCGTGGGTCTCTTAAGTGTCTTCTGATTTCCAATTCTTCAAGGAAATCTAGTTCTTGTTTCTTATCACAAATATGCAGTACCTCCTTCTAGTTCTGTGTTAGGTGTTAATGAATGTTTGGTGTCAAGTAGATGTTTTGCATAATGTGATTTATCTGGCTGTTTTAATCTGTGTGCTAATTACAAAACCATCACATATGGTGGTAATATTTCTAATAATATTCCAAAGACAATATCGTCTTCAACAAATGCAACAATTTCTCTTAAAACAGAAAACAATGTAAGTGAAAAATTGTTAAATGTGAAAACAAAAATTTGCTGTCAATATTGGTTATGCAGTTCTAAATTTTGAAATAATACCTTATTTTTAAACTAAGAGGAGCGATTTAAATTAAAGTTGGCATTTCTGCTGTCTAGTGATTGGTCAGATTGCAGCCCGTTTCATACAGCTCTTTTGATACAACTGACAATGACATTTGTCAGTTTTGTGTTTATTTATACAAAAATATTAATTACTATAATCTAACTGTACCACTTTTTTGCGTTTGTTGTTTATTGTTTTATTTTCAAAAAAGTATTATTTTCCAACCAAGTTAAGTGCTATTTTTATTATTTATTCATTATGATAAACAAAATCCATGCTTGTTTTTTCTTGTTAATAATATAAGTTTCCAAGTAAAATCTGATTTCTGTAAATATTTTCACATCAAGTTTTACATACATTACAGTACAATATTATCGCATTTTTGGATATCAAACCCTCTGTTTACTTTTAGTTTGTGCTATACCTGAGCATCAAACGTAAATAAAGAATAATTTAAACATACAATTGCATATTCTACGTACTTATTTATCCTCAAATTATTAACCAATTTCACATAAATTACTTATTATAACCATACATTTTTTCACAATAATGTGACATTTGGCTACTACTTTCGCCATGGCCTGTGGCCAATGATGATTCGATATTTAGACATTCGTTGATCCCTTATTGGCCATGACAACTGTTATATTTTTACTTTATACTACCCTTGTTACCCCAATTGGTAGGGAATGGAGTTAATCTTTTCAGTGACATTAAATTTTATTTCGGATGCTGGCTAGCTACTTAATTTAATGCTTTTCGGAGAGTGGTGTGGGTTTATCAAAAATCTCTAGTACAATGCCAAGTATGTATTTAATCAGAGTGCCCGTTCATATTGCTATATACAGTTGAAGAAATAAAGTGATGAGTATACACTGACCAAGAATAGTGCTGAGCAATACAATATAATTCCCAAGTAGTACTATTTGGTTTACAATTTATTTTTAGATTAAGCGGACTGAAAAATCTTGTTGAAATTAATAAAACTAGTACTTCTACTATCTAAACTAAGCAACTTTATGATGAAACCACTAAACTATAAGTGATGCCTCTTTATATTTAAATCCAGTGTAACGTGCCTCCCTTCTTACACGTGGCTCCTGCCACAAGAACACGTCACTATGGACACCCTTGATGCAAAATTCGGGTTTTTAAATCTCGGGCGCCAGATTATTAACGTGGTTTGCTCCACGGCCCCTTGACCCTTAGCGTCAAGAGTTCCAGATAGCCTCAGATGGAGGTTACGGAAAATTCCAGGGGTCTGGTTGAATTAAATTTAACTAACTAGTGAAAATCCGGAAAAGCCAAATCTTGGTTCTCCAATCAATAAATTGCGGTTAAAAATGAAAATAATAGAAATTCAAAACTTTAATCTATTAATACTCTGTGGTCTATTTTACGAATAATTATTTAGTGACAAACAAATTAACAGGGAAAATAAAATGAGGTATGTATTACATATATCTGGGATTTTAACGGACTTAACGGTCAGGTTATCAAATACAGTTCAAATCTACCGGGTTTTACGGGGTCCCTAATGCACGATTTAGATCTGCCGGGTAATCAGACAAATTGTGGCTAAGCCTCTTCCAAGTCTGATTAACCCTTGAATCCGAATGAAACCGGCAACTATTATTCCGACAATAAGAAAAAAAAATATAAATAATGATTCTACGAAACGGGAAAAGAACGATTTAGATCTGCCGGGAAATCAAACAAATTGTGGCTAAGCCTCTTCCAAGTCTGATTAACCCTTGAATCCAAATGAAACCGGCAACTATTATTCCGACGGGGAGAAAAAAAATATAAATAATGATTCTACGAAACGGGAAAAGAACGATTTAGATCTGCCGGGAAATCAAACAAATTGTGGCTAAGCCTCTTCCAAGTCTGATTAACCCTTGAATCTACTAAAGCCGGTAACTATTATTCCAAAAAAAAAATAAAATTTAAGAACGAGTTAGATCTGCCGGGAAATCAAACAAATTGTGGCTAAGCCTCTTCCAAGTCTGATTAACCCTTGAATCTACTAAGCCGGTAACTATTATTCCAAAAAAAATAAAATTTAAGAACGAATTAGATCTGCCGGGAAATCAAACAAATTGTGGCTAAGCCTCTTCCAAGTCTGATTAACCCTTGAATCTAACTAAAGCCGGTAACAATTAAAAAAAATATTTTCCCTCGAGTTAAACGGTACCCAACTATCGACACACAGAGTAAAAATATTCGTACTAGCATAAACTTTAAACTATTATACCTAATCCACTTGGATATCAATTTAATTTAAAACTACTGACAACCAAAAGCATAAAATAATTCGAGAATCCACTAATAATTCATATCAGTTAATTAATATATAATAAACGCAGTAAATAAAAATTCGAAATCAAATTACGGTTGACAAATCTTTATTTCCATATAAAAGAAACAAATAAAAAACAAATTTCAGTTCAACAACAAAAGAAAAAAATAGCCGGTCGGAAAATTTTCAAAAAAATATATTCAACAATTTAATAATAAGCGGCGATACGGAAAGTTTCGAATACACAGTTTATTTGTTAAAATTTATTTACCTTAATAAATACAGCCCACACACAATCGGAATTTGGAATACACAAAATAATCTCACTACGGTTTTTCGGTTTTTCGGAAGAACGTTCAACGGAGAATGCTTAAAGCCGAAAAAAGGAACTGATTCTTTTGAGAGAGAGCCAGACGGAATGAAGTTCGGAGCGCGAATAAGAAGCCAACCAAAAATGAATTGTTTCCGAATTTATATCCAAAATTTTAGGCCGTAATTCTGGTGTGGGAATTAAAACGTGAAATCTATCTAGTTTCGACAAAAACTTGTAAGTATACTAGACGGCTGCCGTTTTAATTAAAATGTTGTATATACCGGGCGTCCTTTCAGATGAAAAATTTAAATATCGGAAATGAATAAATTGTGTATGGTAGAATTTGGATTTGCGTAACTCGGACTTATACTAAAATATACAACGGTAATAACAACAAAAAAAAATAAATCAATGCGGTAGTAGAAAGGGTTGTAAAGTAACGAGTTATATACACCCTAGTGGTAAAATAAAATATATTACGGAACAAAATAAAATAAAAATTAAACTTGCAAAAAGAAAAAAAATAACTCGTTACACCAGTGATTAAAAGATAATAAGATACATAATCCCATAGAAAGTAGCTTGAGCTAGAATTACGAAACCAAAGGGGCACAGTCTAGGAAGCGCACCAAACCAGGCAGGACGGTTCAATATTTCCAGAAAGTAAAGATTAGATCTTACTTGGTTAATGAATATAGCTTCCAAGTATAGGTGTTCTTCTCCACAATAATAATCAGGTACGATCCAAAGCCTCTCGCAGCTTATGCCAAAGTATGTATCTGCTTGAAGCCCATCTAGGAGGTCATGCATAAGTTACCGTCTCTAGGAGGTTGTAGGATGTGCGGCCCGGAAAGTTTATTGGGTAGCAGTGAAGGAGGACAAAAGAAGGCCTGAAAACCCATGGTTGGTTATAACTATGCAGAAGGAAAGATTGTAGTTGACGATGATGACTTACCGTAGTTGAAATTTGGCCTTTCAGGTAGGTAGCAAAGTATACAAATCCACTAACGTGGGAATCAACCTTTGATATATTGTACAAAATACTTTGTCTACTTTTCCAGTTTTGGCTTTAAAAATCCGATTTCAATCGAAATTCACAAGACCTCATGGCCCAAGGAAAACCAGCCTTTTTTTTTGAACGACCAAAGCAAAAAAAACCCAAGGAACAGCAAACGGAAACTGTCAGTTCTTTTAACTAGGGAATTAGTGGTGATCAATTGATCAATTAAATCATAACCAAGGTAGGCACAATTATGTTAATTTGAAGATTTTGGAAGAGAAGAAGATCCTTTCTCAAGGTCAACCTCTATTGTACTTGACAGTGTAAACATTGTGAAAGGTTAATAAATAATTGAAAACAGTTTTAGTGACTTGATTGATAGCAGCGGTGAGTGTTTAGCCTCTTAATTTAATCTAAAATAAGGGAAAATCATTTATGCAACTTTATAAGTTTCTTCAAACCGTAACACAACTACCAGCAGTACAATACAGATTTCAGGTAATTGTCAATTAGTTCAAAAAGTCTGAACACGACCCTTTCGGAACACACTCCCAATCTAGTTTCTTTTAGTGGTGTGTTTGAGGT
This sequence comes from Lochmaea crataegi, assembly GCA_947563755.1. Lineage (NCBI taxonomy): Eukaryota > Metazoa > Arthropoda > Insecta > Coleoptera > Chrysomelidae > Lochmaea > Lochmaea crataegi. The sequence continues at coordinate 86,876,779 of OX387422.1, read as the reverse complement.
TTCCTAAAATGCTCCTCCTAGTTTAAAAACAAGGTATAGACACCATGAACATTTACGAGCATACAGATTATAACCGCTAGATGAATCACATTACGCAAAACATCTACTTGAATCCAAATTTTCATTAACACCTAACACAGAAATAGAAGTACTACATATTTGTGATAAGAAACAAGAACTAGATTTCCTTGAAGAATTAGAAATTAGAAGACACTTGAGAGACCCACAATACGAAGTTGTCAATGAACAGATAATTCTTGGGAGCTCTCCACTATTCTTAGTCTCTTAGTCACTTAGTCTTCTTAAGTAACAATCGTAAAGATCAGCAGATATAGTTTTCCTCGGTTTCCTATATCATTACACAGTTATACCACCGTACACTAACTAACGACTAGTAAATTCACTTCGTCGATTCAGCGGTTACCGAAAATTTCCTTACCCCGTCTATCTTCTGGTGAGTTCTGGTGAGTTTAAATCGAGAAAGTGTTGAGTACAGGGGTAGTGCGCAGTGTTAATGTGATGCTGATCGGAATTTCGGAAATATAATTAATGCTTTTTGTTTTAGTTTTTGTGAGCCGATCATTGTTTTTGCGTGAATATTAAAATATTTATACATATTTTTATTATAATTTTGTATTTAGTCATAATGGTCACTGTAAATCAGAACATACACGTATTTAACCACACGGATGTCCCACGTAATTGTTGTATTATGATAACGGGCGAGTACGGCGCCAGAGAAACGATATACCAAAAATTTCAAACGTTCCGACGCAGGTGAATTTACTTGTCGTTAGTTAGTGTACGGTGGTTATACTGATCTTGAATGGGAAAAAGATATCCAGGATATCCTAATAGGGCTTATAATACCTAAGCTTTAATATTTGTAATATCATATATTCTTCTTTTTTTCGATTCATATATATTATGTCAATCACAAGAGAGGTCACTCACTATTTGGCCTATCCAAAATATTAGACATCAAGCAGACACCACATAAAATGTAACTTCTGTCATTTTGACGATGATATGCAAATATTGAAATAATTATAAATTATATATTGGAGTTTTCAGTAAATAGTGGAATTAATTATAACTAGTTGGTTTAATTTAAAAAAGTAATATGAGTAGATTCCACAAAGTAAGAGTCCAAACAGTAAATTAAAGTATATAATTTGGTTTAAATATATTCAAACTTACCTGAAATTCACTTTCTAATTCTATATTCGTTCCTTTTGCCTATACTTTTGTAACATGCTGTTCAGCTTGTTACCTTTTTTGTTTTTAAACTATTTTATTTAGTTAATTTTTGTGGCTCATTAGTCACTTCCTCCTAAATTTCTAATATATTTCTAAACATGCCGTTTCCTTGTCGCATTAGCCACTCCAAAATAAAACATTCATTTTTATCAAATTCCCCTTCCATTTTTGTCTTTCGATATTCAAAATTTTAAATTGTCCATTGGAACTCTTTCTTTTCCTCTAACTGCCACCATAAAGGCAACAGTCCACAATATTTTAATTTAATTTGTTGGTGAACAATTTATATCGTCTGGTTGGTAAGTTAATTCTTGTATTTTCCCTCAGGTTATTTTCTTGTGTAGTGCTTACAGCTTATTTATGTTTATTGCTTATTTGCTAATTTGCATTTTTTGTATATTTAAGGAACAAAACGAATAGAATAAAACAGATCACTGTTAAGTTGTATTTTAACACGTGGAGTTCGGGTTTTGTATGCGCTATAGCATAAGCTCCTTTTTACCTGATCTGTTCTATTTATTCGTTCCTTCCCTAATGTTTTTTCTAGTCCCTTATCCCTGTTTTTCTTTTTTCCGCAGCTCTGCAGCACTCAAGTTCGGCACTCAAGTTCCCGGCAAGTACCGTCAAGTTCCCGTTCCTGTTCCTGTTCCTGTTCCTGTTCCTGTTCCTGTTCCTGTTCCTGTTCCTGTTCCTGTTCCTGTTCCTGTTCCTGTTCCTGTTCCTGTTCCTGTTCCTGTTCCTGTTCCTGTTCCTGTTCCTGTTCCTGTTCCTGTTCCTGTTCCTGTTTAATTTGGAGTCATCACCGCCATCGCTAAGAGCTGCAAACAACCCAGCCCTTTAAGATAAGTTCCTTCGTCTTATCTTTAGCGTTTACAAGATTTGAATTTGGCGTGTTATTATAACTTGTTGTTCTCCTCGTTTGGATTTTTTAATATCCAATTTATGTGGAATTTTTAAATTTCAATAAATAATTATTGTTTTCATTCTTTGTATTGATTATTCAATAATTATTAAATTGGATAAACGGGTTCAGGAATTATTAATTTGATTTTATTTTTTATTTAAATTAACGTTAATTTTTACAAGGTGTTTCCAGCTTTCCACCTTTTGCTTTCGTTTTTCTTTGTTTTTGTTTCGATAAAAAGCTGGTGGCGTCCAATTTAATATTAATTGTACACCCCATCCCAGTGATAGCCGATAAAATAATTTAATTGGTGCCGAATTCCACTCCCTGAGGAGAGTGCTCTAGCCAGGGGCGATTAACGTTGCACTTTCATCGTTTCTGCTTTTGCGAATTTTTTTGGGATTTCTTGCAGGAATTTGACAGTCTGCTCTTTTTGATATAATGTTGATGGTTTGTCTTCATAGAGAAGCTCTTTTACTTGTTTTTCGGTGGCATTATCCATTTTGTAGATGAAATTTAGACCAGAACCTACACACAATAGTATAAAATAGTAAAATATATTAAAAAATGAAATTGTCGTTATACTATAAACGTCATATTTGATCAATACTGTCAATTCCTCTAGTCGTACAGGACCGGCTCAATACCAAACTAAAAATACTCAAGCTTTACTGGATTTCATGGAGGTGAATTCTGAGCTGACATGGGATTGTCTACGTGATCTGAATGAATTGGAGACCCATTGAGGGAGACCATAGCAAGGTTACGGTGTCTTATTATTGAAAAACTAATACAAGTTACCATGCGCACACTTGTCCTACCATCGGGGAAACTGTTCACGGCCTTCAGGCTGAGTGTGCGCATATATTTATTTGAGTGGATCGCATAAAAATACCTCTGTTTCATAAGAGGTGCATTGTTCATGCCACCAATCTTCGCATTTGAAACACTGAATCCATTCTTCAGCAGGTGGTTATTGTAATGCCTCTCTCTGCAGATACAACTTTTCCTACCACTTTTTTCCTTTCACGGAAACTACTCTGGATGTCTTTTTGGGAACCATACTCATCCCAGTTTTATCCATGCTAAAGATGCGATACGGGTTAAAATTGATGTCCCATATAGTTCCTTTAAGTTACCTGAGACGTTGTCAACTTGCACTTTTTATTAAAACCAATTGCCCTTGCAAGACTTGTTGGATTTGATTGATGTAATCGTGATCTCTTGAGCCGCTTAAGGAATTCTTCAACCCAGTCACGCCCTGCCATTTTTGTAGATTTGTCAAACTGATTAGGTTTGTTCTGCATACTGGAAAACAAGTCTTCGTAATGACTGAATTGTAATTCCGTAAAAAAGACTGTTCATGTTCAAACAATATCCGACGACCTCATTTTCTTGAACACTTGTAAAAGTAGGCTTAAAACGTCCTAAAGACGTTGCAACTCTATCAGCGGCTGCTCGATGACTCACACCATGATCCATAAACATTTTTGCCTCATCTATTTGCTCTTGGGTGACTAGCCGCTTATCTGGATTTTTTCTTCGATAGTTACGAGGCATTTTTCTGGAAGAGAAACTCTGGATAAGTAAACGCATGCGTAAACTTATCCCAACAACGAATAATTTTAAAAAGCTTCAAATTTGAGGTTATACAAACAACGTGCAAATTATGGTCAGATATGAAACTGAACTTCAATGCCTAATGTAGGTATTTCAGAAAATGTGTATTTACGTTACGTTTGTTAAACCACACCGAGAAGCAGAAACTAATAGTTTGTCGAAAAGTTTAGCAGAATGGCCGATATTTTTTATTTGCTCTTACTTCATAAACGAAAGCCGTTACAGCTGGTCGCACCTCCGATTCTTACGGTTGCCGCCAATGATGTACTAAATTGCCCTTAAAGTGATTGCTGCCGGCTTTACTCTTGTACTGAAGATAGCTCCTGTGCACACTTACCCGCTGGGAACACTTACCCCAAGCGACTCAACGATAAAATGTTTGAAAGGGGTTTCCTTACTGGTGTCCCTATGACTGCATATTATTTTTTTTACAAAAATTTTAGGTCATTAAATTATTTCCTGTTAAGAAAAATGCTGTCTAGCCTGCTGGCTCAAGAAGGGAGGATATAAACATAAGACATTTTTAGAACAACTATTCCAGTTAAAATAATTTTCTTACCGGATACTAACAATATTGATGAAAAAGAAGGAAAAGTGGCTAAATATCAGTATTTTTAACGCGCTTTGTATGTGTCTAATATTTTAACTCCAATTTTAACTTAATTATAATAATTTCACAAGACAGAACTTGTCAAATACCCAAAAACTGCTCGAACGATTTTGAGGATGCCATGATAACTTTTAATCGGAACGTGTAGATCATATCAAAAAATGTCTGACAATTTGACCAGGACCACTCTTCCATAACCTTCCTCTGGGGTATTTTGGTGTGAAATAAAAGGATTAAATACTTTTAAATGCATTTATTTAATTAATATGGTAATATAACAAAATATACCTTAATAATATAAATACTTTTCACTTTCTTTTTCCAAAACTACTTAGCCGGTAACGATGCCATATCACTATCCGATTTCATAGCTGTATTCATTGCACCCATACTGGTCAATACTGGTCAAAATCAGCATTATCTATATGTAAATTATTTTCAGCTGGTTCTGCATCTTTCATATCAATGGCTATATTGTGCAAAACTGCAGTTGCAACTATTACTGCCATCGTTGTTGGTACTTTTAATCTCATTATTAATTTTAGAACTGGAAACCTCCTTTTCCATACCCCATATTGACTTTCAACAATGTTTTTGGTTCTGATTTGAGATTCGTTGTATAGTATTTCTGCTTCAGTCTGGGGGTTATTCAGCGGAATCATGGTATATTTTGTTAAAGTGTACCCCTTATCAGATACAATATAACTGTTGCCATAATGCCCTTGTTCTAATTTAGCTTTGAGCCTTGAGTTATCAGAAATTGTCGAGTCTGCTGCAGACCCAGGCTATCTACAGACAATGTCTCTTATTTTCATTTTTCCATCAGAAATTATTTGTACATTTAATGAGAAATAACCTTTTAATTCCTGAATAGCTCAGCATTTTCTCTCCGTAAAATGCAAAATAAGTTGTACAATGGCAATCAGATGGAAACAATTCATTTATTATTTTTGCAATGTATTGTACTGAATAACTTGTTTGACATACCAGATGATTGAATTTGGACATGTGTACAGTCAATTTCACCAATAGAATTGGGAAATCACGCAAACTGATACATATGTAATTTAGCTTCTTCTATTTGTTGTTGCGAAGATGGCATTTGAATGTAAATGGGAGCTAATAGTTGCCCCTGTAACTTCTTGTACTACTTTACAGGTTGTGGATTGATGGATTCCCCCAAAGTCACCTGCAGTGATTAGAAAATTACCTGTGGCATAAAACCTCAATGCCACTAGTAACTGTGTTAATGGAGTAAGAGCATCATTTCTAAAATTAGAATATAAATTTTGATTAGTATGACAAATAGTGATATAAATTAGTATATACAAGCTGATCTGTTGGCCTCACTAAATGGTGCTCTAAGATATCTAGTAGTTGCCTAACAGAATATTTACTAATACAAAATCTGATCAAGAATTCATCATCTGACCATAGGTGTATATGTTCAGGCCTTTTTCTGAATATCCTATTTCGACGGGGGGTGCCTCTACAATTTCAATAATATAATCCTCACCTGTAATCATCTCCTGAAATATATCTTGAATGTCCTCATACATTTCATCAAAATCGTAGACAGAAATGAAATTATGGAAAATTAAATAAACTCACAATAATAATATATAATGTTTTCACTTAATTACAGTTAACTGTAAATAATTGTCATATTAGTAAATCGTGGTATATAGACGTCAAAAAATAATAGTTCAATATTATTAACTCTTTACAAAACTAGAAAAATTAATTTCCAAAGAGCAGACCGTCCACTAAGAAGCTCAGGGCTTCTAGACGAATGGCATCTACCTTGTGCTGATGAGGCGCAATACGCCGAAACCGGTCCACAAGTGATGTTATTCCTTCTAATCGCAAACCAGAATGGTTGGTTCTATCTTAAAAGATATACCAACCCCGTTTACTTTAGAAGTGTAATTCAATGTCTGTCGGGGCATATAGCCCGAGAAGTAGTTGTTGCTTCTTAGTGGACGGTCTGCTCTTTGGGAATTAATTTTTCTAATTTTGTAAAGCGTTTAATGGTATTGAACTATTATTTTTTGACGTATATATAATGCTTTCAAATGTCAAATCTTCAAGTTATCTGGCACCTCATAGTAAGTTAACGTATACAATTTCAGGTTAACATCCACCCATACAACGCATCCGTAGGTTAAAGCACCGTACAGTAACTAACGACAAGTAAATTCACTTCGTCGATTTAGTGGTTACCGAAAATTTCCTAACCCAGCCTATCGTCTGCTGAGTTCTGGCGAGTTTAAATCGAGAAAGTGGAAAGTACAGGGGCTGCGCGGCGATAACGGGGAATACGGCGCCCGAGAGACGATGTACCATAAATTTCAAACGTTCCGTCGCAAGTGAATCTACTTGTCGTTAGTTGGTGTACGGTGGTTAAAGTATAAGTTATGTCAAGGTCACAGATAACTGCAACCTATAAAAGCGGCCCTAAGGACTTTTGCCAGACAAATCTAAGTATGATGTTGTGCAACGATACCCGGTACTGACAACAGCTGATGAGGTTAAGCGATTCGTAGCGTTTTGTAATTACTATAGAAGATTTATTCCACAGTTTGCAGAAATTTGTTTACCTTTAAATTCATTGACGAGAAAGAACGTGAAGTTTAATAGGACAAATGATTGTCAAAGTACATTCGAAACACTTAAAAATTCATTAATTAACCCACCAATTTTGCAATATCCGGATTTTACTAAACAGTTTGTTTTGACAACCGACGCTTCTAATACGGCTTGTTCTGCCATACTTAGTCAAAATTTCAATGGAATAGATTTACCTATAGCATTTGCATCACAGGGCATTTCAAAAAGTGAATTTAACAAATCAATTATTCTGAAAGAGCTTACAGCCATACATTGGGGGTATTAAACATTTCAGATGTTATCTTTATGGAGCGCCTAAATTCTTAGTTAAAACTGTTCATAAACCGTTGCAACATTTATTTTCAATGAAAGATCCAACTTAAAAATTAACTAGGATTAAATTAGATTTAGAGGAATATAACTTTGAGATTGAATATATAAAGGGTGCAGACAATGTGGCTGATTCACTCTCAAGGATATCTATAATGGCCTTAAACAAATACATTAGAGTAATGAACAAATATTAGCGATTACGAGATCAATAACTAAGCAAAACAACAAAAAAGATAACTTAACACAAGTCAGGGGTAAAAATGTTGAAAGTAATAAGACTAACATCAAAATTTATGAAGCTAGTAATTCCCTAGACATATTGAGATTGCCTATCTTACGTTTTGAGTTAAAGCCGACATCACTGAGGATGGTCGTACGGCATAAAAAGAAAATGCTCATTTATACACGTGTTGATATTGTAAATGACAACTTTGATTTGGGTCAAATTTTGTCTCAGTTAGACGAACTGGCAGTAATTAATAACGTGAGTGAAGTGAAATTAATTATTAATGATAAAATATTTTTACGGTGCACCGAAAGTATATTAAAAAGTGTAGGCAATAAAGTATTAAAACATTTGCATAGAGTAATTTGTGAAGTACCAAAAAAGGTAACAAGTAAGGATGGAATAAATGACTTACTGACAAAATATCACAATGATCCACTCTCAAGAGGGCATTGTGGACAGAAACGCTTACTTATAAAACTTGAAAACTTGTATATATGGAAAAATATCCCAAAAACAGTGGCTGATTTTGTGAAATCATGCCACAAATGTCAAATTAACAAATCCAGAATAACTCATTTAGAACCATTAGTTATAACTCCTACTTCGCAACAAGCATTTGACATAGTGTGTATATGTTACCGTTAAAATATATAATGCAGTTATTTCATAGAATACCTAGTTATTCCATGAAATAACTGATCGTGTCCGTTAAAGTGTATAATATGTTAATAATTTGACACTTTAACTAGTTATTCTATGAAATAACTAGGTATTCTATAAATTAACTAATGAGAGACAGTTAAAGTGTAAAATAAACAATTTATCTAAAATTAAATAACTAGGTATTCTATAAAATAACGGATTTCATACTTTAACGGTAACATATAGATACAATAATTGGTGCTTTCTTGAAATCTAATTCTAATAATGTTTACTCGGTGACTATTCAATGTGAACTTACGAAGTTCGTAGTCGTGATACCAATTACTAATAAAGAAGCGAAGACAGTAGCCAACGCAATTTTTGAAAAATTTATTTTAATATACGGGCCGATTAAAGAAATCAGAACTGACATGGGGCTGGAATATAAGAACGAATTACTAACAAACATTTCTAAATTATTAAATATTAAACATAGTATTTTAACAGCATATCACAGCGAAACTATAGGTGGATGTGACAGAAATCATAGAGTTTACAATGAATATGTCAGAAGTTACATAAACGAGACACACACAGACTGGGACAATATGGTGTAAATATTATGCTTTTTGTTACAATACAACACCAAGTTCGTATCACAATTATACACCTTTTGAACTTATATATGGGAGACGATGTAATCTTCCAGAGGAATTAGATAATGAGAACATTGAACCAATTTATAATATTGACGCTTATGAACAAGAGATAAGGAATAGGTTACAGACAGCGCATAAACGTGCTAAATTATTCCTAGAAATAAATATAGTTAAAAAAACTAAAAAACACGCTTTTAAATAATATCGGACTAAAAAATTCAAATTAATTTAAAAAAAATCAGCTTAAAGCAATAATGAACGAAAAATACTAGTATTATTGTGAAAAAAGCATCGGGCGCTCGATATACGAAAAATATGGCACAAAGCGCCCGATGCTTTTTTCACAATAATACTAGTATTTTTCATTCATTATTGCTTTAAGCTGATTTTTTTAAAATTAGCCCGCACGGCCAATGAACGTGCTTAAATTGTTTGGATATACTAATACTTATAATATAAGCCACTTGCTAGGAATGTTACAAACAAACTCACAAACCCACAAACTCACATACAGGTGAAGCTAATAAAAGCGTGTTAAAAAGTAAAGAAATTAGAAAAAAGTCATGGGATTTAAATATCAATCAAATTCACTTAAATAAAGGGGACGAAGTAACCTTAAAAAATGAGAATGCTCATAAATTAGATGCTAGGTATAGTGGACCGTACATCGTACTTGATACAATAGGCTCTAATTGCATTGTACAAGCGAGGAATGGCAAACAAAGTACCGTTTACAAAAATAGGTTACAAAAGTACTATCATAAATAAATTTCAAAAAAAACTGTGAATATATGTATAATTTATTGACTTTATTTTTATTATTAGTGCTAATGTACGGAGTTCACTCTTATGACTAAAAGTTTTCTACGTTAATTAAGAAACATATGGCGACATGCTAAATTTGTGCAGACAACATTTATAAGTAAAAAAGGTATACTTGTTTCAACTTGATAAATTCAACCGTTTTCAAGAAAATAATAAAATATTATTTTAGGGCACATTTCATCATTAAGGCAATAAATTTGACATTAGCAACAGTTAAATCGTTGCAAAAAAATGTGTGTGTATTATTTTACTCATTTATTGATAACTTTGAAACAAAATAAATTACTCGATACAGGTTCAATAACCAGGACGAAATAACAATGAAATTATATGGCAATAATAATAGGAGTAAATCTACAATCTAAAGTTTTCAGCATATTAAGACGACCATACACGTATTACTTTCATTTCAAAGTATTATTAAAATCTTTTAACAAAACGTACATCTAATTGACACGAGCTTCCTAGATTGTAACTGTAAATAATAATTATTCCATGTTAAAGTTTGTTGTGCCTGCTTATACAAAAATCTAGCAGGCTTATGCCACTTACACATACATAGTGTTAACCTAACCCCAAGCGCCATACGCGAAGCTCAACTCGAATAAAAAATCTCAAGGAAAATAATTTGGTATAATCGTTGAATTTTATACTGATTTTCATGCCCCGTCACAACAACTTTACAAATAATGAAATGCGAGATATCATTTGCGTTTACGCACAAGCAAATTTTTGTGGTAGACTTGCCTACCGAACATATTTACGATTGTATCCCAATAGGCCCCAACCAAACCATCAAACTTTTAAAAATATTTATGACAAGCTAAGAGAAACTGGAGAGTTTCGTCCTAAGAGGAGCACGGGGCGTCCAAAAATCATTACCGCGGATTAAGAGGATGAAATTATAATTGAAGTTGTTGAAAACCCTAAAGTTAGTACACGGAGATTGGCAGCAGCTACAGGAATAAGTCAATCTTCCATATCCAGAATACTCAAGAAAGAAAATTTAAGACCGTTTCATATTACCCCGGTGCAGAACTTGTTACCCAGAGATCTTCCTGCACGAAAAGAATTTTCAGAATTTCTTCTTAATCGGAATTTTCTCGTGAATATTTTATTTAAGGATGAAGCAACGTTCACCAGAAGAGGAGTATTTAATTGGAGGAACTCCCATGGCTGGGAGGTGGAGAACCCAAATTTACCAAACGAATCCATTTTCAGCAAGAATTTAAAATCAATGTATGGTGTGGAATTGTAAGAGATTGCTCAGTCGGTCCATATGAATTACCACCAAATTTAAACGGTAATTCTTATCTGAACTTCCTAAAAACAGAACTTTTCGATGAAATAACAACGTGGCCCTTAGACATAAGACGGAACTTGTGGTTAATGCAGGACGGAGCTCCGGCTCACTATTCCCGTGAAGTCCGTAATTATTTGAATTTGCAGTTTCCTTATCGATAGATTGGTAGGGGCAGTAAATTTCGGTGGCCAGCTCGTAGCCCCGATTTCAATCCAATGGATTATCACTTCTGGGGGCATATGAAAGCATTAGTTTATTCCCAAGCAATCAACAATCGACAGGAGTCATGGCACCAAATACAGAATGCCTCCCAATACATCAGAAATCAATCGAATATTTTCTTTGAAGTTAGGCATTTATTGAAGTAATAATATGTATTTCCATCTTAATATGTTATAAAATTTGTTTTGTAGTTTTAATGTTACGGTTACTATGATTATTGTCCTTTCTTTGTTATTTCTCCCTAGTTATTGAACCTAATCGGAGTAATTTATTTATTTTGTGTTAAAGTTGTCAATAAATTAATAAAATAGTACACGCAAATTTTTCTGCAACGATTCAACTGTTGTTAATATCCAATTTATTAACTTAATGGTGAAATGTGCTCTAAAATAATATTTTATTGTTTGCTCGAAAACGGTTGAATTTATCAAGTTGAAACAAGTATATCTTTTTTATTTATAAATGTTGTCTGCACTAATTTAGCATGTCGCCATATGTTTCTTAATTAACATGAAAAACTTTAGTCATAAGAGTGAACTCCGTTGTAGTATGAAGCGCCCCCTCGTGGAGTAGGCCAAAAATAACCGATAGTGACATTTGCCACCTCGAAAAACCCCAATTACCAAAATTTCATCAATATCAGTGAAGCTGCTACTGAAATATTTCAAAATAATTAATAAAATATTTCAACTTTACCACCCTGTAGATTGTTAACTATCAACATTTTACAAAGGTCATATTTGGCCAATCGTCATATTTTGATGTCAGGAGTCTATCATACCTCTTTTTATCTATTTATGGGGTTTCCTTAGATATACTTATAATCTCTATTTAAAAAAAATGCAAAGAGCATCTAAAAGTAATAAGTCTAATCATTTTATTTGTTTACCTACCATTTTTTCAAGTCGAGTTCAAGATAGTATCTTATTACGCAATACGTGTCAGCAAATAATTACTTACCTACATTAATAGTGTTTAAATTGAGATTTCAGCTTTAGTTAGTTTGGAGACGAAATTCTAGGTTTGATCACCCTGCAATTTTGTCTTTCAAAGGGTGGGCATGTAAACACCCTGTAGATCATTGTCCTAATTTCAATAGTTAGTTGATTTAAAAATTAAATCAAAATACATTTGATTATTTAATAAACATAGACACGAGTAGTATTGGTACGTGATTTTATTCCATTTTTGTGTTCATAGCAAGAATGGTTCAATAGCAATGTTATTGCTAGTAGCTTGAATTTAACTACTGGCAACAGTGCATTTCGGCATTCTATAGTGTAACGGTAAATGTGTGCTTTTAGTTGGGCGCCAATTTGTAACGGTAAATGTCTGTACCTCACGGGTCACCATCTCGAAGGGCTCCGGCTAGAGACTCCTCTCAAGGGAGATTCGACCCCAAGTTTATGCTGCACAAGGATAGCAGAAGGGTTGTAAAAATTGAGGGCGCCACTACCTTTTTGACGAAAGAAAGTACAAAAAACTAAGGCGGAAAAGGTAGAAACGCCTTATGGAATTTGAATATAAGTTAAAAATAAAAAAGTTACTAAAAATTACCCCGGGCGGTATCTCCCTCAACTTTTATAGTTGAGGATTTCTAATAAAAAAAAAGAATTAAAAACAAATTTTTAATTTATTCTGCCACAGGAAATGAATAACGGAATTTGTACTTTTATAGGTACTTAGCTTAGATGAAGTGGTTTCCTGGAGAAGAAGTCAAGTCTTGATCTGAACTGATGTGTTCTGTTCTAGGGCGGTATCCTGGGGTTCTATCCTTGGCTTTATATCATCGGGTTGTATCCTAGCCTAGGGTTATGTTCTTGGGTAATATCCTAACCTAGGGGTTATGATTCAATTTACTGAACATTATATGTTCCATGTTAAAACAGTAAAAATAGCAATTATCGGCTAAATTAAAAAAATATACTAATGATCCGAAAGAAACTAATCATAGCAAAAATTTATTTATTTAGTTATATGAAAAAAATATAGTGCTTAGGAAATATATGAAACCGGCACTGGCGTTACGAAAGAATATTTTATAGGTCAACAGATTATAAAAATGTTATTTTATAATTAAAAGAGTTAGTTCGCAACTGAAAAAGCTTGAAAATATTTGTATAAATTTAAAACAGTGAATTATAAAAGAATATTTGGTTTAAAACTACCATATTAGTATAAAAGAACAGTTTATGACCACGTGTTGAATTTAATTTCGTCTATCTCTGTAAAAAAATAAATAATGCATACGAAAATTATATCAGACAGTACTTTAGAAGAAGGTTATTAATAATAAATTATGATTTTGAACTTACCACAGCAAAATTCATAAGATAGGTACTTGAGATATGGAAGATAGCGAAAGATGATATTTTCCCTTAGGCGGTCGATAACAGAAAGGGGTGTTTCACGTGGCGTTGTGCAAAAAATGGAAGCGTCCGTTGGCAGACGTCAATTGTCTTACGGTCAGGGTTGAAGAGTTTGGGATCACAGAACTATAATTGAAAGTGGCTAGTGACGACGAGCGCTAATTAAAAGGATTTATTCTGTAAAATCGAAACAGGTCGATAGACATGTTACAATAGGAAAAGAAGACGATTTATTTTGATTTTAACCTATAAATTGTTTTAGAAATCTGGTTTATTTGTTGTATTGTTTTTGTTTATTTCTCCTAAAGTATGGTCCCGAAGTCGTAAGACAAGCAAAGCCCAAAAGGATCTGTTGATTAATTATTTAGAAAATAATAGAATATTCATTACTGGAAAATGTCATCCCTTGAATGTCGGGGAACTAAATTATAAATGGAAATAGCTAACTAACATGTTGAGTATGGTGGACGAAAAAATGGAAAAAAATAGTGGCACTTGCCATTTCTCTATTTCTGATTTGACAGAAGCATTCAAAACAATTGCCAATGCGTCAACAGATCACAGTATATCTAAGGCTATCCATAATTTGACGAAATTGAAATTTACTAGTTTCTCTAAAAATTATTTATGAATAAATAAGCTATCAAAATCAGATTCGTTCACAGTTCACCTATTTTCAATATTCTCAAATTTCAGAAAAAAAAATGGAAAAATATTGGATTTGGCCATTTTTCAAAAGCTTTTAATGCATTTAGCATGTAGAAAAATTAGTATATATATATATATATATATATATATATATATATATATATATATATATATATATATATATATGTACATATATATATATATATATGTACATATATATATATATATATGTATATATATATATATATATGTATATATATATATATATATGTATATATATATATATATATATATATTGTACTGAAATTGAGATGATCATAAATGAAATAAAATGGTTACTTTTAGAAGTTATTATATCATATGTACATGGGAGTCTTATGTTATGTCCATCATTTTAACAATAACGTTAAGATGATTAAATTAAATACTTACTGTTAGATATTTTTATGTACCCTGTATATACTAACTGATAAAGTTGATATTGGAAAATGTCAGTACAAGAACATTGGTAGTTATGGACATTTTTATTTGATTAAATAATATGAACTGTCAGTAACTGGATTTCAACAAAAATTAGTAATTTCTATAATAAATAAAGAAGAAACAAAAGGATGTTCGTTAGCCACGGGAAGGAAGTTTGTTAGGTGATCAGTAACTAAGGGGGAGACGAAAAAAAGTAATGGACGTTAGAAGTTTAAATGTACGAAGACTTTAATAAAAACTGATGAAAGAAAGAAATAGTGAGTTAGAAATATCTTACATAACTTACCTTCGATTTGAATCCAGTAAAGGTTGTTCAAACTCAAGATCAAGAGAGATCATGCAGCAATAAACGATGGTAATGTAAATCATTTTATATTAAAACTTGTACCTAACGGCTGTTTGTAAACCAGTACCGAGTTTCGAGACGTTAACCAGTGATCTTTCCTTTGCGCAACGCAGAATTTCTTCGCTTCAGAGAACAAGTCGTTTTCTATTTAGATAATACAGCTACCGGCGGTGTTTCGACAAGATATTGAGAGATTTATTTTGTGTGCGGAATTGTGTTAATTTTATTTTAATATAGGTTGTAATAGGCTAGGAGACCATCCACGGATTGCAATCTGGAGATAGTTATTTAATTAATATTCATTTAATTTTGACGTTAAAGGTTATTATATTTCAAATTTCACTCCTTAAATTTAGACAACTCACTTTACCCAAGATATACCCTGAGATACACGTGTATGTGATATAATGTTAAATTTCTAATATTTCAGATTAATAAATACAACTTAAATATAAAATTTGTTTGATTTGAGGTTCTGGTTGATACTGATACATGTGGTATATAATACTATTCAATAAAATTAAATCACCACACATTGAATTATTGTATACCATAACAATATATACGAGCCTATACATTCCAGTTGGAGTTGTAGCCGCTCAGTTTGAGCTCTTTTGACCTTGTATCTTGTGGGGGGTCAGCCCACTTTTTCTTACTGCATATTTACAATTTACTAGATGTTTTTGCAGTTTCAACAATTGCTCTCCACGCTCTTATGTCCTGCATCTGTCTCATCGCGCCTTGTACTCCCAAAATTTTTATATCTTCCACGACCTGATCTTCCCATCTTTTCTCATTAGGTCTCCATTCTGTAATTCTCCTTACCTCCTGTCCTTTCTCCATTCTTTTAACATGTCCATACCAACGTATCCTTTTCGATTTAATAGAGTTTACTATAATATCCTCATTTTCTAATATATTCCTAATTTCATAATTTATAAGTCTTCGGTACTCGTTATTCCCTAGTTTCACTGGTCCATAAATGTTTCTAATTATTCTCCTTTCATATATCCTTAGTTGCTCTTCGTCCTCATTTGTAAGTCTCATAGTTTCTGCCGCATAGGTTACTACCGGTTTTATCGCAGTCCTGTAGACTCTTAACTTTGTTGCTCGGCTTATTCTTTTACTCTGCATGATATTTTTAAATTTATTATATGCTCTATACCCTGATTGAATTATTTGCCTTATCTCGCTTTTTGTGTCATTTTTGTTACTGATAATTGTTCCCAGATACTTAAAGGTGTTAACCACTTCAAAACTGAATTCATTTAACTTCACTGCTTCTGGTTGATAGACTTCCTTTTCTCTTTTCATTTCCATATATTTTGTTTTTTCCTGTTTTATTCTTAGTCCTCTTTTTGCCGCCTCTTTTACAATTTTCTTTAGTGTTTGCTGAGATAACCAGGTGAATAACAAGATATCTTTAAAATTGACAGGTCATATGTTGCTTAACATGAATGATCAGAATACCATTTTTTGTAATGTTGCTATGATAGCAATATATTTTCTATAACATAATTGCACTGAATGAAGGCCCCTGGCTACCAGTTTCATCTATATATAAACGGATGTGTAATGCAATGTGTATTGGTGAAACAAAACTGAAGTCAGTATTGAAAAATTCGAAGAACGAAAACAATGAAAAAAAATTAAAAAAATATAAACGCCGCCAACATTAGAAGACTATGGATTTTTCCGAAGTTCATAAATTTTAAATTTGTGACACTATATATAAAATGCGTAAAATAAAATTTCTTTACATTCAATATTAGAAAAGTTGAAAGAAAAAATTGTATTTGAAATTTCCAGATTTAAATTCAAAGAGCTGGTGTCGTTCACAAAAGAATAGAATTTTTGAGAAATTATACCAACTTGAAGCAAGAGTATTTTTAATTTCTATATTTGGAAGAAGCCTGGATTTTTGCTGAGGGTATCACAAAAAGAATTTGATAGGATGTAAGTATAAAATGCATAAAACACACCGATTACGAAGGAAAAAGACACAATCTGGTGCATGCAGGAGAAAAGCATGTTTTTGTTGATGGAGCAGATCTCTTATTTTCGTCGAAATCAAAATCGGCCGATACCATGAATACTGAAAAAAAAGTAAAAAAATGCTTCTTATTTCAAAAACTATCCCGTAGTACCGGACATTGTGAAAAACTAGAACATGAGTACTACTTCCCTATAAAATCATTTTTAAATAAAGACACATTCTCTAAAATCAAAACTAATGTTATATAATTATTTGCACAAACATCACACTTAAGAAAGTGTATATTTTCTTGAGGTGTGCATGCAACTTGAACCCATTCGTTGCATAATGTGCATTGTACCCAAATTCAGCCATTAAAGCACTGAGCTCTTGTGTAATCAGTTCCAAAATGGTGTGGGAATGCCTAGGCAAAGTCAATGAACTAGGGGAGAACAATATAGTCAGTGGATTCCAGGACACACTGGAATAGAAGGAAATGAAATAGCAGATGAACTAGCATAGAGGGGTACTGAAACACCCTTTTGGGGGCTGGAACCATTTTGCGGTATCAGCTCCAATGTAATATTGGAAGAAATAGGCAAAGCCGGAAAAAAAGAAGATCTGACCATTGGGAAGATCTAGTATGGCTTAGACAATCAAAGATTCTTCTGGCTGACTACAACCTGTTGAGATCAAATGAATGCATAAGTCAAAGTAAAACTGCAGTTTTAACAGGGATCCTAACGGGACATTGTCGCCTGAATGGGCACCTGAAAAAGCTCAAAATAGTGGAGGAAGAAGAATGTACATTCTGTGTAATGGAAGAAGAAACCTCCAGCCACATACTTGCGAATTGCACAGCAAATCAGAATCGTAGGACAAAACATCTAGGAGATTACTGGATAGAAGAGGGACATTTACCTAAGTTAAAGCCAGCAGATATCCTAAAATTCTTCCGGCAAATAGGACTAAAGGAGCTACTAGTCTCTGAGACTTTCCTCAGGAACTAAGTAGAAGTAAGGGGACACAATAGATCTTTTAGGTCTCAGTGAATGTCACCCCAATATACATACATACCCAAATTTCGTTAAATGACTCGTCACAAATAATGCTCTTGATGTCATCATAGTTCTGGGTCCTACGTCCAGGTTTCATGTTGCATTTTTCTTCTTCCGACAATAACTTGATACAAACTGAATCTAGAGCTAAACCTTTTTGAGGCGACGTCTGACTAGACTAAAGCATTGAAAAAATCATAGTTTCCACGTTACCAAGTGTCTCTAAACTGAAGATACCTTTAGTGTCTGGTACTAGGGGATGTCCGGTACTACGGGACTTTTCTCTATAAGGTTCTTTTGGACTCTATACACTGTTTCGATGTTCATTTGCAAACACGTGTCGATAGCGTAAAAGTCGGCTAAGGCGAAGAGCATGTGACTTGGTTTCTGCATTTGATTTTGTACAAATTACCCATAATTTGAGATAAAATTCTTATCCCCACACTTCTTCATGCCACAAATAATGGTAAAAAATGCAAGATTATTTTCAAATGACTTTATTTAATGTTAAGATGACCACATTAGCAAGGAACATTTTGGGTATAAATTGTAACAATAAGTAAAATTTAACTAATAGTTATCACATTAATTATCACATATCGGTCTATTTTCCCCACTGCGTAAAGAGCTTGACGAACCTTTTATTGGTCTCTTCATAATCTGTCTTATTTACCCACAAAAAGCTTCGAATGAATGCGACTTATCGAAAGTCTCTTCAGCTATATCGCCCAAAAAAACTTGCAAGTGTGGATTCACCAATAATGTTTTCAAAGCAAGAGCTATTACTTTGGGTTCAGGATCAACTATTAATCCCGAAAGTCTATGTTTAAGTATTTTAGAAGCGATGCCTTTATTTGTTGCTATTATAGGTTTTCCTAGAGACATTGCTTTGAGAATAAAGTCAGAGTAAACATCATTTTTAGCAGGGTGAATCAATATAGCAGATTTCATTATTAACATTTTTTCCTGTATTATTGGTAGTTGATTTAAAAAAGTTATTTGTGCCGCACATAATCTTTGTTCAGCGACAGCTAATAGTTCGCTGTAATGAAATTTTTCGTCCAATGTCTTGCAATTTCCTGCGATAACCAGTTGTAACCGTTTAGTTATAGTTTTATTATCAATCAATTCCAAGAGAAGTTCAAACGCATCCAAAGCCAGTTTGAAATTTGATGATTCTCTAAACCTACCTACTGTAAGAAATAAAATTGTATCTTTCATTAAGTCCGGTATTATTATTTGTATTTTTATTCTTGGCTGTCTCCATAAACCCAAATCTATGGAAGGATACAAAATTTTCGGTTTCTTTGTAATTGAAGGATGAGATTTTATTAGTATTTCAGCGAATCCCATACTTTTCACAATAATTTCATCGGCTAATTTTATCCATTTTTCTTTAAATAAAGATGGGTTGATTTTCGTGTGTTCGTTGCAAGCGTCTGTGTTTTTTAATTCTTGAAAATTAGGTACGAAAATCACTTTATAGCTAGAGAAACATTTCAGAATATAAAGGGCAATAAGGCTGACGTCAAGGATTACTATTTCGGGCTTAGGAACAGGAGAAAATAATAAAAATCTTAGGACCATCCATATTGCTCGAAACGTTGATAAATTTAGAATTCCAAGGAGGGTTCGTGGTATCCACCATCCTGAATACTCGATGTATATTTTATCTGAAAACTAAATTTTTTTGTCAATACAAAAGACACTTTTAATGTATATGTCAAAGATAATAATTTAATGCTATTATAACGTCTTACAAAGTTTTTGAAAAATATTTTTCAAAGAGCAGAGACCGTTCACTAAGAAGCAACAACTACTTCTCGGGCGATATGCCGCGACAGACATTGAATTACCCTTCTAAGTTAAACGGGGTTGGTATATCTGCAAGATAGAACCAACCATTCTGGTTTGTAACTAGAAGGGACAACATAACTTGTAGACCGGTTTCTAAATTAAAATAAAAAACGAATAAATTTAACATAACAATTTTTTTGAATAAAAATCAAGTGTTGCTAAACCCTGTTTGATACTAATTCATGTGAATGGTTTTTTTATAATTAATATTAGTAAAAAGACGAAACTGTAATTAAACTTTGTTGACGCTGGTAAAACTGTTAATCAATAGTAGTATTTTTCGAATTATTTCTCTCATGTTATTGAAAATAGTTTTGGTTTTACTCACAACTTTTTGAAGAATAAGAATAATTAAAAAAGCAAAATTAAGTACCTTCATATGTCTGAAGGAATCATCCCTCTCGAAATCTGAAGTCAATATCGTCACTTTGTATCCGATTGTGAGGTAAGCCAGAGCAATGTTGAGTATGTATCTATCTGAATTTTTTTTGGCAAGTTTTTCGTGTAGAATAACTACATGAGGACGTTCGTGTTCGTTTTGTGCCACGTCCATTTGGGAATTTTTGATAGTTCTGTCACAGGCACAATTTTCTATTTTTTACTTGGAAACTGACATATTGTGACAGCACTTTTTCCAAAGCTTACTTTAGATACAACTGTCCGATTTAATGAGCGCTTCCGTCTTATCGTATCGATTAGTTATCGATTAATAATTTTCTCAACATTTCTAAATCAAATTCTCCATATCTCCCCCTTGTAAGTTTTTAATACATATTATTTACATTATACAGTGTGAAACAGCCAAATGGAATAAATTCGATAAAGAATGAATGAGGGCTGTAACGGTTGAATTTGTCACTACGTCTATTGTATATATTAAGTATTTGTATATAGTAATTACCTGACCGATATTGTCTCTATATTTCTAATATCATTTGATCACTACAAAAGAACTTCAGTAGTTAAATAGTTTCTGTCAGCCCAGAGTTTTAGGGACTACTCTGCCATCATCCTTCCGGTGAAGTGGTGCAGGCTGTAACCATACCTGTCTTCACATCTTGACAACAATTTTATATTTTGTCGCTAGGTAAGGTAAATAATAAAACTAGCGCCTACTTGGTAAATGTCCGTATAGATATATTCATGTTAGTTGTTTCTTTTTATTTGTTATATTATAATTCATAATTAAGGGTAGTAAGGGGTTTTCTCTCTTGTGGATTTTACTTTAGTTTTTAGTTACCGTGGGACTACTGATTTTGTTTCCGGCTTTGATTATATCACCTTTGGGGTGTAGCCACAGTAGTCCAAATACTTTGTCCGCTTCAGCTTGATAAACGCTAAAGTTTATTAGGGTTCAGTTATAAATTATTACTGACTCCTTGACTTGAGTTCTAAAACATTTAAAGTAGTAATTAGGTTTGATAAAACTTACTGATCTATAAAGACATACTTTACTTTTGAGTTAAAGGTATATTTTCTTCATTTATCTACCATATTTTGGCTTAAGCAAATACATACTAGTTAGAAATCTTCTATGTAAGATGACATTCGAATATTTTCGGAACATCTACTTATAATATATTAGCTGTTATCGCCATGTGTTTTGTATGTTAAATCCGAGTGTTTGATCTTGCTTTGTTTACGTTGGTTTGGTATTGTGGTACTATGTTTACTCAAATTTATTTGAATAAGTTTTAATACATTGACTTTATCATTTATCTCCAATGTTTACAAGTGTTTATTTGTAGGATGACATTGACATTTGGACCGTGACAGCTGTGTTTTTGGATAAAAGCGTTCGTTCTGGTTCGTTCGTCATATCTTACATAGAAGTGTAGCACTTTATGACTTGATCTGTGCGGAAGCCGCTCGGTGTAGTGAGCAGTGTAGTTCGGATGTATGTTTCGGCTAGGTTTCTCTGTGGTAGTGTTCTGTATTGAAGTTGAAGATGTGTCACTCACTTCTTCTTTCCGGTGTGTGCTCCTACTTGATAGTTGGTTTCGAAAAGTGCATGAAGCTTGAATCTGAATTTTATTTTTGACTGGGTAGTCATCTCCTGCTGGGATTTATAGGTTCTCGTTCTGAATGAGTTGTGGAATATACGGCTAGTATTTTGGTTCTACGGGAGTTCGTATTGTTGAAGAATTCCGTCCTGTTCTGGAAGCCGTTTTCACAAACCCTTATAGGGGATATATTGCACTAAGACGATTGTAAGTATTTTCTCTACTTACTGTTTTCGCATCACTATGTATTTATCACTATTTAAAGGAAATCGCCAACGTTGAAGTTTTGAAATTGGAGGTGTGCCACCTGTTGTTGGTTCGTTATTTGTTGGTAGCCATCCAGTAAGGAAAATTTTGAGTATTGGACCCTTTTTGGAAAAGGTATGTCTCATAGATTTGTAGTTTTTGTAGATAAAACAGTTGGTGGCAAAATACCACCTGTTGATTGTAAATTTTTGATTAAGACAGTCTATTCTGTTACCCTGTGTATATTTTGTTTTCTTTGCCCGTTTTAGTCTAACGAATACTATAATTCGTGGGTGGTTCTTCAAACTTACCCTGGTTACGACCAAAAACAGTTTATTTTAGATGCTTATCGCATTCTCATTATTTGATTTAAATTCAGTGTAGTATACTGTTACTGACACTGTTGATTGTAAGTAGACCTTATGACTACTTTGTGGGTTTGATTAAGTTAATTTGGGGTTGATTTTGACTTGTACGTTACTTCTGGCATAGGCCGAGACAAGCTTAACTTGTCGAGGTGTTTGATTGGTTCCTGTATAGGCTCAGTTTTTAGCTGATACCTGTTTTAATTTTTAAGGGTTCACCGGTGGGGCCAGGGTATACTTACCACCCTCAAGATACACACTTCACCTGTGGGGCCAGATTATACACACTTCACCTGTGGGGCCAGATACACACTTCGGGTTATTTGGAGTTTACCTGGTAGATCGATGGTGATGTCTTCTGCAGTTTGCTGCTACTTTTCAACAACTTCTTGAAGAAGACCACATTGAGGGTAACCTGGTATCGGGGGGTTTTTTTCTGGTTTATTTACTTATTTTTACTTTAGGCTTTACGCCAATATGTATATGCATTAGCTAGGTAGTTTCTACTGATTTATTTTATTAGGCAATTGTAATGGTGGAAATTAATAGTTTGCGGTAAATTTTCATAATTTTATCCACTTGCGCATGCGTCTCTGCCTTGGTACCAACGCCTTGACTACGGTGTCGCCTTATATGGAATTGTTTTTTTCATAAACTTTACACTACTTTTCAGCTAACATATAATTGAAAGTTTTTTTTGAATCTGTATTGGTACACTCGAACAGCCATATTAATTTCACACTAAGTAGGTCAAATTAACAGGTATAGTTTGGAATTTTAGTGTTATTAGTTTGACTATTGGTGTGTAATAGATGTTCACACTACTTTTCTTTTTTTTAAGGGGGGGCTTTTACTAGGGTTTTCAAGTAGCTATTAATTGTAAAACACCCCTTAAGGGTATTAAATGTTTTTTTTTATTTAGTTATTATAAGGAACATAAGCTGAGGTTTGCCTTTTATTTTCATCCCTTGTTTTACTGGGTTATCGGGGGAATTTAGTTGCGCTAGGCCAAAGTGGAAAACTCAGTTGGCGCCCACACAAGTTGTCTACTATTTTGTCCGGAAGATCAATAAGAGGGATCCACCCCTACCTCCGTTCTGAGCGACGTCGAAGGCCTAAGGTTGTCACCGGAGCAACCGAAACTTATGTAACCAAGTAGACAAATTTATTCACAATCTTGCACTTTTTTTTTAATTCACTAAATTTTAGGACTTTATTCTTATACGGGCTTGAGCTCGATTTGTAAGGTTACATTTTTGGCGCCCAACGTGGGGCACTTTTTTATTTAGTGGGGGCATGTTTTTGTTCATAAGATAGACTTGCTATAGTTTTTTTTGGTAGTTATATGGCTGTTCTTCGTGAAACCAAGTATATTGAGTATATGGTTACCATTTTGATAAATTGATTAGTGCATAGTAGTCGTAGTGTATTAAGTGTACTATATATTATATTATTTTACCTAACCCTGTTGTATTGCTCGTCATAGCTTGTAGATATCGTTTTTATAACTGAGGGTGATTATATTGTTGATATTTTTACTCGTATCCTTGACTCGTTGTTGATATTGACATCAAGATGGCTCGAAAAATGTTTATTAATAGGTTGGAGAAAGAGGAGCTTGAGTGGGAGCTTAAGTTTAGGGGTCTTAAGATCGGAACTGCGGAGGAGATGCGTACTCAGCTTTCTATGGCTCTTCGTATGGATAAATCTGGTGACAGCTTCAGGTATCCCAAATACTCATTTCCATTTGAGGAAGATGAGGCTGCTCTTATTAGGAAATGTACAGAGATCGAAACTTTGTTGGCTAGTTACAGTGGCAGTTCCAATATCAGTGAAACACAGAAGTTGCAGACAAAGGTATCTCACGCGTTGAATAGGTTTGATCAATTGGACGCTGCAGGGGATGCTGAGAAGGAAACAAAAAGGTCAGAGTTGCTAACTAAGTTGATAGGTCTCTATGATAGATTTAACGCCATATCCACTCGTGTTACTGCTGAAGTTGTTGTGCCAGCAGCTTTAGATGTCATTACTGGCAATCTGACAGGTCAATTTTTGGCAGGTGTGCAGAATGTCGCTAGTTCGTCTCCCGTTGCAAATCACCCACCGATTAATACCACACACGGTAGCGTATCAAACAGCTTCCTATCAAAGATGATTCCACCACATAAATGGGGTTTGGAGAAGTTTTCTGGTTCGTCTAGATCTTTGTCCATTACAGCTTTTCTTGAACGAGTAGAAGAACTTAAAATGGCTCGTCATGTTCCAGACGATGTGTTGTTGGGCTCTGGTGTAGATCTTTTTTCGGACAAGGCATACCAATTCTATAAGGATGTCAGACTGCGAGTGCATTCTTGGAACGAGTTGAAGGATGAATTCAGGAGAGAGTATTTGACCGCCCATCATACGGATGATTTGTTCGACGAGCTTAGGAAGAGGACTCAGCACTCGTCAGAATCAATAGGAGTTTATCTTGCGATCATGTCAAGTTATTTTAGTAGGTTAGGTTGTTTTGTTCCTGAGGGGGCCAAGATGGCGATCATTATAAAGAATTTGCACCCATTTTATCAAGACCGTTTAAGAGATCCACTACCTACTACTATTGAGGAGTTGAGGCATGTATGTCGTCGTATGGAGGATAGGCGCGATGCTATTAATAGTTATGTCGAGCCCAGTGTTCGTAGGGGTAATGTCTTAGAGAAGGACCTGGCTTTTGTCGAGGTTGATTCATCACAGCCCGTAGATCGCTTGGATGTAGAGAATGTGTCGAGCGATAAAAAGTCTTCAGTCGTTTGCTTTCGTTGTAAGAAGCCTGGCCATCGAGCCATTGGATGTGTTCTTCCCAAGCAATTGAAATGTTTTAAGTGTCAGCGAGAAGGTTATACTGTGAGGACCTGTCCCAAGTGTAGCCAGGGAAACGAGAACAGGCGCTCTTAACTGGTCGAAGAGGTAGCGCTGTAAGACGTTCGACCGAAGTTCAACCTATTCTTGATTTTATATTAGATCATGCTGTGAACGATGAGAGGCCGTATCTTAAGGTGAATGTTTTGGGGTCTGAGGTATTAGGACTTTTGGATTCGGGAGCTACGAGAACGATTTTGGGTAGTACTGGTTGGAAACTGTTGCAGACTTTAGGCTTAGAGGTGGACACCACTAAGAGAACTAGTTGCAGAGTTGCGAATGGACAGATGTGTGAGTCTATTGGTGAGTGTTTAGTTCCATTTTCTCTCCGCGATCAATTGAAGATCATCTCTGTCTTGGTGGTATTGGACGTCCCTCATACGCTTATCTTGGGAGCAGACTTTTGGAAAATCATGGGAGTTGTCCCAGATTTGAGACACAATGAATGGCATTTTTCAGAGTCACCTGTTGGGATTGCAACTGTAGATCATCTTCGTAGTAGATTTTTGCTAAGCGACTTACAGAAGTCTCGTTTGGATGCAGTGATTGAGCATAATAAGGTTATATTGGGAACTAGTCTTGGTTGTACGAATGTTGCGGAACATACTATAGTTTGTCATTCCCCGCCCATTAAACAACGATATTATCCAGTTTCCCCAGTGATGCAGGGGCATATTGATAAGGAGTTAGAGGAAATGCTTCGTCTTGGTGTAGTTGAGAGGTCGAACAGTCCGTGGAGTTCTCCCATTTTATTAGTTAAAAAGAAGGACGGTACTTTCCGCTTCTGCGTGGATTATCGCAAATTAAACGCTGTCACTGAACGGGATAGTTACCCTCTCCCCTACATTTCTAACACTTTGGACAAGCTCCGGAATGCTCATTATATTTCTACCCTGGATATTAAGTCTGCTTATTGGCAGGTGAGGGTGGCGGAGTCTTCAAGGCCTTATACCGCTTTTACTGTTCCGGGACGTGGTCTATTTCAATTTAAACGGATGCCTTTTGGTCTCCATAATGCTCCAGCTACTTGGCAACGACTTATCGATCAAGTTCTTGGACCCGACTTGGAACCCAACGTTTTTACCTATCTCGATGATGTGGTTATTGTTACTCAAACCTTTGAAGAACACCTTGCCGTTTTGGAGGAAGTTTTTAGGCGGATTGGTAAAGCCAGTTTGACCGTCAGCTGGGATAAGTGTTTTTTCTGTCGACCTCAGTTGAAGTACTTGGGTTATGTTGTAGATAGTACTGGACTTCATGTGGATCCTGATAAGGTCAAGGCTATGTTGATGTTACCGCCTCCGAAATGTGTGAAGGATGTGCGTTGTGTAATTGGCACTTTCTCGTGGTATCGCAGGTTTATTCCTGATTTCTCTACTTTGATTTCTCCGATCACAGCTTTGTTGCGTAAGGGTAGGAAGTTCGTCTGGACACCAGAGTGTGAAGCCTCTTTTAGTAAGATTAAGGAATGTTTGGTAAAGGCTCCTGTGTTAAGCTGTCCGGATTACAATCTTCCGTTTGAAGTTCATTGTGATGCTAGTGGGTATGGACTTGGGGCTGTTCTTGTCCAACCTCATCCTGAAGGAGACCGCGTTGTTTGTTATTTGAGTCGGTCATTGAGTAAGCAGGAGAGAGTCTATTCCACTACGGAACGGGAATGTCTGGCTGTGTTATGGACAGTGGAGAAATTACGACCGTACCTAGAAGGAGTTCCTTTTTCGGTTATCACCGACCACTATTCTCTGGTGTGGTTGCAGAATCTGAAGGATCCTGCAGGTCGTCTAGCGAGGTGGAGCGTAAGATTACAGCAATACGACTTTAAGATCATACACCGTAAGGGCAAAGAGCACGTCGTACCTGATACTTTGTCTAGGGCTATACCGGAGATTCAGATCAGTGAGGTTTCAGTCGTTAAGGATCGTTGGTATGTCGGAATGATTCAGAAAGTCTCGAAGTATCCGATCAAGTATTCACAGTGGCGAGTTCTCGAGGGTAAGTTGTATAAGCACGTTCGCACAAATTCTGGATCCTTAGGCGATGCTGCCGATAATTGGAAGGAGGTTGTTCCGAAGGCTGATAGATGGAGAGTGATGCAACAACTGCACGATCCGCCTTTAGCAGGACACATGGGTGTACTAAAAACCTTCAAACGTATCAGTGCTAGGTTTTATTGGCCTAAGCTTAGGTCGGATGTAGCTTCTTTTGTTAGGAATTGTGTAGTGTGCGCGGCGCACAAGGTTGATCAAAGTGGACCGAAGGGGCAGATGACACCTCAGCCCAGAGCTACTCGACCATGGGAGATTATTTCTACTGACTTGATAGGACCATTACCTCGTTCTATGGCTGGACATAAGTTCATTTTGGTTGTGGTTGATTTGTTCACTAAATTTACTCTTACTTTTCCTTTGAGGTCTTCTACCACACAATTAGTAGGGAAAAGAATCGAGGAGGGCGTATTCTTGTTGTTTGGCGTGCCACGTTTGTTGATTTGCGACAATGGTCCTCAATTTACTTCGCGAGTGTTCTCGGCTTTGATGAAGGAGTATGGAGTGTCGGTACGTTTCAACGCCCATTACCATCCTCAGGCGAATCCCACGGAAAGGTATAATAGAACTTTGAAGACTATGTTAGCCATGTATGTTTCGGATAATCATCGGAAATGGGACGTTGATCTGGCTAAAGTTACTTGTGCGTTACGAACAGCTTTTAATGAGTCCACTAAACAGACTCCCTATTATCTCAATTTTGGTAGGAATATGGTTTTGAAAGGTGTTGAATTTGCTTTAAAGGATAGGCTTAGGGATTGCGCTTCGGATAGGAGTTCTGCTGTTGATGATGCAGGGAAGAGTAAAGCGTTTGACGCGTTGTTTAAGGACGTTAGGGCTCGCTTGGACAAGGCTTCGCAGAAAAATGAGAGAACGTATAATCTCCGGCGGCGACGAGAGGAGTTGCTTCCTCACCAACTTGTTTGGCGTAAGAATTTTGTTTTGTCTGACGCGGCGCAGTTTTACACCAAGAAATTGGCACCCCGTTGGGTAGGTCCTTACTTAGTTAAAAAAAAAGTTTCACCATGGACATATGTACTGATGGATGACAAGGGTAACGACCGTGGTATCTGGAATATCAAGGACTTGAAGCCAGCTAGCGCTGGTGAGAATTCACCTGAGTGAATTCTCTTGAAGTTTAAGTATTTGTATATAGTAATTACCTGACCGATATTGTCTCTATATTTCTAATATCATTTGATCACTACAAAAGAACTTCAGTAGTTAAATAGTTTCTGTCAGCCCAGAGTTTTAGGGACTACTCTGCCATCATCCTTCCGGTGAAGTGGTGCAGGCTGTAACCATACCTGTCTTCACATCTTGACAACAATTTTATATTTTGTCGCTAGGTAAGGTAAATAATAAAACTAGCGCCTACTTGGTAAATGTCCGTATAGATATATTCATGTTAGTTGTTTCTTTTTATTTGTTATATTATAATTCATAATTAAGGGTAGTAAGGGGTTTTCTCTCTTGTGGATTTTACTTTAGTTTTTAGTTACCGTGGGACTACTGATTTTGTTTCCGGCTTTGATTATATCACCTTTGGGGTGTAGCCACAGTAGTCCAAATACTTTGTCCGCTTCAGCTTGATAAACGCTAAAGTTTATTAGGGTTCAGTTATAAATTATTACTGACTCCTTGACTTGAGTTCTAAAACATTTAAAGTAGTAATTAGGTTTGATAAAACTTACTGATCTATAAAGACATACTTTACTTTTGAGTTAAAGGTATATTTTCTTCATTTATCTACCATAT
Source organism: Lochmaea crataegi (assembly GCA_947563755.1). Lineage (NCBI taxonomy): Eukaryota > Metazoa > Arthropoda > Insecta > Coleoptera > Chrysomelidae > Lochmaea > Lochmaea crataegi. The sequence goes on along the minus strand of OX387422.1, from coordinate 86,847,511 downwards.
TTTGGCTTAAGCAAATACATACTAGTTAGAAATCTTCTATGTAAGATGACATTCGAATATTTTCGGAACATCTACTTATAATATATTAGCTGTTATCGCCATGTGTTTTGTATGTTAAATCCGAGTGTTTGATCTTGCTTTGTTTACGTTGGTTTGGTATTGTGGTACTATGTTTACTCAAATTTATTTGAATAAGTTTTAATACATTGACTTTATCATTTATCTCCAATGTTTACAAGTGTTTATTTGTAGGATGACATTGACATTTGGACCGTGACAGCTGTGTTTTTGGATAAAAGCGTTCGTTCTGGTTCGTTCGTCATATCTTACATAGAAGTGTAGCACTTTATGACTTGATCTGTGCGGAAGCCGCTCGGTGTAGTGAGCAGTGTAGTTCGGATGTATGTTTCGGCTAGGTTTCTCTGTGGTAGTGTTCTGTATTGAAGTTGAAGATGTGTCACTCACTTCTTCTTTCCGGTGTGTGCTCCTACTTGATAGTTGGTTTCGAAAAGTGCATGAAGCTTGAATCTGAATTTTATTTTTGACTGGGTAGTCATCTCCTGCTGGGATTTATAGGTTCTCGTTCTGAATGAGTTGTGGAATATACGGCTAGTATTTTGGTTCTACGGGAGTTCGTATTGTTGAAGAATTCCGTCCTGTTCTGGAAGCCGTTTTCACAAACCCTTATAGGGGATATATTGCACTAAGACGATTGTAAGTATTTTCTCTACTTACTGTTTTCGCATCACTATGTATTTATCACTATTTAAAGGAAATCGCCAACGTTGAAGTTTTGAAATTGGAGGTGTGCCACCTGTTGTTGGTTCGTTATTTGTTGGTAGCCATCCAGTAAGGAAAATTTTGAGTATTGGACCCTTTTTGGAAAAGGTATGTCTCATAGATTTGTAGTTTTTGTAGATAAAACAGTTGGTGGCAAAATACCACCTGTTGATTGTAAATTTTTGATTAAGACAGTCTATTCTGTTACCCTGTGTATATTTTGTTTTCTTTGCCCGTTTTAGTCTAACGAATACTATAATTCGTGGGTGGTTCTTCAAACTTACCCTGGTTACGACCAAAAACAGTTTATTTTAGATGCTTATCGCATTCTCATTATTTGATTTAAATTCAGTGTAGTATACTGTTACTGACACTGTTGATTGTAAGTAGACCTTATGACTACTTTGTGGGTTTGATTAAGTTAATTTGGGGTTGATTTTGACTTGTACGTTACTTCTGGCATAGGCCGAGACAAGCTTAACTTGTCGAGGTGTTTGATTGGTTCCTGTATAGGCTCAGTTTTTAGCTGATACCTGTTTTAATTTTTAAGGGTTCACCGGTGGGGCCAGGGTATACTTACCACCCTCAAGATACACACTTCACCTGTGGGGCCAGATTATACACACTTCACCTGTGGGGCCAGATACACACTTCGGGTTATTTGGAGTTTACCTGGTAGATCGATGGTGATGTCTTCTGCAGTTTGCTGCTACTTTTCAACAACTTCTTGAAGAAGACCACATTGAGGGTAACCTGGTATCGGGGGGTTTTTTTCTGGTTTATTTACTTATTTTTACTTTAGGCTTTACGCCAATATGTATATGCATTAGCTAGGTAGTTTCTACTGATTTATTTTATTATGCAATTGTAATGGTGGAAATTAATAGTTTGCGGTAAATTTTCATAATTTTATCCACTTGCGCATGCGTCTCTGCCTTGGTACCAACGCCTTGACTACGGTGTCGCCTTATATGGAATTGTTTTTTTCATAAACTTTACACTACTTTTCAGCTAACATATAATTGAAAGTTTTTTTTGAATCTGTATTGGTACACTCGAACAGCCATATTAATTTCACACTAAGTAGGTCAAATTAACAGGTATAGTTTGGAATTTTAGTGTTATTAGTTTGACTATTGGTGTGTAATAGATGTTCACACTACTTTTCTTTTTTTTAAGGGGGGGCTTTTACTAGGGTTTTCAAGTAGCTATTAATTGTAAAACACCCCTTAAGGGTATTAAATGTTTTTTTTTTATTTAGTTATTATAAGGAACATAAGCTGAGGTTTGCCTTTTATTTTCATCCCTTGTTTTACTGGGTTATCGGGGGAAATTCGTCGTGCTAGGCCAAAGTGGAAAACTCAGTTGGCGCCCACACAAGTTGTCTACTATTTTGTCCGGAAGATCAATAAGAGGGATCCACCCCTACCTCCGTTCTGAGCGACGTCGAAGGCCTAAGGTTGTCACCGGAGCAACCGAAACTTATGTAACCAAGTAGACAAATTTATTCACAATCTTGCACTTTTTTTTTAATTAATTAAATTTTAGGACTTTATTCCTATTCGGGCTTGAGCTCAATTTTAAGGTTACAGGGCGTGTTGGGAAAAACGCTTGGACACGTCGATTTTTATTTTTAAATGCGCATTAAAAAAATTATATAGGGTGTGTCATGTGACAGTGACCAATACCAACTTTCTTATTTTAAATGCATCCCCCTGTATATTATTCATTTTTTGGATTCTTCAGAAAATTCTAGACATGATTCATGTACAATGTCTTTTCAGATTTATTTCAAAAATTAACATTAAAAAATGAAAATTATTTTATTTAACAAATTCGCTACATACAGGCTAGAAAATTTAAATTTCGCATACGTAGTCCTCATATAACGAAGGCATCCACTAAGGAAGGATTTTTCAAAATTCATCCCCAAGGGGGTGAAATATTGGATGAAATTTTGTATGAAACTTTTTGTTCCTTGGACATATTTGCATGAAATTTCGTATGATTTGAGTACGGCAAAAATAATGAGTTATGTATTTCAGCGTTTTCCAAAGTTCAACCCCTAAGAGGGTGAAATAGGGGATGAAAGTTTTGAATAAACGCACAGGCAAAACCCTTAGGGCTGGAAACTTAAAATTTCGCACACGTATTCCTGTTATGACGTAGGTATCCACTGAGGAAGGATTTTTCAAAATTCAAAATTTTTTGTTATTATACCTACTGGGTGTAAAGAAAAGTAATGTTACACTCATGATTAGGTACAAACAACTTACTTACATAAACGTTTACAAATTTTAGGCTTTTTTAGGTATCTATAGGTAGATAAGTTAATGTTTTCATCACGACCCATCACCGCCCCACTAAACAGGTCCGCACCACTGCTGCGCCCGGCGGTGGCCGTTGGGTGACAGAGTATTCAACCGGAACGCGGCAGACGCGTTAGGGCAGACGTCGTTGATGGTTGTATGCGAATTATAAAAATTTTAATTTTGTTATTGATTGAGTTTACTTCAAATGAGATTTGTAGTTGTTTGTTGTTAAGTAAGTATTTCTGTTAATTCCTAGTTTTTTTTAATACAGTTACGTTAGATGGTTAGATAGGTATGTTACATACATAGCAATCGTAATTGGCAGGTATATTTAGTTTCGCCTTTTACGTCTTGTGGCGCCATCTGATGTATTTCTGCGGAAGTTTTCATAGTGATGAAATAAAAATGAATAGTTCGCTGTTATTACTTAATATACCGGCAATTACTAAATTACATTTTATTTAAATAAAAGGAATGGGGATAAAATAAAATAATAATGGAAGAATCTATATATAAATAATGATACTGAATGTTACAAAAGACATATTTGTTAACTAAAGTCAAATTTTATTCATAAAATATCTTTTGGTGGAATTAAAAGTATTTTACCCGCCAATATAATTCGAACACGTATAACATGTATATTTTGTTCTTTCACTAATTTTTGAAGATACGACATAAAAATATTCATATTTTTAGTTTAGCTCCTCTTTAAAATTGTGTTGATAATTTTCTATACATATAAAATGCTTTGTCCTGAATGACTGACTGACGGATCAACGCACAGCCTAAACCGCTGATCGTAGAGACCTGAAACTTGGAGGGTCTGTTCTTTGTATGACGTAGGCATCCGATAAGTTTTTCCGATTTTCCGAAATTCTACCCCTAAGGGGGTGAAAAACGGGGGCAAAGTATGTATGGGACAACGTGATTCCTTGGACCAATCTACTTCAAATTTTGCATAAACATTCTTTAACAGAATTGATGGAAGACCTGTTTCGTATTTTATTGAAACTGATCGCCTAATGGGTTTAAAAAGAGGTAGAAAGTTATTTTTGGGGTGATTCGCATCGAAGTTGATATCAATACTCCTTAACGCTTTTGATTTAAATTAAATTTTATTTTGACACGTTTGAAAACTCATTCCGATTTTATTCAAAAAACCTTGAACTCGCTCAAAAGCTTGGTGTAATGCAATACTCTTTAAAATTGAAATGTCAAATACCTATAAAAGAATATTTAAATCGAATTAGAATTCGAAATTTCAATTTTATTTGTTCTTGAATATTTGAATGAAAAACTTACCTTAACATTTTAACATAATAATTTATGTTATAACAAAATTAACAAACGTAAAAAACGAATTAAAACTTCTATTAGAACCTGACTTGTATGTGATTTTATCTTGTACAGATCCCATACTAAATTATATAACATAGCAGGAGCAATGAAACTTCGATCATTCATATTTATTGAATTATCCAATTTTTTATAGTTTATTTCAGAAAGGTATAGAATAATAAAACCTCATTAGGTATGCAAAGGCGTATGTATGCTAGGCATTGATTTCATTGTTGGGTTGGGGTCAATATATGGGTTTAGCCTATTGTGTACCATTCACAAACACTGAAAAGAGTGTGCCAAAGGCGTGCCGGTAGGATACTCGTAAAAAGGAAAGAATTTAATTTTAACAGAATAAAAATTAGGCATTATGTACATAGTATTAGGTACACTTATTTTTTATTGAACATTATACAAAAAATACATTATACAGAAATTAAATTATAAAAAATCATAATATTCTTCGTCATCTGAGGAACTGTCATCTCCTCTTGACGTTATAATTAACGGGTCGACGCTCGAATCGATCAAGTAGTCAAGATCCCACATTTTCTCCTCTTCTTTTGACATGATGGACTGCTTTTCGCCAGTTCTCTGGTGTCACCTCCTTAATGGCTTGATCAAACAATAGCTTAACGTCTTTCATTTCGAATGGCGTGTTGTGTCTTGCTACAAATTCTTTCACTTGCGCCCATATAAGTTCTATAAGATTTAGTTCGCAATGATACGGCGATGTGCGCAGCACAGTTACACTATGATTTTCTGCTATATCTTCCACGGCGTATTTCATAAAACGATGTTTGTGTAAATTTGCTATAGCTAATATTTCTTTTTTTATCAAATTATCTTCAAATTCAATACTTTTGGTGGTTAACCAGTCAATAATTTCTTGTTTTCTCCAAGATGAAGTTGGAGTCTTCTTTATTCGTCGAGAATGATAACTCGCGTTATCCATAACTACTACTGAATCAGCCGGAAGATATTTTATCATTTCACCAAAATAGTCTTCAAAAACATCCGAATCCATGTCCTCGTGGTAATCTCCCGTATGGCACGACTGAATGGTTAGCAAACCTTCTTTTAAAAATCCCTCTTCGCTTCCAATATGGACGATTATTAGTCTTTTCCCTTTACCTGAAGGCACCTTAATACCCGTTGACAGGCCTTCCATGAAAGCTTGGCGAGCACTGGTTATATTTTTGTCTTGCCACATTTTTGCTACTGTATAACCTTCATTGATCCACGTCTCATCAAGATAAAATATTTTCTTCTGCTCTGTTCTGTACTGCTTTATACTTCTTAAGTATTTTCGTCGCCAGCAAACAATTCCATCGCTTTCCAGTAAAAGTGCTTTACGGTTATGCTTTTCCCAGGCAAAATCCATATTTCTCAAAGTAGTCCATAAAAGTTTTTTAGTTATCAACGGAATACTGTCATTCTGGCCAAGCTCCATTAAAATCTTATCTAGGGTGGGTATTTCTTTTTTAAAATAAAAAGAGTGAACTTTTCTTCGAATTACACTTTTGGTGTCTTCATCAAGGACTTTTACTGGTCTGCCTGGACTTTTATTGGGAGGCTCCACTTGGCCTGCTATGTTTCTCCCCCGCAATAATTTAAAAACGGTGGACTTTCCAACTCCAGTCATTCGGGAACATCGGTCGACAGTTTCTTGTACAGTAAATTTCGGGTAATCGTATTTTATGCAATCGTGTACATTTAAAATAATAAGTTTTTCATTCACTGATAGTGGAGAATTATTAGAGCATCTTTTCGTTGGTGTAAATGTCGCCATTTTATTACTAATCTTATAATACTGTGAACACTATTTACGGCTTAACAGCAAATACTGATGCGTTAAACTAAACAAATATACTTATGGTTGAGCCGAATCTGAAACAGGGTTGGAATTAGGCAGAGGCACTAATAGAAGGTTAAACGGTTCCTGTTAAACGCAAAACGTAACTGTATAATCTACTACCTAAGTAATCCCTACACAATATTTCGATATTGACACTTCAGGCCAGAAAACATACTTTTCCTAATTCTCTTACGCAATTACTTGAAATTTTAATATTACAAACAATACTATTTCAAGACCTACGCCTATGGCCGACACCGAAATTGAGCCGAACTGGACGGAATTCCCCATTTTATTACTCTATACCTTTCTGAAATAGACTATAGAAATAACCTAATAATTCAACCTATGGTGTTTATGTAGTTTGTGATATTGTTTATTTTTTTGTAATTTTTTTTTCTATCTTTTATTATATACTCTGTTTTTTATAGCTCATTGTATATTAGCCACTCAATTGTTCATGTATTTATAATTTACGTGTGAACAATTAACCTTATTCATTTATTTATAATTATTATAATATAACCAGTTTTTGGGATTAATATTGGGGTAATTCACAAGTGTACCTCTTAGTATCGACGTACTTTTTAGTCGACGTCATCGTGCTTAATCCGAAACAGACAGATTTTGATGTTGGTGTTACCAGCATATGAAAACAATGAATTGAGTAATCTTTGATTAGTTTTTTTTAATGTATAATGCTTTAATCCATAGTTGAATTATTGAACCTGATTCATTAATTAGCGAATTAAAGTTCCATTGAATAACCGTCCGTGAGTTATCTTGGTTTTGTAATTATATAAAACACTTTTTTTTCTAGAATCGCACGATTTTTTTATTGTAGTACATAGTATTCACAAGTATTCACGTGAAAGGTATTTTAAGATATAATTTTCGATAACAATTATCATTTTCCTTGAGCAGAAGTTCCTGGTTGTAAACGTAGCTCTCCACTGATTCCCATTTCTTTGAAAAATTGCGACGTTGCCTGTATTGGTACTGATAGGAAAGCTTGTATTGGTGAAACCATTGCCTTAGCAGGAAGAGAAACTAGTTCTCCCATGTCCATTGTTTGTCCGGAGGCAAACGTATCAACCTGAAGAATAAAATAAGATTTTATTTCGACTGGATTATCCACAAAATGAAAAATCATGATAACTATTTTTGGGGGAGTTTCTCAAATCCGTGAATCAGCACCTAATACAACGGCAAATATTTATAATTAAAAATCATGTCATTTAAAATTCTGTTCCAAATATCCCTCCAGAAACTCTCCTGCCAAACGCAATCTACTACTGATGGACAAACATAAATTCCAAGCTGACAGAATTTACAATGTCGACGAAACGGGCGTTTCAAATGCACCTACAGAAACAAAAAAACGTTAAGGGTCAACTGGGGTTAACCAGTTTGGTGTCATCGCTACAGGGAAACGCGGAAAAACTGTAACTATTCGATGAATCCAGCTGGCGGCTACATACCCCCACTATTTGTCTTTAACAAAAAAATAATGTCACCACTCTTAGATAAAAATGGGCCAACAGGAGCTATTTATACTTGCACTAAGAATGACTGGAGCAGCGAGGAAGTATTTTTCATGTGGCTAAAACATTTCCAGTCCAAAGTGTAATCGTCTGCAGAAAATTCAATACTCCTCATACTGTTAATCACTCCAGCCATATCTCATTACAGATATACCTATTCTGCAAAGAACATTCAATAGTAATGCTAAGCATCGCACCCCACACACTTAAAAGTGCTTTTAGTAGGCAGTGTAACTCATTTATCAAATCTAAAATTTGTTCCGGTATCGAACAGTACAAAGAAACAGCCTTCGATCTAGCTGAAATTTTTAATGTTCATGTTTTTTATTAATAAACGTTCATAAAGAAACACAAGGGACCTAAGCATCAAACGCGGTTGAACGCGTTTAAATGTTTACACGTTTACGAATGTAATTCTCCATTAACTAAACGAGTTTAACTTCAAATGGTTTAATTGTTTTTGGTGCAAGCAGCACTTAATCATTTATTTTTAAAAATGCGTCACCTCAACCTCCCTTATGCGTCATATTTGCCGGCCCATGTTGCAAATCTGACGCATGTACATGGTTATAATTTATGTTTAAAAACTAGTATTTTAAAAAAGATAGTTAAATTTAATTTAGGACAGTGGGAAACGGATAACTTCGTACGTTACATTGAGTATTTAAACAACCAAAATATCAAACCTGTTTGGCATAATTCGCAAATTTCTCTTGGGTGCGTCATCTTCACCTCCCTTTCCCTACATTGTAGGTATAACCCTGCAGTGATGAATTGTTTAGTACATATCTGAGTTTTTTATTGACAGCACGAGAATCAACGGGAAAATTTTTTTGTTTATCAGTTTTTTGAAAAAATTTTCACTGAAATGAAAAACCATAAGGTATTTAAAAAAAAAATGTGTTCGTGTTTGAAATCGCTATTGCACCGTCTTCGAAAAAAATCAATTGTAATTTTTTGACCAACTCTGTTTTATTTTCTGAAAAATTAAGATTGTTAACAACAAGAGTATTATTGAAATTTATAACCTACGGTCTACAAGACGACTATTTGCTGCACAACATAAATCCAATGGTTTCTGTCAGGATAGCTCTTGAAAAAATTCTGATATCATTTTGAGTTTCATTACATGCACTCTCCATTCTAAATCTTCCGCCTATTGCTCTGCATGTTAAGGCAGAAGCGAGAATGGCTGCATACAGGCTGGAATACAATGGAAATTGACACGAAGGAACCAACACCCATAGTCATTCCAGAATCACAGCTGTTATCACACAGTTGAACTTAAGGCTGGAGAAGTATTTTTTTGCTGACTTGAGCTGATGCCATATAAGTTCAATTTGGTTAAGCATACAGTGATACAGAGGAAGTCTGAGCATCGCATGTCCCAAGCTTTCCGTCAATGAATCACAAAAATATTTCTTCATTTTCGGTTCCTGCGTGAATTATCGGAACTAGTTTTCCTTTATTAAACGGCGTATTAGTTTGGCACCAGTCAGATGAGTATATACCCAAATTTTGTTTGGAATATCGTGTTGATCGAACCAAGTTCTATCCAAATACACTACTGTTCCTCCATATTCCCTAAATTCATTTATTGCCAATAAATATTCAGTTCTCCACTTCTTTAGGCGCACAGATTCCATTATGATTTTTCTGCTACTAGTGAGTTTCTTAAATTCAAATCCGTTTTGTAGAAGAGACTTCCTTGCAAGTCTATTTGCAACACTGGATACCAGTTTCATTCTCTTTAAGCCGTTGTCAGTAATAATGAAGAGCCTACTATTAAAATGCCAAACTATTTCATTATATATTTAAATCCGGACCTGGGAATCTTTGAAGAGACACACACTTTTATTGCGTTACTATATTTCGAACAATAAGTAATAATGAGGATCATTGACTTATATTGATTAACGACCTTCTTGGATCTCTGGTTGTACTTTACCTATCAGCTTAATTACTTCTAGGTAGAACTGAGCCGGCTTCTCTTTATAATATGAGAGCCGTAAGTGCTGATTGATTGGGATGGGAATAATTAGCCATTTTGATAAAAAATTAGAATTAATAATAACTATTTAACTTCAAAGCGATTCTTGTAACGAATTAAAACAAGAGCAAATTTTTTGAAAAATAATTTATGGTTTTTTTAATTTGAAGTAAAATTTATCAAAAAACCCAATAAAAATAATCAAATTCACCCGTTGGCCCTACCACGCTGAACGTTTGTGTGTCAATGAAAAATGTGAGTTTGTAATAGACAATTTATCACTGCATGGTTATACAATGTACCAAGTTTGAAGTTTGTAGGTAGCGGTTTTTTTAGATATCCTTAATAAAATGAACAACGTCATCTTCGAAGGGCGGTAGCTCCCTTAGCAGGAGCTTTCGAATAAGTTACACTAGGTTAGATGGTCAATAAAATCTCATCTAGTATCTGTAGTTGTAGTATGCGTTTGGCAGCAGGAGAGTTTATGGACACTGTGTCGTCTCTATGCCAAATATCCAAATATTTGAGACAAATATTCTAATGTATGGACCGCCTTTACACTGAAGAAATGTATATCGAAAGAGCAAAAACAAAGAGTATAGAAAAAGAAAATGCTAACCGACAAAAAAATGAATACAATTGCAAATATCGAATTCATCTTGAGTAGTATTAAGACAAATGAAAATATTCAGTTATATAGTGAAAAGTTATATAGTGTTAAGTTGTAAATTGCGATGTTAATTATGAATATTATCAATAATGCAGCGTAAAGTTCATTTTACAAAGTAATTATTATAAAGTATAATTATTTGTTGGATAATTGTTAATGGGGTGTTAAACCGATATCCGGCTTTTGGTATTTTATTGAAGTATATTAGTATTACTTTGCAAAAATTGATTGAAACATTTTTTAAACCGAATATTTTAGGAGAAAACTGGTAATTAAGAATTCCTAAATGTTTGCAACTTTCACTACAGATACGTCACGCACTTGAAGATGAAGTTAGCCACTTTCTGATTTAGATGTCTTATGAACAAATAGCCAGTTACAAAAAGGCCATTTGAATTTGAAATTTCAAGAACTGTCAAAGTCTATAATATATATATGAGTGTTTTGTTTTTGTTTGCAGTTTATACGAGCTTAACGTTTCAATATTAAAAAAAAAGCATTGTGTTAATATTTTTTTAGTTAGTTTTTCTCCACAATTTTTCAAGTTGGAATAATGTCAAAATCATATAAATCTTGTTTTGAATCATACTGCACGAACACAACAGTTACAACGCCTCGTAAAAAGTTTGTAACTGTGTCTGCAGTAGAAGTTAGACGAAAATTGTGGTTTGAGGCTGCTAGGAGGAAATATAAACTGACTAAAACTAGTTTCTACAGCTGTGAAGATCATTTTGATTTTTAGTAATTATAAATGTGTGTGTAGAAAGTATCGATATATTTAAATATGTTTCATTTTCAGTTTGAAAGTGACATGGAAAATTGTGTTGAACAGTCGTTGATGAAAGGGAAAATTATTTTGAAACCATTAGTTGTGCCTCGCGTTTTTAATTGGTCAGAATCTTCTTCAATCAAAAAGCTAAAATTAGGTGACTTGGTAGTCCAAAATCAACCTGTTTTAACAGAATTGGTACTCAAACCTCCTGGGAAATAATCAATCAATACCAACAAACAAGTCCCTTAGAGGTAAAAAGTGTTGCTGTTAGTTGTCGGTTAACATCTCAGAACACTGTTAAATTGGATACAATGAAAAAGAAATTTTTAAAGGTAGAAGATATCACATTAGCAGATGCAACAACTGAAACTGTATCCTCAAGCAGTGATTTTGTGTCGTCACTAACTGTCACGAGTGAATCAAAAGACGAACAGTTGCAGAATACAATCACTCTCGTTGAGAAATATCCGAAGAGATATATCGGTGTTCCTAAAGTGTGGTATGACATTTTAATAAACTTACTTGGTAAAAATAATTTAAATAAAGAACATGTTATAATATGCCTAATGAAAATCAAATTATATGATGCATTTGCAAGATTAGCAGATCAATTTTCATTATCAGTAAATGGAGTTTTAAAAATATTCAAAACAAACATTTATAAAATTGAACATTATACAGTGTGTCTACTTAAGTTGGACTCATATGGGAAACTTTTTTATTATGGGTTTTAGGAAAAAAAGTTATTCCTCATAAAAAGTTCTGCATTATCTAAAACCTAAAATGCAATCATTAGATATTTCTTATTTTGAGCCGTATACGAGGTTTGTCAAAAAATATTAATCTTACTCAAGAGTAAAGTACCTTTATTTTTTACAATACAGAAAAATTGTAAGAAGTTAAGTTGTTTAAAATTAAAAGTTATATTCAAATATGCAATTACAGCTATTTAGCATGAAAATTAAGATTTGGTGATTATTTACGTTTTACATTTTAAAGTATTTGTAATCGTAAATTTCAATACTGACTTTATCCCTCTCATCTGTTAAAAATATGATAACCTTTCTATTTGTTAATGTGTTTGGACAATCTTGCATTTAAATACGTGCTGCATTATAATTATTTATCTTAGAAATAGGAGAATCTACACAAAGAATATTATGTACCTAAACAAAAATCTATTTATAACTAACAAACATAATTAAATTTTAATTTAAACTACTAAAGCTTCGACATATCCACCTTCTCTTTCTAAACATGTAATTGTTCTTGTCTGAAACTCTTTTATTATTTTCCGTATAATATTTGGAGTAATTTTTTGGCATTCCTCAGAAATAATCCTTTCCAAATGGTCTACATCATCAAATGGTCCTCGCTCATAAACCTTCTGTTTTAAGTAACCCCATAAAAAAAGTCAAGTGGAGTTAAATCAGGAGACCTGGGAGGCCAAAAAATAGCTGAATACCTGTGAATCACCTTTCCATTAAACATATTTTCAAGCAGTTCTCTAACGTTTAAGGTACTATGGATGGAGGCACCGTCTTGTTGGAACCAAATTTTCATACGTTCTTCTAACGGAAGTTCGTGCAAAAAATCACTTGCTTGATTTTCTAATAATTGTAAGTAACGTGCGGCATTTAACGATTGTCGATAAAAAATGGTCCAATTAATTTATTTTTGTAAACCCCACACCATACGTTCGTTTTAAACGAATATTGGCTACGACTTTTTATTACAAAATTTGGATTACTGTTGGACCACCAGCGACAATTTTGTGATGAGACGGTTCCGTTGGATGAAAATGTGGCTTCATCGGAAAAAATTATACTTCTTGCGAAAAACGGGTCTTCTTCCAACTTTCCTTGGATCAAAGCGCAGAATTCAAATCGAACATCGTAATCCCTTGGTAGTAATGTGTGTACGAATTGACGTTTGTATGCATGATATTTATAACGTTTTAAAATATTTGCCACTGTATCTTTTTTTACCGAAGTATTTGTGATTAGAGAAGCCCTTTTGCGTAATCCGATTTTTGGTTCCTCTACGACAGAAAGCATCATTTCCAACTCAGTGTCTTCATTGGCAACCCGTTTTATGCGTTTATTATTAAACTTATTATCAACACTTCCACTGGTCTTGAATTTCTTCATTATTTTGGTAACTGTTGAATACCCGATGCTTCTATGGGGATGTCTGTTGTTGAAAATATTTGCTGCCTCTCTATGTGTATTGTAATTTTCTCCAACAATTAAAACTATTTCTATTTTTTCTTCACAAGTCAGTAAAGCTGCCATTTTTACTGTAATTTTATGAAAACTAACCCATTCTGACATTCACTGTCGAATACTTCATGACAGAGCATCCTAGATTACATTAAATTGTACCAAGCCAGAATAATTAATACGGAATGAATAGTAAATAATCACCAAATCTTAATTTTCATGCTAAATAGCTGTAATTGCATATTTGAATATTACTTTTAATTTTAAACAACTTTACTTCCTACAATTTTTCTGTATTGTAAAAAATAAAGGTACTTTACTCTTGAGTAAGATTAATATTTTTTGACAAACCTCGTATACGGCTCAAAATAAGAAATATCTAAAGATTGCATTTAAGGTTTTAGATAATGCAGAACTTTTTATGAAGAATAACTTTTTTTCCTAAAACCAATAATAAAAAAGTTTCCCATATGAGTCCAACTTAAGTAGACACACTGTATATGAATACATTAATATTTTGGCCTTCTGAAAGCCAAATAAAAAAGCATTTGCCCATTCCATTTAGAGCAAAATATAATAATGTGCAATCCATTATAGATTGTTTTGAAATAGAAATTCGGAAGCCTACTAATCCTGTGCACCAGGCATTGACTTGGTCACAATACAAAAAATGTAACACAGTCAAATATCTCATATCTTTTACCCCTGATGGATTTGTAAATTTTGTATCAACAGGCTATGGTTGGACGCATTACTGATTACTGACAACATTAACACAAGAGTGTGGTGATTTAAATTGCCCACCTGACAATGCTGTGGTAATGGCAGATCGTGGTTTTAAAGAGATTGAATCCTTGTTACAATCAAAAGATTGTAAGCTCTTAAGACCCTCAAGTGTGAGTAGTTCAATAAAACCTTCAATGCATGAGGTAATGAAAACGAAAGTTATAGCGAGTTTGAGAATTCATATTGAAAGGGTAATTAGTAAATTAAGAGAATTTGCTTTTTTAAAACCACATTCTGTTATTGACCATAATTTATTACATCATACAGATGCTCTTGTTTCCATAATCTGTGCAGTTAATAAACTTGCAATCTCCATTAATTAAATCATAAAATTTTAAGGAAATTTGTACTTCGTTATCTATTTTTCTCTGAATATAAATTATAAGTGAATTTGTTAAGTTTAATGTTTTCAGTGATTTTGAATTTAGTCTACTATCTATAATATATAATTTAAAGTCGTTTTTCTGTATGCCCGATACTTAACATCTATCTGAAGCCAGAATGGGATGCAAAGATGCCAAATAAAAAGTATACTTTCCAAATTCATCAAATACCTAGTAAAAAATGTTTATTTTTAGGGATTTACTCTTAGTGAAACTTGATCTGATACATGTACTTGTAAATGTTATCATATATTTGTATCTCTATCTATTGAATTACAGTTAATAGATTAAGGAAATCCTAGAAATTAAGATACTTCAACTTTTCATAATAATTATAGTAATTATTACTATCATTCCACTTTCTTTTACTTTTGTTATGTGTATTATATTATTTAAGTATTGTTTTAAAATTGTAATTTAAAATTTTGTTTATATTATTTTGAGTTTTGTGAATTATTTGAATATGCACATTTACTGAAGAAAAATAGTGTTTCGCTGTGAAGTATGCAAAAGTGGTGTTTATTGTATCACATGTAAACAAAAAGTTCTGAACTCCAAACTTTCCTTGAGATATTGGTTTCAAACAAAGTTTGTTGTCAGTATTGAGAATTTTTCAACCAGTACGTTGAAAAAATACAAAAAAATACACGGCAGAGAGAAGTTTATCAAAAATGATACTTTCATAAAAATGTTTACAGTTGGTAACTATATCTGTTATAAATGGTTCATCATAAGAAAGCCACTGACAAATTATTTCATTTGAAATTTCAAAATCTGGTTTTGCTACAACAAAAAGTCCCTTTTTTTATTTGTTGCCATCATTTGCAAATGAAGCTGAGCTTTGTACTTATTAGTAATTTCCCCATTTTTAATATAAGTCTCTAGACTTTTTGCTGTTGCTGGACATTTGACTTCCACTACATATTCATTTGTAATTGTATCAGGAGAAGCTCCAAAAATCGGATTGTCAGCAATTATGAATAATCCAGCATCTTTTAATGTGGCAGAATCTTGCTTTTCATCAACCTTTAGAACCCTCTTTTCCAATTTTATCCTCTAGTCATTGCTTTTGTAGCACGTACTTTGTGAGCTCCTGTAATAGAGGATACTAAGTTCCATCAACTTTTTTGCATTTTGAAACTTCATACACTTTGGAGGCTCTAACTCTACCATATCGGAGCTAATACAAAAGTGCACCTGTATTTTTCCTTCTTGTTAATTTTTCTGCTTCAATATGAGAACCTGGCATTAAATCAAACATACATTTTTGGAATGAATTAAAATCTAAAGTTGCCGATTCATCCTTAAACTTATATACTATTTGTGTATTTTTAATTTATCATATTCCAGTTCCATATTCTCATTCTTTGTTAGCTGGCAATTAATTTTCCTTCTCGTAGCTTCAGCAATCAGATCATTAAAAAATGCCTTATTATCATTTTTCATTGACACTTTTTGATTAGTGGAGCTGGAGGATAACTGTTTAACACAAATAAATTTTAGTGATGTTCCAATTTTTGATAGCAATGGTTTTTGTCAGTAACTAGTAACCTCAGTTGGAGATGGTTCTTCACTTCTTCGGTGAACCCACATTAAAAAAGCAGGGGCATGTTTGCAGCCTCCTAAAAACAAACATTGTATTACAGAACAGATATTTTTAAGGTATTATTATCAAATAGTCTTACACTTACTATTTGTAAAAATACTTTACTTTGTGTAAAATTTTATATAGGAATGAATTAGTTAACTTTTAATCAGCTAGTAGCAAATAACTTTCATCGTTTACTGCCAAGGATGTAGGTTAAAATAAAAAAATTAATTGAATAAGTTCCCTTGCTATAGTGATCTGTGTACATATTTATATACCTACTATATTTAATATTCACATTGACTGTAAACCATAATGTATATTCATTCTTTTGTCAACCATACTTTGTAATTAAATTTATCCTTTGCATCAATAAAGAATACAAATTTTTTTTATCTGAGTTGTATACCGTTAATCAAATAAAATAAAATGGAATTTCAACATAATATGTCTATGTATTTGTAGTGACCCAATATTTTATTTCCTCCAGATGCTGGACATGTATTACAATGAACATCTTGAACAGTTTCTCCTTCCTGCATCAATAACTCCACAGTGTAGTTTGTCTTTGTAACATTATGTTGTGGACATTCTTTTCCCGAACTATGCAAATGTTATTTTTTCGTTTGACTTCAACGAAGCCAATGGCATTATCACCATAAGACTCTCTCATTGATCTAAAATATTATTCTCTCAATATGATCAAACCATAAGCATTTTTTTTTATTTGAAGACATTTCTCAATTAATATACAATACACTAGGTATTAATAGTATAAATTTAATGATATATTAAATCTATCGTCCTTTTTTAAAACCTCATGGACCATAAAAATCTCTAAATGTGCTAAATTATTGGAATTTGCCTGTACGAACCCAGTCATTCTAATAATTTACGAAAAATATCCAACACTAACAAAAATGAAAACCAACCGTTAATACGTTAACGAAAACTTATAATAGTAAAAGTAAAATTTATAAAATAATCTAATAACCGTAAAAACAATATAAATCGGAAATAAATTTAAACAACTCCTAAGTCATTCTCTATAAAAGCAATATAACATAAACATAACCTACAGGTATTTCATCACTATTTTCAAAAAGAAGAAGACAGAATTGTGGTCATATGTCAACCCTTGTGTAGCTAACTTCTCTTTTAGGTTATGTATGAAAAAGCATGAATAACTATTTAAATAATCCAAAAGTTAAATTTTCAAATCTACTTAAAAATCCTGTGAGAATAGAAATATTAAAAGTAATTGATTCCCCATTATGATTTTGTCCACCACTAACTATATTAACAGTGAGAAAACATCATATTATGGTTAGGTTTAACACACCATTAACAATGAAGCGTATATAGTGTTAAATAAATCATCGTCATACTTTCCATGAGCTATATGTATACATACTGTGTGTATATGTGTACTCTTTTCATAAGGGGTTAATAATTTAATTGTAAAAATTTCCTTATACCATAGGCGAACAAATTTTTTTTAAAAGGGATCAATTTATTCGTAAAAATGTACATCTACCATGGGCGTACGGTATAATTTACAAAGAGGGTGATAAATTTGTGAAAAATTCCATTTACAATGGGGTTATGATAAAAATTTTAAAAGGGATTCATTTATTGGTGTTTTCACTTCTGTCGACAGTCCCATGACAGGATTCTACGTTTTTTTAAACTTAAATCATTGGTTACATTTGATTTTTTTCTTATACTTGTTATTTGTGAGATACCAGGGAAAATCGGGAGGTAGTCAATTTTAATACGTATTAGGAGCTTTATCAAAACAGTGTTTAAATATATTTTTACATAAATTGAAAGAGTAGGACAGTGGCGTACATAATTTTTTAAGGTATTTAAATCGGGAGTTATATACATTAGGCCTGCCCAAACCGCAATCAGAAACGATCAGAGAATAACTGGTCATAGCAAACACAACGAGTTTACTTTCGCGTTATTCCATTCACTGATTGCAATGATCGACTACTCTCTGATCTGATATTTTAGGCTGATGATGGTGCCATCTATCGTTCAATAGTATATCGGTTACGCAAATATTTAAAAGTCTCACCGCAATTTACTTAAACCGTTGAGTGAAAAACGCTTAAACCCACAGAAAATACCCAAGGCTTAAACCGCCACCTCTCAGTGGCTCTGTAGCAGAATAGCGACAGTCAAAAAAGCGCTGGACAAAATAGCGCCAGGTTAAAATAGCGTCAGTCAAAATAGCGCCGCACAAAAATAACGCAGAACAAAAACAACGGCAGTCAAAATAGCTTATTCCCTTCCCCTTCTCGAAAATATATCAAATAATTTGTATTCCACATGAAGTTTTCCCAAAAGAGGAATTAAATAAGCTATTTTGTCTGCAAAAATTTTGAATGAAAGTAAACCATCTTTGTGCATATTCATAGACTTATCGAAAGCTTCTGACACTGTCAGTCATCACCTTCTCCTACAGTCTCTAGAGGATATTGGAATGAGGGGTAATATTTTGGAATTGTTTGAAAGTTATTTGACGGGGAGAAGCCAGAGAGTTAGAATTGATGACGTGTTGAGTAGCGAAATGGAGATCGACTGTGGCGTACCTCAAGGTTCTGTGCTGGGACCAACTTTATTCAACATATACATCAATGGAATCTTTTCATTAAACAACAATGGAAACATAATCGGTTTTGCAGATGACACACAGCCATCTTTTATAAAGCCGATAACTGAAATTCACTAAAAATTAAAGCTGAAACGGAATTTCCTCTCATAAAACAGTGGTTGGAAAAAAAGTTGTTAACTGTTAATATTGATGAAACATGATACCTTCCATTTTCCACCTTTCCATATACACCAAGAGCGTAAAGTGAAATATTTGGGTATAGTTATTGATATTCATTTAAAATGGGATCTTCATATTAAATATACTGTTAATAAGCTGAGGACCATTTTATTCAGATTTAGGAAACTCAAAGAAATCCTGCCACTGAAGTACTTGAAAACTCTGTACTATTCTCTAGTGGAAAGTCACATTCGCTATGGAATAGCAGTGTGGGGTGGAGCTCTGAATACTCATATTCATGTTATTGAAGTTATGCAAAGGCGATTCTTGAAACTGATATTTTGTAAGAACAATAGATATCCTTCTAATGATCTATAACTCTGAAACAAAAATGTTTGACATAAGACAATTGTATTTTTCATGCACCAGCATTAAATATCACGCAAGCAAACATACAGCATTGCTTCCCTCTCATCAGTATAATACTCGTCAGAGAAATCACTTTATTACACCTCTAATGGTTAGGATCGTTGCTCAACGCTCATATACTTATTTCGCCCCTAAATTATACAATAACATACCAGAAATAATTAAATCTATAGTAAATCTTGACAGCTTCAAAAGAGCATTGAAGGAGCACATCCTTCAAAGCCAAAGAACTGAGATGCTATACGATTATTCGAGTAAGCGATAAAAAATGTATTGATTCATAATTTCTTTTTTATTTACCCACTGTATCATCGTTCATAATATTTATTGTTAATTTTTCATTGTATGGTATTATTGTATTGTTCGTCGTTTCTTGTATTGTATTGCATTGTTATTATCTTTTTATATCTTATAGTTCACTTTCTACACATGTGTATTTCTCCGCGAAACAAGTGCTTGCACTTATCGCAAGAGTTACTTGTTCACTTCCACCAAGTATTTTTTTTTTGAATAAAGTTATTATTATTATTATTATTTTTTTTATGCAGCATCGATTACTAAGATCATTAGCTGCAGCCTCCATTTCTAAATACGGTTAGTTATATGAACAGCTCTAAGGTAAGTTAGTGTTTTTAATATACTTTCTCCACTGAAAAGTTTGTTTAGAATTGTAGGTTCAACTCCACATAGTGTTCGGTGGACTTGAAAATATTGGCAACTGAATATATGTTCCGGAAGAAGCCTATGGTTACAATGGGGACATCTGGGCCTCTGGGCCTAGGAGTACCAACGAGAAGATGTGAATGAGTCAGGTGAGTATGTCCAATTCTCAATCTGCAAATTATTACCTGCTCGCGCCTTGTTAAATTTATTGGGTATAACCATTTATTTATAGTTGGCTTAATAGTTTTAAGCTGGCCATTAGATTGAGACCATCTTTGTTGCCATATTTTTTGTACGATGTCTTTAATATTGATTTTTAAGTCACTATAAGGTATGGGTATACCGTTATCTACTCGACATTCCGTGGCTAATTTTGCAGCAGAGTCGGCTTTCTCAGTCCCAGGTATTTGACAGTGTCCTGGAATCCATATTAATTCGCATATTTTATTTATAGTTGTTAGATACGTGTTTAATTCCAATATGCGTTGACATGTTATGTTCTTTGTAAATACATTACTTATCAAACTGATAGCACTAAGGGAGTCTGAGCACACAGTACATGATTGATAATTCGACATTGAAAAATACAAAAGAGCTTGCCAAATAGCGTATAGTTCAGCCGTGAAGACTGAACAGGAGTTATGGAGCGCCTATTGATATACACCACTATTCACGACTATAGCAGAACCAGTTCCATTATCAAATTTTGATCCGTCAGTATAAATAATGAGATTATTTTGTCGGGATTCTAATTCTGCATAAAATAGTGCTTTATAAGTTGAAGGAGGGGTATTTTCTTTTTTCCAAGATGCTAATTTGGTGTTAATTTTTGGGACAGAGAAAGCCCATGGAGGCACCGTGGATATCTGTTCTGTCAAAATTGGGTCCTGTATTACAGAAAACTTTTTGCAGGCTTCAATGTTTCTCGCTCTTGCCGGACGCGTTGGGGATGGTCTTGTTCCAAATTCATTATTAGAACTGAAAAAGGTATAATTAATGTGAGATGGTATAGAGAGAATCTTTGAGGCATATATCATTATTTGGGAATCTCTCCTGAGGTCCGGAGGAAGAACACCGGCATCACATTGTACAGCCATTGTTGGACTAGTTCTGAATGCACCTGTTGCATATCTTAAAGCTTCTGCTTGAATTCTGTCTAGACGTATAAGTCTAGATCGCCCACAGGAGTTATAGACAACAGCTGCATAGTCTATTTTACCCTGAATGACTGATTGATAAAATTTCAAAAGCACTTCCCTGTCAGCCCCCCACTTTATGCTGGACATACATTTAATTATATTTAATGCCTTTTGACACTTTTCTTCAAGTTGGATTAGCTGCTCGTTCCAAAGAAGTTTCGAGTCAAATATTAGGCCAAGACATTTTATGCTGCTTCTGACATTAATACGAGCGCCCTCCATATAGAGCTTGGGATCCTCATGTGTTCGTCTTAATCTACAGAAGTGAATGGATGTAGTTTTTTCTGTTGAAAATTTAAATCCCCTTTGCTTTACCTCTTTATTCAGGTGAATTATGTCCTCATTTAAACACCGATTGATAGTATCCATGGACTGATTCCGTAAAAATATTACCAGATCGTCAACATATAAAATTTTTTCCACATTGGTTTCATTTTTCTCCAATATAAAATTAATTGCAATTGCAAATAATGTTACTCTCAAAACGGATCCTTGAGGGATTCCATTTTCCAGAGTTCTAATCGAAGATTGCGCAGTACCTACTCTCACAGTAAAAATCCTTTCTTCAAGAAAGTTCTGAAGTAGTATTGGGAGTTTTCCCTTTAGTCCCCACTTGTTGAGTTGCTTAAGGATAGAAAATCTCCAGACTCGGTCATAGGCTTTTTCTAGGTCAAAACTCACCGCAACAAGATGTTCCCGATTCAAAAATGCTTTTTTAATTTCGTTCTCTAAGTACACTAGGGTGTCAATTGTAGAATGTTTGCTGCGGCAACCAGTTTGATTTTGAGAAAGAAGTTTATTTGATTCCAACCACCAGGAGAGTCTTGTATTAATAATTTTTTCAAAAAGTTTTCCTAAACAGCTTGTTAAAGATATAGGTCGATAGCTGTTAGTGTCAGACGGAAGTTTATCGGGTTTTAAAAACGGGACAATAGTAGCCATCTTCCAGCTTTTTGGGAATGATCCTGAATTTAAGACACAATTGAATAGATTGAGAATGTATTGTAAATCCACTTCTGATAGGTTTTTTATCATGCCGTAGAGGATATCGTCATGACCAACTGCCGCCTCTTCACTATTTTCCATCGCGTGGTACAACTCATTAATTGTTATCGGGAAGTTGTAGGGTTCCCCATTCTGGGAAGTGAAGTCAAGTCTCATAGACTCTTGTCTAGCTTTGTATTCGGAGAATTCTTCTTCATATATGGATGACTTACTAGAGGATTCATAGTGATCGGCAAATTCTTCGCAAATTTGTTGTGGGTCCGTGACTACATCATTACCAGATTTTAATATTTGGGGAAACTCAAAAGTGTTTTTTCCAGTAATTATTTTTATTTTTCTCCAAATTTCCTGTAGACTTACCTGTGGGGTAATTGTTCCGACGTATTCCTGCCAGGAAGCTGTTTTAGATTGAATGATCAATCTCCTCGAATAAGCTCTAGCTCTTTTGAAGTTAATCAGATTTTCTAATGTGGGGTACCTTTTAAATTTATTATAAAATGTCTTTCTCTGTTTAATAGCTACTTTGATGTTTTCATTCCACCATGGAACACATCTGCGTGATGTAGTCGGATTTGACCTGGGGATGCTTGATTTAGCTGCTTCCACTAATGACTTTGTAACAATATCAACGGCATCATCAACATTGTCAGGGAGACTGGGGATATTAACAGATTCTTTATATTTATTCCAGTCCGCTTTCTTTGTTAACCATCTTTCTTTCATTACAAACACTTTTGCATGTGTATCAGTTTTTATGATTATTGGGAAATGATCACTAGAATGTAAGTCGTCGTCTACATCCCAGAATAATCTAGGTGCAAGCTGCGGAAAGCATAAGGATAAGTCAATAGCAGATGTGGCGCCATTTCTGGCACTAAAGTGAGTGGGTTTTCCACTGTTCAAAATTATTAAATTATTATTATCTATCACAGATTCCATGCGGCGACCTTTGGTATCCACAATTGTGGATCCCCAGGATGGCGAATGAGCGTTTAAATCCCCTACAATAAAAAGAGGTGGAGTAAGTTGGTTGATCACATCCTGGATCTGTTGTGAATGCCAGTTCCCATCCGGTAAGTAGAAATTACATATAGTAGTTTTAATTGGGTGATCAATTTGAACCGCTTTGACTTGTAAATTTGTAACTAATCTAACGTCTTTTGCAGGTATATTATTACGGATAAAAATAGCAACTCCTCCGTTGGCTCTGATGGAAGGTTGTCCATCTTTACGGAAACACTGAAACCCTCTAAGGCGAAAAGGTTCCTCTGGTTTAAGATGGGTTTCTTGAAGAAGAATAATTGATGGCGAAAACTGTTTTTTCAATAGATCGATCTCACCAATATGATTTTTGATACCATTGCAATTCCATTGGATAAAAATATTGTTTGTTTTGTCCATTGGTTGTGATTATTATTATTATTATTACTTTTCTTTTAGCTATTTTTGACTGTAATCTTGGTGAAGTCGAGATGAAATTTATTAAAATCGAAATTTATTGTAGATATAAAAATATTGATATAAAATGTAAATATTAAAATGTGTAAATAACATAAATAAAATATAGATCTGAATAAAAATTTCAAATATCACAGATTATTATTTTTCTGGAGGTAACACCATCTTCTCTAAAGCATTCGAAGACGGCAGAATAAAGTCTGGGGTCGACGAGGTATTAGTCAAAGATTCTTTTGTTTTCTCACAAGTTGTGGCATCCATTTTATCGAGGCTCTTTTTTCTTGGTTTGCCTTTTGGCCACCCTCTTCTTCCTTTCTGTTTTTTTCGATAACCTACTCCGCTAGACACTGATTCGTTATCTGACGAGCCTGGGTGATCCCGCTCATATACAGATGGCAGAGACTGACAATCGGAGGCTTGCGAGGTGATACTTGAGGCTAAAGGAAACGTGATACATCTTTGTATAGAGCTTAGTAACAATGGTGTTAGTTCTTTGACAAGCTCTTGGATATTTACTTGTGGAGGAGCAGACAAAGGGGTAGTAGTAGCTGCACGAGCATAAGATATATTAGGTTTAGGGGTAATAGCAGCTACTTTTTTCTTAGCTTCAAAACAGGAAATATTTTCCTTCACTTTCACTTCCTGTATTGCTACTTCCTGCTTATATACTGGACATTCTCTGGCTCTCGATGAGTGTGGCCCATTATTATTATTATTATTATTATTAATATTTCCAACTCAAGTGTACTCTTGCTCAGCTCTTGCTGGTAATGTTCACCTATCCCGAGCGTTTGTAAACGCAAATGGAATTAGGCAGAGCAGTTACATATTTAGAAATTTACGGACAGTGTGACAAGTATTCAAAATTGCAGCCTTCTGCAGATCGATGTATGTGTTTTTGTGAAGACCTAGTTTGGTGAGGCTGTCTTGTAGAGTTTTGGGGATTAGTCCCGTAGATGAAACAATGACCGGCACCACCTCTACTTTCTCTGCATGCCACATCTGTCCTACCTCAATTGCAATTTTCTCGTTGTATTTGTCTAAAATATTGTTGTTATTGGGTACAGCAACATCCACCAGGAGAACCGAGTTAGCTTTTTTATCCACAACCACAATATCAGGCCGGTTATTCGTCACCCGTCTATCGGTGATAATTGACCTATCGTAGTAGAGTCTAAAATCAGCATTCTCTAGAACTGCATGCGGATGGTACTTGTAATAAGGCGTGTAAGTGTTAACTAATCCAAATTTGTTGGCCAACTTCTGATGGATGATGCTGCAAAGTTAATTGTGTCTGCGTAGGTAATCAATGTTAGCTATGGCTGAACATCCCGACGTAATGTGTTGTATGGTCTCTGTTGTTTGTTGACACCTTCTGCACTTGTCCGACACGATGTTTGGATCTCTTATAACAAATTTCTTGTAATTATTGGTATTAATTACTTGGTCTTGGATCGCCATCATAAATCCTTCTGTTTCTGGAAACAGTGATCCATCAGAGAGCCACTTATTTGATGCTTCCTTGTCGATATATGGTTGATTGAGGTCGTGATGATGTCGACCATGAAGCGCTTTCTGGGCCCACTCCGCCTGTTTGTCAGAGTCTGTAACGATTTCAAGTTTTTTATCAGGGTTTACAAGATCTAAGGGGGAATAGTTTTTATCTGCTTTCGCGACCAGCTCATGCAATTTAGATGTTTGAGCCTTGAAAATGAAGAACTTTTGGAGTTTAGATATTTGATTATAATGTAAATTAACTATGTCCGTTAAAGCTCTCCCTCCCTCTTTTCTTGGTAATGTGGTCCTAATAACTGATGATGTCGGGTGGTCATCATGGTTCGCGTTGTTCTTTGAATATCTTCCAGTTCTGTTTTTGTCCACTTCAGAATTCCAAATGAGTATGTCAGGATCGGTATGGCGTAGGTGTTAATTGCTTTGGCGAGATTTCCTGCGTTCAACTGGGATTTCAATAAAGCAGATATCCTTTGAGTGAACTGTCCTCGAATTTTGGTTTTTGCTTGCTTCTGGTCAAGTAGCTTAGCTTGCTGAAATCCTAGATATTTGTAGGTTTCACCATTTTGCATGGCATTTATAATGTTCCCATTAGGTAGTAATACATATCCGTTAACGATTTTACCCTTCTCGATATTTAAGGTTTTGCACTTGTCTAATCCAAATCCCATTTGTATATCGCTGGAAAATGTTTCAGTAATATTAAGTAAATGTTGAATTTGACGCTGGTTTGATGCGTATATTTTGATGTCATCCATGTATAAGAGGTGGGAAACAGTGCAGCTAGTGTTTCTGTTGGCCTTGATTTTAAAGCCGTAATCCGTATCGTTAAGTAGATTGGAGAGTGGATTCATTGCCAAACAAAACCAAAGTGGACTCAGGGAGTCGCCTTGGAAGATCCCCCTACGGATAGAAATTTCATCAGTTTCGAGGTATTGACCATTTATTTGTAAATGAAGGTTCGTTCGCCAGTGCTTCATCGATGATTCAAGAAAAGTAACAAGAGTGGGGTGTACTTTGTGAATTTGCAAAACTTTAACAAGCCAGGAATGTGGAACGCTATCAAATGCTTTCCTATAATCTACGAAAGCCGTGTAGATGTTGCGCTGTTCCTTCTGCGCCTGTTTTAGTATTACCGAATCGATGATGAGTTGCTCTTTGTAGCCTTGGTGATCTCGTCTGCACCCTTTTTGTTCTTCCGACAAGATGTTGTTTTGATCGGCATGTCTGTAAATACGGTTAGTAATGCAAGACGTTAATATTTTATATAGAGTTGGAAGGCATGTTATAGGTCTATACTGCGTAGGATCGTTAGTTTGATGCGTTTTGGGAAGCAAGTGGGTCGAACCCAGTGTCAGAAATGGTGGTGTATCTTCTGGATGCTGCAGAATATGTGTAAATGATCTTGCCATTGCTTCATGCAGACTGTCAAACTTCTTATACCAGAAGTTTTGGACATGGTCAACTCCTGGTGTCTTCCAATTACTGGTGCTCTTTATAGCTTCGGTTACCTCGCTTGTTGTCAAGTTAACGAAAGGCATTGGTTCAATGTTAATTTTTTCCTCCTCAGTTCTTATCCAGTGAGCGTTGGATTTATGTTCGATAGGGTTCGACCATAAAGAAGACCAGTACTCCGTTAGCTCATCGTTATCTGGGAGACTTTGGTTGTGATTGTTTACAGTACCGCTTAGTTGCCTGTAAAATAACTTCTGATTGTTATTGAATAAGTAGTTCTGTTGTTTCCTTTTCGTGCACTTGACATATCGTGACAAACGTTTTGATTTTGCCTTTAACTTTTGCCTGAGTGAATCGATATATTCACATACATGTTGTTTATGTTGTGGGTGACCTGTACAAGTGTTGATTCTTCGATAGATCTTCCTCACTCTGTTTGTTAAGCGCCTAGACGGTTTCAAGTTGTTTTTAAACTCTGTAAGCTGCCCCAATTCCCTTCTGATGTCATCAATGGTCTTTTCCAGCCGGCGTTGCCACCAAGGCTTGAGCTGTTTGTAGTCTTTACCCCGATTGTTCTTTGGGAATTGGATTTGTTGATTGTGACTTCGAAGCACTGCTACCGCTCCACAATAGATGAGAGTGTGAAGTTGTTCCAGCGCTTCGCAGTCTTTAGCATAGTTCTGCAGTAGTAAGTTCACAGCTGCTAGTATGCTGTTAGTGCTCTTATTGGTTCGAAGCTTGGGTAGTTTTGGCCGGTGTATTGGGTTGGTGCCATTAAATTCCGCTAGTGCTTTACAAAGTTCGGTATTATAGTCATTATCGGTGGTTTTGTCGCAATCATTGTTTATTTCCTCAACGCCATTGTGGTCTCCTTGTGCATTCTCCGATTTATGTGTATCCTGATCGGTAATTATGTCATTCTCTCCATCTTGAAGGTCAAGAAGGACTTCACCTCGAATTTGTTGCAACGTCGGACCGGGTAGTAGATTGTTTTTCACAATACTTTGACGTTGGTCAGCAATACGCTGTTCCGTGAGATGGTGAAATTCTGGAAAATGTTCAACGAATGCACGGTGGAGGGCGTATCTGTATGTCGTCATATCAGTTTCCATATTCGCGATTTTAAAGTAGGAGCGCATAATGAAGGAGTTTAGCTCGATAGTCCACTTCAAGCGCTTCCTGGGCTTTCCGGCTTTTGTGGTCGTAGATGTGCCGACTTGCGTCACTCCAGAAACATCAGAAGCCGGTGGCGGAGGATCGATGTTGTTTTTTTTCCCCTGAGTGTGGTTCGCAGTAGCCTTACTCGGTGTCACGCTGCGCCTACCGCTAACCGAGGAAGAAGGTAAATCATTTTTCGAACAAGCCTTTCTAGCACCAACTTGAACGCGACAAGAGTTTAAGGTGTTGCAATGTCGATTCACCTGACGATTCCTGAGATGTAAGGTCCCGGAATTTACACTCGAATTATTGCTACCCCCAGAATCCGTGGAGCAGACAGCC
Source organism: Lochmaea crataegi (assembly GCA_947563755.1). NCBI lineage: Eukaryota > Metazoa > Arthropoda > Insecta > Coleoptera > Chrysomelidae > Lochmaea > Lochmaea crataegi. The sequence goes on along the minus strand of OX387422.1, from coordinate 86,819,262 downwards.
GATGTACTGGGTACACAAGCAGTGTGGGATTCTGAGCATTTAGCTCTACCCACCTGGGGTAATCTTGTTTCACAATTCGACATCATGATTGTCGCATTTTAGACCTACTGCCAGGTGCTGATTCAGCCGCTCCTTACATGGAGAACAGACGCTGTTGGAGTACCGCTCCTTACATGGAGACCGTCGTGTCCTGAAACTAACTGGTTTTGGTTCGCTCCGAGGTATTTAATTTCCTCGATACCTTCTATATCTAAAAGGCATTCCCCTATCCACCACCTGGGGAAGCGCCCGATAGGGGACCAGCAGCCCCACGGGTATTATTATTATTATTATTATTATTTCCAACTCAAGTGTACTCTTGCTCAGCTCTTGCTGGTAATGTTCACCTATCCCGAGCGTGTGTAAACGCAAATGGGATTAGGCACAGCAGTTACATATTTAGAAATTTACGGACAGTGTGACAAGTATTCAAAATTGCAGCCCTCTGCAGATCGATGTATGTGTTTTTGTGAAGACCTAGTTTGGTGAGGCTGTCTTGTAGAGTTTTGGGGATTAGTCCCGTAGATGAAACGATGACCGGCACCACCTCTACTTTCTTTGCATGCCACATCTGTCCTACCTCAATTGCAAGATCGGTGTATTTTGCAATTTTTTCGTTGTATTTATCTAAAATATTGTTGTTATTGGGTACAGCAACATCCACCAGGAGAACCGAGTTAGCTTTTTTACCCACAACCACAATATCAGGCCGGTTATTCGTCACCCGTCTATCGGTGATAATTGACCTATCGTAGTATAGTCTAAAATCAGCATTCTCTAGAACTGCATGCGGTTGGTACTTGTAATAAGGCGTGTAGGAGTTAACTAATCCAAATTTGTTGGCCAACTTCTGATGGATGATGTTGCAAAGTTGATTGTGTCTGCGTAGGTAATCAATGTTAGCTATGGCTGAACATCCCGACGTAATTTGTTGTATCGTCTCTGTTGTTTGTTGACACCTTCTGCACTTGTCCGACACGATGTTTGGATCTCTTATAACAAATTTCTTGTAATTATTGGTATTAATTACTTGGTCTTGGATCGCCATCATAAATCCTTCTGTTTCTGGAAACAATGTTCCATCAGAGAGCCACTTATTTGATGCTGCCTTGTCGATATATGGTTGATTGAGGTCGTGATGATGTCGACCATGGAGAGCTTTCTGGGCCCACTCTGCCTGTTTGTCAGAGTCTGTAACGATTTCAAGTTTAATATCAGGGTTTACAAGATCTAAGGGGGAATAGTTTTTATCTGCTTTCGCGACCAACTCATGCAATTTAGATGTTTGAGCCTTGCCAATGAAGAATTTTTGGAGTTGGGATATTTGCTTGTAATGTAAATTTACTATGTCCGTTAGAGCTCTCCCTCCCTCTTTTCTTGGTAGTGTGGTCCTAATAACTGATGATGTCGGGTGGTGACATTTGTGTTTGGTCATCATGGTTCGCGTTGTTCTTTGAATATCTTCCAGTTCTGTTTTTGTCCACTTCAGAATTACAAATGAGTATGTCAGGATCGGTATGGCGTAGGTGTTAATTGCTTTGGCAAGATTTCCTGCGTTCAACTGGGATTTCAATAAAGCAGATATCCTTTGAGTGAACTGTCCTCGAATTTTGGTTTTTGCTTGCTTCTGGTCAAGTAGCTTAGCTTGCCGAAATCCTAGATATTTGTAGGTTTCACCATTCTGCATGGCATTTATACTGTTCCCATTAGGTAGTAATACATCTCCGTTAACGATTTTACCCTTCTCGATATTTAAGGTTTTGCACTTGTCTAATCCAAATCCCATTTGTATATCGCTGGAAAATTTTTCAGTAATATTAAGTAAATGTTGAATTTGACGCTGGTTTGATGCGTATATTTTGATGTCATCCATGTATAAGAGGTGGGAAACAGTGCAGCTAGTGTTTCTGTTGGCCTTGATTTTAAAGCCGTAATCCGTATCGTTAAGTAGATTGGAGAGTGGATTCATTGCCAAACAAAACCAAAGTGGACTCAGGGAGTCGCCTTGGAAGATCCCCCTACGGATAGAAATTTCATCAGTTTCGAGGTATTGACCATTTATTTGTAAATGAAGGTTCGTTCGCCAGTGCTTCATCGATGATTCAAGAAAAGTAACAAGAGTGGGGTGTACTTTGTAAATTTGCAAAACTTTAACAAGCCAGGAATGTGGAACGCTATCAAATGCTTTCCTATAATCAACGAAAGCCGTGTAGATGTTGCGCTGTTCCTTCTGCGCCTGTTTTAGTATTACCGAATCGATGATGAGTTGCTCTTTGCAGCCTTGGTGATCTCGTCTGCACCCTTTTTGTTCTTCCGACAAGATGTTGTTTTGATCGGCATGTCTGTAAATACGGTTAGTAATGCAAGACGTTAATATTTTATATATAGTTGGAAGGCATGTTATAGGTCTATACTGCGTAGGATCGTGAGTTTGATGCGTTTTGGGAAGCAAGTGGGTCGAACCCAGTGTCAGAAATGGTGGTGTATCTTCTGGATGCTGCAGAATATGTGTAAATGATCTTGCCATTGCTTCATGCAGACTGTCAAACTTCTTATACCAGAAGTTTTGGACATTGTCAACTCCTGGTGTCTTCCAACTACTGGTGCTCTTTATAGCTTCGGTTACCTCGCTTGTTGTCAAGTTAACGAAAGGCATTGGTTCAATGTTAATTTTTTCCTCCTCAGTTCTTATCCAGTGAGCGTTGGATTTATGTTCGATAGGGTTCGACCATAAAGAAGACCAGTACTCCGTTAGCTCATCTTTATCTGGGAGACTTTGGTTGTGATTGTTTACAGTACCGCTTAGTTGCCTGTAAAATAACTTCTGATTGTTATTGAATAAGTAGTTCTGTTGTTTCCTTTTCGTGCACTTGACATATCGTGACAAACGTTTTGATTTTGCCTTTAACTTTTGTCTGAGTGAATCGATATATTCACATACATGTTGTTTATGTTGTGGGTGACCTGTATAAGTGTTGATTCTTCGATAGATCTTCCTCACTCTGTTTGTTAAGCGCCTAGACGGTTTCAAGTTGTTTTTAAATTCTGTAAGCTGCCCCAATTCCCTTCTGATGTCATCAATGGACTTTTCCAGCCGGCGTTGCCACCAAGGCTTGAGCTGTTTGTAGTCTTTACCTCGATTGTTCTTAGGGGATTGGATCTGTTGATTGTGAATTCGAATCACTGCTACCGCTCCACAATAGATGAGAGTGTGAAGTTGTTCCAGCGCTTCGCAGTCTTTAGCATAGTTCTGCAGTAGTAAGTTCACAGCTGCTAGTATGCTGTTAGTGCTCTTATTGGTTCGAAGCTTGGGTAGTTTTGGCCGGTGTATTGGGTTGGTGCCATTAAATTCCGCTTTATTATATATATATATATATATATATTTATTATTATTATTATTATTATTATTATCTGATTAAGGAAACACTTCACTTCATTATGTATTTTGTATTATGTATTTTTGGCATTATGTATTATGTATTTTTGGTATTATGTATGATGTATTTTGTATTTTCTCACGTACAAGCAGTTACGCTTCTTCATTTCCTAATATAAATATCACTGTCAGTAAATTATTAAAAAAGTTTAACAAAACTGGTTTAGTAAAAGATTTATCCAAATCATGGCGCGTAAAAACTGCAACGACTGAAAACAAATCTTTAGATGTTTGTGTCCTGTTAGAAGACGATCCACACTAGAGTAGGGGGAAAGGGGGCAGAATGATACGATTTTTTACCACCCTCACAAAATTCAGTAAATTAATATTGCAATGTATTTTTTACTCATATAGCTTCTACAAATGAAAATTAAAACAACATATACTTTATTCACTTTATAAAAAAAAAAACTTTAAAAAAAATGTCAATTGTATCGATGAGCCCCATATATGGGGTACATTGATACAGGATCTACTGAATGCTAATATTTTCGAAATTTAAGCCTAAAGAATAAAGGCATGCTGTTCTCTTCGTAGATTTTGCCACGTTGGGTACAGGAAGGTTGCACACAATGTCGGTAATGTCTATAGCAGCAATATCTTTAACATCAGGAAATATAAACTGGTATAAACCAGCTTTTTTTCGTAAGGATACTTGTAATTCTGTTGCACTATATTTCTCTACTACTTTTCCAACGTAATACTTTACATAAGTTTTCTTTGGAAATTTTACCAAAACAAAATCATTTACTTCAACAGAATTAGGCGGTTGAACATTTTCAATATCAAATTCTTGCTCAGAATTTGCGTCAGATTCAAAATCTTCTAATGTGTTAGATAATCTAATAGATGAATCACTTCTAGAACTATCACGACACGTAGGTCTCTTTTTTGTAGGTAAATTATCTTTAACGGCCAGTAAATCTTCCGTGAAAGAATTTCTTTTTAACTTTCAACTCTTCGCTTCAGGTTTTTGCAGCTCTCTTTGTAACTCTTTGTTTCTTTTCAATATAGAATTTATCTCTCTTTCTCGTTTTTTCATAACCTTCTCCCGTTTTATCGCATTAAGTTCACTTATTCTGTCTTTCTCCGGGTTATCCGTGTAAACACGGGATTTACCCTGTCATGCTGATTTTTTTTCTTGTGACTGCTTTTGGTTAAGGGCGTATGTGAGCTGGAGTCAAAGAATCTAAGCTCGGTATGGATGCATCCTTCATGACTAAAATTTCCTCAGACTCCTCAATTTCAGCGGATGAACATTGTTGTTAAGAATTCACGGTCTGTTACAGTCGATGGTGCAAAATCTGAGTCAGAAAAGTCAGTCTGTTGAACGGCCATATTCCTGTCTTTTCAAAACTACCCACAATATTCTTTTGTGTCACTGCTTCTAGAAACGGCGCTTTAAAAAGGTTTGTGATGTCATAAATTGTCAGAGTCTTCCCAGGATTACAAAGATGCCAATCGTTGAATGCAATTTGTAGTTTGGATTTCAAAGGCCCAAAGACTCGGACATCTAAGGGTTGCATTCGATGTGAGGTATGAGGGTGAAGGGACAATAACACAATTCCATTTTACCGACAAAATTCAATAGCTTGAATGGTGATGTGAGATTCGTGATTGTCCATAATAGTCAAAATTGGTAGTTCTTTTGAACATCTGCTGTTTTTCTGGATATGCTTCAGAACATCAATAAAGATATCACCAGTCATCCAACCATTTTTTGTGGCTAGTCCAAGACTTTCTTCCGGATCACCATTTATAAAATAATTTTTATAATTCACTCGCGGGAACACAAAAGCTGGGGGAATTGCATTGCCAATCGCTGAAACTGCAATACCTATTGAGACCAACTGACCTCTCTCAGCAGATACTAACTGCCCTTCTACTACTACTACTAATTTAGTCAGGCGAACCTTGGCCAAGGAAAACTTAAGCCAAGGTTCCGGCACTGAGGCCAGGGGCGGGCCCATTGTGCCATTCCTGCTATTTATGCATCCATGAAGACGAGTCCTCGATGAAGGACCAAATCCTCTTCAGGAGATGCCTGCTTATGTCCCCGGGGGCTATAACAGGGACTCCGAAGATTCGCCTGCGTAGCACAGCCCAATGTGGACATACGAGGAGAACATGGTCCGACGTTTCGTCAGCCATGCCACAACCCCTACATAGGGGACTTTCCTCCAAACCTAGGTTACAGAAGTGTTTCCTCAGACAGCAGTGCCCTGTTAGGAGTCCTGCTATCTTCTTTAACCTACTCCTTGGTAGTTCTAGAGCATCTCTAGCATGTCCATCAGTCCATCCCCTCAATAGGAGCTTGGACTGCCTGAGACCCTGTAGAGCCTTCCAGTGAGCGAGGTGCTGGTTTCTCAACCAGTTCCTCGTCTACTTACGGATTGTTTGTTATGTGAGGGCCAAGGTCGGGCCCGGGCCGTTAAGAGGGGTAGCCGCCCCTTCCACAGCCAGCGCGTCCGTCTCTTCATTGCCTTCAAAACCAGAGTGGGCCGGAATCCATTCTAGCCACACCGTGTTTCGCCTCGCTAAGTCAGCAAGGCGTTCACGACATTCAGCAGCAGGCCCTGAGTTGATGGTATATCCACTCAGGGCCTTGATTGCCGCCTGACTGTCGGAGTATATGGTTATGCGTTGGTCCGCATAACCTCTGTCTAGGTTTATCTCTGTCTATATATACGGTATCCGCCAAAATAAACAGTACCGAAACAGAAAGTGCTGTGGAGTTGTTTATGTAATATGGATTTATCATATTTGACTTAATTGTCATTAGTTGATATATTAATAGTACGCTGCAGTAAAATTTGATTTAAAAATGGTTCTAACAACGGAAGAAAAAGTGTTTTTGGTAGAGCATTATTTTCGTTCATACGGAAAATAGAATAATTTCTCGGGGAACAGACTTCGAATATCCTTCTCATTCACCTGATCTGACGCCACCTGACGCATACATTTGGGGCATAATGAGGGACAAAATATTTCACTCGGAAAATCCGCCGGCGAATATTGCCGAACTACGGGAAAGAATACAAAATATTTTTCGGCAGTTACATCAACCACTTTTTATAAATATGTTTATTGACTTACAAAACCGATATGAAGCTTGTTTGCGTCGAAATGGTGAACATTTTGAACACTTACATTACAGAAATTAAAAATTAATTTTTATTTTTATTTTCGGTACTGTTTATTTTGGCGGATACTGTATTTATCTAATATAAATAATTTTTTAAAAACTTAATTTCTCAACACAGTTTTTTGATGAAATATATTTTTTTGCACCAGCGCATCCTCTACAAGGCTTAGAAAAAACGATACCCTTGCCATAAAATAACCAGTTTGATCAGGTTTACCTGTGAGTGAAGGAAAAATTGATTCTCTGGATGTGTTAAAAAATGGTTCAATTATAGAAAGGATTAACTTAATGTATAAACCATTTTGGGTTTTTGGAAGACACTGTAATATTTTTATGGAACATCCAACAATATTTCTTATAAAATGTAATATTCTTTAAATGCTGTAAAAATATATTCAACTTTGATGTTATTTCTTCTAACTACAATTCCTTAACATAGTTTCAAATTCTAGTTATTTTTAAATAAAATTTAATGTTGTTTTAAAAGTAGGTATATTTAAATTGAAATATATAGGAATACAAAAATTTATGAAATATGGTTTTTCAGTTACCATGCAATTCTTCAATATAAAAAAGAACCTTCAGAAGCAGATGGTCCAGGTTTTCACATCTACGATTTGGATAGCACACTTGGAACTTTTTTAAAGAAAAACCGTCTTAAACCTAAAGTTTTCGTTCGGTAAATTATCATTCCCCTAAAAAAACATATATTTTTAAGCATGTAAACCTAGATAAATTTTCTATTTTAAGTACTAACCTAGTAGATTATTATATAAGTGATCAGGACCAGATTATTGACCAGAGTATTGACAATATAGTAGCCAATGTTTCTTCATACATTTCAGTAATGAACTGCTCTTTTTCTTTTTGGGCGGCCATTTTTTTGGTAATTCTTCGATTTTTTCACGGATATTTTCCACATCTTCTGATTCAAACTTACTATTTTCCGATGGAGAAGTTGGATCGAAATTCTTATGTAATTCCATTACGGTTTCCTGATTCTGATTCTGAGAGAACTTGATGGTTTCGATAGTTTTCTTTATTCTTTGGATACACTCGGAACTTGAATTCAATTTTTGTTGAAGATCCTTTATCTGCAAAATAATAAACTTAGTAAGTATATAATATTACTTTTTTAAATTGAACTAACCGTCTATAATTAATTCCACTATTTAATGAAAAAACCAATGAAAACTTTAAAATATCATTTATAATTATTTCGATATTTGCATATCATCGTCAGAATGACAGAAGTTACATTCTATGTGATGCCTACTTGATGTTTCATATTTTGGCTAGATCTAATAGTGAGTGACTTAACTTGTTATTGACATAATTTGAATGGAAAAAGAAGAAGATATGATATTACAAATATTGAAGCTTAGGTGTTATTAGCCCTATGGGGATATCCTGGATATCTTTTCCCATTTAAGATCAGTATAACTGTGCACTATTATAGGAAACTAAGAAAAACTATATCTGCTGATCTTTACAATTATTGTTACTTAAGAAGACAATTTGATATTGGAGAGCTCCCTAGATTTATCTGTTCATTGACAACTTCATATCGTGGGTCTCTTAAGTGTCTTCTGATTTTCAATTCTTCAAGGAAATCTAGTTCTTGTTTCTTATCACAAATATGCAGTACCTCCTTCTAGTTCTGTGTTAGGTGTTAATGAATGTTTGGTGTCAAGTAGATGTTTTGCATAATGTGATTTATCTGGCTGTTTTAATCTGTGTGCTAATTACAAAACCATCACATATGCTGGTAATATTTCTAATAATATTCCAAAGACAATATCGTCTTCAACACCCGTGTTCATTGAGTTTTCGAGGACTTGCTACGGCCTGTCCAAGATTTCAACTCTCTGTGCATTGCCCTGTTACATAGGAGGGTGATGGGTTGAGCTACCTATCGGGAGCGTCCCCAGTTTGCGGATAGGGGAGGCCAGGGACGTCATGCAAATGAAAGAACTGGTCTGTTGGTGAATAAGGAAGGATGAGGGCTATAAACGCCCAACATTGCCAACCGAATACCCAATAGCTGATAAGCTCGTGACGCATACCGCAAACTACATAGCAGAGCAACTACCCCCTTACTAGGGTAAGGCCTGTGAGGGGCATGCCGAACTATGTGGATCGGGGGGCTTGGCTTGATTGCCTGGCCTGTGTGGATGAGGACCACTATAATAACCTCCCAAATCCTAACGTTAAGTGGTCGCTGAAGGGATGGATGGCCGTGGGTTATTCGGCCACGAGACCACTAACCTCGGGGCACCTGGCGCACCCCGTTGCATTTAGGCTTGTACCTGTACAAGGAGCTCTGCAGGTACCGACCTTCTTTCTCCTATACTCGTGGGAACAAATATGGACCAAGAGATACAAAAAATTATTACGGAGCCTATAGAGACTCCTAGTAAAAGGGATTTGGAAGACCCGGCAGCAATGGAGACAGAAGTGTCTCCAACGCAGCCAGACACTTCTGGAGCCCAAGATCAAACCACGCCACCAGGAGACGTTATAGCGAATCCTGTGGCAAGCAAAGCTTCGTTCAGGAAACTTTCAGGTGCCCAGCGTAATAAGCTGGAAAAAATGAGGGAACGAGGTATTGACACCAAAAATGTGGTGCTGCCGACTACCTCAACATCAAAACAGGGTGTAAACCAGCAGACTAAGGGCGTTAAGCGAACTGTGTCAGCCAGGAGCACTCCTGAGGAAAATAAAGGTAAGAGGGCCAAACGTACCACTGGTACCGGTATTAAAACTGGTATTAAATACAGCGTGGCCCTCAAAGGGATCAAGGCAGCTGTGGTCCCAAAAAATTTCCTCTGAAGATCAGGTGGGGTCTATCAAAGAGAACCTAACTAACATGATCGACGAGGTGCAGAAGGCGCCTAGGTTTGAAGCCAGTCGATACATGGACGGCTACTACGGGCTAATCTGTGACAATGAGGAGTCCTTCATTATAACGAGAGACTATTTGTCACAGAAAACCAACTGGAAGCTCATCAAGAGTGATGAACTTCCAAAGCAGCAACGAGACCTTGCCCTACTTCCTGAGACTAAGAAAGAGGATCTGAAAGTGGGGTTGAGGAGGCTCGAAAAACAGAATCCAGGGCTGAAGGTTGATCGCTGGATGATCCTCGGCTCCAAGTCATCCGACAGGGGACTGCATGTGAGTCTCCGGATTGACGAGGAGTCCATGAAAGGACTGGTGCGGGCTCAATGGAGACCGTACTATCTATTCCAGCGGGCCAGCTTTAAAACCCTGGAAAACTCAACCGAGGAGGAAACAGGGACTGATCGAGAACCTGTACCATTAACCTCAAAGGACCTTCAAGGTGCTACAAGTTAACTTGCAGCACAAAAAGACAGCCACCGCTGTCCTACAACAAAGAGTGGTGGCTGAAAACATAGACATCGTTCTAATTCAAGAACCTTGGATAAACAAAGGTAAGATACTGGGGCTTAATATTAGGGGAATGGGACCGATAATGGGAACTGATCGTACTAAAATAAGAAATTGTATTTGCTATAGATCCGAATACAACTTGATGCCGATTATGGAACTATGTACGGGTGACATGGTGGCAGCAAAGATTATACTGGAAAAAGATGGGGTAGTACTAGAGACAATAATAGTGTCTCTGTATCTTCCCATCTATTCGGAAGAACCACTACCGGGGACTAACATGGAGAACCTGATGGAATACTCAAGGAGACATAATCTGGATGTCATTGTAGGGGCTGATATCAACGCACACCATAGCAGTTGGGGCAGCAAAGACAACAACACCAGAGGTAAGAAACTATTTGACTATCTATGTACTACTGAACTTGATATTGCGAATGTGGGTAATACGCCTACATTTAGAACATCAAGGGGGGAATCATTGATAGATGTTACTCTTTGCACTTTACGTGTCAGGGAAATGATTCGCAAGTGGCATGTATCGGATGAACCATCTTTATCTGATCATGCCCAAATATACTATGAAATTAACGTAGAAAAATCGGTTATTAGAACATACAGGGATCCTAAGAGCACTGACTGGGTATCTTATAAAGAGGACCTGCTTTCTAAAATCCGTTCACACCTAGGCAGACCAAAAACTGCTGAGGACTTAGAGGGAGCAGCCGTATGGCTGCAACAGTGTACACTGACCTCTTATCATAACAACTGTCCGATAAAGGAGAGTCGCTCTTCTAGACAAGCCATCTGGTGGAATAAAGAGCTGACATCGCTAAGGAGAGAAACAAGACGCTTTTTCAACAAAGCGAAAAAAACGGGTAACTGGGAAGCGTATAAAGCTAAACTAGGTACATACAATACAAAAATAAAAGAATCCAAGGAGAAGTCCTGGAGAGAATTCTGTGAGGACATGCAAGGTGTCCCTGACAGCGTCAGAATCAACAGGATCCTCAAAAGGGATACTTCTAACAAACTTGGTTCTATTCAGTTACCGAGCGGAAAGTTTTCAAATACTGAGGCAGAGGCTCTAGAGCATCTCCTCAGTGTGCACTTTCCAGGTTCGGTAAAGATAGAGTCAAGCTATGACAACAGGCCGGTTGCCAAAACAAAGGCAACCAAAGAGGACTGGGAACTCACGAATAAGATATTCAGACCCCATCTTATCAGATGGGCTGTAAACTCATTTGACCCCTACAAAACTCTAGGACCGGATGGCATATTTCCCAAGCTACTGCAAGAGGGACTAGACATCATAATGGGTCCTTTAGTTCTGATACTTCGAAGCAGCCATGCTCTAGGGTATATACCAATTTCATGGAGAGAGTCTAAGGTGGTGTTTATTCCTAAACCAGGAAAAGAAACGTACACCCAGGCTAAATCCTACCGACCAATCAGTCTGACATCATTCATGGTGAAAACTATGGAAAAAGTATTACATATGTATTCACAAGAAGGAGCGCTTAAGAGCATCCCTCTACATAGACTACAATGGGCTTATCAAGCAGGGAAATCAGGTGAAGCTGCCCTGCATAATTTGGTCTCAGGTCTCGAAAGGATCCTGAACCATAAGGAAGTAGCCCTTGCAGCATTTCTGGACATCGAAGGTGCTTTTGACAACACATCGATGTCATCAATTAACAGATCCCTTAAAAACAGAGGGATTAACAGTACCACATGCAAATGGATAGGATCCATGCTTGAGCATAGGAGAATAACAGCACATATGCATGATAAAACATACACCGTTAGAACAACTAAAGGATGTCCTCAAGGTGGAGTACTTTCACCACTTTTGTGGAACCTAGTTGTGGATGACTTGATCTGTAGGTTGAATGATCAAGGCATATGGACGCAGGGTTTTGCGGACGACATAGTGATTGTCACCAATGGGAAATTCCCGGAGGTGGTTATGAATGTCCTACAGGAAGCACTGCGAATTGTGGAGGAATGGTGCCTTACAGAGGACCTTTCAGTTAATCCAAAAAAAACCAAACTAGTTGCTTTCACGAATAGAAGAGTTCTCCCGCAGGGTAGAGTACTGTTGTTCGGAGAAGAACTAGAAATATCCAAAGAAGTCAAATATCTGGGAGTGACCCTTGATTCCAAACTGAATTGGAAGGCACACCTGGAAAAAATTACTACCAGGGCGACTAAGGCTTTTCTGGCAATGCAGAAGAGTTATGGGCAAAACCTGGGGAATACGACCTGAGGTGGTTCACTGGCTCTACACAACTGTGATAAGGCCAACGATCACCTATGGAACAATAGTCTGGTGGAGGAGGACAGAAGTGACCTCTGCAGTTAATATGTTAACTGCAATCCAAAGACAAGCTCTTCTTGGTATTACCGGGGCAATGAACAGCACGGGGACGGCATCAATGGAAGCCCTTATTGGACTTCCTCCTCTAGAACTTTTCATAAGGGCGGAGGCAATGATGGCAATTCTTAGGCTGAAATCGGGAGACTTATGGTCCGCGAACAATGTTCGAGAAGGACACACTGATACAACTGGGACATTACTGGACGAACCCATATTTCACATGAGTTTTGATAGCATGACACCAGAGAATATATTCACTGAGCGAGTGAATATCATCATCCCATCTAGGGAACAGGTGATACACCCAGGTAATTCTGTAAAAATCATCTGGTTCACCGATGGCTCCAAAACAAACCATGGCACTGGGGCTGGTATAAAAGGACCTATGAAGAGAATGTTCTTTAGCCTTGGTCGATATACGACTGTGTTTCAAGCAGAGACGATTGCCGCTATAGCCTGTATTGATGAAAACAGAAAGAGAATATACCGGACAAAAAATTGAAATACTCACTGACAGCCAGGCTCTGCTTAAGGCTATCAGTAATCCAACAACTAAGTCTAGACTGGTGAAAAACTGCAAAGAATCCCTCAACAGGCTGGCAAGAGACAACAAAGTGTCTCTAATATGGGTGCCGGCACATGAGGGGATTGCAGGTAATGAAATGGCGGACCAGTGAGCTAAAGAAGGCTCTAAAGGAGACTTCATAGGTCCGGAACCGTTTTGTGGAATCACAAAAGATTGCATAAGAGGGGAAATCGGGTACTGGCTAGATAGGGAACACCAATTCAAATGGAGGGTGACACAAGGGCACCTTCATACCAAGAGTTTACTGAACAAGGTAGACAAGGAACTCTCAAGCAGGCTACTGAAACTGGGTAAGAGACATTTGAAGACAGTTACCGACCTGGTGACTGGACACTGCACCTTGAGGAAACATCTGTACAATATGGGCAAAGTTAGTGAACCTATGTGCAGAAAATGTGAACTTGATGATGAAACACCTACCCACATACTCTGCTTCTGTGAGGACTTACAAGAACTTAGACGGAAGCACTTTGGAGAGGAATTTATACAACCATCACGACTACTGAAAATCCCTCTAGTCAAACTAGTGGCCTTTATAGAAGACACGAAGCTTCTGGAATGGAAGTAGATAACATGGGAAATGGTACAAAGATTCAGTTCAAGTGCCTGGGCTGATAAGCACAACCCAAATATATGATTGAATGAATGAATCCTATTTACCAGATGAAAATAGAATAAAAGTTCGTGTTTGCAGGTAGTTCTTTTTAGCGACTTTCGACAAAAAAAAGGATGCTTTCAATAACTGGACAAAGACGTACACTGTTATGTATGGCATGAAGCTGATGGTACAGTTTCATCTAACGAGTTCACAACATGTATATCGAAAAAGTAACAGTGGGACTAGAAAAAGTTATCCTAATCTCTGATGGATGCGCATATCAAAATAAAAGTAAGATCCTCGTCAGTGCTCTAGCAGATTACACAGTTTTAAATCCAGCAACTAAAATTGAACAAATCATACCTGAAAAAGGCCATACTATGATGGAAGTAGACTCTGTACATTCATCATTAGAACATTACTTCAAAGCGCCTATTTTTACGCCCGCCGGATATGTAAGCAGAATGAGACAGGCGAGATCTAAACAGCCTTATGTGATAAACCATGTGGATTACTCTTTTTTTAAAGACTTTGAGAGCCTTCCAAACAATTTTTCATCGGTAAGGCCAGGGAAAAAGACAGGTGATCCTACAGTTGCAAATATCAGAGCTATTCTTTATTTGAACGGTAGGTAAAGTCTCTTACAAACTCAGACATAGCGATGAATGGACTCTCCTGCCCCAACGTAGATCTAGTCACAATTCCAATCCTCCAAAGAAATTGTACAAGGAACAGCTGAAAATTGAAAAGTATGATGCATCTTTAAAAGATTCAATGCATAAGGACCATCATCTTTTCTATGACAATCTAAAAAAAAGTAAATTCTAATATCCACGTGAAATAAATAATAACAATTAATTTTTACTTTGTTTTTCAATTTTAATGATATAAAGAGATGAATTTCTTATGTTTGATGATAATTGTCGATTCTGTTATTTATAAACTTTACTGAATTTCTTGATTTATTTAAATAAAATGATAAAAAATGATTTTATTCTACTACTTTCTTATGCTTCTTTAGTTTACGAAAACAGCTATGTGCATGTAAAAAAGATCCAAAATCCGCTATGTGTTTACCAAATAATAAAATAATTTCTATACAAAATATCCGATTTTAAAATACAATATTGCTTCGAAAACTAAAATCTGTCAATAATTTTTTTAATGATACCTTATTTGTACACTAAAAATGAAAAATCATTTGGTAATAACGTTATTTGTGTCCCCTTAAAAAATAATCCAAAGTGCACATAGCGGTTCTTGGAGGCGCAACGACGATATATAATGTGATAAAAAAATAAATGATATCATTTTACATATTATTGTTTAATTTAACAATAATTATTAATAAGCCTCCTACCCCGTATTAGCAATGGGTTCCTCTGTGCATTTTCGTTTTGGTTTTGATCAATATGAGGAAGAAGACCAAAATCCACTTATTCTAACTCTTCATCTGGATTTAGTAGTAGTTCGACTCTATTTTGTATACACATATTATGCAGCACTATGCAAGCATTTATAATGAATGATGCTTTGTTCGGTGAATAATGCAATGTTCTGTGCTTAAGTAAGCACCTGAATCTCATTTTCAGTAAGCCATTATACCTTTCTATTGTGCACCTTTCTTTTTCTTGTGCTTCATTAAATCCTATTTCTTCGTCCGTAATAGGGTCAGCCAATGGTGTAATGAGCCATAGGCGAAGAGGATATCCAGAATCACCTAAAAATAAAATAAAATAATTAAATAAATCATAAGTGAGAGAAATGTTATTCTAGGTGTTTCATTTAAAATAACTGATGTTGAAGTCATCATTCAAAGGTTATTCACCCTGTATGATAGATAGATCATTGTTTTGAAATATAGTAAATTAAAATCAAAAATTGACCTGTTTCGGAATTTTTTCATATTACTGTTTATTTAGCTAATAATTAATTCAAGTGTTACATTATAGATTCACTGTATAGAATAAATTTTTACCTATAAGAAAATACTCATTTCCTCTTTCGTGGAGTTGTTCCAAAAATTCCCTCACATTGCTGCTATGCCAAATATGGGAATCATGGGTACGTCCAGGATATTTTGCATTTATATGAATTATCTCCATATTTTCATCACATATCTGAAATGTAGGTAATAGAATAATAATAATTTATCACCAACCCATAGCTTACCAGCTAAACATTTATTGAATGATACTGTTTTCGGTTTACGAAAAGTATGTTCAGGTGCCAATGGATCATTCTTTTTTCGAGGTACAATTGCCACATAGGTGCAATCAATACAGCCCACAATTACTGGCATTCCAAAAATGTTGTAAAATCTAAAACTAACTGAATTAGGTACAAATCCAATTTTTTTATTATTAATAAAAAAAAACCTGTTTCTTAAACCATCAAGCTCATTCATATTTCTGGGAAATTTTACAAATCCTACAAGAATCTCTGGAACATTGAGAGCTAATGTTATTTCACTAACACATCTGCTCACTGATGACTGGAACAAAGCAAAAATTTTATTATCTCCTACACTACCCTGGTAAGATCCTGTTGCCACAAGAACCTAGAGAACAAAATGAATTGTTATCAGAAAATAGTGTATAAGATATATACATAGTTATATATGAAGTCAATAAGGTTGTGTTGACCTAGAAAAGCATCATGCTTATTGCTTACTTTTTATTCAAGTGATAGTGCAGAAGAGCGATATCCCTGCTGTACTACAAATGGTTCCAAAAGAACAATTAACTCACGCACTAATTATTTACTTAACATAAATGTTTTTATGAATTTCTTGTCGGATAATATTCAGAAAGCATCCTGAAACATTCCTCTTTTATCTCGAGGCCGTTGATAATTTTCTCAATTTTCAATTGGTATTAATAAAGCTGCCATTCTAAAATAACGAATCTCGTAACAAACAATACACCACAATCTAACCTTTTAAACTTTAAACTGCTGCTGTTAACGGCTAACCCGCGCTAACCTAAAATAATCCTGTCATTTACTGTCAAATATTTCATGTCGCATAGGGCATGTCCACCAACTGACAGGAAAAACAATTATTTGGTTAGATCTTTTTTTGTTGTTTTGTAGTGTTTTAATGATCCTTCCTATTATAAACAGTCAGATATAGCTTTTAAAAAACCTAAGCAATTAAAACAGTGTCGAAGAAAGCACCAAAACTCAAAATTAAATTAACTCAAACACGAACAAAATAACTATAAGAACCACGTGTTGTGCTTAGAACATAGAGAAATAGCATAAAACGCTTGTTTCAACTTCAGATTCATCCGGGCGTGACGTCACGTGGACGCCCTATTGTCGCGTTCGACATGAAATTGTCGACCGCTTCAATAGTTCTATATAAGGTCAATGTAGCCAACACAATAAAATAAAATGATCAAAATGACATATGAAATGGGGGTCACCTACCATTGACTTAATTTTTCAGTTTTTCAGATATAAACCATGTTTTATGCAATATATCTTGTACCGGAATGATGAAAAGCTCGTTTTAATTTAGGGTGTTTTGTTTTCTAATGTTTACCGCAAATGTCGCAGGTAACTGTAAACATTGTCAGTGCAAGCAGCTATGGAGGGTAGGGATAGACGGAAGGAGAAGTTGAAAAAATTTCCACCTGTAAACAGCAAATTATAATTCGAAGATTCATCGAAATGGCGCTCGTGTAGCTAATGGAAATGATGTGAATTTAGCATGTGAATTTAGAATGATATTTCTATTTCATATGTATGTTTATCTATGATATAATAATTTAAAAATACGCGCTGTAATAATCGTGAAGTATTTCTTTCCTTTTATAATTTTGTATCTTACTTTAATAATTCATGGCGCTGTTTTTAAGATCTTTCCATTTGCTCCCTTTCGATGGACACTTTTTAATACATTCAGATGGTTCTCCTTCCTTCTACCCTCCATACAAGCAACATAGGCGTAGCTTTTGTTTGATATTTGCTTTGTGTGTTTAAAATTTTCAAAATAAAATTAAAATACACTGGAAACACGATAAACGGATAAAGTTTGTAAAAATAAAACCACGCTATAACGCCAATGTTATGACGATGACTTTGACAGTTAACAGACATTTGCCGTAAGCCTAAAGAAGCAAAAATCCCTAACTTAAAACGACACGTGCTATGTGTTATTTGTTTTTGTCGATATTCGTTTAATCGTTTATGTTTATTTTCCATATTTTTGTAGTAGTTCTAGTTAGTTGTATCACTTTATTCTTCTGATTGCTTTTTCCATTGACATCTGACATAACTAGTGACATAATGACAGATGAGAATTTGTGATTTGCCGCAAGTTCCTAGAATTACTGGCCACCGATGCATTGAGAATTCAGCTAAAACGTCATTTTAAATTTTAAGATTTACGCATCGGGGGTGTATTCATTGTTTTAATAAAGCAATATAGATGTTCGTAATGATAAAAAAAACCTGCAAAAATCTTATGTTTTGAATGGTAGACATTAACTGTCATTCTTGTCATAAAAAACACTTTTTGTTGGTCACACTGACCTTAGACTGAACTCTATTGTCTACAAGTTATCTATCGAAAATTTTCGAATGCGACATTCGAGAATAAGGAATTACGTTTTTTGTTCGAAAATTTAAAAATCTCACATGCGACAAAATTATGTCATCGTTTGATAATAGACCCCCTGATCGTTTAGGATTCTTTCTCTTAATCTGCTTCTTTTAACGCCTTTAGCTGCTCGTGCAAGGGTAATCAAATTGATCGCATTTTTACTCCATATCAGCTTTCAAAATATGTTCTTTACCCAACATCTTAATTATCGATAATTTCAACTTTCAAGCAGCGTGGACAAATCTTTCAGTATTGTTAATGCTGATCCTACAAATTCTATTAACTCTTGTTATTCAATCAAACTAATTAAATGCAATCGAAGCATTTTTCCATTTTTTGAATGACTGGGAAAAAAGAAAATAAGTACCTAATAAAAAGAGTAAGGGCCATGAATTGAATTTAAATCGTTGGAAATATTTAAATATGAAGAAAATCGGAAAAGAGTTTGAAACCTGGAACTCGCTTGAATATTATTATTTTATTTTAGTGCGTCTTGAAAATTTGACATAAACAGTGTGACACTTTAGTTACCATATCTATTTACAAATTCATTCGTTTGTCCCCTTACGATTGAATGAATGCAGGCCATGGGCACTCGGGTGGGCGAAATTAATTCAAAATTGGTACGATTTTTACTGACATCTTTATTTGGAGGCGGAACTAAACGTTAAAGATTTCAAATAGAGCTGGTAGATGGAGCCTAAGGTGAAATTAAGTTTCGGAGTCTAAAATTAAATTAGGTTCAGCAATCATGCATGCATGGAGCTAGCAGCCATATTGTTTATTATTATTCTTCGTAAATAAAGGGCGTGCCAGTTAGTTCTTTCGTCGTTGTTTGTGCTTTTATTTTCTCATTTATATTCCTAAAGTATTTAAAGATGAGCTCCTATGATGAGAATTTGCTGTGTTCCTGGATGCATTGAGAAGGTTAGTACTAGTTATTAACAATACATGTTAATTTATACCAATATTATCAGTTGAAGAAATTTTTTTTTATAAAATTAATTCAAATACTAGTTAAGATAGTTACTCTTAATATTTGGAATTGCTAGATGTATTAATTGTGGTTTATACAAAGTCAACGATTTCCTTGAAATAAAAATGAGAAGTATTATAACTAAGTATTAACCTAAGTATTTTTTATAGGCATAGAATACCTACCTGCTAACCAAGAGGTTAACGCCGTTTGGAATGGGAGAATTAATATTTCTAAGTTGGCTTTTGAGTCTTACAAATCTTATAAAAGTTGTAACATTCATTTTGAAGATTGTGGCAGATTGAAGAAATTCCTCACTACATTTGCATGGTAAGGACTTATCTCATCAATATGTGTACAGCACTGTTTGAAATAGTAGTTATTAGTACTACAATAGACAGTTGATTGTAACTATAATTATGATTAGTGTATAAATATATGTTGAATTAGGATTAATGTTTTTTAGGATACAAGAGAAGTGTGAAGGTGATCATTTTTGGGTACCAGAGCAACAACAATCATTTTCAACTCCCGAGAAGCTAAAAGGTATCTATAAATATTTTGCAATATTTTTTTATATCCAGTATTAAATCATTTGTAACTGTATAATGCCTAGTCTTTCGAGAGCAGCAACTTATGTTTTATTGATATTAATTTAAAAAAACCCTCTTTAGAATCCATTTCTATTCTAACTATATCTAACTATGTGTTACAACTGATCACCTCTCTACTACAGAATTATTACGAATACAACTATTTAAATTTTCCACCTAAATTTATTTTTGAATTTCCCGCTTTTTTCAAATTAGAGGGTTAGCCTGGATCTGAACCTTTAGCATGGCTCTGAACCCTTAGCATAGATCTGAACCTCTAGCATGGATCTGAACCTTTAGAAATGTTGGTAGTTCCGCCTCCGAATATAGATGTCACTAGTTTCGGTGCGCGTGGCCACTTTTTTATATACAGTGGCCGATCTACCTGTGTATCTTATCTCTGAATGAATGTCTTCATTTTTAATGTGACTTGAATTCGAATGTGGAATATTTTTGTCCGTTTTATGTATGTAATTTAAAAGAAATCTGAAGACAACGATGACATCTTTAACACCTTCGAACGTCGCAGGATTGAATGGTAAGTAGAATCGAACTTGCAATACTTTTTAATAGTGTTGACGTTTTAATGACGTTTTGCCGTGAATATAAAAACTGATTTTTGGGAAAATAAGTATTAGTGAACCGCCTGGACCGTTAAAAACGTTAAAACCTCGGATCTCTTAGGGACAGGATGAAATTGAATGATCTTTACGGGAATGTGTTGTGAATAACATAAATAAAAATCTCTACCTATTTGAAAGTTGTGCATTTGATTTTGAAATAGTGAAAATTGATGATTGCAATAACTTATGTGCTATAATACATATTAGGTACGCTGTATAATTTTTAACTTCCCGCTAAGAAAATCAATGATTCTTCCCAATGATTTTCGAAAAATCGGGAAGTTATTGTTTTTACCCAGTTTTACAAAAATCGGGGTTTCAACAAATCTCGACGTTTTGAAGCCCTAAGAAGCTTTCCTGACTATTTTTACGATGATGCCCGTACGTCTGTATGTATGTATGTATGTATGTATGTATGTATGTATGTATGTATGTATGTATGTATGTATGTATGTATGTATGTATGTATGTATGTATGTATGTATGTATGTATGTATGTATGTATGTATGTATGTATGTATGTATGTATGTATGTATGTATGTATGTATGTATGTATGTATGTATGTATGTATGTATGTCAAATAATATATAAAATACTTGGTTATTTGAATAGTTTGCATTAAAAAAATAAAAAAGTCTCTTTTATTACTATAACATATACCTAAGTAACATATTAGTAATTATGAAAAATAAGCAAATTATGACTATTTAAAAACATATATATTTGGAAAATATTTGTTTATTCAAATATATACATTTTTTCAAATATCATCTTCTATTTCATTTATTTATTATGTTTCCTCACTTAATAAATCAGTTTCATCTTCTTCACTCTGGAAACAAGCTAAAAAGATTTATAGAAAACCAATTTCCAACATCAAGGCTTTAGATGATCGCTGGATGGAAGAATTTTTTGACAAAATATCTCCTCCCTTCGCCGCTATGCCTTTTCCTGATGTAATCTCATCTGTTGACCAAAACCATTTTCTTACAAAACCAATAACCATAATAGAGTTAAACTATGTACTTAAAAATCGCACCAGCACCAGTCCAGGACTAGACGAAATTAAATATCCTATGATTGATAATCTTCCCACTATTGGCAAATGGATGTTAATTGATATATTCAATAAAATTCTTAATAATCAATCGTTGATCAACGAACTGAAGGATCAATCCTACCGTCCCATATCGCTCATGTCGTGTATGTTGAAAACTTTAGAACGTATCATTAAACACAGACTTGAGTGGTGGCTCTACAAAAAAAATTTACTTCCTAGATCTCAGTTTGGCTACAGAAGAGGTTGTGGAATACTAGATGCTCTAACAACTCTAGTAATCGATATTCAAAATACTTATTCCACCAATAGATATTTACCTACATTATGTCTGGATATCGAAGGTGCCTACGATAGCGTCTGTTTACATATTCTGAGAGAAAAAATGATTAATAATTTCTTAGTACCGATTCGATTAACTGACGCAATCATTAACTTTTATTCTAACAGAAAATTGTATATCAAAACCCATAACAATCACCTCATAGGACCTCGCTATAATAACTTGGGACTACCTCAGGGTTCAGTGTTGAGTCCACTACTCTTTAATTTATTTACAGCTGACTTCCACAGTATTTATGTTGAATATATTACACCGAAAATTATTCAGTATGCGGATGATTTTTGCTTATATTCGGAGTCCCAAAATTATGATGATGGTATAAAGACTTTAGATAAAATTTTCGTTTCGGCTAATAAATGGTTCATTAAAAATGGTTTTGAAATATCTCCTACGAAATCATCAGTTTGCATTTTTTCTAGACATAACATTCCCAATATTGATACTAACCACTTGAACACTCAAGCTTTTCCTTTTTGTAAATCAATAAAGTACTTGGGAATGATAGTTGATAGAAAGTTAAGTTAACCTGGAAACCACATATCGAATATTTAGTGAATAGATGCAATAGAGGTATGAATTTTTTAAAATCCATTTCTAAAACGTGGTGGGGCGCTGATGTATCGACTTCGCTACTTTTTTATAGATCTTACATTAGATCTATAATAGATTATGGATGTATACTATACGGATCCGCAAGTAAACACAATTTACAAAAAATTGATGTTTTTCAGAACAAAGCTCTACGTACATGTATGGGTGCTATGAGATCTACTCCCGTTGAGCCACTTCACGTTGAAGCCCTAGAGCCCCCATTAAAATATAGAAGAAAATACCTTAGCCATAAATTCCTCATTAAAATTATGTCTGCTAACGAAATTCTACACCACAATATATGTAAACTAAATGAATTCGATTTAACAAATAACTACTGGATCCGCAAAAATTCACCGCCACTCTGTGATGCTTTCCAAAATAACAATAATCTATGTGTATCTAGCTCAGATAAAAATATGGCTTTAGATGATTTCGACTATTTTCTGCATATGTTTAAGTTCATTCAACCCAGATACCATGAAAATCCTATTATAAGCATTTCACTTTTAAATTCAATTTTAGCAAAATGGCCCAATTCCATACATATACAGGGTGTTTTCAAATGACACTTACAACGTTTTCATGTAGATACCTCTCGTAAAATTGGACAAAATGATATAGGGAATGAGGGGTCCAGCCTATTTACTTTTCGAAATACAGGGTGTTGAAGTTATGAAAAATTAAATGTTTTAATTTGATAACTTCAAAATGGATGAATATATTGATTTGACATATGCCAGGTTGTTTTTAAATGTAAAAGGGCATATTTTGATGGAAAAACATGTTTGAATTCTTGATCCAGTGGTGTACATTTGGAAGAATATGACACCTTTCCCCTCCCATTTTTTACGCCACTGGCATTTGAAGCTATTTTTATTTTATTTTGTATTCCTCAATGGTTTTCACGTGAAAAACGCATACATTTACACATAAAAAAATTTGTAGTTTTCAAGATATTTAATGTTTTTATGAAGTCTGCAAGATCACTTTTTAATAATGAAATAAAAAATTTATTTTTTTAATAACTACCAAACTACTAATGGTAAGAATATGTAACAGGAACTACTTTGTGAAACATCTAAAAATTGAGAAAAGATTGTTGAAAATACTTTTCCAAACTTGTGATTTTATTAAATTAAAAGAAGTTCAATAATATCCCATTCAAACATAATTTTCCACTAAGCAGCCAACAAATGAGAAGAGATGTTCAAAATTTTGTCCATTTACATTTATACTACATAACCTGCAACGTTTTCCCATTGAAAATCGCATACCTTGGAAATACTGGTGATTGCCGGAAATAATTTCAGTAGCTGCATGGATTCTTGCTATCAGTTCCTCCTTCGTTTCTACTATTGTATCGTAGACAAGGGACTTCATGTAACCCCACAGAAAGAAATAGATTGGATTTAAACCCGGTGACCTCGCAGGCCACATATTGGGTCCACCTCGGCCTATCCATTTGTTTCCATATTGTTGGGTTATAAGTTGTCTGGCCGCTAGAGAATAATGTACAGATGCCCCATCGTGCTGAAACCATACATTATCCATTTTTGTCCTAATATTTATTGGTAAAACGTCGTTTAATAAATCAGGCAGGGTTTCTCTCAAAAAGTTACAATAAATATTACCATTGAGTTTATTAGGTAAGAAATATGGACCCACTATACAATATCCAAGAATGCCTGCCCACACGTTGAGCGAGCGTTTTTCCTGAAATCCACGTTGTCGAATAACATATGGATTTTCGACATCCCACACGTGGCTATTCCTTGAATTGAAAATTCCTTCACGTGTGATTTTGGCTTCATCAGTAAATAGAACAAATTCGGTAAAGTTCTTATTTTCTATACATTTTTGGGTGTACCAATTGGCAAACTCCACTCTTTGAGGGGCCTGAGCTTGGGTATACTTATAAGGATACAACTGCTGTTCATTTAAAATATTCCACACAGTTGAGTTACTTACATTTAAAGATTTTCGAGGTGCGAAGTGTTTAAATCGGGTCTATTTTCAATACGGTTTAGAACAGCCTCCTCTAATTGCTCAGTACTTACAGTTCGTTTTCTACCGCTACCTCGTAATTATGAATTAAATTGTCCAACTTCTCGCAATCTCCTGTCAATTTGGGCAAATGTGTAACCTGGAAATCTAGGTCGATTTGGAAATTAATCTCTATACAAGCGCTCGGAACGTCTACCATTCTGTCTGGATTCCCCGTATATTAGCTGCATATCAGCTATTTCTTCAAAAGTATAATCCATCATAACAAAAAGTGTATGAAAGTTGCACAAACAAATTTAATTGCAAATTTATCATTGACATCCACAGCCTACTATACAATAGTAGAAACGGAGGAGGAACTGATAGCAAGAATCCATGCAGCTACTGAAATTATTTCCGGCTATCGCCAGTCTTTCCAAGGAAACCGATTTTCCACGATAAAACGTTGCAGATTATGTATAAATGTAAACAGACAAAATTTTGAACATCTCTTGTAATTTGTTGGCTGCTTAGTGAAAAATTATGTTTGAATGGGATATTATTTAACTTTGTAATTATCTTGTTTTTTATTGTCATTAATGATTCTTTTAATTTAATAAAATCACAAGTTTGGAAAAGTATTTTCAACAATCTTCTCTCAATGTATTATATGCATTGCTTTTTCACGAATTAGTTCCTGTTACATATTTTAACCACTAGTAGTTTGGTAGTTATTAAAAAAAGAAATTTTTTTTTATTTCATTATTAAAAAGTGATCTTGCAGACTTCATAAAAACATTAAATATCTTGTAAACTACAATTTTTTTGGTGAGTAAAGGTCATGCGTTTTTCACGTGAAAACCATTGAGGAATACAAAATAAAATAAAAATAGCTTCAAATACCAGTGGCGTAAAAATTGGGAGGGAAAAGGTGTCATATTCTTCCAAATGTACACCACTGGATCAAGAATTCAAACATGTTTCTTCATCAAAATATGCCCCTTTACATATAAAAACAACCTGGCAAATGTCAAATCAATAACTTCATCCATTTTAAAGTTATCAAATTAAAACATTTAATTTTTCATAACTTCAACACCCTGTATTTCGAAAAGTAAATAGGCTGGACCCCTCAATCCCTAAATCATTTTGTCCAATTTTACGAGAGGTATCTACATGCAAACGTTGTAAGTGTCATTTGAAAACACCCTGTATATACTGACCGCTTCCAAAACTGTAAATGGTACTGGTTGTGCCTTTTACATTCCAGGTAATAATGTTGAAAAATTGTTTAAGCTCCCCTCAGACTTCTCAGTTTTTAGTGCTGAAGCCGTTGGTATTTATGAATCATTAAAATTTTTTTCTTCCTCCGGAAAAAGTTCGGCGGTTATTTTATGTGATTCACTGTCGGTGCTAACAGCCATACAAAATCCTAGGATTCCTGCTCTATCAGATAATCTCTATGTATTTTACATTAAAAAAATTTTATTTCAATTAAAAAAAAACAATAAATTTGTTCAGCTGATATGGGTCAAAGCACATATAGGACTTAAACATAATGAATATGTAGATCATCTAGCCAAAGATGCAGTAGAAAATGGTGGCACATCTATCTATCCGCTAACTGTTTCAGACGCTTCTGCTAATTCCAGGCTAAAACAAATTCGTCTTTGGAAAAAATATTGGATTGATTATTGCAAAATATCTAATACCCAATATTCCCTAATACAACAAGAAATTCCGCATAAATGTTGGTTCAACTTATATTCCTGCCCACGTAAATACATCACAACTATCATTAGACTTCGTTTTGGACATGCATGTTATCCAGCGCATTTGTATAAAATAAAAATTTTAGACACAGACTTGTGTCAACACTGTCATATTAAAAGTGATTTAAATCATATTTTCTTCAACTGTATTTACTCGCTAGAATCACAAAACCTTATTAAAGATCTTATAAATAGTGGGTATTTCCCACCTTTCAATATCTGTCATCTTTTATCCTTAAATAAAATGGAAGTATATGATTGTCTGATGAAATTCATACATAAATCAAAGGTACGTTTGTGAATGTGTGAACCAGATTTGTTACCTCTGTTTATCCCATTTGTTGTTTATTCCTATCTTTCCGTGGCCTTATTTTTGTTTGTGACATTAAAAGACAAGAAGCGTGTGACCCTGTTATATCCCTGTTGTATCATTAGGTTCTTACGACTTTTCTTTTCTTCTAGTATGTAGGTGTGAGTGAGTTACTTTTTTTTCTTCCTTTTGTATATATTATTTTTTTTCCTGATGCGACTGGCTGAATGACGTGAGTCCAAGCCAAAAAAAAAAAAAATTTCATTTATTTGAATAATAGGCGCTGTATTTAAACAGCTGTCGTCGTTGCACTGTAGGCATGCTACACTACAGTATAATACACTTTTTCGGCATCCGCATGCAGCTCCACAAATTTTCCGGAGCAGGTAATTGATTTATAGTTATTGGATGATAGATATTATTGGAATTATTATTCGATGATTAAATCATTCCCTAGGCATATCTGGATTTGCAGGTAATCCCGTTTTAAGTGTTCGAATGCTGCATCAGATATGAGAGGTAACGAAGATAAAAGAACACTTGTGTCTTTGGCAGTTGCTTTGATGAAATAATTTAACCTAAATGTATTCAAACCTATAATTTTTCCCGAAGTACCATACAGATCCAAAAAACATGTAATACCAGCTTGAAATATATTATTTGCATCTTCATTTGCATTTTTAAATAGGTACTGCTGGTGAGCTATCTAGATCATTTCGCATTTTTGGCAAACTAAATTTTTTTTTATTGTAAAACGCTAAAGGAGTATCACAACCCGTGAAAGCATGTAAGAATAGAATATGTTCTTTAGATGCTGGTAAAGATTTTTCTAAACTTTTCGATGAAAATATTTGTTGGTTAACTTTGCCTTGGGATGGTTTTAGGAAATATATTTCACAATCGGTAGGTGCCAATGCAAATAGATTTTCGGAAGTCATCGCTGAAAGTTGGAGTATTTATATACGAAATTATTCGTCTCTTTTGACTATTCAATTTTGCTTCTTTTATTGGATTCGCTTCTTGTCCACAAATTAAACAGTTATTTTCCCAATCGAAGTGAGAGGAATGATTGGAAATCCGGAGTTTTTTTGTTGGAGGAAAAGATGGAGTTGTCTTTTTATTTTTGTAGGTGTCAATGTATTTTTGGTGTATATATTTTCCACGACAACCTGAATGAGCGTATACAGTGTGAATATAAAGTAACGTAACTTGCTAATATTTCGATTTACGTTAGGTTTACAAAAAAAGTTGAATAAAAGTTTTTTCAAATAATCCAGACCATCTGCATGAGTCGATTAGAAGTATACAGGGTGCATCGTTGCTCCAAAATAATTCATTAACATATTTTTTTAAATAGTACACCATGTATATATTTTCAGTTTTTCATAATCTATTAAATTACAAATACAACCGTGAAGACCGCATAATTCTAATCTCATTTGTTCTACAGTTATTGAGAAAAATAATTTACGGGAACGTTTTTATTACCAAAATAATTAACAGGAACAAATAACTAATCTTATTTATTGAGATGTTCAAATTGTCTTCCTTCTTCTATTTGACAGTATCCAAGTCTGATATGCCAAAGCTGATATGGTATTACGCGATTGCTGATTTGTTATTTGATGGGCTGTTAACAGTATTTTATTTCTCCGTTTATCCAGATTATCAGGTTTTGTCTTGTACACAATGTTTTTCAGATATCCCCAGAAGAAATAGTCTAAAGGCGATAAATCGGGAGACCTGGCTGGTCACTCAATTGTGCCACTTCTTCCAATCGACCTGTCTTGGAATACTTCATTTAAGTAATTTCGAACAGTAACACTAAAGTGTGGTGATGCACCATTCTGCTGAAACCAAGTGTCATTAAAATTGTTACCAACTGCATTTCTTATTGCAGGAACTATTTGATTTCTTAATAAATCTAAATACTTTGGTCCGTTCAAATTGCCTTCTACAAAAAATGGTCCGATAACAGCGGTGCCGATAATACCTGCCCAAACATTAACTTTTGAAGGTCTTTGTGTTCTATGTTTCCGCATCCACCTAGGATTAGTATCACTCCAATACCTACAATTGTGATGATTAACTGTACCATTTAACATAAACGTGGCTTCATCGGAAAATACTATCTTACTTGTAAAATGAGGGACTGCATCTACCTTTTGCATTATAGTTTGACAAAATTCTATTCTGCGGGTATAATCATCTTCAGATAATTATTGTAATAGAGTTACTTTATAAGGATGAAACTTATTCTTCTTAATAATGTTACAGACGGATCCCACACTAACATCATGTTCTAATGCAGTTTTCCAAATGGATGTAAAAGGATTTTCTACAAAACTTTGCATAACGTCCAAGGATTTTTCATCATTAGTTACGGTCTTTGGTCGGCCAGTTTTAGGGCGATTTTTAGTTGAACCCACTTCTTCAAAAAGTTTCACAGTCCTCCAAACTGCAGTTTTGGTAATTTGGTTGCGATTTAAATAAGTTCCTCATCATAAGTTCTTTTACGATCATCGTAACCTCTCATTATAAGAATCATTATTCTTTCCTGTTCGGTAAACATACTTATACTTTAAAAGTAACCAATTACAATAAACACCTTTCACTGAGGACAATGAGAAATAATTGATGACATTTAAAAACGATTAATGACAGAAAAACGTACTACTTTTTTGACATAAACAATTTTTATGTAACTTTGGAATTATTAAAGGTAGAATTATGCGGTCTTGACGGTTTTATTTGTAATTTAATAGATTATGAAAAACTGAAAATATATCTATATATACATGGTGTACTATTTGAAAAAATATGTTAATAAGTTATTTTGGAGCAACGGTGCACCCTGTATACTTCTAATCGACTTATGCAGATGGTCCGGATTATTTGAAAAAACTTTTATTCAACATTTTTTTTGTAAACCTAACGGAAATCGCAATATTAGCAAGTTACGTTACTTTATGTACACACTGTACAAATTCAGCTTGTAAGTGAGGCAACAAACCATCCTGTCGCTCACTTGAAGCAGCTCTCAAAGCTATTATTCCTCTACTTATTTTTACTATTTCCCCAAGATCTGCTACGTTTGTTCCTGAAGATGAACCCAATTTTTCGCATATTATACAGCTATTTTCATCAGTAATGCTGCTAGTCGATGGTTGATCAATTATTATCCGAAAGCTGTAATAGGAAATATTTTAATACTCCTATGATGGATTTATTGCGTTTTAGCCATGATTAATTTTTATTTACTTTAATGAAACATATAATGATGAATTTACATTTTCAATTATATAATTTACTAAACGATGTAATAAAAACCTTTGTTAATGAAACTTGCGTCAGAAATATGCAAGGTTTTCAAGTTGCTCCGATTAATGAATAGCTTTGCGAAAATTTTCAAGTATTAAATAAAATCACACAATTTTCACTATTACGATTACACAACATGCACTTGACACGTGTCACTTATAACTGAACTAGCCAGCCAGAAAAAATTTGTAGTACGCTGCAGCTGCCATTCTCCCCGCCACGTTTCACCTGCTCAAGGTCCTTAGGACCCTCCAAATAAACTGGAATATTGGAAAGATGTTCGTCTTTATCTATTTAAGTAAAATTTAAGTAAGTAGAAGTAAAGGGGCACAATAGATCTCTTAGGTCTCAGTGAATGTCACCCCAAATTACATACTTACACACATACATACTTCTTAGCGCCAAATTTTGAGTATAAGCGTATTTTTTCAGACATGAGATGTACGAAATATTGTTTTTAAACTTGAGCATAAATTGAAATGAATTAAAAAAAACTTTAACGATTTGTTTTCGAAAAAATTAGTGACGAGTCTTGATTCATTCAGTAGAGAGATAAGTTATATAATAATAACAAATGAAAAATAAAAAATAAATAACTAATGTTACTTTACCATTTTTCAGTGATCGATGAAATTCCCCAATTCAAAATAGAAAAGATTATTCTCGATGAAGATATGTTAACATCTAGTCTACCCCAACTAGAAACGGTAAGATCAATTCACTGGCCTACACGATTTTTGTAACACAGTTCAAACAATTATTTTTATAATCCTAATACCTTCCAAATAATTGAAAAAATATTCATAAAACCCTAATACGTATAGTTGTTTCTACGCTTAATGTAATGACCCATATTTTGAATTCCATTGAAGGCAAATGCCGCCCAATGGCCTGCATATAAATTTTTTATAAATTCGAATATTGTGACATTATGTTTTTCATTCAAATTAATATAGTAGATTAAAATTAAATCTTTTTGCCTTTGAGAAACAAAAAATGTTTTAAATATACCTACAAGGAAAGTTTATTTAAAAGAATTTAATAACTGGAATTGTCAGAATCTTCTGAAGTAGAATCGTTTTCAAATTGGATAACTACTGGTGCTATAGGCGGTAAAATAGTATATTCGTTTTCTGTTTGTATAACATGAGCCACGCAATATTGCCAGACATCGCTATATTTGTAATTAGGTATTTGCCGAATATTATCAAGGACGAATGCGCTTAAAGTTGGCGACTGGTTATATTCCCGTAAACGACTTTTTACATTAAGTTTACATTTGAGTTTTAAAGTGAATGGTTCTGTGTAGTTAAGAAAATTTTCTTAACGACAAAAATGGCAAGTCATACGCGCCGCAGTTGCAAAATCTCTCCTGACAAGTTTTGTTATATTAGTGGATAATTTATGGTGAAGTCACAAGCCAGACCATTTTCTGTAAATGTGAAAAAGGCTTATTTCATGTCACAGTGGGCTCCCCATGTGTGCTTAATCAGCTGTAGCGTGTCATTGAATCAGTGGATGAGAGGGAAGAGAAGGAGTATGCCTTTTGCAGTTCCAATGGTATGGAGAGAACCCACCAACCGTTTTGATGATTGCTATTTTTGTATGACAAAGACTGAAAATGATTCCAAAAAAGAAAAGCGTAAGCTCGAATATCCAAATTTGCAGTCTGCCATAAGAACTCTTCCTCACAATGCAGACTTACCAGTACCGACGGCGTATTGGCAAGATATTGTTTTGGGAAATAATGGAGATAATCGTGCAGTGAATGGACACTATTTGAGGCAAATTTGGCCGGAAAGGTCCGAATTTCAACCGGGATCTCAAAATGTTAAGTATGTGCCTCTTGTAGACCCAAAAAATATACTTTTACCTCCGCTTCACATCAAACTTGGACTAATGAAAAACTTTGTGAAGGCTATGAATAAAGGGGGTGAAGGATTCAAATACCTAAGACAAGTCTTTCCCCAGTTAACTGACGCCAAGTTAAAGAAGGACGATATTAATTTTATAGAAAAGCTTACAACGCAAGAACTCAGAGCTTGGAACTCATTCGTATGTGTCGTGAGGGGATTTTTGGGCAACCATATGGATGCAAACTACGAACAGCTAGTTAATGAACTTTTAGATTCCTGTAAATCGCTTGGCTGCCGAATGTCATAAAAAATTCATTTTCTCCATTCCCATTTATCATTTTTTCCTGAGAATTTGGGAGCTGTCAGCGACAGGCAGGTTGAGAGGTTCCTTCAAGATATTAGAACAATGGAAATTCGGTACCAAGGGCGATGGGAACCAGCCATGATGGGTGATTACTGCTGGTTTTTGAAGAGGGAAGATATGACCCCCCATAAAAGAAAAAAATAAAACGTTTTAAAAATAAATATTTTTGATTTGTTATATGTTAGCAGGTGAGAAAGCAATAATATACTCAATGGTAGAGAGGAAGCCTTGTAGTAAGAGAAGAAGGGGTAGACCCAGGATAAATTGGTTGCAGGAGGTAGAAGGTGATCTCAAGACAATGGGAATTAAACACTGGGAAGAGAAAACTCGGGACAGGAAGCAATGGCTACAAATAGTAGAAAAAATATGAAAAAGGAAATGTGGTCTGATCCACCCTTACAAAAGGATCTAGAAAGCTCGTGAGAGCGGCGCTACTCCTACGGGAGTGTTAAGCCACTATATATATATATATATATATATATATATATATATATATACAGTGTGGAAACCACTTACGGAATAAAATTCTTTATGTCATTATTTTAGAAAATTATAAAAAATGCCGAGACACGTCAATTTTTGAATTGAGGGGGACACTTTTTGGCGCTAATATCATAAACGTCAGATTCACCCCCTCCCTGCTGGAGACACCCCTTACATTTTTTCAAATGGCATTAGGTATCAAGTTACACCTCATTTAAAAGGTCTGGTAAATCTCTATTCAATCATTTTGTTTTGCCTTTGCCTTTGATACGATTGTTATTTAATCGTTGTTTAAAATTCGCTTTTTTTCAACTTTTATTGCGTGAATGTTAACGGTGGTCACTTTGACGGCATGATTAAATAGCAGTTTTTCCTTGTTAACAGTTGTCTTTTTACCATTTGTAAATTTTTCATTCTTTAAAGAGTCTTTCTATCATAACAAAATGTGGGAGCATACGAAAAGTTGAAAAAGAGCCAATTTTAAACAACGATTAAATAACAATGGAAGGCTAGTATCAAAGGCAAAACAAAATGATTGAATAGAGATTTACCAGACCTTTTAAATGAGGTGTGACTTGATACCTAATGCCATTTGAAAAAATGTAAGGGGTGTCTCCAGTAGGGAGGGGGTGAATCTGACGTTTGACATAAGCGCCAAAAAGTGTCCCCCTCAATTCAAAAGTTGACACGTGTCTCGGCATTTTTTATAATTTTCTAAAATAATGACATAAAGAATTTTATTCCATAAGTGGTTTCCACACTGTATATATATATATATATATATATATATAAAAAAAGAAGCAGTAGGGTAGTTACGGCTGACTAGTTGAAAAATAAACTATAAAATTTTTTTTATGGGGCACAGCCAAAATGATTTGTTGATGGTAAAGAAGACTCTTTTTTACTAATCCAAGCTTTCGATAATGTTTATTATCATTTTCAAGGCTAAAATTATAAATTATTTGTTACAATTTAGATAAAGAATATATTTTTTATAACAAACTTACTAGCAAGTGAGTTAATTCCTTTGAGAATGTAAATTCGTTTGTAAAACATGGAAACTAATCTTAACAAACTATTATTGAAAATTTACACATATTTTTTAAAAAATAAAACTACTAAAATTGTTAAAAATGACAAAATTCAGTCATCTTGGTTCCATTATAAACTACACAAAACAAGTAACTGACCAAGTTTTTCATAATGTAGAAATAATAAAAAAGTCATCAGCTCGAAAATATAAAATACCTGTTTTAAGAAAAATACATTGTTACCAACAAAACTAGTACCAACTGAAATCAAGGCACCAATTTTTGAATAATTTAAGATTTAATTTATATTATTTTAATTCAATATCTTTGAAAATAGAAAAAATTAAAATTATTGATATATCTGTTAAAATTGGAGACAACTGACAACTAACAAACTGATGCTGAAACAACTAAACCTCCAATTCATTTTGACAACTCATAGTTTTTGATGTGATAGGTCAATGACTATGAGTTGGTTGAGTGAATTTCCTAATTTTATTAGTTCTCTCCACTAGTAGGACTTTTGCAATTGGCAACTGCAAAAAGGGATTGATTAAATCATATTAATACAAAAGTTGAGATTGTTGAGAAGATATCAATTCTAATAATAACAAACTAAATATATATTATTGTAATTTTTTTTTCTCTTTATCTAATTTGCATTTCTGGTGAAGATGGTAATGACGGTTTTTAGTTCGAAGATTTAAATATTATAATTTTCATCTTCCTAACAATATAACATTATAATTCTATTTAATTGTTATTAATTTCATTTTAACAGATATACAAAATTAACAGCTCTCTTAATTTGTAACCATGTCACATTAATAACACGAATTTTTGTTGGTTTGCTTGAGATACTGTGTGGCAGACAGTGTTTCGATAAGGATTGCAGAATTTTCTTTTATAACATTAAAAATATTTTTAATAATTATAAAAAAGAGGATAGGTAATTAGCAACTACCTATTGTGTTTGAATCACTTGTTTGCAATTTTTGAGAGTTGACTTTAATTCGACAAACTGATGTTTCTTAAACCAAACTTCCATTTCACTTTGACAACTCATAGTTTCTGATGTGATAGGTTAGTGACTGTAAGTTGGTTGAGAGAAATTCCTAATTTTTCAATTTCTTTCCACTAGTAGGACTTTTGCAATTGGCAACTGCAAAAAGGGATTTATAAAATCAAATAAAAACAAAAGTAAGAAATGTTATGTAGATTTCAAATCCAACACTAACAGATATATCAATAATTTTAATTTTTTCTATTTTCAAAGATATTGAATTAAAATAATATAAATTAAATCTTAAATTATTCAAAAATTGGTGCCTTGATTTCAGTTGGTACTAGTTTTGTTGGTAACAATGTATTTTTCTTAAAACAGGTATTTTATATTTTCGAGCTGATGACTTTTTTATTATTTCTACATTATGAAAAACTTGGTCAGTTACTTGTTTTGTGTTGTTTATAATGGAACCAAGATGACTGAATTTTGTCATTTTTAACAATTTTAGTAGTTTTAATTTTTTAAAAAATATGTGTAAATTTTCAATAATAGTTTGTTAAGATTAGTTTCCATGTTTTACAAACGAATTTTACAAAGGAATTAACTCACTTGCTAGTAAGTTTGTTATAAAAAATATATTCTTTATCTAAATTGTAACAAATAATTTATAATTTTAGCCTTGAAAATGATAATAAACATTATCGAAAGCTTGGATTAGTAAAAAAGAGTCTTCTTTACCATCAACAAATCATTTTGGCTGTGCCCCATAAAAAAAATTTTTTATAGTTTATATATATATATATCGTCCTTTAAATTGTTTCACATGACCTGTGAGATGTTTACAATCGTTTGGTGCAAAAATCTGCCGGACGTTGTATGACACCCTAAAGTGATTCGCGTATTAATTCGCAGTGCAAGCTTCGACCGTGTGTAGCGCTAACTGCACCTAATTGTATACACGTATATATAAAGTTCATGTCATAGACTCACCCGGCGTCTTAAAACTCTCGCTTTTTCTTTTATTTGTTTTTGAACGGCCTAGCGTATTTTATAAAAATCAAGAGGGCAACATTTTTAATTTATCGGTGTGTTTTGAGTTGAAATCTGTGTGGCATGTATTCTTTTAGAACTCGTAAAATCATTAATGCTGCAAAGAAACAGCAAGACACAAATGATAGGTCATATATGTTATTTATTTTACTTTTAAGATAATCTCAACTTGTAACAAAACTCAATTTTAAAATTCATAACATAAACCTAACCTAAAAATTGACGTCAAAAAATAATAGTTCAATAACATCACTTGTGGACCGGTTTCGGCGGTCCAGGATTATGCTCTCAGAGCTTCTGGACGAATGGCATCTACCTTTTGCTGATGAGGCGCAAAAACGCCGAAACCGGTCCACAAGTGATGTTATTCCTTCTAATCGCAAACCAGAATGGTTGGTTCTATCTTAACAGATATACCAACCCCGTTTACTTTAGAAGTGTAATTCAATGTCTGTCGGGGCATATAGCCCGAGAAGTAGTTGTTGCTTCTTAGTGGACGGTCTGCTCTCTGGAAATTAATTTTTCTAATTTTGTAAAGCGTTTAATAGTATTGAACTATTATTTTTTGACGTCTATAGATCACGCTTTACTAATATGACAATTATTTACAGGTAACTGTAATTAAGTAAATAACTAACCTAAAAATTGACTGCACATTTTAACTGTATATTTATGTTCAAAATAAGAATTACACCTGGTGTCTTGAAACAACAAATGACTTCAATCAATAACAAAAGAAAAATTTCAAATTTGGGAATGTCAATATCTTTTTTGAAGAACGTTAGTATGTTCTAGAATATTTAAATTTTATATCTTTTTGTATTTGGGCCAATAGCCATCGTTGTCAAGACACGTTAATCTAAATAAAAAAAAAACGAAAGCGGCAACAAGAGCATTTTTTTTAATAATACCGGTTGGCCAAGTGTATTTGAGCCCATTTTAAATCCCCGTATCTTAAACAGTATTTCAGGTTTTAAGGTGTGGTTTTTACCGAACACCTTTACCGAATACTACATTTTATGTCAAGTTTGTACAGCTACTTCCGTTTACACCGAAATGAGTACGCCTTTTTGAGATATAGGGCAACTTTGTTATTTTATATGGAACACCCAGTAGATTTTTTTTAGAAACCGTTATCTGCCCTCTTTTTAAAAAGGTATAATTTGTGACAGCTCTTTAAATTCGTGTAGATGTTAGAGCGGTTTTAAATAGTTGTTACAAATTTTATTTCTTTACACTTTTACATCTAGTTCCTTATAAATTAAAATGTCTGAAAGAAAAACAAATAGAAAAGAATAACTAATTCAGGTACTGTTTCCGTTTTTATGCTGAAAGTCGATATCAGCAGCTTTTAAGATATACTTAAAATCAGCGACGTGATTATTGAGCTGTGACATCATCGAACTAAAAAACTAAATGAATAGGGAATGGAAGTTAGTCCGAACGAAATGGTTTTTTATTCCAAATTTAACGGAGTAGTACAATGATGGTATTAATGTGTATAATTATGTCACATTTTCAATTTAATACTTATTTTCCACAATAACATTGAAATTGTGAAAATTTTGTGAGAGGTGTTGAAAATGACCTCTTGCTTCAACACATGTCTCATCATAGAAGGGTCTCATTTTGAATACATCCTTGAAAATGTTCAGAGTTTAAGTGACATTGGTTATTGTTAAAAATAAATATTAAATTAAAAATGTAGCAATAGCATATTGTGCAATAAGTGAGAAAAGTAATTTCCCCACATGTTGCATACTATACTTTTTCTACAACTGCACAAATTTAAAGAAAACAAGTAAAGTAACTTAATAATTATTTATATGGTTAGTAAAACAAAAATAACACTAAAGTATCCTACCTCTAAACTTTTAAATAATTTCATTTAAAATTATAGTTGATGGTGAAATTTGTACAATTTTGAATGGTCAAACCCGGAACGTCATTTCTTTTCACCAAATTCTCCGTTATATTAATAGTAGAAGTTGAGGGTTGATTCATATACGGTGCATATTATATGATGTATTATTAAAATCGTCACTACTGTCAGTATCCATATTATTTATCATAAATAAGTATATGTCTTGTTAAACTAATATTTAATGGAAATTGAGATTTTTATCAAAGCACGATTGAAACAACCTTTTAGAATTTAAAAACTTCTAATATAATCTGACAGTTTTGTGACAACTAAGTAGGCATTTAAAGATGACAGTTAGTAGCCTACTAAGTTTTTGTCGATTTTATTTGATTCTCCATATAAATGTATGTGGCGTGGGCAAAGTGCCGTGAGAAATATTATTTCTCACAGTAGGAGCAATATTTGGTTTTGAAATTAAGTAAGGTATGAAAAATACGTCACTTTCCATAGCAGTTGTAGAAAAAATAATTATCCACATTAATTCTCTCTTTAATATGATATGATGATATGATGATATCACTGATCTCAATCATTTCACAAACGATAGCACTCAAAAACCCAATTGACATTTACCAGTTTTCAAATAAAAATATTTTTTCTACAACTGCTATAAAAAGTGACGTATTTCTCATACCTTACTTAATTTCAAAACCAAATATTGCTCATACTGTGAGAAATATTATTTCTCACTGCACTTTGCCCACACCACATACATTTATATGGAGAATCAAATAAAATGGACAAAAACTTAGTAGGCTTCTGTCATCTTTAAATACCTACTTAGTTGTCATGAAACTGTCAGATTAATTAATATAACGGAGAATTTAGTGAAAAGAAATGACGTTTCGGATTTGACCATACAAAATTGTACAAATTTCACCATCAACTATAATTTTAAATGAAATTATTTAACAGTATAGAGATGGGATACTTTAGTGTTATTTTTGTTTTACTAACCATATAAATAAATAATAAGTTACTTTTCTTGTATTCTTTAAATTTGTGCAGTTGTAGAAAAAGTATAGTGTGCAACATGTGGGGAAAAGTACTTTTCTCACTCGTGTGTTTGCGGCACTCGCCCTTAGGGCTCGTGCCACAAACTTCCACACTCGTGAGAAAAGTTGAACATCCCCCCCTTGTTGCACAATATACTATAGTTGTCTTCCAGTAACATCATGTAATAAATTTTTTGGATATGGTTTAAACGAGGCGGTCACAAACTCTCTTAAGAGGAGGATTAACCGACAGTTTTTTGCGTGATTTCTGCGATCTTAACATTCGTCCTGTATGTTTAATATTGATTTTTTTTAAATCATAAGTATCCCTTACCAATTTTTTTTTGTTTTTAAAAATATTTAATATTAAACAAATAGGACGAATGGTAAGAACGCAAGAAATGTCGCGAAAAACTGCCGGTAAATCCTCCACTTAGTGTATTATTGTCTCATGGAATATTTCAATTCGTTTTTTTTTCAATTTCAGTATAACCTTACATTTAATGTTTTTTTGTTATGTCCAAAGAGATATTTTTTCAATTTCCTAAAAGGCTGATTTGTATTTTAAATAAAGTAGAAATGTTCAACATGTGTTTTTTTACTCCATTGCACTTCGTAAAAACCACAACTTAATATGATTTAAGCAGAAAGCTTTTATTAAATTTTAGTAAATCAACTAATTTTCTTTAGTGAGATTTCTCAGATATATCACATATATCAAATTATGGATCTGGTCATGTACTTTAAGTCCCCTTGAGTCGTTGACGGAAACTAAACATACGCTAATAATATTTAGTGGGACGCTGAATAACCGATAAAATGTACTTGTATGTATAGAGGTGCTAAAAATAGATGACGCTGAATAACCGATAAACGTACTTGAATGTATAGCTATGCTAAAAATAGATAACGCTGAGTAAACCTTTATATTGTCCAAAGCGCCGCGTGATACCGTCAAACTAACCACCTTTTATACTCCCTTGAGTCGACGAAAACTAAACAAAAAATAATAATACTTAGTAGGACGCTGAATAACCGATAAAATGTACTTGAATGTATAGAAGTGCTAAAAATAGATGACGCTGAATAACGGATAAAATGTACCTGAATGTATAGATGACGCTGAGTAACGGATAAAAAGTACTTGAATGTATAGAGGTGCTAAAAATAGATGACGCTGAATAACGGATAAAATGTACTTGAATGTATAGATGTGCTAAAAATAGATGACGCTGAGTAAACCTTTATGTTGTCAAAAGCGCTGCGTGATACCGTCTAAATAACCACCTTTAATACGCCTGGTATACGCCAGACGCCGGGTAGGACTGTTCGTAGTTCAGACGCGGAGTGGTACTACATACAAATATATATACAGTGTGGAAACCACTTATGGAATAAAATTCTTTATGTCATTATTTTAGAAAATTATAAAAAATGCCGAGACACGTCAACTTTTGAATTGAGTTGTGCGTTATGTAAACATAAATTTAAATGTACAGGGTGATTCACGCAAGTATGCCATAGTCGGTGTTGTTTTTTTTTAATGAAACACCCTGTATATTTGCATATTTTTGAAATCCTCTTAATGAACCGATTCCAACAAACTAAATAATGTATGGTCAATTATGAATTATACAGGGTGACATTTTTATTTTTACAGTTATTAAACACATACATAAAATACCTGATGTATTTGATTTTATTACATTAAATAAATGCTCAAAATGTTGTCCACCTAGTTGTTGGCAATAGCACAGTCTCCTATAGAACTCCTCCTTAACTTTGTTTAAAGTTTGAGGTGAAATATTCCGTATTTCTGTAGTTATCCTGTCTTTGAGGTCTACAATGCTAGTTGGTTGTGTTGCATATACTTTGTTCTTGAGATAACCCCACAGAAAAAAATCTAACGGCGTAAGGTCTGGCGATCTAGCTGGCCACTCAATAGTACCTCTTCGTCCAATCCATTTATTGGGGAAGATTTCATCTAAATAAGTTCTTACCATTAAAGCATAATGGGGTGTTGCCCCGTCTTGCTGGAACCAAACATTTTCATTCGGTAAGCTAGGATCTATTGCGTTGGGATATAAGTTTGCCAACGCAGGAATAACTAACTTCATTTCTAAGCATATTTAAATATTTTTCAGCTGTCAAATTTCCATCTATAAATATAGGACCAATAATATGGTTGCCTATGATACCGGCCCAAACGTTCACCTTTTGAGGGTACTGAGTATGTGACTCACGCATCCAATTAGGGTTTTCTGCTGACCAATATCTACAGTTCTGTCGGTTTACCTCTCCATTCAATGTGAATGTTGATTCGTCAGAAAAAAGAATGGTACCAAGAGCTATCTCATTTCTGTTCAGCTTATTCATCAATCTTCCGCAGAAATCCATTCTACGATCTGGATCGTCTTCTGTTAACTCCTGCACAAAAGTTAATTTGTAGGGATGAAGTTTTTCTTTATGAAGACATCTTAGAACAGTTGTATGATTAACATTATTTTCACGGGCAATTTGACGTGTACTTGAAGTTGGATTCTCTTCGACACTTAACAAAATATCCACTTTCAATGGTTTGACATGTCCAAGTTCTCTGAATTGTGCATGAATTTTAGACACAGTACTTTGTGAAATATTAGGCAATTCGGGATACCTGTGATTAAATAAGTTTGCCACTTCAACTTGACTTCTGCAGTTATCCCCGTACCCGATCATCATTAAAATCTCAATTCGGTGAGTCTCAGTTAAATATTTCATTGTTATGTCGACAAGGAAAGAGTGTTTGACAAAGATTTTACTTTTTCAGTATAAACTGTCAACACATCAACAACTGACAGAATAGAAAACAATCCACATTATTTACCGATTTTGTCTAATTATTGGCGTTTTTAGGCAATTTTTAGGTATTTATGATAAAATTCATGGGCGTAGCAGGTTTTGTTTAATATACAAATACGTCTAATAATTAGTTAGTTTAGATTTTTGATGAATCCATATTTAGCTAATTTAAAAAAGTACCAATATTTCAAGTGTAATAAATTATTAATTTTAAAATTTCACCCTGTATAATTCATAATTGACTATACATTATTTAGTTTGTTAAAATCGGTTCATTAAGGGGATTTCAAAAATATGCAAATATACGGGGTGTTTCATTAAAAAAAACAACACCGACTATGGCATACTTGCGTGAATATCCCTGTACATTTAAATTTATGTTTACATAACGCACAACTCAATTCAAAAGTTGACGTGTCTCGGCATTTTTTATAATTTTCTAAAATAATGACATAAAGAATTTTATTCCATAAGTGGTTTCCACACTGTATATATATAAAACCAGAAATATTGGGGAAACGGCAAGTTTATAAAAGTGAACTCTTCTTACTAATTTAACAAGCTTTCGGAAACTTTTATTTCCATTATCAAGTTACAGTAAATTGAGGATTGATATAAAATGGTAAATATATATTAAATGCTAAAATTGGTATTTGAATTTTTTAAAAAATATTGAAATATTTTCATTATGACAGATAAACAATTTCATTTTTTTCCTTCTAATAAGTTATAAAAATTATGTCAAAAAATGGAGAGTATAGGTTATGATAATGTCAAATTATTATAAAAGTTTTTTTAAAAAATTAATTTTTGATTAAGAATTGAAATTTGAAATCTTATTATTGTGATCCATTGATAGTAAGTAGTGATAAATATCACTGAGATTCTTATGGTCACTCTTCTTGTTAATAGTACAAGGTTCTTGTGATATGTGAGCCATTTCTAAGAAAAGTCTTTTTTTAGTATTTGTTTGTATGTCTAAAATATTAACAGATTCAAAATCCATAACGTGGTCTTTATCAATTACATGTTCTGCTAATGCACATCTGTCAGACTATCCTATATATATATATATATCATGAGCGTACTATAAAATTCTTAAGAGAGATTCATTTATTAGTAAACATTCTCGTCTACCATGGGCGCTCGAAACATTTTTTGTTAGAGGTTAATTTATTTTTAAATATGTCCATTTTCCGTGGGCGCATGATAAAACTTTTTTGAGGGATCAATTTATTTGTAAAGAGTTATATCATGTACTTACGATAAAATTTTTAAAAGGGGTGAATGTGTAACAATTCTCATTTATCAAAGAAGTACGATAACATTTTTGAAAGAGATAGAGGAGAAGGTGATAATAAGGCCCCTGCAGGTATC
The DNA here is from genome assembly GCA_947563755.1 of Lochmaea crataegi. Lineage (NCBI taxonomy): Eukaryota > Metazoa > Arthropoda > Insecta > Coleoptera > Chrysomelidae > Lochmaea > Lochmaea crataegi. Next base: position 86,776,556 of record OX387422.1, on the reverse strand, counting down.
TTGGCCCCCTTACATATTTATTATTAAGAAACAAGCAGTGATCTGGTATAATGTGCGTCGACCGGAGAGCTCTTGTGATACCTATCAAATAACGCCAAAAAAAATTGTGAGATGGCGTTACGTTTGTTTGTTATTTGACACATTGAAAACACTCAGCTGACAATCTTTTGGAACCGCTGTGCACTTTATTCATTTTCTTTAGACAGACTAAGTTTTACGTTTAGTGATTTGAACCTTGTGTTTGACAAACTTTTTGCTATTGGATTTTGAAGGTAATTATGCAATAACATTAGATAAACATGTGTATTTTGACTTGATTTGATATTAATTTGCTAATACTTGTAATTTGACCCACTCACATTGTTCCTATTATGGTCCCCGCGTGCCATATAAAGTTTATGTCCGATGTATGATTTCCGTATTTTTTTCAATTTCGTTTTCAGATGCATCGACTGAGTCTGCTATCCCCATCTTCGAAGAAAAAAGAAACATGGGATCCAGAGTCTAATCGACGACTGAGAGTCGATACATCTAACAATAGCTCTGAAAGTGACGCAGTCATAGAAGCTGACTCAGAATATGATGAGCAAGTCTATTCAGATACGCCTGGAAGTTTAGATACAAGCTGCATACCTATTTTGTGGAATGAATTATTCTAGCGACAGACGTGGAGAGGAGTGGATTCAGTGTCAGAGTTACAATTTATGGGCTCATACAGCCTGAAGGCGAAAATTATATTTGTGTTTTTTGTCGTTAAGGTTTAATTGAAATTCAATATATCTAATATGGCCCCAGGGTGCCATATAACCCTCACTTAATGTTACGTTGTCATTTTTTTATGTTTTTTTTTAATTTTTGCTTAAATAGTATGTGGTTATTTTATATATTCTACATAAAGGCATGCATAGGGCAATAGGCAAGGAACACTGTAACGTACTAACTTGATTTATAAGTGTTGTATTTTTTACATGAGATCTCAAAAACAAAGTAGGGAGCCACATTTACCACCTTCACCTCTACATTTACGTGTTTTCACTTCTGTCGACAGTCTCCATGACTGCACAAGATTCTTTTCTTTTTAACGCAGAACATATTAATCGATTAACAGTTACGGACCGTTAGTTTTTTCCCTGGAATTGAAAGACTGGTGAAAAAATCTCCATGATAATGACACGAACTTCAATTACGTTTATCTCGAGTTACGACGTAAAATTTTAATGGTAATTGTATCCTAATATATTTTTTGATAAGTGAAAAAGTGAGAGAATAGAAAAAAATCACAATTGCGCAAAAGCTATCAAAATTGAAGGGTATTCCACTCACAAAATTTGAAAATAGTATTTATGTACGGACGAAAAACTGTCTATTATAGTCGAGTTTGCAAATTGATAGTCGAGGCGTAGCCGACACTAGCAGGCAGGCGAAACAATAGACAGTTATTAGCCGAGATGTATATTACATTTTTTCGTCGATCTTTACAAAAAATTACTAATTTCCGAATGAATATTCACACCACGGTCTTATTCACACGTAAAATCTAGCGGATTTCGTAAATAGTTAATTTGACAACAGCAAATGACAGTTATTGTCACAGCCATTCTCGCACCGTGCCGTATCATAGCGACCACATCGGACGAAAAGTATGAGTTTTTGCGGACGAAAAATACTTGACGTCAAAAATGGACGTTTTTTATCCGGAAATTAGTACGTAAAATGTCATTTTTTTAAAGGTCGACGAAAAATATATAAAGCCGTTCTTATTTTATGACAAATTGTTATGTTCAGTTTCAAACTGTACCTTGTATCTTGGAAACTAAGTGCTTCAAGGGATGATGTTCCTATATCAAAATTCAGATATATAGAAACACCCTGTATAAAGATTTACTTGAAAGGCGATAGAGCAGTATTTTTTATGCATAATAATATTTTAATGATCTAATTACATCATTTTTATTTAGGTCACTAAGGAAAGCAAAATGAAAGAACGTTTAATAAAAAAATTCCAAGAGAAAATAGACGGTCGAGAAAGAAAAATCGCCGAGCTAGAAAAGGAACTTCAAGAGCTGGAAAATAAACTTTCGACGACGAACCAAAAACGTTACAGACTGCAAGAAACCATTATTACCATGGATGAACAACTGCAGTCGACCAAAGCCGCTTATAATGAGATTCCAACAAAAAATACACGGTATGAAACATTCCTGTAAAAATAATTCTATAGTAAAAACTCAATTTTTTACGAGGACGCTAGCAAAGCTTATTACCGTCTTTTACAAAATTATTTAGATCATTTTCGTCCGGATGCCAAAAAAGAACCCAAAATCAATTCTAAATCACTTCTCGGTCAATCGATTAAAACAGTTGAAAGTCTAAAACCGAGGCTAAATTATATAACCAAAATCAATGCTTTAACCAAATTGAGTTCGAGCAAATTTGAACGAACTGGAAACGAAGCATTAACTAATAATTTTAGTTCATTTACTCGAATATGTTCGAAAGTTTCTTTAACGCGCAGCTTGAGGCAAAAAAGTTTGCAAAAAATAGTGGAAATCACGGCTAAGAGATATTATTATTTGCAAAAGCAGGCGAACGAATCTTACGAAGGATTGACGAGTTTACTTGAACTTTCGGTGCCGTCACAAAATAATGTTCAAGTAGAATGGATGGTTAAATGGTGTAAAATAATATATTTCAATGTTTAAAATAAGATTTATTTTCACTAAACTCGGTAATTTATTTTTAATAGAGCTAATATAAATATTTAAATATTCGTTTTGCAATATCTTCGTCAAAAATGTAATTTTTAATGATAGTCCGAGCTGGAAACGTTGTTGAAAGTCGACTTCAATATAGCTAGTTTTTTAAAGATAAAGATACCATGCGTCTGGTATACTACCGCAACTTTTTAGTCTTCTCAGTTACATTGTCGTATATTAAATGCCCAATGTTGAAATCTTACATTAAATTTCTCGATAATAGTATCTGGCTCAAATTTATATCCTTTCAAATAGCAAAAAGTAGAAAATTGTCTCCAGATTAATTATTGACTTGAATCTGCAATAGTAGGCTAGTGCTTCATAATTAAATAGGCTGTTGACAGAAATGTCAAACTATTTATTTTGGCAACGGACACCGGGGTAATTGATCAAACAATGAATAGGTGAAAATAGTGTAGCGTTGGTTCTTTTTTTTTATTTAAATTAACGTGTCTCGACTGCTGAGGCCATTGACACAGTTACAGTAGTTCGTACATTTTAGGTAAAACAGTTATGATATTCGATACTTTTTAGGTAGAACATATTACGGTATCCGCCAAAATAAATAGTACCGAAACAGAAAGTGCTGTGGAGTTGTTTATGTAATATGGATTTGTCATATTTGACTTAATTGTCATTAGTTGAGATATTAATAGTACGCTGCAGTTAAATTTGATTTAAAAATGGTTCTAACAACGGAAGAAAAAGTGTTTTTGGTAGAGCATTATTTTCGTTCATACGGAAAATAGAATAATTTCTCGGGGAACAGACTTCGAATATCCTTCTCATTCACCTGATCTGACGCCACCTGACGCATACATTTGGGGCATAATGAAGGACAAAATATTTCACTCGGAAAATCCGCCGGCGAATATTGCCGAACTACGGGAAAGAATACAAAATATTTTTCGGCAGTTACATCAACCACTTTTTATAAATATGTTTATTGACTTACAAAATCGATATGAAGCTTGTTTGCGTCGAAATGGTGAACATTTTGAACACTTACATTACAGAAATTAAAAATTAATTTTCATTTTTATTTTCGGTACTGTTTATTTTGGCGGATACTGTAGATATGATTTATTAAATTTATGTCTTTTAGTTAGGATAGCACTGTATTCACTTCACTAAATTTCAAGATATCACTTAGTGGTTTTTTTATATTGTGTTTCTGCTGGTAGATTTGGTATCGGGGACATTCCACTAAGATGTGTCTAACAGTTAGATGAACAGAACATAACTGGCACAGGGGACAATCTTCTTTTGTCATCAAGTATCCATGAGTATAGCGTGTATGTCCAATGCGCAATCTTCTTATAATTACTTTTTCTTTTCTGGAGAGTGTGGAGTCGTGGTGATATTTTAGGCTAGATTGTATTTCATGAAGGGTGGAGTGTATTGTGTCCCAGTATGATTGCCAGGAGTCTCTGAGATGTTTTTTAAACAGTGATTTTAGGTCGTCATGGATTTGTATGCTTGTTTTTTGGGTTTTGGTTATAGCCAGCTTAGCGGCGTTGTCAGCTGTTTCATTTCCAGTGATTCCAATATGTGATGGGGTCCAAATTATCGTGACCGTTGTGTTTTGAGAAAATAGTCTCTCGTATCTTTCGTGGATTTTTTGTACTAGAGGGTGTTTTGTGTTGGCTTTCCTAATTTCTTGGATTGGGGAGAGAGAGTCTGTACAGATAGCGACTTTTTTATTTCTTGCGTTTATTATTTTGAAGGCCTGGAGAATTGCAAAAATTTCTGCAGTAAATATACTACAAGTGTCTTCAAGAGCAGTTGTGTAAAGGGTTTCATTCGATGAGGTGACCGCGCATCCTACTCCTTTGCTGTTTTTGGAAGCATCTGTATATATGATTTGGTCGAACTTCTGTTGGTTGATTCGTTTGGTGAATGTTTTTCTTAAGATAATGCTTGGGGTTTCTTGATTTTTGAGTCCCAGTAGTGTTGTGTCGATCATTGGTATAGGTTTTTTCCATGGAGGAGAGGAGGATATACTTAAAGGTAGTGTGAGGTTGAGGACGATGTTGTGTAGGATAGGTTTTAGCGAGTCGATGATGGTGCGTGTTGATTTTGGGGGGTGATTTGATTCTTCGTTATATATGTTTGGGATTAATTTATAGACTGGGTTGTGGGGGTTGGCCGAAGTTGAACTGAAATATGCTTGTGAAAGGTATTGTCGTCTCAGGTGAAGGGGAGGTTCGTTAGCTTCCACATATAAGCTGTCAATTGGGCTAGATTTAAAGGCGCCTAGGCATATGCGGAGGGCTGTGTTATGGATGGTGTTAAGCGTGTTTAGATGGGATTTTGAAGAGGAGAGATAAACTATGCTACCGTAATCTATTTTTGATCTGATAACAGCTCTGTACACCCTGAGAAGTACTGTTTCGTCACTTCCCCAATGATGACGGGATAATGTTTTTAGTATGTTAAGTCTTTTGATGCAGTTTGCTTTCGTTTCTTGGATGTGTTGTTTGAAGTTGAGTTTGTTGTCAAACGTTAAGCCTAGAATTTTATGGTGAGTTACTACAGGTACGGTGTTTCCGTTGAGTTTTAGAATAGGGTTTTGTGAATTATGTTTCCTACTAAACTTGATGATTTTGGATTTAGTGGCAGAAAAGATTAGTCCGGTGTTAGAGGACCAGTTGCTGACGTGGTTTATTGCTGTTTGTAAGATTGCGCAGGTTGATTCTGTGTTTTTACCATGGCTATAGATGATTAGATCGTCAGCATACAATGCGTGTTTTACTGGTGATTGAAAGTTTCTAGAAATATCGTTGATAGCTAAGATGAATAAGGTGGTGCTGAGAATGGAGCCTTGAGCAAAGGATTTGGAGGTGCATCCGTTTGTAATTATTTTAAAGGTTCGGGAAGAAAGAAAATTTTTTATAAAGGAGTAGATATTATTTATTGATCCATTTTCTTTAAGTTTTTGGAGAATAGAGGATTTTGTTATATGGTCGAATGCGCCTTCGATGTCGAAGAAGGCTGCTATTACTTCATGTTTTCGGGATAGAGCCTCAGCTATGTCATTATGTAAGAGGACAAGGTTATCCATAGTAGAGCGGTTACTTATAAAACCTGATTGGGCTTCATTAATTATGCAATGTTTTTGGAGGTACCAGGTTAGTCGGTTATTGACTATTTTCTCCATTAGTTTACATAGGGTGCAGGTTAATGATATTGGTCGGTAAGATTTTGCGTGAATGGAAGGTTGATCGGGTTTTTTGATAGGTATTATAAGTGACTGACGCCAAATGTTGGGAAATTGATTGGTTGACCATATTTTATTGAAGAGATCCAACAATTTTGTGATAGATAGAGGTGATAGGTTTTTGAGGAATATAAAGGGAATTTGATCAGGTCCTGCGGCAGAGTTTTTACAGGATTTGAGGGCATTATGAGTTCATCTTTGGTAAGAGGTGAATTAATGGCAGAGATGTCTTCCTCATTTTTTGGTAGATAACGGAATGGACTGAATGTATCTGGGTGTTTTATGGTGGATCTTGTGAATTTGTTTTCGAAATTTTTCCCAAGAAGTTCGGCAATTTTCCCATTATTGTTAATAATCTGTCCTTCGTGTAGTATGGCGGGTATTTTTTGGTGTGTTTTATGTCCTTGTATTTGGTTGATTTTTGACCATATTTGTGCCGTGGGGGTGTTTATTGTTAGTGATGATACATAGTTTTGCCAAGAGGCTTTTTTGCTATTTTTAATTTTGAATTTAGCTCTGGCTTTAAGTTTTTTGAAGTTAATTAGGTTTTCGATATTCTTTGCTCGACGATATTTGTTTAGGGCTGATTTACTTTGATGGACTGCCGTTTCACATTCGCTATTCCACCAGGGAATTCTTTTATGATTTGAAGGAAGGTTAGTTTGTCCGATAGTTTCTTTTGCAGCTGTGATAATGCAGCTATAGAAGTTTGCAATGGTTTCATCTATATTGTTGGTTAGTTTGAAATTGGAAAGTATAGTTTCAGTACATTGGATAAATTGGGGCCAATCTGCTTGAGATATTTTCCATTTTGTTAGATTGGGAGTTACATTTTCGACATTATTGGATATGAGTATAGGGAAATGGTCGCTGTCGTATAAGTCATCTAATGTTTGCCATGTTAGGGTTGGATAGGATTTTGAATCACAAAAGCTGAGATCAATTGAACTGAATGTACCCGAGGATATGTTAAAGTGTGTGTTGGAACCTGTATTTAGGATAGCTACATGGTTGTTATTAAGGAAATTTTCTATAATTTTTCCTCGTCCCGAATGTTTTGTTGGAACCCCAGATAGTGTTGTGTGCATTAAAATCGCCAGTTAAGATGAAGGGGTTGGGTAGCTGTCGTATTAAGTTATCTAGTTCTGTTTCAGTTAGATTGTGCTTGGGGGGAATATATACGCTACAGATTGTCATTTTATTGGGGCACCATACATTGACTGCTGTGGCTTTAAGATCTGTGTTCAGATGAAAATGTTCAGAGTATAATTGATTTGAGACGAAGATGGTAGAGCCTCCGCTGGCTCTGAGTGGGTCGAGTCTGAGAAAGTGATAGCCGAGAAAGTTTTTTAGTGCTTTTTTGTGTGAGTCGTTGAAGTTAGTCTCTTGGAGGCAGATTATATTAACTTTAGTGTTAGTGATTAGTTGTTGCAACCGTTCTAGGCGAGGATAAAATCCATCGCAATTCCACTGTAGTAAACAGAAAAGGAAGTATTTTTAAGGTAATGAGTTTTGGGAGCAATCTGATTGGTATTTATCTAACATATCTTCAATAGAAGATATTGAGGCTCCACTTTCTATAGTATCAAGTTCGATTTTCAGTGCTTTTTTTACTTTTCTGGTTAATCTGGTGAGTCTATTTTTTATAGATTTATCCTCCAGAGATTTGTGAACTAGTTGTATGTTGTCCAAAAGGCTTTTAATGTTTGGTGTGAATCGTTTTGCCTCAGCAAGAGGGTTGCTGTTTCCCAAAGCGTTTTCAAGAAATGCGAGGAAACTCTCAATGGGTAGAATGAATAGGCTTTCGTTTTGTATGTAACAGCTTTGAATTATGGTTTTTGAGTTCTCAGAGAGTACAGCTGTGTTGGTTTTTGGAGGATCTGTTTTTGATTTTTTTGTGATAAGTTTGATTTTTGGGGGTGGCATATCGTGTGGTTCGTTATCGGTTAGATTAGTAGATTGAAGGTCTGATGGTTTAGATTCACTTGTTAGGGAGCGTGGTCTTTTTTGTCTTGTTGTTGCATTATCAGGGGCTAGGCTTGTTGAGGAGTGTTGTGAGGGTGGGTAACTGCTTTCTTATGCGTGTTGGGATATGTAAGTAGGCTGTGTAGAAAGGGAAGTTGATTGTGTTGGTTCAGGTTGTTGATGGGGTGGAATTTGAGGTTCAGGAGGTAGTTGAGTTTGGTTGTTTTGGGTGTTGGGGCAATTTTGGGCTACATGACCGGTAAGTTTACAAAGGAAGCATTCCATTTTGTCTGTGGAGAGAAATATTCTGTATGAATTGCCGTCGAAGGGTATTAACATTGAGGTTTGAATTTCGAAGTTATCCGTAGGAGGTATAATGAAGGCTTGTCTTCTGAAGCTTAGTATGTGGGAGTATTCTTCTCCTGGGATGCCGGCTTTTAAATTAGATATAGGTGAAGCTAGATGATATCCTGCGTCCTGTATGAATTTTTCTATGATATCATGTGGTATGCATGGTGAAACATTGGATATTACTATTCGTTTTGCTGGTGTAACTAGTCTCCTTATTGAAAAGTTTGTAGAGTTGATTGATAAGACTGGGTGGTTTGAGATGATTTCATCTACGAGTTCAACTTTGTCTAGATATATGCAAATCCTGTTGTTGGAGATTCTCGAGGCGTAACAGATATTTTTGGGGTTTACTATGTCACCAATTGCTTTGACGTAGTCATGCAGAACGAAATTGGGTTCTGAGTGGATTATTATAGCTTGTTCTCTTTTAGGGAATATAGGTTGTGGTTTAGACTTGGCAGCGGCAACATAGGAAATATTACCACTTATTTGATTATTGCTATTTGAGATTGTATTATCAGTAGATGTTCTTAAATCGTCGCTCATGTTGCCAAATGCGACGATTCGGTTTTGTTTATGATTTGTTTATTAAAGCACTATTAGTATAGGCAGCCCGATTTGTCGCATTGTTGTTGAACTGGTTGTCGATTTTATCGACCAGTATGTGTGATAGTCCCACCGTTTTTAGGTAGGTACAGACAAAAACGGTAAACGATAATTAGTAATTTCTTACGTGTTTTCTAATGTTTCTTCTACTGTTGTTTAATTAGTTGACTACACTAACCTTTTTGATGCACTTTAATTGTTTATATTGTCCGTGGAACACTATTAAAAGTAAATAATCTTTCACTAAGATAACAGAGCGTTTGTACTCGTTGACTACACACACTCGAATCCGTTGGTTCTTATTTTAAATTATATACAAGTTTTTAAACACTAGCATCTATTTAATTCATTTTCACCTGTCTAATAATACACACTGTATATTATAACTACTGATTTATTTACATACGGTAAAATACTTTTAAGATGTTTTTTACTGCTCAAGTAACACACTATTTATATTAAATAATTCACTCACTGTCTGATTAATAAAAGCTTTCTGTCCCATCACTTTCAAAAACTCGCGTATACACCGTGTCCCAAGTTATCGTTTACAGGCAATATCTCGCTTAATTTAAAAGTAATCCAATACTGTAAAAACTGTCGTGAATGGCATCAAAATTCCTTCCTAGTGACGTATCAGAAACTCTATTTCACTTAACAGTCCTTTGGCAGCCCCCTCTCACTTTCTATTTTCAAATGGCACCCCCTGTATATTTTCGTTGAAAATTGCTTGTCACTCTATTTGGAATACAACGATGTTGGTACTATTCGCAAATGATTGTTGTTCTACACTTATTATTATTAACTGTCATTAATTTGTTGACATAAAAAGCAAACAAAACATTAATTTATTTCTATCGTAAAGTTTTTAAATATAGTGGCGGAAGCAATAAGGATAAAATTAGGTAAAGCAAAATATCATAAAATGTTCATTTTTTTGTGCGAATAATAAAAAACCAACAAGTATGTTAAATCGTTGTATTCCAAATAGAGTGACAAGAAATTTTCAACGAAAATATACAGGGGTCACGGTGTATACAGGGTGAGTCATGAGGAACTGTACATACTCCTATCTCGTATGGAGACCCCTCAGGCGAATGTTAAATGGCCATTAAAAAGTGTCTGCTCCCATATTTCAATCACATACAGGGGGAGTTGTGAATTTTGACTTTCTTTTGATCATAACTTTTGAACGGTAATTTCGATTTGTCTCAGATTTTGGTAAAACGTTACACTACTATCACCTAATTAACTGATTTATTCAAACTAGAATTAAAAAATAGGAACAGTCTTAAAAAAATAGTCGTTTTGTTTATATAAAAAATTTCACCTCTTATATGGTTTTTCAAAACTCTAATAAGGATCCTATGAAGTACACAAATTTTCAACAAAAATGGCGTATTAATTTTTTCCCCATACAATTGTTCAAAAATCAAATTTAACTAGAAATTGAAAGTTTAGCAACATGAACCATAAATTTCAAAAAATAGAATTTCTCGTACAAAAATTACATTCCTAATAATTAGTAGTGCCATAGCTCGTGCTATATTTTTAATAACACGAATGTTTTATTCATTTCCGAATCGGCTTTCAAAAAGTATACACTGTTTTGAATAATACTAAAACATCACGCTGTATAACATTTCTTTGATGATTCATCGATATTGTCATTTTTTCGAATTATCAAAATTTTGTTTCGAATCAAAAAATACAGTCTGATCTTTAAAAAAAAAAGAAAAGAAAATAGAACATTAAAAATGAACGAACTTATTTACATGTTTAAAAAAATGTAAGAATACACGAGAATAGATAATTCACATAAAAAACATTAGGGCACAAAAAATCTCATAAGGCATAACGAAAACCAAAGGGAAAATTGTTAATACATATTTATAATATATTTTCCAAATAAAGTCCACCTGCTTCTAAACAACTTCTTTGTCGGACTTTCAGATTTCTATTTGACTTCCTGAGTGTTAAGGGATCATTTCTAACTGTTATTCTTGTCGTGTATTTATGTTCGGGGTTGAAGTCAGGGGATATAGGAGGTCATGCTTGGGGGCCCCCGCGTCCTATCCACCTATTTCCGTAAGTGGCTTAAAGATGTAGGCGAACAGCAACTGAGAAATGTAGTGATGCCCCGTCGAGCATAAAGTACACACCTCGGATGGCCCATTGGCTAGTAGGTTCGGCAAAATATTTTGCATAAAATCTAAGTGAGTACACAGCACCTGCCAGTGATCCATTAAAGAAGTGGGGGCCTATTATTTGTCTGTCTATCCAAACATTCACTGTAAATCTATACTTTGTCCCTTGTGCCTTGTTAATTGGGCTTCGTCAGTGAATAGGGCTCTATACAATTAGCGATCATTATTCGCAGTCCACCTAGCGAATTGCAGCCGTGGGATTTCATCTCCTAGATGCAGTCGTTGGACCTGTTGGACATGATAAGGGGGTAAATTATTGTCTCTTAAAACTCCCTCAACTTTTGATTGAGAAACGCCTAATTGTATGCCTACTTTCTTGGTACTTATTTTTGGATCTACTTCCACTGCATCAAGAATATGTTCTTTTCGTAAACGATCTATTGCGCGTTCAGATTTTGATTTAGGAAATGTTCCATTTTCTTTTAAATTGTTAAAAACTGGTCCAAACGTTTGATGATTTGGAACTCGACGTTGTGGAAATCGTCTTTGATATTTTCTATACTGGTAGCCCGTCACATAATACGGAAACAAAAAGAATGTCCGCGTATTCTGCCATTGAAAATTTTTGTACCATTTTCCAATTAATTAAATTAATTTAAATCACATACACTACCTTAAAAACCAATGGAAAACCGTTGAAATTGTATAATACATAAACACAAACAAATAATATTTGTGGAAAACGAAAATTCAAATTATCACAGCCTCCTAACATACAATTGAATTTTCAATATGTATTAATAAGTGGTGAGAGGGTAGAGAACGAAATTGATTTATTAATGTTTCTTGTTTAGTTTTGTTTAATTTAGTTTTATTTATGTTTGGCCCCATTTTGCAGTTTCTCAAATTTAAATCAAAATGTGAATTTGCAGGTTGTTTTAAATTTAATTTTTATTTTTCATTAACTCCAACATAAAATTGAATTATGTATTTCCGTAGCTTTGTATTTTGAGCAAAAGTAAAACAAAATTGTGATAATTCAATGACAATATCGATGAATCATTAAGTGAATGTTATACAGGGTTATGTTTTAGTATTATTCAAAACAGTGTGTACCCGATTCGGAAATGAATAAAACATTTGTATTATTAAAAATATAGGACGAGCTATGGTATTATTATTAAAAATGTAATTTTTTTACGAAAAATTAGATTTTCGCAAGAAAAATTATATTTTTTGAAATTGATAGTTCATGTTGCTAAACTTTGAATTTATAGTTAAATTTGATTTTTTTATTTTATTGTAACTGTAACAAAACGTCACTGTGAGCTTAACAGGCACGCAAAGCTAATGGGGTTGACAGACGAAGCCATGTACAGATTCTGTCACCTAGAACAGGAAACTACAAAGCGCATCCTCTGCCAGTGCGACTGCCTGGCGAATGTGCGGTTTCTTGTATTAGGCGATGAGAAGCCACCGGCAAGAAATTACATGAAAGATTCAGTCTCAAGGCTGATTGGCTACTTAAAAAGATTCGGGTTGGAGAATGTAATCTAGATTCAGAGGACCACAATAGATCTGAAAAGATCGCAGTGGAATGGGCCGATTAGCCACCTCATCAAATCTAAGCTAATCTAAAGTATTTATTCCCGATTGGACCGTTCTCTTTGAGACAGTCTTAAAATAAAGTAAACTTAAAAGGACTAGTTTGCGTTGCACCGCTCTCTAAGTATTCCTTAAACTAGTTGAGGAGGACTTAATATTAAGTTCCCGATTGGGTCGACTTAAGTTTGAAATCGCGGTTGACAGCTGTTTTACCTGAAAAAAATTTCTTTATGAATGACGTTTTCGAAGTTGATTTTGATATTCTACCAAAGATTTCAAGTGACAAAGCAATGCTGATTACGGGTTTGAGTCGTTGATAGAGGCAGCTCTGTTATTTCGAAATGATTTTTAAGTAAAATATTACCTAATAAGGAAAGCTAAGACCAAATGATCAACTATTATTACAAAAACAGCAGCGTATCTCCCATGAATCAGTTCCTAGCAGCACTTCGGTTTTATGCCTGCACTGGGCATTTGATAACCATCGCTGATATCTAAAGTTTGTTGTTTTCTTTGGGTTTATAGGTTAACCGTTCACATTTGATGCAGGCGAAAGCTAACTGTCACTCGATACAAAGCCAAATCTGAAAAGTCACTAATAAGTTACTAGATTTTCTCAGTGCTGCCATGTAATCAATGCGTTAAGTGGTTCTTTACTAAGTACTGCTTAAGATGCAGCGGTGCAACAAGCCAGACAATTAAGTGCTTCTTAAAGTTAAGAACAGATTACGAAAGGCATGCTTAAATTCTAAACGGTGCAAATGGGCATCAGACACACTTTTTATGTGAATGTATGTAAACTGTGGTGACATTCACTGAGACCTAAAAGATTCATTGTGAATATATAAAAATAATATTGGGCGTGTAGCACTGTATAGGTGGTAGAAGTAATACATTGAGACAAATATAATTCATTCATTCTATTATAGTCCGAGATCTAGCACCGTGCGTCTGGGATCCACTGCGTTAACCTCCTCATCAAATCTAATCTACCTTTTATAGGCCAAGCAATAGGTAGATATTTTTGACAAAAATCCTAGTAGAAAACGAATGTTGCCATCATATAAAAGACATTACGTAGTATAATTTTGATATGTTTTGGACACGCAAATGTTTTTCAGTAATTTGTTATAAACATTTAAGACGAAAAAACCTTCGTTTTTAGTTTTTTTCATATAACGTAAAAAGTACTGAAGCAATCTCAATGGGACGTACATATAAATCGTAGGTAATTAAAATACAATACGAACAAAATGAGGGGTCGAGGGAGTTAATCGAATATTTAGGAACCGAGAAAATTGGTTTCATATTCATATTTTCATCATTTTTCAATTGAAAGAGCTGAAACTTGGTGAAAAGGAAGTTCTTCATAAGCACTTTATATGTGCGATGAGCAGGCGCCAGACGACGGTTACGCAATTGCAATTGTCATTTTTTGATGCGATAATGCGTGTCTGGATGCGTTATCGATTGTCCAATTTCAAATTTTAAAGCAGTTTTTAAAAATACAGATATAGAGCCATAAAACTTATATTTTCGAATTTTCTATTTGTGATCGAATGCTGCGAAGTAGGTCAAAAACGCTCGGAAATACGGCCGAAAATGATCCACTGCCGAAAAGTAACGGAGTAGAAGGGAAGCGGGGATCGAGGAGAGGCATACTATATAGATATACGATCGCACTGGCGAGCGGCGTAACCAGTCATTTTCGACGGTGATCTTGGGCGTTTTTGGCCTACTTCGCATTAGTTTATTACAAATCGAAAATATACGTTTTGCTACTCTACATGTACACTTTTCAAAACCAGTTTAAAATTTAAAATCGGACAATCGACAACGCATCCAGACACGTTGCAAATTATCGAATCAAAAAATTACAATTGCAATTGCGATAAAAGTAACCGTCGCCTAGAGTCTGATCTTCGCACATATAAAGTGAATATGAAGAATTTCCTTTGTACCAAGTTTCAGCTGTTACATTTGAAAAATGGCAAAAATATGAATTTTCCAAAAAAATGAATAATTAGTCGGTTTTTCCAAATTTTCTCGGTTTCCAATTATCCGATTAACTCGTTCGACCCCTCATTTTGTTCGTATTTTAATTACCTACGATCTCTTTATACATACCATTGCTTTAGTACTTTTTACGTTATCTGAAAAAACCAAAATAGGGTGGTTTTTTTCGTTTTAATTGTTTATAACAAATTACTGAAAAACATTTGCGTGTCCAAAACATATTAAAATATTTCTACGTGATGTGCTTCATATGATGGCATCAAACGTTTTCTACTAGGATTTTTGTCAAAAATTACTATACTTGCATGCTCTATGGCTTGGCCTATCTATGAGAAAATGACAAAAGTCAAAGTGTCAAAAAGAACAATTTAAGCCTCCAATATTGGGAGTTTAAATTTAAACCGGTTTAACGTCGACGGTGCATATCAGTTCAGAATTATATTGCATACGGCTATTAACCTAGTAAACATATTCAGGGTGGGTGATTCGCAGTTAATTACAAATAGGTGATTATAATAACGATTCGAAATTTTTTAGTAAGTAATACATCATTCATCTTTTATATTTTTCCAGATCTCCAAAACATACAACCAAATAACATAATGGAAATAAAGTAGAATAGAGCGGAGCTATTAATGAAGACAAATATTATAACTTTAGTATTATTCTGTATACCTAGCTCGAAATCGAAATATTTTCACAAGTGAATAAATCTTCTAAAACAGTACTTATATTGAAGTTTTTAATCGAATAGTTATTGACGATAAAAAAGAGATAAGAAATTATTTAACGTACCTACGTATTGTAACGAGTTATTTTTTTTGGGAATCGTTTTGGATTTTTTTTATTGTTCTTCGCTAGTATTTTGCTTATAAGTAAGTTTTACATAACGAGTTACTTCCTTTCCGACTTCAACTTGTGGTACCGTTTTAGTTTATCAGTATTACCGTCATTATATATTTTTATTATCAATTCAAGATTAAAAAATTCGAATCTTAATATATAAAAATTGCTTGATTCTGATTTTTTTAAATTTGAAGACTGGAGTCCGTCCGGTATATATTATATTGCCATTTAGGTAAATAATTTGAGTGTGCATACAATTTTGTCTACCTCCACGAAACCAATAATTAACGGTGAGAATATAATATAAATTCGAAAACCGAACGACTTCTGGTCTCTCTTCTATGACGTCTGTTTTAAAACTCTCACTTTTTCGATATATTTTTAAAATAGTTTGTTAGTCCATAGTTGTTTTGGAAAGTTTTATTTTTTGAGTTAAATAGTTTATTTAGTTAAGAGGGCCCTCCGCGCAGGTGTATAAACCTTAAAACTTACACAAAACTTGTTACTTATCTAGTAATTTTTTGGTTCAAAATATTTACGATAGATGTCGCTAGTAGTACCGAATCGGCTTTTATTTATGCAACTTATTTTCTCTC
This sequence comes from Lochmaea crataegi, assembly GCA_947563755.1. Classification (NCBI taxonomy): domain Eukaryota; kingdom Metazoa; phylum Arthropoda; class Insecta; order Coleoptera; family Chrysomelidae; genus Lochmaea; species Lochmaea crataegi. The sequence goes on along the minus strand of OX387422.1, from coordinate 86,760,448 downwards.
GCTCTTTTTGTCTTTCCACTCTTGACCGTATAGGTATAAAGTATTGTATTTATCTAAGCTCTTCACGATTCAAACAAACTTCTCTCCGGATTAGCTGTTTCGAAGCTAATCTTGTGAATATTTTCACGTGATAGGTTACCTATAGATATAATATATACATCCCATTATTAATTATTACGGACCATTTTTCATTTTTTTAAAATAATTTATGGAATACGAAATAAACTAGGTATAATATATATATTAGATATCAAAATTTAAATTAGATGTATTTTTGCTCAAGAGTCTGGAGTAGGTAGGTAGGTACATTTATTTTGGACAATTTCAAAAATTATAAAGAAAAGATGTTCAGAATTAAAAATAACTTCCAAATATTTAACACATTGTTTTACATCAAAAATTTTTTTATTTCACAAAAAATGTCGAAAAAGTTATTTTTTTGACTACCTATTTGAAAGTTATTTTTAATTCTAAACATCTTTTCGTTTTTAAAAGATTACTTATTTTAAAATATGTTTATACAAAAAGGAACTGAATTTGACCGAGCTTTTCGCTAAAACATTTTAGAAACTTCAGTTTTTTTACCCATTCTACGGACCTACCCTCATTCCAAAAATAATTGAAGCCACATAACTTTGTACCTACTGATAAAATAAGAAAACAGATTGAAGGGAAAAATAAATAAAGCTCAGATATTTCAACTCTACCAATAAGTCTATGACGAAGAAGCGCTATTGCCATTTCTAGAGTAGGTAGACGAAATTAATTTTTTAGTCTTCCTTTGTTTTACAATATTTTTCAAATCAACAACTAACACTATTACTAAGTCATCCTTTGATAATAATTATTTGGGTTCTTATTTTCTCTCATTGTCTTAAATGCTTATATAATCAATTAATTTGTAAGGTAATTTCGACTAGGTATATTGACAAGACAAAGTTACCTACAAAACATATTTATGCTTCGAAATTTTTTAAAATGTAATGTTACCTACCTCTCATTCATTAATTTTATTCAACAATTATTATTACCTATGGCAAGCTAAAAACTAGATAACCATCCTCATCTCTATTTATCGTCATAATGGAGAGGATTATTAAATTGTAAGGATTTCTAGGGATAATTTTTACATTTGGCATCGAAGCTTTAGAATCCAAAAGAGCCAAGTAAAATCGTAAAATACAGAATGCTGCATTCACAACCGATGTTGCCATGTTATACGAAAATCCTCAAACAAGGAGAAACAATTTTTTAACAAGAAAATCTATGCACGTCTGCACGTCATAAGATATTAGGTATATTTTTACGTACTATATAGTGACCATTTTACCTGTATGTTAGGTATCTTATGTTTTCAAAATTCGATATTCGACTTCGTACCTAGAGTGTATTTGTGTATTGGTCATAAGGCAAATTGTGATTAATTTTTGGGTTTCCAAAATAGATATATATATATATCAGGTAAGTATGTGCTTAAATTTTGTTATTGTTTCATTTCAGATAATTGTAGGTTTTTCATTATTATTTTCTTGTTACAATAACTAGGTAAGTAAATTCAATATTATTTTTATAGTTGTGGCAACTATGTAAATTCTAAACATTTAAGTTTTCATGTGCATTATGTGCAAAAAACGAACAAATTCGACTGGGTAGGGGTAGCGTGTGTTTTTAGATCCAGGGGCAATCGGCGGGCAATTGAATATAACCAGAATATAACCAAAGAATACACTAAAATAACTAATAGTAGCAGATGTTACATTGTTGTGTATGTCTGCGATAATATAGATCTATATATACAGGAAATTGAGATAGATAGAAAAATATGGGCCGAAATCTGAAACTGAAGCAATTCTATACAGAATGTATAGCTCCTGAAATAATCAGAAATCAAATAGGAAAAGGACAGAAATGCATTGACCCCCCTATATCAAGCAAGCAATATCAGAATATGAGAAAAAGAAGTCTGGCAAGACAGAATCCAGATAATTAGGGCAAAGATATGGATGCCGATACTAATGCGTAAGTAAAAACACTAACAAGACATTTTAAAATGAAGCCTGATGTAACTGCCAGCACAGGTCCAAATAATATTCCATATATAGTAAAATTAATACCTATTCAGAGGTACCAGCCGTTTTAGTAACTTAACGTATGCGGCTTCTTGAACCATCTGAACCCGCATGAAAAAAATTAGGTTATGACATTTGTCATGTCAAATGCTTGACATATTTCTTATTGCATTGGCGTAGTGACTTGAAATTTCATATTATCAGTGGCGGTTTGTAATAATACAAATTAATTTTACGAAATTCATAAAATTCTAAAGATGTTGACATAATAAAAGAATATAAAAGAAGCGCACTAATTTTAAAAACATTGTTTTATTAACTAGATAAATAGTTTTCTTAAAAAAATATGGCAATTCAGAGTTCGATTAAGTACAAATTCTAGATTTTAAAAAAATGACAACGTGATCTTCAAGGCAAAGTTTAATTAGTTTCTAAATCAGAATAACTTTCGGAAAGTGATAGTTCATCATCGGATTCATTGGATACAGAGATCACCATAGGTTCGATGTTTAGTAGGTCCAGTTTGTTTTCTACTTCCCATGCTTCATAAATAATTTTCTCTGTATGATTTATGTAATTTTGCCTGCCAGTGTTGCTCCGGTACATTTTTTACAACGTCATTCCATACTTTTAAGACTTCAGTAGGGGACCTTGCAGTTTTCTTAATAGCTTGGTCATAATGCCTTTTAGTTTCTGACCATACCATTTCGATGGCATTAAAATGGCAATGATAGGGTGGTAGCCTGAGAACACAATGACCATGCTCGGCAGCGTATTTGTCTAAATGATAATTTTTTTCTGGCAAAACTTGCTTTTCAATTATATTCCAAACAGCATCCTTTAAAATGTGATCTGGAAAAGGAATATTCTTTTTTTTGAGCCATTCTAACATGCGTGTTTTACTCCAACTTTTTCTTGGGATTTCTTCATCCAGGCGACTGTGATACGTTGCGTTATCCATTATAATTAACGATGGTTCTTCCAAGTTTACAATTAGTTGCTGTTTAAACCAATTTTCAAAATTTTCGGTGTTCATGTTATCATGGTAATCGCCTGTTTTTTTATTGCATTTAAAAATAAGCGATGCATTTGCCACAAAACCTTTTTTATTACCGGCATGAACAATTACATATCGTGTCCCACTTCCAGTTATTTTTAAATCACTGTGTTTAGTACCATCTTGCCACATTCTTCTGTCCCCGCTTTTACTAAAAACCCATGTCTCATCCAGAAAAACTGGTGTAAAGAGCTTTTCGCTTTTAGCAGCATGGTATTTGTTCAAAAATAATATTCTTTTTAATCTGACTGCAGGCATTTCCAATAAATGTTTTCTTCCATCCTGTTTTTTGAAATGAAAACCCATTTTTTTAATTCCCAAATATAACGAACCTTTGGAAATCTTAGTTTCTGGAGACTCTTCGATAAATTGCCGTAAAATAGTTTCTACTGTGATTTTATCCTTTCGCGCATACATTTTATAAATTACTTCCCTCAAACAATGCAGGGTATTTTTTGTAATTCGGGTTTTGCTCCGGGAAACGCTTGCAGACATATTTCTTCTAAATTCGAAATCTGTAGCTCTGTTTGGTTTTTCAAGATTATATAATGTGCTTTCTGGAACTTTTAGTGATTCGGACGCTTTTTGAATTGCCTTAAATCGAGATCCTAAATCGTTTTGAAAATAGTTCACTACATTAAGCATAAGAATATCGCATTTTTATATCTTATTTTGCGTTATGACATTAACATGAAATCAAAATTTGACGTAACTTCAAAAACGTGACATCTAATAAATTAGTTACGACGTTCATTTTTGTTGGTAATTTTTTGTTTCAACCGATTTATTAATAATAAATAAGGATGGTCTTATTCTAAATGGGTATAAAATTTACTATAGCAGTGCTCGCTATAACTATTCAGTAAGTAAAAAAATGTCAACACCTATTTAGAAGAAACATCTAATTTTTTTATTTCATTTACAGTTCTGATAAAATGGACTGTTTAAAACTTTTGCTGAAATGAATTTGGAATAATTTTGTTAGTAAAAATATTTATTTAGAGTATTTAGAATTAAATTGTTTTTTTTTCAGTCTTTATAACTATATGTCTCTGCTATATGGATCAAGACTTCAGTATGTCGATGGGTGTCACCACCCCTTTGTGAGTGTAGAATCGTAAAAAATGGATAATTTTATAAACTTTTTATTTTCTTTTTGTTCTGAGGAGAAATGGTAGAGAAAAATGGAAGATGAACTTCAGTTGCTATGTACTAATAAATATGAAGACAAATACATTAAACATAATGTGATAATAATTCTATTTATTTTTATAGAATATTTTTGATTTGTTTCTTTTCAATAAAAACATACATATACCTATTTTTGCTGTGATTTTTTTTGAATAATTAATAAGGATCATTGAAAAAGCAGACATGTCTGTTTATTGCTATAATAAACATTTTCATAATTTACCTAATTAATTAGCATTTCTTTCTGTATTATAATTAATATAAAAACTGCCTATTTTACTTACTCTGTACTTCAAATTTGTAATACTACAATTAAACAAAAAGATTGCCTGAATGATTTGTTTTTGTTTTCAATAAAAGAAGACATTTTTGGTATAATTCACTTGAATAATTAGGATTAAGAAGAGTCAATGGAAAAACAGGCATGTCCGTTCATTACAAACTGGAGGAAAACTGCAAAAAGTATTTATAATAACATTTCGATACATCACCTGGAAAAATTGAAGATCAAAAATATATAACATTTTTATTCCTGTGTTTCGAAAATAAAAGATTACAACAGTATAGAATAGAATACGAAATGTCTATTTTGGTCAATTAGTAGAATGCATTTATTACTATCACCAATGTAGTTTTTCTCACTAACTCGGGTGGCCAATGTATGTATGCTGATGAAGTCTATGGTTGTGTACAGGTCCCCGGAGGAACCAAAAGGCCCCGATTTGGGGATCAATAAATATAGGGCACTTTTTTGTGGGATCACTAGCAGTAGCTAAAAATATCTGTGGTTTATTTCACACCTATAGGCACTAAACACGTTACTTGTGATGGAGCACATGTGGAGTAAATATAAAGAGCATTTACGAAGCACAAATTTACTTTTTCAGCATGAAGATTACTTTATTATAACCACTTACAAATACTGACAAGCTATGCTATAAACAATAATAAATAATTTGAAATATTTTTAAGGACACAAAACCGTCATCATCTGTCATTGAAGTTCCATACAGCGCCATCCATCAAGACGGTGAAACGTCTGAACTAATGTTCGTTTCCAAAATTTTGTATGCAACAAATCTCAAAAAATACATTGGTTTGAGATTTCATATTTTCAGAATCGAATTCTCTAGGCTTTCTTTTGGGGATCAGATCTTGGCGTTCAAATTGGTGACCACAAATTGTCAAAACTGTCAAAAACATACCATCACATAATGGCTAATATATTTTTTAAAACAATATAAAACTTAACCAAAATACCTGATCCCCAAGACAAAGGTCCAAGTTATATTGTGTTAAAATTTCAACACTTAATTTTACTGCGTTCTTTATATTTGTTGTTTACAAAATGACCTAAATTTTGTTGCAAGTCAGGGGTGCCAACTGTTTTGAGCTGTCTAATTTAGGAGCGCGCTCTTAACCGTGTTTCGTCCGAGGTTTTCTTTGGTAAGTAGTAAAATTGTGATATCAAAACCAGGTGTAAAGCAAAAGTACAAATTTATTTACTTAGCTAGCCGTAATGTAAAATTATTTCAGTAAAAACGAATAATATATTGAATGTACCTCACTCTAGTCATTTTCCCCGTCCAGTCTATCACGCGCATGCTCACCAGCACTCTCTCTGGTGCTTGCTACAGTGTGCCGCCGTGCCGCGTGGCTGGTTCTTCAGCACAGGATAGACACTTATATGGCCAAGGTCAAACCACGTTTTAAGTTTCTTCCGAGCGAAGAGATGGCGCGAATAACAGGGTCTTGTAGCTATGCAATTTGTTATACAAATGTTATAAATTTTTGGTTGCATACCTGCATTAATGAATTCATGTTATGGTCGTCTTTCATAAGATAAACATATCCTTTCGTCCCAGAGTGATTTTTTATATTAATTGTATTGCATTTAGTTGTTTTCTAGTTTCCTCAGATTTTAGTGGTAAGTAAATAGGGAATTCCACGAATGTTGACAATATTATTGAATAAGTTTACCTCGAAATCCATTCACAACAATCATTCCTGAACTATCTTATAGGTAAATAGGTTTAATAAGGGAGTTGATATCTATTTGGTCGTTAAGAAGATTACCTGAATACATATTTGTTTTTAATTATCTCAAGAGCTTCTAAACTTTTGGAAGCTTGAATAGATGAGGCTTTTACTTGATGAAGATCCATACTAAACGATGAAATAAAACAATTTAATTTGCTTAAATCTCCATTATAATTAATGGAGATTTAAGCAAAGTAAATTGTTTTATTCCATCTTTTGGAAGCTCTTGAGATAAAAAAAACAAATATTCAGGTAATCTTCTTAACTTCTAAAAGATCAAATTAAATCTTTTAGAAGCTCTCGAGATAAATATAATATAAATTCATAATAACATAAACCATGTTTTTTTACATTTCCATTGTATCACAAAGAAAAATATATGTATGTATGTATATTTATATTTATTAACATTATATATTTTTAATTTATAATAACTGAAAATGTATACATTAATATTTATGTAGTACTATTATATACCTGTTTATATTTAAATGAAATTACACCAATAAATGTCTTCACAATTCATTTGTATTTTAAATTTTGTTAACATAAGTGGAATATTAAATAGCAGATAATGAGTATATTCAAATTTGCCGCCACTTTTTCAAATTAGGTTCTTCCAAACGAAGAGATGGCGCTAAAATTCAAGTTCAGGCCTTAACATTGGAGTGTCCTATCTATCCGTATATGTGTTATCTATGTTCTTCAGTACGCTTATGATTTTCGTTGGAATTGCTTCTACTAAACGACGCGTATCGTTCGAGATCACAGATTGCTCTTTTGTATTACTGCTATTATGGTAAGTTCCCTATTTATTTTTACTGATGTTGTATTTTTCTTTCATTATTTTATTATCCCTATGGATTCGATACATCATCCTATAATAGATGTGTGTTATTGCATTGTCAGTGTCGCCCATTCTTGGCACACAAAACGCCCCAGATTTGTGGGCCGTGCGGACCAGTTTAGCCCTCGACGACCCAGATTCGCGGACCGCACAGACCAGTTGGTCCTCGACGTCCCACTTCGGGGAGTCGGTCCGCTGGTTATTGAGCCTCGACGCGCCGGATTGGTCCGTTACTCGCCCACTCGGGCGCATCAACTTACCAATCTGATCGGTAAACGGACCACTCTGAACCGTGGGCTTGCCGTATTGGGCCTTTGCTGCCCATTCTGGCCCGCAATAGTTTTCCAATGGGAACCAATTCTCTTTTCTGCTCCGTTAAAACTATTCTGGCGTCTCTAATCGCTTTCTCTTCGGTTGCAGGCTACTGCCACACCAGAGTCATGCACATTAGAGACCCTCCTTGATTTTGATTGTGGGGATCCTGAGGAGTCTCTCTAGAATAAAAATTCTGGCTGCTAATCACTTGCCCAGAGGTTGGAAAAATTGGGGAATAGTTAAACATTCCAAAGAAGAGCTACATGGAACAGAAGTGGACCCTAGAGTTCTCAATAAAATACGTTTCGCTCTTCCAACAGTCGGCTTAGCGAGAGCCCTCACACCACACTGTACTTCTCTTCCTGAAAAAATGAACGAATGAAATCTAAAATTTTAAATTAGCCTTTTTGTGCGGCTCTAACTATTGGCCCGGCTTCCCTGGCTGCAAGAGTAAGAGGATCAGCAGCGCAACACGAAATAATCCTGAGGGTCGCTCTACCTCGCGTAATACCCATATTTCCTCTGTGTCTTCTAAATCGAGTCAAAAATCTAGACTAGACAAATTAGAACAAGGCCAGCTAGAGATTAAGAATATGTTCGAAGCTTTTGTTACAAATTATGGTTCTGCCTCGGACAAACCTGTACACGACTCATACACTTCAGACGACTTTTCTGATAATCAGGAGGACCTACCTAACACTCCTAGGCATCCTTCACCGCTATTAGATAATATGAATTGGTCGGCTCCACTCTCGGCCCCGCTATTACCAACTGAGGAAGTTTTTGAGCTTCAACCAAAGACTAAAGAGAAAGAACCAACCATACCAACCCCTAAGCCCAAGTCAAGGCGCTGAATGTCAACGCCTTGGAGAACCTTAGTTCAAGCTTATCCGTTACGCAGATGTTCAAAAGAGTTTGAATGCGTTCCCAGTTTTCAACGCTCTTAAAGTCAATCAGGAGCTGTCGCATCGCACTTTATTTTCTTAATTAGCTCGTATGGATACAACTTTGGGTACTTTGGTCCATGGACTTCTCCTCCAAAGGGCGGCCTTTACATCTGCGGTTCATGACACAACCGAGAAAGATCCAGATATCAAGGCTAATATCATCGACGTTTTCTCACAAGAATCCTCCTTTCGCCGTATTTCTGACAATGTTCTACAGTATGCCTGCGGTCGCCGAGCGGAGGTAAATTGGGGTGACATTCACTGAGATCTAAAAGATCTATTGTGCCCCCTTACTTCTACTTAGTTCCTGAGGAAAGTCTCAGAGACTAGTAGCTCCTTTAGTTCTATTTCCCGGAGGAATTTTAGGATATCTGCAGACTTCAACTTATGTAAATGTCCCTCTTCTATCCAGAAATATCCAAGGTGTTGTGCCCTAGGATTCTGAATTGCTGTGCAGTTCGCAAGTATGTGGATGGAGGTTTCTTCTTCCATACCACAGAATCTACATTCTTCTTCCTCCACTATTTTGAGCTTTTTCAGGTGCCCATTCAGGCGACAATGTCCCGTGAGGATGCCTGTTAAAACTCTTAGTGCAGTTTTACTTTGACTTATGCATTCATTTGATCTCAACAGGTTGTAGTCACCCAGAAGAATCTTTGATTGCCTAAGTCTTACTAGATATGTCCAATGGTCAGATCTTTTCTTTTCTTCTGCTTTGCCTATTTCTTCCAATATTACATTGGAGCTGATTCCGCAAAAGGGTTCCGGTCCCCAAAAGGGTGTTCCAGTCTCCCTCTTAGCTAGTTCTTCTGCTATTTCATTTCCTTCTATCCCGGTGTTACCTGGAATCCACAGTAAGGTGACTATATTGTTCTCGCCTAGTTCATTTAGTTTGCCTAGGCATTCCCACACCATTTTGGAACTGATAACACAAGAGCTCAGTGCTTTAATGGCTGCTTGACTATACGACATTACGATAATCCTTTGCCTTCTATATCCTTGATCAATATTGAACTGGGCACACTTTCTTATGGCGTGAATTTCCGCTTGAAAGATACTCGGGGTTTTTCCCAAGCTTTAAGAGTGTTTGGTTCCTGACCCGTACACTCCTATCCCAGTTCCTTCTATTGCTTTTGAGCCATCTGTGTACCATTGAATGGCATTCTTTCCAAATATGGTAATGGTATTTGGATCCCATTCCTTCTTGTTGCTTAATTCCGTAACGAATTTCTTTGAAAAGTTATGCTTTTTCATCATACCATCTTGTGGCATGTCCCAGGTTTTCTGATTTCTAAGAAGTAAGGAGGTGGTTTTTGTTTAATGATTCCCTCTCTACTTAGTCTGTATCTTGTTCTTTCTGCAACACTTTCCACCACCATATGTAGTGGTGTGAGGTTGAGAATAACTTCCATGGCTGCCGTTGGGCATGTTCTCATTGCTCCTGTAATACACATACAGGCTAGTCTTTGAATTTTTGAGAGGTTTTCTCTCGTTGTCAATAGGCTAGTTCTACTAGTCCACGCAATGGCTCCATAAGTGATAATTGGTCTCACTATGGCAGTGTACATTCAGCTCAGGATTTTTGGGTTGCACCCCCAATTTCTCCCTGCCAGATTCCTGCACACAATTAGAGCCATTTTTGCTTTCTATATAATCTCCTTTTCGTGTTTATTCCACAGGAGTTTACTGTCTAGAGTCACACCTAGATACTTGACTTCTTGTCTCCATTCAACCTCGCTCCCATCAAGTTTAATGGTTTTGAGGTTGAGCTTTCTTTTCTTAGTGAAGGCTATTAAGACGGTTTTGGTGGGGTTGATGTTAAGTCCCACCTGCTTACACCAGGTATTTGTATAGTTCAGACCCTTTTGTACGATGTCACAAAGGGTATTTTCGAATTTTCCCCTGGCTGTTATGACAATATCATCAGCATATCCTTGGCAGGATATTCCGAGGTCAGTCAAACCACACAGGAGTTCGTCAACCATCAGGCTCCACATTAATGGGGATGCTACTTCTCCCTGTGGACATTCTCTGGTTGTACAGATGGAGACAATGTCTTTGCTCGTCCTCGTCTCTGCTACTCTAGTGGTGAGCAGTTCCGACATCCATTTGGATGTTGTGATGTCTACACCTCTTCTATTTAATGCTCTTTTGACAGCCTCATGGGGAGTATTGTCAAAAGCTCCTTCTATATCCAAAAAGGCGAATACTACGGTTTCTTGGTTGTCTAGAGCACCTCGGATATCCTCCGTCAGTTGTACCAGTGCAGCCTCAGTATATCTGCCTGCCCGGTAAGCATGCTGATGCGGGTGGAGAGATAGTCTCTCTAGGATATCCGTTCTAATGTAATTGTCAATAGCGTTTTCCATCGTTTTAAGCACAAACGATGTTAGGCTAATTGGTCTGCAGGATTTGGGGTTTGTTGTGTCCCTTTTTCCAGCTTTTGGAATGAAGGTTACTATTGCCCTTCTCCATGCTTCTAGTATATAACCCAGTTCTAAGCTGCTTCGACTGATCCTAACCAAATGTGGTAGAATTTCGTCTTATCCTTGCTGGAGCAATGCTGGGAAAATTCCATCAGCTCCCGGTGCCTTGAATGGTGAAAAGGTGTTCATAGCCCATTTTAACCGTTCGTTACTACAAATGTGCTTAGCCATTGTAGTACTTTCTCTCGAAGGTCTGTTATGACTATCTCCCCTATTTGGGCTACTCCCAGGAAAATGAGTTTCTAGTAAGAGTTTCACTCTTTCTTCCTCATTTTCGGTATATTTACCGTCTGGCTTCCTCAAAGCCATATCTGTGTTGACCCTACTTTTTGCCATGACTTTGTAAAGTCTTGCCGCAGCAGGTGTTGTATTTATATCTTTACAGAATTTTCTGAAGCTATTTCTTTTAGCTTTTCTAATTTCCTTATAGTAGGTGTATCTCTGCCAGTCTCCGGTGAGTTTTGCTCTATTAAAAGGTCCCGGGTTTGAGATCTTAATTCTGACAGATGTTTATTCCACCAGGGTGCATCTCCGCTGCTTCGTTGTTCTTGAAGAGGGCAGCTCGATTCAAATGCATCGATTATTGCCCTGTTCAGGTCCTCAAGCTCATTTTCCAGATCTAGATGGTGCTTAGCCCTCCCTTTTCTCTGGATATGCGCTAGGTTTTCTTTCAGACAGGTGTTATAGTTGTCCCAATCTGTTTTTCTTGGTTTTCTTCTGGGGCTCACCTCAGGTTTGCCTAGTTCTAATTTGAACGTTATGACGCTATGATCGGAGAGAGATGGTTCGCCCGAAACTCTCCAATCATTTACTATATGTTTTAGATCCTGTGTTGCCAGTGTGACATCTAAAACTTCTTGCCTTACCCTTGTTACAAATGTGGCGGTATTCCCTATATTGTGAATATTAAGGTTTTTATTAAGGATATATTCTAGAAGTTGCTCACCTCTCTGGTTGGCATTGCTACTGCCCCAAACAGTATTGTGTGCATTGGCATCACATGATAAGAGTAGAGGTAGTATCTTCTCTTCACAGTACTTCACCAGCCGTTGTACCTAAGGGGGTGGTGCTATCCCGTCTCCCGCAAAGTAACATGATGCTATTACTATCTCCTTGCTCTCCTTCTTGTGTTCGAAGAGTGCTCGAACTGGAACGAGATCTCGAGTCATGTATTCTGAAAGACAAAAATAGTTAATATTGTTCCTTATCATAATACATGTTCTTGGTATATCACTACCTGAGTGATATACTATTTAACATCTTTACATGCTAATCCTCTTACCTGGTTATTATTGACCCATGGTTCTCTGATCAAACACATCCCCCATTGGTCCTTAGTGAACAATCTTGTGATCACCGCCGAAGCTCCTTTGGCATGGTGAGCATTAACCTGAGCTAAGTTAATCCCCGCCATCCTGTTGGTTTTCAGGTTGGGTATTACCCTCTTTCATCAGGGTGATGTCCCCTTCTGTAAGAGTGCTGTCCCTTTCCTCCGACCCAAACTCCATTCCCTCCTCGGACAGCGGCGACTCCTTCCCAAGGAGTTTAGAGATGTGTAGGCTTCCTACACTACTCGAGTCGTCGCTAGCCTTGGAGGAGATAGAAACCTTTTCAGGGTTTCTTTCCTCTTCTTTTCCGAGGCCGTGTACGGGGATTTTCCCAAACCGGTAATTAATGGTGAACCCGTTGTTCTTGATTTTTTGACAGGATAGATTGTCTATTCCTGCCCTCAAGACTAGCCCAAGTAGCATTTTGACGACGATACCCACATAATACACCAAAATTAACGTTCTACTTGGTGTCAAAATTAGTCACTCTCTAAACCATCCGACAACGTCGTCTCAATGCTAAGCATGTCCAAAGTTAAAACTCGACGTTGTTACCACTTTTACCCAACTGACTAATAGTAGTAAATATTTTAGTAATGGGATAAACGTTTTAAAAACGTTTTAGTGACAACTTAAGTTATGTTAAACGTTTTCCCAACGGAGAGTCAACTGTGTAGGATTCAACTGCCGGAGGGCAATTTTTAAGTTAAATTTAAAACGTCTTCGCGTAGTCATTTTTTTAACTAAGCTTTTTTCTAATATATTAGGACATGCCGCGATATTTAGATAATAATAATATTCCTAGTTTTTTATTTTTGTGACAATACTGTTCGCGAAACTGCTTCATAAAGCGACTCGGTCACGTTCGGGTATAAAGTTAGTTGTTTAATGTTAGTACTTCATTTTTCATATAAAATGAATGGATGTATCTTCTCATTGCGTTGTTTATAAATTCATTGGTTTTCTTTACTTTTCGTCCTGGTTTCTCCTTAGGTTCGCCTAAAATCTGATTTGTTTTTTGTTCACGTATTACTTTGTAAATAGTCGATATCCCCACTCCAGTAATTTGTGCACATTTTTCTATAGTGCTGTCAACACTGTTTTGCAAACAGTAAGCATTAGAAGAAGTGTGTTTAAGGACATGCGATTTTCTTTCTGTATATACCGAAATACGTTTAAAATCATCGTTTGTTTGTTTAGTCCTAATGGTCCAAAATTATACAAATAGGTACAACCCTTCTCAAAGACGGTTATTACAAAACTAAAACCATAATTGAAACTAATATGAAAACCTATAGGTCATAATGACGAAATTGTACAGGGTTATTCATTATAAATTACCCACCCCCTATCATCGTTATTATTGCTTTTAGAAAAAAAAGTCTTATATAAAATTTTTTTGGTTACAAAAGTTCAGTAGCGTGCAAATTTAAGAGGACACAAGAAATAATAGTTTTTTTTTTAAATGGGATACCCTGTATATTTTTACATTTTCGGAATGGTATTTTTTTCTGATTTCAAAAATATACAATATGTTACCCCTACCTTGTACCGTTTTTGAGTTATTAAATGTTGAAAATCTTAGTTTTAGTAGTTAGGTTACTGTAAATATGAAAAAGATAACATTATTAAGGTAAGCTATGAAAATGACAACTAATATGTTTGATAATTGACATTTTTCTGATAAAGTTATTAAAATGGTTTACAGTGAGGAAGAAAAAGTCAAAATATATATACAAAATAGAAAACAAAGATTTATTTAAAAAAATTTATAAATAAATAATTTATAAAAGATGTTCGATGTGTCCACCATTATTGTCAATGCATAACTGATAACGCCTTCTTATATTTATAATAACATTTCAGATGACATAATCATTTCCATTTAGTTTGTTAATTTCAAGTTGAATCCTTTCGTTAATCACCTGTATAATATTATTATTAACAATATCTTTTAGAAATCCCCAAAGAAATGGGAATTTTTTGCGGAAGTGCGCCATCCTGCATCCAAATCATATCGATAATTAATGGGATAAGTATTTCCAATTAGGTAACTCCAGTTAAGGTATAATCATAATATATAGTCCCAACAATTTTATTTCTAAAAATTCCACACCAAACGCCAACAGTTTTTCTTCCTGATTTTTGTATTTGTTTCACTAATATTTTTCTGTTATGCTTATTTTCCCACGACCTTCGATTTTTCCTGTTAAAAACTCCTGCCGTAGAAAAAGTTGATTCATCAGTCCATAATATTTTTGTAAAGTACTCGGGATCTTCATCCAACTTTTGAATCATCTGGCGGCAAAAGTCAAGCCTTTTCCTTTTATGAGCCTCTGTTAAAACTTGTACCGCTAAAATTTTATAGGGTTTATAGTTGTTATTTTTTAAAGTACGTTGAATTTTAGAATAACTCTTACCTAATTGATTAACCGCAGTATATATACTACATTGAGAATTTTCTAAAAAAGAATAGAATATTTCAAAAAAGTCTACTCGGGGCAAATACTTATAATGGATGAGTTTACCTTCGAAATGAAGCAATATATCTAGCTGTTCTTCCTGGTTTGTTACCATTTGGTAAACATTCTTAAAAGTATTTTCTGATGGTGTTGGACGATTGGGATACAACACCCTAAATGCTCTTCGTGCTACACGCTTATTTTTGTTATTTTCTATAAAACATGTAGAAATTTGGATTTTTTCTTCCTTACTGTAAACCATTTTAATAACTTTATCAGAAAAATGTAAACTATCAAACATATTAGTTGTCATTTTCATAGCTTACTTTAATAATGTTATCTTTTTCAGTAACTACTAAAACTAAGATTTTGAACATTTAATAACCCAAAAACGGTACAAGGTAGAAGTAACATCTTATATACTTTTGAAATCATATAAAAAGACCATTCCAAAAATGTAAAAATATACAGGGTATCCCATTTAAAAAAAACCGTATTCTTTTTTGTATCCCCTTAAATTTGCACGATACTGAACTTTTGATAGCATATTATCAAAATTCAGCTGTAACCAAAAAACTTTTATATAAGACTTTTTTTTCTAAAAGCAATAATAACGATGATAGGCGGTGGGTAATTTATAATATTTCTTAAAATACGTAACCAGTTTTTTGTTTTTCTACCTGTGAATTGGAGAACAATAGATAATTTTTCTGCGTTTATTCATAACATGTTAAATCGATAGTGAAAGTTTGTTTACAATGGGTACGGAAGCTATAATATTTTATAGGTACCTACATAATGTTTTATTCGAAGTGATCCACCACAAGTTTTCTTTTATAAACTTAAAAATTGTGACACCCAAAAGTATTTATTTTTCAATAGTACCTACCGAAGTTACCATTAAATTATTGCAAAATATTTCGTCAATTTTGAGTACAACTCTGTGATATCCGATCTGTTAGTTAGGGGAGTATTGCATTCCAATACTCTATGTACCTACTTGTTGAAATAAACTATAATATCATAATTCACTAGACCTGCTTCAATATATATAGATATCCGTATACAGGGCGAGTTCAAACTGGAATACATCGGCTTCACATTTTTTTTATACGGATCACCTTGTAATTCATATGCGTAAATGAAAGTTACTTTACTATACTTCAAAGTTGATAAGTATTCCCTATACCCGAACTGAATGGTTTCTGTGATATTTCAATTTTATGATCAAAAATTTCATTTCCAACAAAAAATCAATGAAAAGAAAATTTTTTTAAATCATCGATAACAGTGCCATATAAGGGACAGATTTCTTGATGTAGTTTTTCCAAATAGTAAAATTAGATCCACACTATTATTGTCGCACTTAGTAATTAGGTAGGTTCCGAAATATCAACAAACATTTACATTTACCTAATTCGTTTGTTAACAAATGGGGTATCTACATGACGAAGCTCCTACTCATCATAATGCACTCATTTAGTCAATTGAATGATGTTTCCTGAAAGTTGGATAGGACGATAAGGACCAGTTTTCTGGGCACCAAGATCACCAGAATTGAATAAAGTGATTAGTTCTTTAGAGGATATGCTAAAGATCAGGGGTATAAAGTACACCAGACGATGGGAAATATAGAATAAGGCAGGCTTTCCGAAAAGTTAATGCGCAAATGCTTATTTTTTATCAACCTTGTCACTGTAGATCCACTTATATGAGGGCATTCTGGATTTAAATCGTTAAAAATATGAGCTGCTTCGTCATGGGAACGTTTGCGATCACCACCATATTCAACTAACATTAAGAATTCGATTCGTTGTTTTTCCGATAAATGTGCCGTTATTCTTAATTTACTTTTAAACTTTATGCTAATTTGAAATTGGTATCAGTTTTCACAATTTGTACATAAATGTGGTTCACGTTTTTAATGACTGCTATTGTTTTTTGTTTAATTTTAAAAACCTGCAAAGTCATATCATTAGTACACAGTACAATTCAATTTACAAAAATAAAACTGATATTCAATAAGATATTATGTATTAAAGCGATACATTGCTCCTATTTCTGGAAATAAAAAAATAAGCTTCTTTGTGATATGTCACTCGACCTAGGTTGCCATTTCAAAAAATTCAAGATGGCAGCCGTACGCAAAACGCTGACGTCAAAAACATTTGACATTTGCTCTTAAATATGCAGAATAACGTCTCATTCAAATTTTGCCAAACAAATTAAACTTCTTAACAAAGCCGATTAACATTGTCTTAAATCAATAATTAAATGATTGAAATTCGTGACAGTTGAAGCTGAACGGTTTTATCAAAAATGCATACCTACATGGTCCTGTCCTAATTTTTTAAGCACTATATAATGATATAATATAAAACATAATACAAGGTAATCAAAAGTTTAGAGTTTTTGACCACTTTGTATTATGGTTTTTCTTATAGCATTAGATAGTGCTTGAAAAATTAATATAGGTCAAGATAAGCCATTTTTATACTCTTTGAACAGTTTAGCTTCAGCTGTTACTTGAAGTTCAAAACATACGAATATAAACTGTCTAAGGATCGTAAATTATTGACTATAAATATACCCTATATGTTAATTTTTAAATCTTCTATTTATACCCTTCCAAATGAAGTGTTACTTACTTGACCCCTTTTGCTATTTAAAAACATTGAAGGGATGAGTATTACCTGAAAAGGGTTCAACAAAATATCGAAACTTATTATAGTGACGGATATTTAAAGAAATTCGAAAGTCGACGATAAGATTTAATCTTATCACTGTATATCTACATTTTTTTCGAAATAAATATTTCAGCAAAAATCAGTGCTAATAATACATAGTTCAACATTTAACAAAGAATCATTTCATTTACACTGGCTAGTCAGTGTAGTGCAGTAGGAGTAAATATGAACAACAAAAATAAATAAAAAATTGTAAAAAGATTCTCCAGAAATTTTTTTTACATGAGTCACAATAATAATATCGTGTTTTTATTTATGAGAATGCTTGAAAAAAATTCAACCAATAATTTCTTAATTTATACTCATTAATTAACTACATTAAATTTTAAAACATTTTCAGTTGGACCACACTACACACTTTTATACGCGATTTATCCTGTATGGACATAATCTACAATTTCTCAAATTATGTTATGCTTTCAACGGACGCAGAATAGTGTATCACTGAAATAATTGGTGTATAGGTATGTGAAAAACTTGGCAACCTTGCATGGACGTATGATTGAATGGAAATCAGACAAAAACGTATATGTTGGAAGTTCAAATACTTACGGCTGGGAGGAGCTAGAAGTACTTTGGAATGTCAAAAATGCAAATTTTTTTTTGTATATATAAAGTAATTTAAACCGACAGTGGTATTCTAGATGCACAAAAGAGTAAATATACGCAACCAAAATATTCAAAAATTTAGTCTTTCTGGTGGACGCACAAATACATTTATTTATTTATATATATATATTTTGCACACGAGATGGTGGAAAGATAGAGGAAAAAAATTAAATCGGCCGGTTAATCGAACAAGTTGTGGCTAAGCCTCTTCCAAGTTCGAGAAACCCTTCGGATTCCCAAGAAATACAAAGAATATTATTTAATAAATAACAATAAAATAATTGAATTGGTCCTCGGGACGACGTAACAAGGGTTTAAATCTGCCGGTTAATCGAACAAGTTGTAGCTAAGCCTCTTCCAAGTTCGAGAAACTTTTTGGATTTAAAAGAAATATAAACGAAATATTATTTAGAAAATAAAAGAAATATACTGGTCCACGGTACGATGTAAGAACGGTTTAAATCTGCCGGTTAATCGAACAAGCTGTGGCTAAACCTCTTCCAAGTTCGAGAAACTCTTTGGATTTAAAAGAAATACAAAATAAATATTATTTAGAAAATAAAAGAAATAAACTGGTCCACGGTACGATGTAAGAACGGTTTAAATCTGCCGGTTAATCGAACAAGTTGTGGCTAAGCCTCTTCCAAGTTCGAGAAACTTTTTGGATTTAAAAGAAATACGAACAATACTATTTAAAAAAAATAAAAGAAATAAACTGGTCCACGGTACGATATAAGAACGGTTTAAATCTGCCGGTTACTTGAACGAGTTGTAGCTAAGCCTCTTCCAAGTTCGAGAAACCCTTTGGATTTAAAAGAAATACGAAAGAAAAATATTATAAACTACTATTTCCGAAATAAATTTCACGAGTTTAAAAGGTACCTAGTTACCGACACACAGAGTAAAAATATCAAGACCGGACATAAAGTTAGAATTTCACAATCCACGCAAGTTTTAATTATATAGAAAGAACGTCAGCAACTAAAATCATAGAACCACTAGAGAACCGGATAATAATAATTCATATCGATTATGAATTAATATTTTAAACGATGTGATACAAAAAAAAATTTAAGCCAACTATACTTCAACTACAACTTTTTATTTTTGTAAAAGAACCAAACAACAAAAAAAAACTTGACTTAATATCTAAAAAAAACTGATCATGAAAATTTTCGTAGAAATATCTACAAAATTTTAATCTAAATCGGCGGTACGAAAAATTATCGAATATACAGTTATCGGAAACTTTATTTCATTCCAACTATAAATATTTTATTTTTGTAAAAGAAAGAATCAAAATTTTTTTTTAACTTAATACATAAAAACTGCTAATGACAATTTTCAAAGAAATGTCTACAAAATTTTAATGTTAAACGGCGGT
Source organism: Lochmaea crataegi (assembly GCA_947563755.1). NCBI lineage: Eukaryota > Metazoa > Arthropoda > Insecta > Coleoptera > Chrysomelidae > Lochmaea > Lochmaea crataegi. The sequence goes on along the minus strand of OX387422.1, from coordinate 86,740,966 downwards.
ACGGAAAGTCTTCGAATATACTATTACTTTAAACTATTTTACCTTCAAAACAAAACTGCCGGAGTCCGGATTCACAAAATATTTTCACAACTGTACGGTATGGTTCACTAGTTTTTAAAAACGAAGAGCAGAGCAGAGCGCGATTCTATCAATTGACTTCCAATTTATATCTTAATTCCCACACTACATTTCGGCATTAGTGGTCGTTAAATTTATCTCTAGCCAAAAAATTCACATGTATACTAGGTGTCTTTCGAAATTAATTAGTTTGTATATTTACTGAATGTCTCCTCGGTTGAAATATTTAAATCAAAAATTTTATATAGTATACTTCGACTTTACGTACTTCCGGACGGATAATAAAAATATAAGTATAAAGAAAAATAAATACCTGGATACGGTAACGTAAAAGGTTGGAAAGTATGTAACGAGTTATATTAAACCCAAATAAAAATATTACGAAGGGAAAAAAAACAACCTCTAATCGGTGCCCACAAAAAAAACTCGTTACAGGATGTTACAGATAAATTTAGTGAAATGCAGCGTTGGCAAGCGTTATTATTCTTTATATACTCTCAATACCAACAATGTTTGATATGTTCTGACTCGTTAAGTGCAATCAAGTCAATTGAGAAAAGATTTTCCAGTACTGGATATAAAAAAAATATTCTCGATTTAACCACACACTTAACCAATCGAGGTAAATCAATTAACTTAATGTGGGTCCCTGGACATAGTCAAATAGATGGAAATGAATATGCAGATATGGCAGCAAAAGATGCATCCTCCTCACCTATAGACATAGGTATCCTTGTTCCAGTCGATGATAGTAATACATACATAAAACAACAAATTAAAGATATTTGGCAAAACCAATGGGCCTCATATAATGGCCAACTTTCTAGTATTAAGACATCTGTTACGAAATGGAAGTACCCTCTAGATCTAAATAAACTACAACAAGTTATTATCTGTCGCCTAAGAATAGACCACACACGACTTACACACTCCCACATGTTAATTGGCGAACATAGACCAATATGTGATTTCTCTACCAGCTAACAGCCGAACATTTGTTTTCGTGTCCTAGACTAAACGTCATTAGAAATGCTATCGGGATTGATTCTAGAATAAAAACTTTCAGAGACAAATATAAAAAAAAACAGAAACTCACCTTAAACAGATTAAAGTGTATAGCAGAATATGATTAAAATCGAAACATGGAGAATTTCACACAAAAAATTAAAATATAATTATAAGTGAATTACACAACTAACATATAAAAAACAATGGGATTAGAAATGCAGCTAATAATCATAGCAATTGGAGCTGCAAAAAAAAATAATAATAACAATAATAATAAATTCAGAGGAGTAAACCACAATAGAAAAATCTGGAATCTTAAGGTGGAAGCTATCGTGCCAACAAGATGAATGGCTCATCCAAAATGCAGTAATTAACGATGCCCTGTGAGTGCCAGGCGATCCTCATTTGTATGCAGCCTTACTGTGGTAAAGGAGCACTGCCACAGAGGAACCTTGAAATTCTTCCCTACTCGTGAGAACTGAATGAGTTCTGAAAAAATAAAATCACCAATGTTTGCAGAGGGTGGTGCTGGATCTGCGACTACAGATAAGCACCAACAAACAAAGAACACGAATCAGGAGACGAGTAATCAACCTCGGTTTTTGATCGTGAAAAGAAAAGAAGGAAATTTCGCTACAACGAATCCCTTCTTATTGAATAGATATCTTTACGGAAAACTGGGACAGGTAAAAAATATGCGAAAAATAAAGGACGGCTTACTACTCGAAACAGTTTCTGCAGCACAATCAAGTCAAATTAAAAAATTAACTCATGTACTAAATTACGAAGATGAAATAGTTCCACATACCAAACTAAATCAATCTCAAGGAGTAGTAAATCGTAGAGATCTCTTAAACTGTACAGAACTAGAAATATTAGATGAACTAAAAGACCAAGGGATAATAGGAGTAAGAAGAATAAAATCAAAGAAAGAAGGTACCCTATCGGACACTCCTATTCATATTCTAACCTTTGACACCCCAAAAATGCCATGTGAAATTAAAATCGCCTTTTATATACTCAAAGTTCGTCCATACATTCCATCGCCACTAAGATGTTTCCGCTGTCAACTTTTTGGACATCCTGCGGCAAGATGCCATAAGGAACTGTTATGTGAATGCGGTAAACCACTTCACACCGATAAACCATGTGAACCACCATTTACATGTGTCAACTGTAGTGGGACACACTCATCTAGAGCCAGAGAATGTCCAGTATATAAGCAGGAAGTAGCAATACAGGAAGTGAAAGTTAAGGAAAATATTTCCTATTTTGAAGCGAAGAAAAAAGTAGCTGTTATTACCCCCAAACCTAATATATCTTATGCTCGTGCAGCTACTACTACCCCTTTGTCTGCTACTCCACAAGTAAATATCCAAGAGCTCGTCAAAGAACTCACACCATTGTTACTAAGCTCTATACAAAGATGTATCACGTTTTCTTTAGCCTCAAGTATCACCTCGCAAGCCTCCGATTGTCAGTCTCTTCCATCTGTATATAAGCGGGATCACCCTGGCTCGTCAGATAATGAATCAGTGTCTTTTGGAGTAACTTATCGAAAAAAAAAGAAAGGAAGAAGAGGGTGGCCGAAAGGCAAACCAAGAAAAAAGAGCCTCGATAAAATGGATGCCACAGCTTGTAAGAAAACAAACGAATCTTTGACTAATACCTCGTCAACCCCAGACTTTATTCTACCGTCTTCGCATGCTTTCGAGGAGATGGCGTTACCGCCAGAAAAATGATAATCTGTGATATTTCAAATTTTTATTAAGATATATATTTTATTTATGTTATTTACACGTTTTAATATTTACATTTTATATCAATATTTTTATATTTTCAATAAATTTCGATTTTAATAAATTTCATCTCGACGTCACCAAGATTACAGTCAAAAATAGCTGAAAGAAAAGTAAAAATAATAATAATAATCACAACCAATGGACAATACAAACAATATATTTATCCAATGGAATTGCAATGGTATCAAAAATCATATTGGTGAGATCGATCTATTGAAAAAACAGTCTTCGCCATCAATTGTTCTTCTTCAAGAAACCCATCTTAAACCAGAGGAACCATTTCGCCTTAGAGGATTTCACTGTTTCCGTAAAGATGGACAACCTTTCATCAGAGCCAAAGGAGGAGTCGCTATTTTTATCCGTAATAATATATCTGCAAAAGACGTTAGATTAGTTACAAATTTACAAGTCAAAGCGGTTCAGATTGATCACCCAATTAAAACTACTATATGTAATTTCTACTTACCAGATGGGAACTGACATTCACAACAGATCAAGGATGTGATCAACCAACTTACTCCACCTCTTTTTATTGTAGGGGATTTTAACGCTTATTCGCCATCCTGGAGATCCACAATTGTGGATACCAAAGGTCGCCGCATGGAATCTTTGATAGATAATAATAATTTAATAATTTTGAACAGTGGAAAACCCACTCACGTTAGTGCCAGAAATGGCGCCACATCTGCTATTGACTTATCCTTATGCTCTCCGCAGCTTGCATCTAAATTATTCTGGGATGTAGACGACGACTTACATTCTAGCGATTATTTCCCAATAATTATAAAAACTGATACACATGCAAATGTGTTTGTAATGAAAGAAAGATGGTTAACAAAGAAAGCGGACTGGAATAAATATAAAGAATCTGTTAATATCCCAAGTCTCCCTGACAATGTTGATGATGCCGTTGATATTGTTACAAAGTCATTAGTGGAAGCAGCTGAACTAGGCATCCCCAGGTCAAATCCGAAAACATCAAAGTAGCTTTTAAACAGAGGAAGACATTTTATAATAAATTTAAAAGGTACCCCACATTAGAAAATCTGATTAACTTCAAAAGAGCTAGAGCTTATTCGAGGAGATTGATCATTCAACCTAAAAAAGCAGCCTGGCAGGTATACGTCGGAACAATTACCCCACAGGTAAGTCTACAGGAAATTTGGAGAAAAATAAAAATAATTACTGGCAAAACACTTTTGAGTTTCCCCAAATATTAAAATCTGGTAATGATGTAGTCACGGACCCACAACAAATTTGCGAAGAATTTGCCGATCACTATGAATCCTCTAGTAAGTCATCCATATATGAAGAAGAATTCTCCGAATACAAAGCTAGACAAGAGTCTGTGAGACTTGACTTCACTTCCCAGAATGGGGAACCCTACAACTTCCCGATAACAATTAATGAGTTGTACCACGCGATGGAAAATAGTGAAGAGGCGGCAGTTGGTCATGACGATATCCTCTACGGCATGATAAAAAACCTATCAGAAGTGGATTTACAATACATTCTCAATCTATTCAATTGTATCTTGAATTCAGGATCAGTCCCAAAAAGCTGTAAGATGGCCACTATTGTCCCGTTTTTAAAACCCGATAAACTTCCGTCTGACACTAACAGCTATCGACCTATATCCTTAACAAGCTGTTTAGGAAAACTTTTTGAAAAAATTGTTAATACAAGACTCTCCCGGCGGTTGGAATCAAACAACCTTCTATCTCAAAATCAAACTCGTTGCCGCAGCAAACATTTTACAATTGACACCCTAGTGTACTTAGAGAACGAAATTCAAAAGGCTTTTTTGAATCGGGAACATCTTATTGCGGTGAGTTTTGACCTAGAAAAAGCCTATAACCGAGTCTGGAGATTTTCTATCCTTAAGCAGCTCAACAAGTGGGGACTACAGGGAAAACTCCCAATACTACTTCAGAACTTTCTTGAAGAAAGGTTTTTTACTGTGAGAGTAGGTACTGCGCAATCTTCGATTAGAACTCTGGAAAATGGAATCCCTCAAGTATCCGTTTTGAGTGTAACATTATTTGCAATTGCAATTAATTTTATATTGGAGAAAAATGAAACAAATGTGGAAAAAATTTTATATGTTGACGATCTGGTAATATTTTTACGGAATCAGTCCATGGATACTATCAATCGGTGTTTAAATGAGGACATAATTCACCTGAATAAAGAGATAAAGCAAAGGGGACTTAAATTTTCAACAGAAAAAACTACCTCCATTCACTTCTGTAGATTAAAAGGATCCCAAGCTCTATATGGAGGGCATTCGTATTAATGTCAGAAGCAGCATAAAATGTCTTGGCCTAATATTTGACTCGAAACTTCTTTGGAACGAGCAGCTAATCCAACTTGAAGCAAAGTGTCAAAAGCATTGAATATAATTAAATGTATGTCCAGCATGAAGTGGGGGGCTGACAGGGAAGTGCTTTTGAAATTTCATCAATCAGTCATTCAGGGTAAAATAGACTATGCAGCTGTTGTCTATAACTCCTGTGGGCGATCTAGACTTATACGTCTAGACAGAACTCAAGCAGAAGCTTTAAGATATGCAACAGGTGCATTCAGAACTAGTCCAACAATGGCTGTACAATGTGATGCCGGTGCCTCCGGACCTCAGGAGAGATTCCCAAATAATGATATATGCCTCAAAGATTCTCTCTATACCATCTCACATTAATTATACCTTTTTCAGTTCAAATAATGAATTTGGAACAAGACCATCCACAACGCGTCCGGCAAGAGTGAGAAACATTGAAGCCAGCAAAAAGTTTTCTGTAATACAGGACCCAATTTTGACAGAACGGTGCCTCCATGAACTTTCTCTGTCCCAGAAATTACCACCAAATTAGCATCCTGGAAAAAATAAAATACCCCTCCTTCAACTTATAGAGCACTATTTTATGCAGAATTAGAATCCCGACAAAATAATCTCATTATTTATACTGACGTATCAAAATTTGATAATGGAACTGGTTCTGCTATAGTCGTGAATAGTGGTGTATATCAATGGGTGCTCCATAACTCCTGTTCAGTCTTCACGGCTGAACTATACGCTATTTGGCAAGCTCTTTTGTATTTTTCAATGTCGAATTATCAATCATGTACTGTGTGCTGAGACTCCCTTAGTGCTATCAGTTTGATAAGAAAAGTATTTACAAAGAACATAACATGTCAACGCATATCTAACAATTATAAATAAAATATGCGAATTAATATGGATTCCAGGACACTGTCAAATTCCTGGGAATGAGAAAGCCAACTCTGCTGCAAAATTAGCCACGGAATGTCCAGTAGATAACGGTATACCCATACCTTATAGTGACTTAAAAATCAATATTAAAGACATCGTACAAAAAATATGGCAACAAAGATGGTCTCAATCTAATGGCCAACTTAAAACTATTAAGCCAACTATAAATAGATTTTACAACAAATTTAACAAGGCGCGAGCAGGTAATAATTTGCAGATTGAGAATTGGACATACTCACCTGTCTCATTCACATTTTCTCGTTGGTACTCCTAGGCCCAGAGGCCCAGATGTCCCCATTGTAACCATAGGCTTCTTCCGGAACATATATTCAGTTGCCAATATTTTCAAGTCCACCGAACACTATGTGTAGTTGAACCTACAATTATAAACAAACTTTTCAGTAGAGAAAGTATATTAAAAACACTAACTTACCTTAGAGCTGTTCATATAACTAACCGTATTTAGAAATGGACACTGCAGCTAATGATTTTAGTAATCGATGTTGCATAAAAAAAAATAATAATAATAATAATTGCCGCGTCTCAACCGCCGGATGCTGGGATTCCCACATCCCGTGATGACCTCAAATTAGCCATTAAAAATAATACCTCTACCATGAATGGCAAAACCAATAAAATAACTATAATGGCATGCTGAAAAAATCGAAACGACTTGTTACTAGATGGTATTACCCAAAACATCTCAAGAGAAGGGAACAAGTTGTACTCTGCAGAATGGGAATAGGACATACTAATATCACCCATTTGTATCTACTAGCAGGTTCACAAAGACCCATCTGTAACCATTGTAGAAAACGATTTACGTATGAACACATTTTTACATGCGACCTTTTCACTCAACTTCGAAATAGACTAGGACTACCAACTGAAATAAAAGACATACTGCTAAATGACCACCCTGCCATCAATAGACTTTTAAATTACCCAAAAGAATCCAATCTAATGCAAAGAATATAAAATGAATGAAAAAAAATACAATATTTATTCATAAAAATACAATACAATTTGATAGGTAGAAACAATTACAAATATTTCAGAATAAACCTTGATACCTCGCTGAGGCAAAGTTATAAAACTTGTAATAATATATTATTATGTAAACTGTTTTTAAATAATTCCCTTTAATTAAGAAAAACAAACATTGAACTTCAAAAACTATATTCGAAAATTATTATTTTACAAAGAAATGTAATCACGACCGACTCGAAAGAGAGCAAATATATATCTGAAAATACTTCTATTACATTTTAAGCAGTCTTTTCAGCAAGTGCTAGATAGACAAAATATATGTGACAGAAACGTCTTGAACTATCAATAGTTGATAGTAAAAATATTATCCCTAAAATATAAATTCATATATTATAGGCATATATCTTCACGTTTTGTATATAAGTTCTTATAGTGTTTATATTATACATCTGGAGATTTGTCACTTATTTTTCACGTCGATATTCTTCAGTAGCCTTATTCATTATCTCTAATGAAAATAATATTAATACGGTATTAGCCGTTCATATATTTAAAAGCAAATAACACATAATAAACGTCAAAAAATAATAGTTCAATACTAATAAACGCTTTACAAAATTAAAAACAATAAATTTTCAAGGAGCAGACCGTCCACTAAGAAGCAACAACTACTTCTCGGGCTATATGCCCCGACAGACATTGAATTACACTTCTAAAGTAAACGGGGTTGGTATATCTGTTAAGATAGAACCAACCATTCTGGTTTGCGATTAGAAGGAATAACATCACTTGTAGACCGGTTTCGGCGTATTTGCGCCTCATCAGCACAAGGTAGATGCTATTCTTCCAGAAGCTCTGTATAAATAGATTTGTAAAATATCAAATAGTTGAAATTATAATAGCTTAACAAAGCAACAAAATATCAAAATAATAATAATTAGTACAATAGATGAAATTGGTTACTGTAAGACGCAGTCCGGTTAGTGGTTGCTTGTGATACCGAACAGAACATAGATGGGTAAGAACCGTCCGTAGCGCAGAGGGTTACGTAAGGGCCGAGGAGTCTCGGGTTCGAATCCCGATGGTTTCGTTTTTTCAATGTTCGGAATATTTAGCTTACATTACCGCGTGAGAAAAACTCACCTAGGCTACTGAAGATCGTTTTCTTTAACTCTAACAGTCACCACAGTTTCTTTTATTAAACTTGAACTTGAACTCTGTTCTATTTAATAATGATACCCTTCTTATTAAGAATCCGGGAACCAACGTTACTCAAGCTGGAATGAAAGAGACGTTATAATAAGCAACTTTGGTCTTTATTTCTCATGTAATCTACAGCATAAATTAATATGATCAACTCCCGAATTATTTGTGAGGACCCAGACGAAGTGTTTACACAATCGGCACGAATATTGGTTTGTTTATGTTATCGTCCTTAATGCCCATATTTCAGATTCCTTCGACTAATTAAAAATAATCCAAGGAATGGGTTTGTACTTTCTAGTTTAATTTAGAAACTGTTTCTCAGCAAAGAGACCTAGGCCTACTCGTTACGGAAACTTTATCGTGGTCTCAATATATTCAGTGCATCAGCTAAAAGTTCACTTTACCTTCTGTCTAAGACATTTTGAAAAAATTTCGCCTCAAAATTTTGTAGAGATTTTTAATACCTATGTGAGACCAACCTTAGAGTTTGCTGGTCCTGTGAGGAATACCGACTGGGTACAAGATTCCAACCGTCTTGAATTGGTGCAGAGATGGGCAACAAGAATTCCATATGGACTACGCCGTTCCTCTTACGAAGAACGTCTAAGACTGATAAACTGTTCGGCATTCGGGGATAGAAAGCTTCGCGGCGATTTATTAATACTCTGCAGAGCTTTAAATAATAAGTTTGGTTGTGACTTGTCATATATTTTTCCTCTGAATACCGATACCAGGCATCGTGGACATCGCTTCAAATTAAAAAAAAAACAATTTCGAACTAAATGCCGCGAAGATTTTCTATCAAATCTAGTGTTTGACATTTGGAACTTTCTCCCATCAAATGTTCTTAAGAGGGCCCTCCGCGCAGGTGTATAAACCTTAAAACTTACTCAAAACTTGTTACTTATCTAGTAATTTTTTGGTTCAAAATATTTACGATAGATGTCGCTAGTAGTACCGAATCGGCTTTAATTTATGCAATTTATTTTCTCTCTCTCTTTTTGTCTTTCCACTCTTGATCCTATAGGTATAAAGTATTTATCTATGCTCTTCACGATTCAAACAAACTTCTCTCCGGATCAGCTGTTTCGATGTTTTGGTTTCAAACAAACACAATTTCTGCCATCAAATATTTTTATTTTCAATCGCAATAGGTGAATTATGATTTCATTTATTTGCTATTTTTACTCAACAGCTAGGGCTAGTATGTTTATTTTACCTATAGGTATTCTATTTTCTTCTTTAATTTTTTTCTGTACTTTTATAGGTTAATTTTGAAATTAAAATAATATTCCAATCATTATCGTCGTTTCTCTATATTTTCAAGTTTTATATATCGAGATTTATAATTTCCATTTATTGAGAAGTAGGTAAGTACCTAATGATAAAATACAAACCAAACCAAGCCGACCTAACAAAAATCCATTGGAATTATCTGAAGGAAAAAACACTGCAAAAAGCTAATAATGAGAATATTTTCACGTGATAGGTTACCTATAGATATAATATATACAACAACACAACTTACAACCCATTATTAATTATTACGGACCATTTTTCATTTTTTTAAAATAATTTATTGAATACGAAATAAACTAGGCACCTATCATATATACATTAGATATCAAAATTTAAATTAGATGTGATTTTTGCTCAAGAGTCTCAAGTAGGTAGGTAGGTACATTTATGTTGGACAATTTCAAAAATTATAAAAAAAAGATGTTTAGAATTAAAAATAACTTCCAAATATTTATCACATTGTCTTACATCAAAAATTTTTTTATTTCACAGAAAATGTCGAGAAAATTATTGTTTTGATCTAAATAAACAATATTGAATACCTATTTGAAAGTTATTTTTAATTCTAAACATCTTTTCGTTTTTAAAATATGTTTATACAAAAAGGAACTGAATTTGACCGAGCTTTTCGCTAAAACATTATAGAAACTTCAGTTTTTTTACCTATTCTACGGACCTTCCCTCATTCCAAAAATAATTGAAGCCACATAACTAGTACCTACTGATAAGATAAGAAAACAGATTGAAGGAAAAAATAAATAAAGCTCAGATATTTCAACTCTACCAAGTCTATGACGAAGAAGCGCTATTGCCATTTCTAGAGTAGGTAGACGAAATTAATTTTTTAGTCTTCCTTTGTTTTACAATATTTTTCAAATCAACAACTAACAGTATTACTAAGTCATCCTTTAATTACTATTATTTGGGTTCTTATTTTCTTTCATTGTTTTAAATGCTTATATAATCAATTAATTTGCAAGGTAATTTCGACTAGGTATATTGACAAGACAAAGTTACCTACAAAACATTTATGCTTCGAAATTTTTTAAAATGTAATGTTACCTACCTCATTCATTAATTTTATTCAACAATTATTATTACCTATGGCGGCTACAGTTCCGTATCCGAGCATCTTAATTTTTTGATAAAACTCAGCAGGTAGATAGTTCATGTAAAGACCTTTCGAACGATATTTAACATTTTGCGCGGAAATGTTTCGGTGCGGAGATACAGCGTTTCAAAGTTAGAATTTTTGTATGGGTTATTTATATAGAAAATCAACCGATTACTTTTTATGGCCTCAGGAATAGCCTTATGGTATGTCGCTTGTCGTCAGGGGTATGCGTTCGCGTCCCGCTTGCCGCTTTGCACTTTACAAGTTTCGGTGAGGGAGTAAGGAGACAAGTAGGACTAAGGGGAAGCATGCGATGATAAAAGCTATTCCTTTGGCCATCCTGGTCAATTAATGATCTTGTATTGAATATTAACTACGTATGAATATTGATTATAAAAAATTTAATCCTTACAGATAATGTGGAAGGAGGAGGTGGTTACAAAATTTGGAAACATTATCAGGAGTAAATGATTTTATTCTTGCGTATGAAATTCCTTGTGGGGTCCTTGAGGAGAGCTCTGGATGATGCCGAAGAAAACCTTTAAACCATTTAGAGCCTACGCACTCTTTTATATTGTTAAAAGGATTTTTTATTTTATTTTCTCTGCACAAAGAAAATGCCATTCTGCAAATATCTTTTTTGGTTATTCCAAAATATTTTTGTTCCATCATTTGCAAGCAGTGTGTGGACAGATGATCTTCCATTTCTGCAGAAAACACTGGTTTCTTACCCAGTTTGGTTTGGACTACAACTTCAGGAGGCCCGTTCATCTTAACAAACCTTTCCAACGTCGTTTGTGGTACCCCGTGTGTTTTAGCACTTTTTCTGTAACCCATTGTTTTACTTCTACAGGCCTTTATAGCTGATATCATATTTTCGGCATCCCAGTTTTCCTTTTACGTTGGTTTGGCATCTTAAAAAATGGATACGCATATTAATACCGAATTCCTGATTTCTGATCCTAATATGGGGTGGGCAATGAGAATACTTTGGATACCCCATAATAGGAATTGTTTACAAAAAAGTAAACAATAATTTTTTTCGTTTAAATGAAAACAATACAAAAACCTATATGCACAAAATAAACATTAACACTCCTACTTTAAGCCTGCTTATTTCAGATAGCCAAGACTTACCTTGTATTTGAAAACAAATCCTTTTATCAAGCACCAGTTAAAACTTTGACGACACTCGAAGCGTATAAACCAAAATGACATAGCAGCTGATAAGTGCATGACTTCAATACTAAGTAGAAATCGAAACAAGCTTGTAAGATGCGCTTTGGCTAGTGAAGCATAGATGTCGCGTTGCTGGTTGCGAAAATACATGCATACCCCATATTAGGAATATACCCCACAATAGGCGACTTTCCTCTATTATGAATTTGTAAAAAGTTATTCACCTTGGAAGTCTTTTGGCTCTTAATTCCGACTCGAACGGCGTATCAACATTATCTGGGTAATTATTAGATAATTCATTAAAATCGGCCAAAAATAAATTTTCTATGTCAGACGAAGAATGCGCCGATATAAAAATGTAATTATTTATTTTTGGATAACCATTTCTGTAGTGTAGAATATAACGTTTTCTTGTGTATAATGAAGGTTGCTACGATCAAGATTTGTGCAAACGTTTAATAAAAAAAACGTTTAACGGAGGAAATGTCATATTATAAAATTAAATATGCCCAAAACTACCAAAAGGTAGTTGGGGTGGTAACGGTTAGGCAACTCACATTGCTTCATTATGTACACTGACAACATAACTATTAGTTCTATGAATGATCACGGATATGAAATAATTTACTTTTTCGATCTCTTATGGAGCAATTATGACATACCGGCACATGTTCCATAATATCGATAAAAATTGACTTTCCACGTTCTTCAATAATAACGTGTGGCCTTAACTTCTCTTCAGGAAATTCATAAAGGTTTCTTTTGGGGATGTCCAAATGACCAAATTGGTGAAGGTGAACTGGTAATTCAAGAAATATTTCGTTTAATTACTCTTTATACCGTTTTAATTGATCTATTGTTTCATACTTCAGATCCCGTAGGTCGTAAACACTTTTTATAAATGCATGTCTTATATATTGTATTGCTATAAAGTATATTAGTTTGCTGTTAAATATTATCAACACAAAAAAACTAGATACACATCAACAGTTTAAATAAATTTAAATCTAGATGTATGCCTACTTTTAATCTGGTATCCAAAACTTGTTTATACTTTTTAACTGTACTCTCTCTTTCTTCTGGTAATGGTCTATCTATAGTAATAAGCTTCTTTAAGTTTATAGTCACCCATATTATACATTGCTTCTTGTAAACATTTTTCATCATCAGGATGGTTTTTTGCCGAATCCGGCTTTTTTGCATTGAATTCTTCCTACTGAAATCAACACCAATCAGCTATAAAGCATCAGTTTCAACTGTAGCTGCCAAATTTTAAAATAGAACAGTTTATGAGATAATACTGCCAAAACGTAACTACAAATATTAACACTTTATTGTTAATTTATGTATCATCAATAAGAAGAATATTTAAATAAAACTTTCATTTATTCAGTATCAAGTTTATCTTAAAAAAATCACACATTAACTCAACAAAAACTAACTACATAAACATATCATCATATCCTGGAGGTGGGAATTCATCGTTTTCAGGTCTGTTTGACCTTCTTGGAGGAGAGCGATCAACATCAGGAGGTCTAAAAGGATCAAATCTAGCTCCAGGAGGAATTGCACCTGGTGGAAGACCTACATTTCCACGTGGAATTATCCCACCAAGTCCCCCTCCAAATGACGGTCCTGGAGGTTGGAATAACATTCCTCCTCCACCTATACCGCCTAGAGGATCCAAATCACTACGTCCATAATTACCTAGTCCAATGTTTGGCTGCATGGGGATTAATGGTACAATATTTTGTGGTGGTAGTACCCTTAAAGGATCATCTTGTGACCTTGTTTCATTTCTACGACTGGTATTTTCAGTTTGACCTGAAGTTTCTTTTGTTTTAGAAGAAATAACAACTTTATTGATAAGTTGTAATTCAATTTGTTTAACTATATCTTTGTTTTTGGGAATCATTTCATTCAAGGGTCCTGATTTAGAAGCGACACTCTTTGTATTCAATTGTAAAAAAGACACAGTAGGTTCATCAATTCTTATTAAGTTTATCATTGAGGCATCATCCAAGTGAGTATTTTCATTCATTCATTCATATATTTGGGTTGTGCTCATCAGCCCAGGACCCCAATTCTTGACCGTTCGCAACACTCAAGGTTACTCGCTTCCTAACGATTTCATTAAAATACTATTCTTGAGCGCTCTCTGCTTTGCGCATTCGCTTGATATTGTTCGTTATGCAGCGAGCACATTTTTTTACGTGATAACTATACATACTTTTTATATTTATACTGAAAGTGGGCGTATAGTTAATGGAAAATTTAGAGTTTGCGGAAATAGATCAAAAATTTCCGGGTTCCGCGCAATCTTTCGAATCCGTTCACGACAATGAATGATCTTCTCCCCCGGGAATACTATTCAAAATATTTGCCAATTTAGTCCACTCTTCAACGAAATCTTCGAAGTTATTTGTGAAGTTACCACCTATTATTTGATCCTTCCCTTGCAAATATTCCTACATCACATTTTTGCTTTTCCGAAACTATTCCTCCGCGTTCCCGTAATTCATTATTAATAATGTTTTGATTCATTTCTTACAGACATACATAAAACATAACCATAAAATTGGAATAATTTGACAGCGTCAAGCTTTATTTACGGTATTGCCAAATTTCTCATTTCGCTCAAGGACGCCCTTTAACGAATCACGTCAAGAATTGCATTGTAGTAAAGTCTTCGCTAACTACTGCTCGTTATGTTGCGAATTCGCTCGATAGCGAGTGATGTCAAGAATTGGGCTCCACAGGCACTTGAACTGAATCTTTGTACCATCCAAGTGAGTAGCTTTCATTATGTACAATTTCCCTTGATGAACATATCTAATTGAATAGTTTTCATTCCAATTTTTAGGGAGAGATTCGGATTTCGGTTCATCGCCGTCTAGTACTTTGGATTCTCCCAAACCAATACACCTAAAACCAAATGGGTTAGACATACTAAAATATCTTGGTTATTTTTAATATCTCTTTCAACGCTGCTATAAAGCAGATCCCATCCGAAAAGAGATTCTGCCATTTTGAAGGAGCTATTTTTACTCGAATTTATTTGTGAATTTTAACACTTTTAACGTTAAAATTGGTCTTCGTGATCTTAATTTATGACAAAACAATAAGGTTATGTCTTTTTGTATGACAGTCAACATTGGTCAACATAATCGAAATCGATTCATACATCGGTCATTCGATTGATCGATTAACTACAATGAAAAAAGAGAGGGTAACTCGGATAATAAAAAGATCAAACATGTAGAATCAAGTACTTACTTCATCTGCTCGGTTATCCCATTTCTGTCTGTATTTATTTAAAAGTCTTCTAAGCCAATTTCTTCTCTATTTGAGATGGCGTTAAACTCAATAAAAAATATTTCAACGCCATGGCTTTAATTGGTTTTTCAGGCTGGTCTTTCACTACAGCCTGGAGCCCAATTCTTGACATCACTCGCTATCGAGCGAATTCGCTGCATAACGAGCAGTAGTTAGCGAAGACTTTACAACTATGCAATTGTTGAGGTGATTTCCTTAAACGAAATGAGAAATTTGGCAATACCGTGAATGAAGCTTTCGTTCTTCTTGACGCTGTCAAATTTTTCCAATTTTATGGTTATGTTTTATGTATGTCTGTAAGAAATGGATCAAACCATTCTAAATAATGTATTACGCGGAGGAAAAGCTTCGGAAAACAAAAAAATGATGTTATAGTATTTCCAAGGGAAGGATCAAATAATTGGTAGTAAATTCACCAATAACTTTGAAGATTCCGTGGAAGACTGGACTAAATTGGCAAATATTTCGCGGCGGAGAAAATCATTCATTGTCCTGAAAGGATTCGAAGGATTGCGCAAAACCCAGAAATTTTGAACTTCTATTGCCAGCAGCTCTAAATTTTCCAGTAACATTAAATTCACAAGTTCTTCCATCCTCAATTACCTACTCAAACACAATTAAAATTTGAAATTTTTCTATAGAAAATAGTATTAACTATGCGCGTGGTATCACTTATCACTTGCAGTATAAATATAAATATCATAGATAAATACTTTATATAAATATTTTCTATAGTTATCACGTACAAAAATGTACTCGCTGCATAACGAATACTATCAAGCGAATGCGCAAAGGAGAGAGCGCTCAAGAATAGTATTTTAACGAATTCATTAGGAAGCGAGTAACTTTGACTATTGCGAATGATCAAGAATTGGGGTCCTGAGCTCTTTCAGGTACTCTAATGTTGGGAAAAAAGAAGTGGATACAAAATTTTTAAAACAATTTAGAGAAATAATTGTAAAGTAGTTACAACCATTGTAGCTGCCTACATTGGACAAACTCAATTCGAAAGTTCCAACGGTATAATTAAAATTTTTAAGCTGTAACTCTGAATTTGGAGAATTTGTATATTTAAAAGTATCCTTACCTGATTGTACTAACGATATCCTTTTCTAAATGTAAGCAGTGATTAAAATTACATTCCAATTAGATATTGTTTATACAAAGGCAGGTAGGTACCACACAAAAACAAATCAGAACCATGTTAATTTTTATAAAAGGGAACACTTTATTATTGTTTTAAATCGCTCTCAATTCGAATTTGTTAAATATGAACAAAAGGACGTAAGAAATAGTAAATATATACTGAAACTTTTAGTCTTCTCTTCTTTTTTCACTAGTAATCACGATTGTAAAAAAAGAAGACGACAGAGTTGTGGTCCTATGTAAACACTTATGTAGCTTACTTCTCTTTTAGATAGTGTGCGTCATATTGTAAATGGCGGACTATTCAAATCAACCTAAGGTTGAATTTTCAAATCGACCAAAAATCCCTATGAGAAGGAAACTCGTTCATATTTTTGTTGGTTACTAAATTACTAAAAATATGATATATGATAATTACTTGTAAAGGTAAGAGCTGATGTCAATGTCATCTGTCTCGTACACCATTTTGTATTTATACTGCAAATCATCTGGTTTGGTCCATTTTATATTCGTAGATGTACCCCGCGTCATATCTGAAAAATGTATCAACCAAAAATTTAATTAGAGCTTATAAAAATTATATTCGTTCTAACCCTGACATAGATAACCAGATAGTTTGTTCCAATCTATACCATATCCAAAGAATTCTATTCGACACTTCCGGAAGATATAATGGTTCTAGCTCTTTTTTTGGCTCGGAGTCCGCTACAATATTTGAATTTCAACAAAAATTTCTGTAAAGCTTTAATGTGTGTGTGTGTTTGGCTAATCTGTATTGGTTTTGCTGATTTTTCTATTCCAATAATTTCTGATTGCAAGACATACATTCATATGGCTTCTGGATGTTTAATTTTTCGAAGTATATTCCTGTTCCGATGTCAGTCTTCATAACAGAGTCATCCCTGAATACTGAGATTTCGTCTTCTTTCATTATTGAATACTTATACCACTCTAGCTAGTATTTATCTTTCTCCCAAAGCTACTCGTAGCGATCAAAAAGTCTGTTTGCCTTTGAACTTAGCCGTATTCTCTACAGAAGTCAAAAAATAATAGTTCAATACTATTAAACGCTTTACAAAATTAGAAAAATTAATTTCCAAAGAGCAGACCGTCCACTAAGAAGCAACAACTACTTCTCGGGCTATATGCCCCGACAGACATTGAATTACACTTCTAAAGTAAACGGGGTTGGTATATCTGTTAAGATAGAACCAACCATTCTGGTTTGCGATTAGAAGGAATAACATCACTTGTGGACCGGTTTCGGCGTTTTTGCGCCTCATCAGCACAAGGTAGATGCTATTCGTCCAGAAGCTCTGAGAGCTAGATCACGCTTTACTTATATGACAATTATTTACAGGTAATTAAGTAAATAGTATTCTCTACCACTACCAATATCTTCGCATGTCCTTAGTTGTTTGGTTTGCACAGGTTGGATTCTCTAAGGTGCTGTTATATTTTGACTTAATAAGTTCTAGTCCAAAAAGGAGAAGAAGAAGTTCCGTCCCGTTACAAAAATAAGGTTATATCTTTGAATATATATTCAAAGGAAGGCTTAAATGCCTCGTTTCGTATTTGTTTCCGTTTTATATATTTTAGCTCTTACTTTTTCAAGAGAGGCAAGGAAAAATAACGATTCCCATACACCCTTCACCTTAATGAACCTTCAAGGGAAAAGGTTAATGAAATGGTTATTTTTCCTTGCCCTTCTTGAAAAAGTAAGAGCTAAAATATATAAAACGAAAACAAACACTTAACCTCATTAATCGACTATTCACGAACGAAGACCGAAACGAGGCATGGGTTCCTGCATTTAAGCCTTCCTATATTCAAAGGGTTATATACATAGATGTTTTAAACCACGTTGATGTTGAGATATTGTTTTATAATAAATATTTTCCTTTCATTATAAAATAGCATTATTTCATTAAAGTATTAAACACTGAAGTACAAGGCATTACCTAACTTAGAGGTTATGGGCCCAGGCACCAGTGGTTAGTATATAAAAGGAAGTGTTTTAATACTATTTTAACCAAAGGTGTACGAGAAAAACACTCTGCCAGAAAGTTGTTTTTATTCGAGTTACAACTGTAGAAAATCAAAAGTAATGGATGGTCAAAATCAGGGCCTCCAAAGCAGCGTATACAAATACATGCAAATATTGCAAATTTACTATTGTTTAAATGAATTCAACGATTAGTGCACGTTGATTTGATCATTAAAGTGACAATATACTTTTGTGCAATATTAAAAGCATTTATTTCAATTGTTAAATATGCCTACAAGTTGTTGTGTGCCTAAATGTAAAAGTAATTATTTGAACTCTGAGCGAGTGCCTACATTCCGATTTCTTAGAGATGGGACGCTTCAAAATAAGTGGTTATCAATGATCCATAGAGAAGATTTTAAAGTGAAGGACTCATCAGTAGTATGTATAAAACATTTTGATGAAAAGTTTATAATCCGTTCGGATACTGTTAGACGCGCAGATGGATCTCTTTTAACAGTTCCGAGAGACAGAATAAAATTACTGGATGGTGCATATCCAACAATTTTTGAATTTCAGCCTTCTCACATGAATGCTAAATTACCGGTAATTCGATCAGATCCAGAGAAAAGAAAATCAGAATTTCACGCCAGAGAAATTAAAAAAAAACAAATTCGAACAAAAATTTTTTAGTTTATATTGCCGGGTACATTACATATAAACTAAAACAAAAGTGTAAAAATTGTTACGGTATAATATCTACGTACAAAAACATCCATATTGAAAGTTCATCTGTTACTATAACTGACTATATACAATTCATAGATAGAGGTGGTCTTCAGTACGCAAAAGAAGTTTTTAATAAAATAATTCTTACGTTCACACTTTTTAAGAGTATAGTTTCATCGTAGAAGTATAAGCCAATCTTTATAAATATGAATAATCATAAAACATTGCTTAGAGAACTTTCGTTAAAAAAAAATAAAACAGTACGACTTCGATTTAAATAAAGATATCTGTAAATGTGGCAATTCACTATTTTCATTAACCATACATTTTATTAACACGTTTTGTAACATTTTGCTAAATAATTTCAGCAAACATCAAACAGAACAATATAACGAAAATGTTAATCAAATACGTAGAGAACGTAAATTGAGTAAGTTTGGTAAAAAGTAACTAGGTTAGTTACTATAAGTTGTTGTTTTATTTATATGTGATTTTTATTTGTATACCTATTTGTACAGTTTCATGTTCCTTTTATTGCGCTTAAAATATTTTTATAATGTACAAAAAATGTTTCTATAAAACAAACATTACATAATTGCTTAGCTTATATGCCAAAATGCACCCTTTGATAATAGTATAAATATGAAAAGTATCAAATAGCGAAACGGTACCCATCTCTACTCCGCGTGTTTAGTGTTCTATGAGTTAGTCTAAATGTATTAACGATCTTGAATCAATTGTATCTACTTTCATACGTAACATATCTCGAATTTTTTAAGCTCATTACAACCTAGAAAGAGCATTCTACATTGTTATTCAAAAATATTTTTGATAATGTTATTAGGTTGTGAGTATTTGCGATTATAAAAAAATGTTACCATAATTTTACAATTGGAAAGTTACTGCACAATATAAAAACGGATGATTGTTCATCACCAATTCTCCCTTGTAAGAAACTAAATCAAATTGGTTTTTTATATGAATGATAACCCAGTAAACACAGTTATGTCTGATGTACATTTCTAAAACGTATCATCTGGACGTAAAGTACGTCTTATGTATGTACATTTTTGTCTCGTGTACATATTATGTACGTACATAAGTGGTCATATGGGCACACAAAAGTTCGTACCAAAGATGTACGATTTAAGTCATCTCATAACCAAAATAAGACGTAATTATACGTATTAAGTATGTATTTACGACCAACATTTAAATGTAAAATGTACGTCTTTAGTAGGGTAGACCGGGGGCAATTGTAACAGGGGTCAATTGAAACATCGTTAATAGTTCCTAAACCGCCGCAATTGTGTGAACGTCGCTTCAACGGGTGGTGCATCTAGTCCCTCCCGTCACGCTATTAGTACAGCTCGATCAATCGAAGGAGATAGACGGCTAATGTGACGAGTGTTCTGTTTTCATATAGACAACGTAAGTTTTTATTTTCTACGTAGATATTCGATAATTATTTCCCTATGTATATCTTTAATTTTATTTATACTTTGAGTGGTTTGGGCGCTCTTTTAGATCATCTTAAGATTGTTTTGCACGTCGACTTTGCTTTACAAATTTTTCTTTTTTGCTCTTGTTCTGAAGTTCTGAACACGCATTGGGGTCAATTGTACCATTCTCGTCGGGGTCGATTGTAACGTTACAATTGACCCCGTTCAAATTCTGTGAATGATATTCATGTATGTTTTTCCTCATTATAGATGCCACGGACCAGAATTCAAAAGACTGAGCGAAATTTGAAGAGTATTTCTACCTATGAACGAGCTTACGAACAAGTTCTTGGTGGTCAGTCTGTGCGGAGAGCTGCTAAGGAATTTGGCCTATGTCATGTCTCATTGATGCTATACAAAAAAAAAGGCAAAAGCAGAAGCAGAAAATGCCGATCAAAATATTTCCATGGGGTACAACTCTCACACAAGAGTTTTTTCTGCAAACCAAGAGGTTGAAATGTCAAAATACATCATGAAAGCAGCAGACATTTACTTCGGTCTCTCTCCGAAAGAAATACGAAGATTAGCCTATGAACTGGCTGAGAAGTACCATCTAAAAGCGCCTACATCTTGGGCTACTAACAAGATTGCGGGAGAGGATTGGTTTTCCGGCTTTCTTTAAAAGACATAAGAATTTATCCATTAGGTGTGCCCAAGCTACAAGTCTTTCGAGGGCTACAAGCTTTAACAGAACGAATGTAAAGACCTTCTATGACAATCTGAGCAGAGTAATGGATCGTGAAAAGTTTGCAGCGAAAGATATCTACAATATTGACGAGACGGGTGTTACAACTGTCCAGAAACCCAATAAGGTAGTGGCCAAAAAAGGAATTCGGCAAGTAGGTGCACTTACATCTGGTGAGCGTGGAACTCTTGTGACAGTTACTATTGCTGTGAGTGCCATAGGAAATTATGTCCCGCCAATGTTCATTTTTCCACGAAAAAGGTATGACGATCATTTCATAAGAGATGGTCCCATTGGGTGCATTGGCACAGGGAATTCTTCAGGGTGGATGCAAGAAACCGAATTTGTGATGTTCCTCAAACACTTCCAGAATCACATAAACTCATCGGTGGATAGGAAAGTACTACTACTATTAGACAACCACTCCTCTCATATCACGATAGAGGCACTGGATTTCTGTAAGGCCAATGGTATAGTCATGATGTCATTTCCTCCCCACTGCTCCCATAAGCTGCAGCCGTTAGATAGATCTGTTTTCGGACCTTTCAAAAAAGCAGTGAACAGTGCTAGCGATTGCTGGTTGCGAAATAATCCGGGGGGTAAACCCATGAAAATCTACGATATACCAAGCATCGTATCTACTGCTTTACCCTATGCATTAACTCAAACCAACATACAAGCTGGATTCAAGTGTACAGGAATATACCCATTTAACGCAGACATATTCACTGACATCGATTTCGCACCCTCTTATGTTACGGACAGACCGATCCCCATGTCAGCGCTCCAAGATACACCTTCACTCCAAATGGAAAGCAGTTTATCTCAAAATATTTTGCCTCAGCCAAAAATTGAAATAACAGCTTTTCCAGTTCCTGAAAATTCACTTGCCGATGTGGAATTACCAGAAATTCTGAATCCAACTGAGAATGTGACTAACCAAAACATTCCATCAACATCGAAAGATATTGGCGCCACAAAGGATACAATGGCATTTTCTCCTGAATATGTGAGACCATTTCCGAAAGCAGGACCCAGGCAAAATACAAATAGAGGGAGACCAAAAAGGAAGTCTGCTGTTTATACAGACACTCCTGAGAAAGATGCTATAAGAATAGAATCGGAAGCGAGAGAAAATAAGAAAAGAGCACAGTTAGTGAAAAGAAACCTAACAGATGTGAAAGGTAAAGGAAAGAAAAGTATTGCTAAGAAAAAATCTCGGAACGAATCTCCAGAGACGAGTGAAGACGAACAGGAGTATTATTGTCTGGTTTGTATGGAGTCATACAGCAGCAGCAAGCCGGGGGAACAGTGGCTGCAGTGTTCCGATTGCAAATTCTGGGCGCATGAGGAATGTACTCCAAGCTTATATCCATATATTTGTCACAATTGTGAATCAGACTGATTTTTATGTTCCTGTTCTTTATGTTTCATTTATATTATCACAAATATGATACTTATTTCTTAATAGTTCAATAAATACCGATTTTGACAAAAAAAATTGTTATGTTACTAATGACCCCATTAGCTGTTACAACTGACCCGGGTTCGGGGACGGTTGTAACATTGCTCAATTTTTTTTAAATATATAGGTGACGCTTTGCTAGGCATCTCAGAGAAATTTGAACACATTCACTTATTGATCAATTAAGTGACAAATTATTAGGTAAAATGATTTTGTTCTATGTTTATTACCCTACATACAGCAAGTGTACAAAGTCAAAGTGTTACAATTGCCCCCGGTCTACCCTACGTACTTTTGTGTAACCTTATAAGCACCTACGTATGTAATCGTACGTTTCAAGGGGGTTTCAAAAAATAATTTGAAGCTATTTAGGTTGTCTTATTTAGCAGTTTGATACATTTTGGCAGATAATATACTCAACCCAAAAACAAATATTTTCAAATTCCATCAAAATGCTCAGCATCAGAATATGCATTTAGTAACATTCTGATACTTAACAATTTGATGAGTTCCGAGAATATTTGTTTTTGGGTAGAGTATATTATCTGCCAAAATTTACGCCGAAGCACAAATTTTTAGACCTAAATAGTTGAAAATTATTTTTTAAACAATATCATAACAAAAAGGTTCAATTGTAATTAGAAGGAATAAAAATTGCTGATTATAAAAAAATCAAAATTTCTTTTCTTAAAATGTATATATAAAAAAAACAAAAGAAAAACACTCGTATGAAAATTTTAAATAGATATATAAAAAAATAAAAAATAAAACGAAAGAAAAACACTTACGTATGAAAAATGTAAACTCTGTACTCCTATCTGTCCAGATTTTCAAAATTTGATAATTTTTTTGTAAATTTTATAAAATAACAGCAAACTTTTTAATTTTTTCGTATTTTCTAGGTAAATAATCAAATTTGGAAAAATAGAAATAAGAGTTATACCTGTTCACTACATAAGCATTTTTCTTTCCATAAACAAACAAAACAAAATAATTCTAAAACGTTGAAATTAAAGTCTTACTGCTAACAAATATAAATATTAATTTTCATCACAGCCTTTAGAGACATCCTTTAGAGACTTTAGTCGTTCACCAGACCTTCTTAACCACGCTGATATGTGTGACTCGATATCTCTTTGATTTCCCTTTTCGAGGCTTAATGGTCCATCTAAAATTTATTAAATAGTAATTAGTAGAACATCTTGAGTGACACAACATTAAGAAAATTCGTGAGCAAAATACAAGCATATAATATATGATTAAATATGAAAAATGATCTAAAAATTACTACTAAAAGGCTCAAATAGTATAGGTGACAAAAAAAAGCTTCACTCTTTTATTCTATTAAGCACTGCTTAAATATTTTTTTCTACATAAACTGCAAATTTAATATACTGTCACATAAAGTCAAATACTATAAATAAGCTAAAACGTACTCACCAATTACAAGTTTGGCTACTCTTAGGCTATAAAAGCTAGATTTTTCCCTTCTTCCTAACCAACTATATTTTGCAGCTAAACCATTAGTAACTAGTCTACTCATTACTCTTCTGACAAAATCATAACCATCTTTTCCTCCTATTTGGGAAATTTCAGTGATCCACAAATATAATTTATATAATAAAATCATTATATTCTGTGTTGATAAAAAATCGGATTCAACTATAAAAATATTACAATAAAACATTATCATGTTAACACCAAGAACACTGA
The DNA here is from genome assembly GCA_947563755.1 of Lochmaea crataegi. NCBI lineage: Eukaryota > Metazoa > Arthropoda > Insecta > Coleoptera > Chrysomelidae > Lochmaea > Lochmaea crataegi. Next base: position 86,716,456 of record OX387422.1, on the reverse strand, counting down.
TCAGAGATTAAACACTCAATCAATAGCAAGAAATGCAGTTAAAATAATTTGGTCACTTATCCCTATTTAAATATAAGAATACAAATTAATGATTTACTAATGGGGGCTTTGTGCCATCTGCTAAAATTGTGATATGAAGGTTAACAATAATCAGTGATAAATCAGAGATTTAACAAGCAGTCTTGACACTGACAATAATCTAAACCTACTAAAAAAAATGAATGGCTATACTATTATGGAAACACTTACAGCATTTTTAAAGTTTTCAGCATCTTGCAAATATTTATTCAACTGTGTTAACTCTGTAACAATTTTGCAAGGTAGGGACAGTTTCTTAAAAAAAACTATCTTCTGGACTAGTAAATTCCCGTACAGATGTTTTTTTCAAGCCTCTGATTTCTAGCAACAAGTCACTTATCATATTTTTAATTAAATATTGCTGTCTCAGCACTTCTTTTATATAATCATCTAAAAACAATTTAAATATAGTTTATTAGCAAATTGATTTAGTTTAAAAAATAGGAAGTAAAAATATATCATTTTGTTAAAAAACATGTGATACTGAAGACCATTACACATATTTTACACTATTTAGGTGCACTTACTATTTTTTGTATACTGGTTGCAAGTATTTTTTTCTGATGTAGCAGTAGATACAGGTGTGACACACAGAATATTTGAGGTTCTTACTTTTTGACTGGTAGTCATTGAGGGTGTGTGAGGTAGGTCCGAAGGAGGTAGTTCATCTAAAATAAATAAAGTATTAATTATTTCCCTTACTTCCCATAATACAAAAAGTTTGCAATAATGTCTGATAATTAGAGTAATATAATGAAACCTTTTTTCATATTTGAATGTTTTAAATTCTTTTTAGGTCTTGGTGGTGTTCTTATAAAAGAACAACTATTGTCTTCATCATCTGAGGAAGATAATATATGTTTAGCTCTCCTTGTGCGTCTGTTTATTTCTTCTACATCAGTACCTAGATCACTTGTCTCTTCAGCTTTTCTGCATTTCTCACGAGCTGGTGCATAATCATCTAAAAAAATTATGTGTAAATATATATTCAAAATCAAAACTGAAAACAGTACCATAAGTAGCATCTCTAAATATTCTTATTCGGAAGGACGGCCAGCATGTGTTAATGGGGTCATGATTTTTATTTGCAGTTGTGGTTTTATCAGCAGTAAATGGAGGCCACACACATTCATTTGTTCCTATGATCCATGTTGATGGTACTACTGCCACAGAACCCTCTGCTTCAAAAGCAGCTACAGTCCAAGTTTTTGGTTCCATTACCTTAAAATAAGAAAAGGCAAAGCAGCAAAAAATTATTAACAGTAATAATTTTAAGTACTTAGTTCATTTGTGAACATTCAATAAAAAATCAAAAAGATTCAAGTTTAATTTGTAATAAACAATCAATTAAGATGACTATGTTTTGCTAAAATGCTTTAAAACAACTTGGAACTAAAATTTCAAAAAAAAAATGAGTTTAAAAAGATTAATATGTATGTAGCAGTGGAAAAACAACAAACTTCCCATTAAAACTAATTTTTTCTACACCCACATGTATATTATCCATTTTCCGCACAATTTACAGAATGTAAATGTAGGCCATTCCGGTTAACTGAACGGATATGATTTCATATACATCCTAGAACGTATATGAAATCCACCAATCAGCATTTGCGTTTAGTACCCGCCCACTAATCTTTTTTCAATTTCATAGAAACGTCAAAATAACTTGTCAAAATATTTCTATGGTTTTTAAGAAAAATATTAGTAAAAATGAGTGATTCCAGTGATGAATCAATAAATAATTTTCCACCAGATATTGGCTTAGCCGCAAAGGAGACGTATAACGTATAGAAACAGAATAAATTGAATATTTAAGGGTACTCCTGATAAACGTCAGTTTTTATGTAATAGATTTGACGTTATAGATAGATGATTATTATATTCATCAGTAGTCCAGTGGTAAGTATCCCAGCCTCTCACGCGGTAGATCAGAGTTCGATTCCCCGTTGGGAAATTTTTAAAATTTTTTTTTTATTTCCAAATAATAATAAAATAATAATAATAGTAAAATTATTAAAAATTTTTAATTTGAAGTTATATTATAGTTTAATAAAATGTTTATTTTCTAGATTTTTTCTTAAGTGGGTCGTAGAAAAAATATACTGTTCGACTCGTGTGGATTGTCCATATCGCTCTCGGACGATTGAGCACTCCGCCTACGGCGTCGTGCTCAAACGTCGTCCTCGTGCGATATGGCCATCATATCCACACTAGTTGCACAAACTACTATTAACACATTTAAAAGCTATTTCATTAACGTTCCAAAACTTTAGTTCACCCATTTCATCACTAAGAAGATAAATATCAATATCTGAGGAATTACATGGTTCTATAAAAAAATTTTGTTTTGATAAATATTCCCTTCCTATAATAAAAATTTCATTACTAGTTGTTACATAATTTTTAATATTTACAATGGTGCCATTAGACAAGTAACAACAATTATCTGACGAAACTAAGTAAAAAGTAAAATTTTCAAATAATAATTGTTCATACTGAGAAACTATTGGTAAATTTGGAATAATAGGTCCATTTACATGTATTTTTTGGGTATAAGGAAAATGTTTTACAAGCTCTGTATTCTTGCTTAAATTTTGTAATTCATGTTTTCTATTAATTACTTGTTGCAATGGTTTTGCTGCTTTTCGTACCATCCTTTTTATAGTTTGCATATAGTTTTCAAATTCAAATGTACTGAAGTTATCCAATATTCCAAACTCTTTAACATCTTGGGTAATATGAAGTAAGTTGTGAATGTTATGTGATATATTTTCTGCTCCATATAAAATACTAAATGTACCAACAAAGTATTTTAGCAATTGTTCAGCATAATCAATAAATGGGAAATATTTTTCATTAAACAAAATCCGCATTGCTACATGTAACGAAATAAAGTTACGATACATATCTGGAGTTAAAACATTTCTAAGAACAACTGGACCAGTGTAGAATAAAAATTGTTGGAATTCTGAAGCCTTCCACGTTTTGCTTTCACTTAAACTTCGGGGTTTACGGCTAAATTTTTTAGAAATATTTTTCACCTGATTGATTAATAAAATACTTAAATTACTTGTCTGACAATATGAAAATTTGTGAGGTGGTTTTCCTCCTATCCATATTGTGACTACTAGTTTTTTCACTACTCCTAAACAAATAAGATGCATGTAATCTAAAGGAAAGGATTTGATCATGTCTATAAAAGGTATTTTTTCAATAATGGATGTTCCTGTATGATGTTGTTCTTGTAATTTTTTTCGAAAATCTGTATCTAGCCGTAATTTTAGAATGGAAATTTCTGGGAAACAAACACTGTTAGAAATGTAGCTACCCTCAAATTCACATTTAGAACACGACATATATCCTGTATGTCCCTTAGTATATTTTATGAAAGATTTTGCTGGAACATCAGCCACAAATCCTTTAATTCTGATTGTGTATAAATCATTATTAACTACTAAACCATTTGTTGACAACTTAATACACTCATCTACAAACATTGATAAGAACATGTTAGCATCTTTTGGCTTCTCGTAGCCATGATAAAGTCCAACTAATTGAACACTAGATTTTTTGTTGAATAGACTGCACAATATGGGATAAAATTGACTACCTGAACTTTTGGAGATAGGTAAACCATCAACATTTACCAGAATTTCAATATTTTTGCAAACCAATTCAGATTGAGAATTAACAATGAACTCTTTAATACAATTGAATTTACTGTTTGGACCCTTACTTTGTGGAATCTACTCATATTAATATTATAAATGAAACTAACTGTTTCTAGTTAATTCCACTATTTAATTACAAAATTTATGAAAATTATTAAAGGATATTGATAATTATTTCGATATTGACATATCATCGTCAGAATGACAGAAGTTACATTTTATGTGATACCTACTTGATGTTTAATATTTTGGCTAGACCAAATAGTAAATGACCTATCTTGTGATTGACTTAATATATATGAATAGAAAAAAGAAGAAGATATGATTTTACAAATATTAAAGCTTAGGTATTATTAGCCCTATGGGGATATCCTGGATATCTTTTTCCCATTTAAGATCAGTATAACTGTGCAATGATATAGGAAACCAAGGAAAACTATATCTGCTGATCTTTACAATTGTTACTTAAGAAGACAATTTATTAGTGGAGAGCTCCCTAGATTTATCTGTTCATTGACAACTACATATTGTGGGTCTCTTAAGTGTCTTCTTATTTCTAGTTCTTCAAGGAAATCTAGTTCTTGTTTCTTATCACAAATATGCAGTACTTCTAGTTCTGTGTTAGGTGTTAATGAATGTTTTGTGTCAAGAAGGTGTTTTGCGTAATGTGATTTATCTGGCTGTTTTAATCTGTATGCTCGTGAGTGTTCATTGTATCTAATTTCAAAATTTCGAATTGTTTGACCAATATAGACAGCATTACATTCTGGCCATTTAAGTTTATATATTCCAGACTTTTTTAATGGGGGTATTTTTGTTTTTACATTTAACAATTTTTTACTGACATTGTTTTCTGTTTTAAAAGAAATTGCTGTATTTTTTGAACAAGATATTATCTTTGAAATATTATTAGAAATATTACCAGCATATGTGATGGTTTTGTAATTTTGTATTTCCCTAGTTTTTTCAGGAAATATTAATTGTAGTGCCACTTTTTCCTTTTTTTTTATTAATTAATTTATTTATTATATTTAATGGATAACCGTTGGATGTGGCTATTTGTTTAATTATATTAATTTCTCTATCAAAATTATATTTGTTCATAGGAACTGAAAATGCTCTATGTATCATTGAATTATATGCTGCTAATTTATGTGACATGGGATGATTGGAACTATATGGTATAGTCACATCAGTATGTGTTGGTTTTCTGTAAATAGAAAAATCAAGTATATTATTGACTCTTTGAATTTTAATATCAAGAAAATTGATTGAGTTATTTTCTTCAACTTCTAATGTAAATTTAATTTTTGGATGTAAATTATTAATATGATTGAACAATATATCTAATTGTCGTTCACTACCTACAAAACAAGCTAATATGTCATCTACATACCTATACCAAAATAATATATTTTTTGAAATGTTACATTCAAAGATTTTTCTTTCTAAACTGTCCATAAAAATGTTTGCTAAAATTGGTGATATGGGGCTTCCCATTGGTAAACCTTCATTTTGTATATATACCTTATTATCAAAAGTAAAATAATTCTGATTAATACATACATCAAACAAATTAAGTATATCTGATATTATTCCTGGATTAATATTTTTATCCTCTAGTAATTTTTAAACAAGTGTTATGCATTCTTTAGGAGGAATTTTAGAGAACATATTGGTAACATCAAATGAAATAAGTTTAGAGTTATCTTGTAATTTGTATGTTTTTAATTTTTTGATTAGTTCTATTGCATTTTCAATTGAGTATTTAGATATACCTCCATAGCTATTAAGTATATTGTTTAGTTTTTTAGCTAACATATATGTATCGTTTTAAAAGAAATTGCTGTATTTTTTGAACAAGATATTATCTTTGAAATATTATTAGAAATATTACCAGCATATGTGAAGGTTTTGTAATTTTGTATTTCCCTAGTTTTTTCAGGAAATATTAATTGTAATGCCACTTTTTCCTTTTTTTTTATTAATTAATTTATTTATTATATTTAATGGATAACCGTTGGATGTGGCTATTTGTTTAATTATATTAATTTCTCTATCAAAATTATATTTGTTCATAGGAACTGAAAATGCTCTATGTATCATTAACACCTAACACAGAACTAGAAGTACTGCATATTTGTGATAAGAAACAAGAACTAGATTTCCTTGAAGAACTAGAAATAAGAAGACACTTAAGAGACCCACAATATGTAGTTGTCAATGAACAGATAAATCTAGGGAGCTCTCCACTAATAAATTGTCTTCTTAAGTAACAATTGTAAAGATCAGCAGATTAAGCTTTAATATTTGTAAAATCATATCTTCTTCTTTTTTCTATTCATATATATTAAGTCAATCACAAGATAGGTCATTTACTATTTGGTCTAGCCAAAATATTAAACATCAAGTAGGTATCACATAAAATGTAACTTCTGTCATTCTGACGATGATATGTCAATATCGAAATAATTATCAATATCCTTTAATAATTTTCATAAATTTTGTAATTAAATAGTGGAATTAACTAGAAACAGTTAGTTTCATTTATAATATTTTTCTTTAATACAATTTTCAAGGCCAAAATGATGATAGTGTCCTGGAACAATTGCTTGAACTTCTGTCTGCCTAGGTGTGCTTAAAAGTGTTCTAGCATCAAGTGGCAACTCTGGATGATATGGATTAAGTGCTTTTAAAAGATCATCAATAGCATTGTGTTTAATATTATGATTAAGAGCCCACTGTGAAATAATTTCCGAAAAAGATTGTTCATTACATTTTTGATTAAAGGGAATGTCAAGTTTGGAGTTTAAAACACTTTTATTTATCAAAAATTCGCTTTCTGAATTATCGGAATGTTCAGAACTAGAAAGTAAATCACTAAAATTTGCAGAAGTAGGATCATCGTCCGAAATTGAATCCAGAGAATTGTTTAAAGATGATGTAGTCGGAGCTTCATCTAATAAAACTGCTTCAAAATTAAGCATATCCCTTCTTGCTCTTTTATAGGGTTTTCTAATATTAGTGTTCATGTTATAATTATTAAATGTTAGGGTACTTACCGTGTAACACTTCAGTGGACTCGTTAGGATAAAAGTAAAAAGGATTTATACTACCTGATTCGCCTTTATATACCTCTAAAAAGCGGGAAAATGCTGAAAAATATTCCCCCAAAATCATATTCACTCACTTTTAATAGTCACATCATATTAGTGAAAAGAATGAATAAGACAATGCACACAATAAATTTAAAACTGTCGAATTGCAGTTGCACAGCAGAAACCATGCAGAAACTAACAAAATCTTTGGTTATGTCATGTCATGACTGACGTGGACTGACCGTATATTCTTCTTTCTGCATTAACAATATGTGTGGCCTTTTCTTCCGACAACAACTTGCCAATAATATGGATAATATGGTAGGAATAAACGTTCTGGGTTTCTGAAATTATTATAGACATTTTATTCCAAATCAATACTTTTAACTTCTGTACTATAAATATGCAAAAACAACTCATATGCCGAGAGCGGCATAAAATGTACGTACATAGTTTGTATTTCCAAGACGTACATAGTATATATAACTATGTACGTCAATGAGACGTACATTTTAGAGCCCAGGACGTAATTCGTCCTTTATGACATAAATCGTATGTACATAAAACGTACGGTGTTATCTGGGAAAGGAATTTCTTAGGATTGTAACGAACCCAAAAGTTTAAAAATTGGATTAACAGTAATGAAGATACGATTTTTACAAAGAGTCCATGTAAGATTTTGTTGTCTATTACAAGATTGTGTCGATCCTCGTTTTGTTCGGCTGCTAATGTGACGTCACAATTGAAGTTGTAGGGGCTGTCAAAATGCAATAATTAAGTTGAATGAGACAAACTATCAATTATGGAGACATCAAATGAAATTGATGCTAAAAGCCAAGAAGTGTTGTTATACCTACTATTGAAACAGTATGTTCAGAAGTAAATGAGACAAATCGAAAAGAAATAGAAACCTATAATGAAAGAAGTGCAATTGCTGCATCTATGATTTTAGGAGCGATTGAAGCCAGTTAACCTCGATGAATCTACAGATATCTGGAAAAAACTTGAAGAAATTCATGAGGGAAAAGTATCATCAAGGAGAGTTGATTTAAGACTTGAGTTAAGCTCAATTAAAAAATTAGATACTGAAAATATTGAAAAATACTTAGCTAGAGCCCAGTTTTTAAACGACCAACTTGAGCAATGTAACAGAAAAATTGAAAATGAAGAGTACATTGATTTACTATTAAACGGTTTACCAAGAACTTTTAGCACTATCAGAATCCAGATGAAGACTACAGGACTAGACAAAATGTCATTTGAAGAATTTAGAAATAGGTTAAAAGCACGAGAAGAAGAACTAAATTTAACTGAAGCGGAAGTTAAATTAGAAGCTGCTTGTATATCAAACAGAAATTCTGAAAAGACAGCCTAGATAGAAATCGAATGTTATTTGTTGGGTGTGCAATAAAAGAGGTCACTATGCTAGAAACTGTTCTCATAGAGCTGATAGAAGGGCTACAAAAGAAAATGAATAAGTTGAACAGTTAAACTCGGTAAGCAAATGTGAGTGCAGCTAAGAAAGTGCTAAGGAAGTAACATCAAAGAACAGTAACCCCAATTCAGCGAACTGTTTCTTAGATTCTGGTGCAACAAGTCACATGACTTATGATAAATCCCTTTTTATTAGCTTAACTCCTATTGAAAGTACAGAAGTAAAATTAGCAGATGGAAAATTTATAAAAGTACATAGCAGTGGAACTATTAGAGTTAAAATAACTAATGAAAAGTGTTACTTTAAATACATCAATATCACAAATGTGTTATTTGTGCCAAATATAACAGAAAATTTATTATCAATGAGTGCATTTGAGAAGAAAGGTTTTAAAATCACATTTGAAAATAGGAACTGTTCAATTGAAAAGAAAGATGGAACACTTATGATGACAGGCAAAAGAAAAGATAATTTATGTGAAGCAGACATAGCAGACAGTTTGGGCATCAAAACATTCAAACAAATAAAATGAACTTTTTCAAATGAAACTGAGTATTTCTAATTAATTCCACTATTTAATGAAAAAAATATGAAAATTCTAAGATATTGATAATTATTTCGATATTGACATATCATCGTCAGGTAATATAATTATCAATATCTTATTTTTTAATGATTTTTTCATTAAATAGTGGAATTAATTAGAAACACTTAGTTTCATTTGAAAAAGTAATATGAGTAGATTCCACAAAGTAAATTCAAATATAATGAAATCGGAAAATATAGTGTTAGGACTAAAATTTGTCAATAAAGAATTACCCAAGTATGAAGACTGTATAATTCGTAAAGCAGTGAAAAAGTCATTTGTTTCTCATGATGAAATTAAAACAAATGATATTTTAGAATTAGTGCACATGGACTTATGCGGACCAATACAGGAATCTTCAATAGCTGGTTCACTATATATGTATTTACTAGTGGATAATTTTTCAAGAAAACTTTTTGTGTATTTTCTAAAATCAAAAGCTGAAACAGCTATAAATGAATAGTTGAAATCACATAAGCTCATAGTAAATAGAATAAAAGATAATCATACAATCGATTCTAGAAGGATTTTCAAAATTAAAGAAAATGTAGATGGTTCTATTGAAAAATTTAAAGCTAGTAGAGGCTAGTAGCCTGAGGATTCAACAAAATAAAAGGTGAAAATTATTATGAAGTTTCTGCACCTGTAATTATGCTTAATATGTTACGAACTATATTTGCAATTGCTACTAAATATGATTTTGAACTTTTTCAATATGATGTTACTACAGCTTATTTGAATGGAGTATTGAATGACGAAATTTATATGGAAATTCCATCATAAATAGATTAAGATAAAAGGACTAAAGTATGTAAACTAAAGAAAGGACTGTACGGCCTAAAACAAAGTACACGTACCTGTTATCAGACAATTAAAGCAGAATTACATAACCTACCTAGGGTTTACAGAATTATATTCATCACCTTGAGTATTTCTATACAATATCAACAACTATTCTATAATTAGTTTATAGTATGTAGCTGAAATATTATTAGCCACAAACACAAAAGAAATGGCAGATCAAGTAATGCAAAAAATAAGCACAAAATTTAAGATGAAATTTCTAGGAGGAGCAAAGTACTTACTTGGATGGGAAATAACTAGAAACCAAGAAGAAGGAATTTTACATACAAAACAAGAAAAGTACTTTAAAAGAATTTTGAAACGTTTCAACATAAGTGAATGCAAAGAGTCGAATATTCCATTGGAAAATGACAAAGATGTAAGTTCTGAAATCATGAATAGAGGAGTTCCTTATCAGGAATTGATCGGAAGCTTATTATATTTATCACCAGCAACAACACCCAATTATTACTTTTGTTAGAACTTATCTAAGCCAGCTTAACACTAAATACTCTGAGATGAATTGGAGACAAGCAAAACACGTTTTGAGATACTTGAAGTACACACAAACTCAAGGAATAACTTATCAAGAAACAACAGGCCACTAAAATCTTATTGCAATGCAAGCTGGAATAATATCTTAGATGGTAAAGGTTTTTCTGGATATATTTTCATTCTTAGTAATGGAGCAATTAGCTGGCAATGCAAGAAACAGAATGTTGTTGCTTTAAGCACATGTGAAAGCGAATTTATAGCAATCACTGAAGCTGTGGAGGAAATTTTAGGGTTTGACAAAAATTTTGGAGATCTCAACAAAAGCCAATTACAAGAAAACAAAGAAATGTACAATGACAACCAGGCAGCAATACAATTAGCAACAAACTATACAAACCACTCAAGAAAAAAAAAACATATACAAAGGGAGTATTTTTTCATCAAAGATGAAATTGAGAAGAATAAAATAAATTTGAAATAGGTACATAGACACTAAAGAAAATGTTGCAGATTTTTTAACCAAAGCAGTTGCAAAACCCATACTGGAAAAACATAAGACAAAAGCAGGGGTTCAAAGCATGGAAGACCAGGGGAACTGGTCGTGTTACGATATGTCATGGTTTCGCCTATCTATTTGTAGGTGATGAATACCTATGTAATTGACCTTTGCCAAGTACGTCATCGTGACGAATTTCTGACACCGGACAACCTTCACACTAAATTCTAATATATCCTCAAACCGAATAATATAATACGATAAAAGTCATAACAATTGCTTTTTTACACTTTTAAATTATTATAGTATCCAATATCCAACTAATACACACTAGTACACACATTTACCAAAACCAATTAACTTTTGTTCCCGATTTATATTTAAATCATTAAAAAATGCTATTTCTATCCATCTTTCTGAAGGTTGTCCGTGATCAGCTGACAACATGACGTCACTTGGAAACGCTCTATTATTATAAATTATAGGAGATTTCTTAATTTTTTGTCACCCCCTTTTCTCCCTTTACTGGAGTTGAGGTGACAAAAGGGGGGGTTTTCTTAAAAAAATATATAATGACTGCTGGTTTCTCAACGGAGAGGGGTCGAGGTAAAATAAAAGACAATTATTTAACGGTTTCACCAAATTACTTTACGTTTACTAAATCATTGATAGTCACTCAGTTTTATGTCCTACAACAGTTTTCTAGGTGTAGAGTAGGTCTAATAGAAGGTGGCTCACGCCGTTGACCTACTTTCAGCTGTCGCTGTCAAGTGACAATCGAAAGCACGTTGTTAAACATTAAACTAACCTAATACAAAAATAAAATATAAAATGATTATGTTTAAAAGTAATATGTACAAGTGGGCACAGCTGATGGTTAAAATGTACAGTATAAATGACAATGTACTAATATACCAGATGGTAGAATGGCTTCCAAGAGTATACTTTTGGATTACACTGAGGGTTAGTATTTCAATTATTAACTAGGAAATATCTATGAGCAGTTGTCACAATAGGTTACATTTATGTAGGTTCAACTTCCTAACGAATGGTGCAATGAAGTATAACAGTAAACCCTGATAGAGTTGTTGACAAACTATCTGAGACACCTACAAGCAGCAGGCACAGTACTTACTTGAATGTATCAGGTGGTGTGTTTCCAATATGTCGCAGAAGCTGGACGAAGGGGCTGATCCTCTACTGGTAAGTTTTCTGCCACTCGTATTCCTTTTGCGTAACTTACACGGCTTTGTTACAGACTAGGAAGAGGTCTATGAAGAAAACTCTCACGCATTCAGTGAAAAAGACTGAAGATGTTGTTGAAGACTGTTAACGAGAGGGTGGACAAGATGATGTACCAGACGGTGAATAATACGATGAATAAGACGATGAATAAAACGACGAATAAGACGGTGAATAAGAGATCTGAAATACGAAACTCCCATGATGCCTAGGTCAATAAGAGAGAAGAGTGGGTACTTACCATGGATGGAGGGTGACCTCAAAGTAATATCCTTTTTCCTGTTAGGAGGAAATCCGCTAGATGCGTTTAAATAACCACTTAAGGTATCACTAAATTTTCCTAACAGATTACGATTGTAGCTGGGCTAAATCCGAAATAAATTCGAAAGAGCACAATTCAGGTGACCTCTTAAAAAGCACCAGCACAAGAATGGAGGATTATGGACCAGTCCAAGCCTCACAAGGTCAAGGTCGGTCTTCTTCTATTTATTTACCCTTAGCAACAGGTGAGCAGGTCAAAGGTTAATCTAACAAGTAGCTGTATAGTTCATTGAACTTGACTTAATAGGTCGAAGGCCTCTTGAGAATTTATCAAAGATTCATTGTCAGAAAATGTAAACATAACCAAATAAAGTTTGGGCAATGATGTTGAACTATTGATTATTAATTATTAATTATTTTAGTAAATGGTATTAGAGCAATATATACAAGGTGAGTGGTGGATTTCATTTACATTCATAAATACTATTTATCTTAATACAATTGTATGGTCAAAGTTAAAAGATCTCTTCAATACCCAATGTTGAATTGAAACCGTTACAACTCTCCCCTTACCAGAAAAAGGTTTTTTTCCTTATCAAAAACCGTTAATATTTTTTTTCCAAAATTTTACCTAAATGAACTAAAACATAAATCTAAATATATACAACTAACAATAATATCCTATCTTAATTTTCCATCTCTGAATCAGTCTCATCTTCGTCTGGTGGGTGACTTTTCAGGTCTTTGGCATGCCACACTCCTCTACTACGTCCATTCAGTTCTATTAGCTCATATGACCATGGTGAGAGAATTCTATTAATAATAAGTGGTCCATCAAACTTGTGGGCTAATTTAGCTGTAACACCTTTTGACTTATCGGACTGAATGTACGCACGTTTCCAGACTCGCTGATTGAGGGAAAATTTCTCATCTCGCCTTCTCAGGTTGTAGCGGTGACGGTTGGTGTTGAAAGCTTTCTTGATTCTAGATGCTACGTCTTGAAATACCTCTTGCAGGGCATTGTTACGCGTCACGGGATCATAGACTTCGTCGAAAGTTTCGAGTGGGTCGCTTTCACGCCCTCGAAAATCTAATTCTCGGGAGAAAACAATGAAGTTTGGCGATAGTTTAGTAACTTCGTGCCGACCAGATCTCATAGCACAAGCTACTTTTTGTAGATACCTGTCCCACATACGATGGTTATCCGCAACGTATGAGCTGAGAGTAGTCTTCAGGACTCGATGATACCTTTCGACAGCATTGGCTTGCGGATGAAAATTTGCCAAGTAATTTCTCCCCAACTCCGTATTTGTCGAGTATGGATGTTACATGAGTGCTTTTAAATTGTTTTCCGTTATCCATGATAACTTTATCGGGAATACCAAACATAAGAAGAACTTGATCCTCCAAAATTTCCGCAATCTTGGGGCCCGTAGCGGTCCGAAGGGGATAGAATAGAACGAGCTTACTAAATAAGTCACTCACCGACAGTATATACGAGTAACCCGAGGAAGACCTAGGAAGGGGACCTACCAAGTCAATAGATAGTACTTGAAACGGTCGGGTAGTAGAAGGGGCGATGCTAAGCATCTGACCTCGAGGAGCTTGTTGTTCTGGCTTTGTTTGTAGGCAGGTAATGCATCGTCTGATACAATGAGCTACATCAGATCTCATTTTCGGCCAGTAATAGTGAAGATTGAGTCGCCCTAATGTCTTAAAGACACCTAAATGACCGCAAGTGGGAGGTTCATGATGGGCTCTAATGAGGGTGCTTCGGTCTTCCTTGGGAACGACCTTTAACCAGTGTGCGTCGTTTAGAGCGAGATCGGGATAGGCTGGTTTCGCTAGCTTGAAGAGACTGCCGTTTTCAACTCTCCAGTCTGGATATTTATCTGGATCTTTAGAGACTCTCTGCTACTGGCGCAGCTTCTGGCGTAGCTTCTGGTGTAGGATGTACTGCATCCACGCAGGTAACAAACCGCGACAAAGCGTCGGGTACGACATGTTCAACACCCTTACGGTGTATAATATCAAAGTCGTACTGTTGCAATCGTACTGCCCATCTAGCCACGCGACCGGACTGATCCTTGAAATTATATAGCCACTTAAGGCTGTAGTGATCTGTGATGACTTGGAAGTGGGTACCGCCAAGCATTCTTTTTCGGTCGTACTAAACTTGCGCTCAGCCCTGGTTAGGGACCGACTCAAGTACGCAACAACTCGCTCACCATCATCATGCATTTGTGACAGGGTGACACCAATGCCGTAATCACTAGCATCAGCCTGGATGTGAATGGCAAATCAAAATTCGGGCATGTAAGGATTGGAGCAGTAATAAGGTTTTCCTTGATTTTTCTTAATGCGTCTGCACAAGATTCATCCCATAAAAACCTTGCGTTTTTGCGCAGCAAGGCCGTTAACGGGGCTGTTAAGGTAGAAAAATTTGGGACAAATCGCCGATACCACGAAGCTAGACCTATGAGTCGGCGAACCTCAGATACTGATTTGGGATCAGGAATGTTAAGGATAGCTTCCACCTTACCAGGGTCCATTAGTAAACCAGAGGAATTTACTAGATACCCGAGATATTTTAATTCCGGTTTGCAGAAGTGACATTTGTCACGATTTAGAGTTAACCCAGCTTCTCTTAGTTTGCCTATGACAGTTGCCAACACCTCTAAATGTTTTTCAAATGTTGGTGTACAGATAATTATGTCGTCCAAGTACACAAAAACGAATTGTTCAAGTTCGTATCCAACGACGCGATCAATGAACCTCTGCCAAGTGCAAGGGGCTGTATGTAAACCGAAGGGCATTCTTTTAAACTGGAACAACCCTCTGGTGGGAACCACAAACGCAGTGAGTGGTCTGGACTTCTCCGCGACCGGAATCTGCCAATAAGCCGATTTAATATCTAGCGTAGTCAGATATCTTGCATCCCTGAGCTTATCTAGTGTCGCTGCTACGAACGGGATTGGGTAAGCGTCTTTTTCGCTGTCCTGATTCAGTTTCTTGTAGTTTACGCAAAATCGGTAGGTACCGTCAGACTTCCTAACTAAAACTAAGGGGGACGCCCATGGAGAAGTAGAGGGTTCCACTATATCCTCGGCCAGCATTTTGTCCAATTCGGCATTCACCTGACTTTGCAGGGCAGGAGAGAGAGGATAGTGTCTTTGTTTGATGGGCTGTGCCTTGGTACGAATCTCGTGTTCAACTAGATAAGTGCAGCCTAACTTGTTTCCCATGGCCTTGAAAGTAGACTCTATCAAGTCTTCTAATTTCGCCTTCTGAGCCACCGATAGGTGCTCTAAGGACTGAATAGCCGACACTTGGGTACAAGGAAGCTCACCCTTAGTCCTAAAAGACCATTGTCCTGAATACAAATCAGGCACAATTCCCATAGAAACCCAAAAATCTATTCTCAAGATAATCGAATGCGGCAGACTAGGCACAACCATCAATTCTAACACCCTCACTCTGTCTTGTAACTGTACAGGAGCCATAATGGATCCTAGGATTTTGCACGTACCACCATTTGCAACAACACACTCTCCTGAAGATGGAGACGTGTTAAGAGAACAAACTGACTTAAGCTGGTTCCATCCGGAGCCACCAACAACTGTCTTAAAACAACCGCTATCCAAAAGAGCCAAAAATTGTTTTCCTAATATGTTAATCGTAAGTTAGGGATGATTGTCTTCTTTTGAATGGGAAATGACGAAATCTAATAATACTGATAGGGACGATGATGATGAAAACCTTGATTGGGTCGGAGTTTCGGCAGTGAGTCCCCACCGACCTATTGAGGACCCGTATTCCTGTTTTTTGAACAGGTAGGGCAGTTTCTAATCATTACTCCTCGGTAACCACACTTAAAACAAAATTTTGCCTTAGGATCAGGGCAATCACGGAACTTGTGTGTTTCCTTCCCACAATTCCAGCATTTTGGTTGCGTCGAGGATACTTGTGTTGCATCCAGAAGGGTCGAGCTAACATCTGCCCTACTTGTCTCTGTTGGTATTGGCCTTACCAATGACACATTTTGGTTTTGAGCGGGCCTACGATATGCCAGCTCTGGTTCCAATAGAGTCCGGTACGAAGTTGGAGGGGGGACAAATTTCTTCACCCTCTCTTCAGTCTCCTCAATGGCTCGGCCCAACCGCAATAATTCTTGTACGGTGTTCACCCGATGAAGAGACAATTGGGTTTGTATGTATGGAAGTAGGTTTCTACGGATAATATTCACCCGATTTTCTTCTGACGGAGGTTGATCTAATCTCCTGAACAAATTCTCCATAGCAGTTATAAAGTTGAGAACCCTTTCTTGAGAACCTTGTGTCCGTCGGCGTATCTCATCCCAAAGACTGTACTCGTAATCGTACGGTCGAAATGCTTCCTTCAATTTCGAAACCAAGTCCTCCCACGATGTAAACGTACACGTTCTGTACCAAAACAAAGCATCCTGGACAAATAGCTCTGGGGCCGATCGAAGAAGTTGTTGAGTACTAATCCCTCTGGACATTCGTAACTCTTCAATCCGTTCCAAGAAATCGTTCACGCTTGTACGCCCATTGAATTTTATGTTCCACCTGTGAACATCAGAGTAGTAGTGATCTCTTGTTTCCTGAGGTCTGCGAGCTGAAATCGGAGAGATGTAAAGGTCATCAAATTGATCTGGAAGTCGATCTGACGCTGGCAAATTTTGATACGTGAGCCTGCTGGATACTCCATACGTTGCTAGACGTGAGTCATTGGGCAAAAATTGTACCTGAGAAACATTTCTAATGGGTGCATTTTCTCTATGTCTCACCATATCTAAATCGTAAGGTACATAGCTATTCTGATATCCGCTGATTGGTGCTGAGGTGGGTAATGGATCTGTTGGCGGGGTTACATAATCTGGAAGTTCATATGGAACATCTATGAAATCTCCTAGTATCGGCAAACTTCTCGAAACCCTGTGAATGGGAGGATTCGGTTCGTCAAGGAAAGAAATAAGCAGTTCATCTACATTCTGAGGGCAGGAGCGGTTTGGATACGCTCTGGTTTCAGTAACCCTTTCTGCTCTCTCTTGACCGTGTATGGTGACTGGTGTCTTTAAGGGGGAAGCTACGCCTGCCCTAGCCAGGAGGACTGCGGCCGCTTGGTGATCAAATGACGGGACAGTGTCCTCACGAGCCGGTGTGTATCCTCCTGGTGGCCTAACTGATTCGTAAGCTAGATTGAGTCTACCAAATAATTGTCTGGCTTGATCAGCCAGTCTGAATCGCCTGGTCTCTTCCTCTCGGCTGGATCCTCTAACTTTATTCAACCGATTCGACAGATGTTCTAAACGAGAATAAATTCGGCGGAAATCATTTCTGAGTTTTCTGGATCATACAAGTCTATTTCCTGTGCCAGTTCCTCGACTTTATTTCTACATACCTCGAGTTCGTCTAGATAGTCTAACTCCAAATTTATTTCCCCAGTCATAACACCTGTTTTTTTTCCCGCTTTAGAACTTCACGTAACGCAGCTCGCTTTTCTGCTACGGTCTGGTAAGCTGGTAAGCCTCTTATGCGCAATTCATAAGTAAGTTCATCACTTTTTAGCCTATTGACTTCCATTTTGTTGTTTTCTATGTCAATCTCTAACTAAATATACCCAAAACCCCACCCTCACCAAGAAAAAAAATAAGTGAGAGAGATCAGAATACAGCGACAATACAATACAATATTAAGAAAAGTTTTTATTTTTCTTGTAAATATGTAAATAAATAGTTGTATGTAATATTTTGTAAGTTAGTATTAATTGTTAGGATAGGTAGTAATATATTTTAAGTTTAGTATAGTTCTTAGTAATAAC
This sequence comes from Lochmaea crataegi, assembly GCA_947563755.1. Classification (NCBI taxonomy): domain Eukaryota; kingdom Metazoa; phylum Arthropoda; class Insecta; order Coleoptera; family Chrysomelidae; genus Lochmaea; species Lochmaea crataegi. Next base: position 86,698,404 of record OX387422.1, on the reverse strand, counting down.
TAGTAATAGTTTGTACCCAATATAAGTTTGTAAATATATATATTTAAGCTATCTACCGAATTTTAAATTTTTCTTACTAATACCTGCTCAAACAAACAAAAAAACATTATCTATTTGTTAAGCATAAACTACTATATTCATGTGAGCGTTTGTTCAAAACAAAATTCTGAAATTTTAAATTATTACTTATATTGCTCCGAAAAATTTTATACGTACGCCTATGGTCGCAAAATTATCCAATTATTATTAACAAACCAGTAAATTAAGAGCTAAAATAATCCTAATGAGATCCTTACAGTCAAAACAAAATATAGATTTAATTATTTTGTATGAATTTCTCCAACTTAGAAAGAAATACTTCCAAAATAAATATGATCTAGTATCAAAACAAAATAACAGAGATAATAAACCAGATTTTAAAAAAACTAGTTAATTATCTACGACCGAAATCTATATCAATCGAGTGATTCGGAATCGATATCTACTCGATGACTCACAAATTGTTTACAATTCGACCACAGAAAAATATCGGATCGATAGATTATTTGTCCTAAATTCTAAACTTATACCAGCCACAGGTAGTGGATGAATAAACCAAACTTCGATGACCACAAGTTAGAATGACGTCGTGACAATCATTTTCATCACACCCATTTGTTTGACAATAACATCAATAAACTCATCTTTTTTAGACCTGGGTTCTATGACTATCACCTGTGGTAGCATTTCTGGTTTGTGTAAGCTTGGCTGCTACCCCCAAGCGAGAAGAGTTATACATCCTGTGTTGTGTTGTCGAAACCCTACTAATACCCTCGCCCGAGAAGAAGTTTTGTCCACGTTTTGTCTAGACAATTCGATTTAATCATTGATAGTTAAGTTTTAGTTCGAGTGACACTAGTTGGAATTGGAGATATTCGATTGCCTAGAGCAAGACAAGAATATCTCCCCTGTGTATTCTGGGCAAATTATCCTCTGGGATATTACCCAATAAAGGAGAAAGAAGAAGAAGAAGAAGAGTTGAAAATAATACCAAGTTTGAAAAAACCCAAAACAAAAAAAAACTGCTTTATAAAAACTACAACTTCAACACCTCCAAGAGAAGAACAAAAAAACCATGAAATTCCTATGAATACGAAATCGCTTGTGCTATTGATATTTTATAGGTGTACAAAAAAAATATACAGGGAACAGGGAACACCCTTACACCCACTGCAGCAAGACGTAAAAATGGCAACCTTCAACGTAAAATAAAATAATGAAACTAACTGCAACCAATTGTTGGGCGCCAATTTGGGGTGACCTCAAAGTAATATCCTTTTTCCTGTTAGGAGGAAATCCGCTAGATGCGTTTAAATAACCACTTAAGGTATCACTAAATTTTCCTAACAGATTACGATTGTAGCTGGGCTAAATCCGAAATAAATTCGAAAGAGCACAATTCATGTGACCTCTTGAAAAGCACCAGCACAAGAATGGAGGATTATGGACCAGTCCAAGCCTCACAAGGTCAAGGTCGGTCTTCTTCTATTCATTTACCCTTAGCAACAGGTGAGCAGGTCAAAGGTTAATCTAACAAGTAGCTGTATAGTTCATTGAACTTGACTTAATAGGTCGAAGGCCTCTTGAGAATTTATCAAAGATTCATCGTCAGAAAATGTAAACATAACCAAATAAAGTTTGGGCAATGATGTTGAACTATTGATTATTAATTATTAATTATTTTAGTAAATGGTATTAGAGCAATATATACAAGGTGAGTGGTGGATTTCATTTACATTCATAAATACTATTTATCTTAATACAATTGTATGGTCAAAGTTAAGAGATCTCTTCAATACCCAATGTTGAATTGAAACCTACAATCTCCATTAATCATTTCCAGTTAACTGCTTACCGTACTGTTTTTTGTATTTCTTTATAATAAAACCAAATTTAGAAGTTGTTGCCTTTTATTTTCTTGTTTTTAGACAACCAAAAATTATAGACTTTTCGTAGATATTTGTTTCCACTGTAGTGTAATCTTAATTTTCAATGAAAATGTCTGAATGTCAGAAACGTTTGATGTATTAGTGTCTTACACTGAAAAAAATTAAAATAAAATTTTAACTCCTGATTTTATTGAGAATCAATAAACATTTTATGACTAGCATATACAAATATGTCATTATTATAAAGTTATAATAAAATATACCGTGTGTCCCACGATGTTTTGACAGGCGAATATCTCGGAAAAACTTAAAAAGACTTTCGGTTTCCTCCCATTTCCGTTCACGTGACCCAACAAATTTTTTCTAATAAAAAAATAGTGTATACCTACAACACGGATTTAGTGGCTATCAAGACACACGTATTCATTATCCGTCTACGGTCATCATTAAATGCTCATTTGGATTATATACTATTTTTAAATATAACATTCTTGAATAAATATTTCAAAAATAAATTCAACGATATCATAACATTGGCAGTAAAATTTTCCACGTAATTGCCATATATAGATTGCGAAAAAGCTTAGTTGGGCATACGATTTACACAAGTACGACAAGGATAATATGAACAACACTACTTGAAAGAGAGAAGAATTGTTCGCTCAGTCCCCTCTATCAAAACAGGTGGGCGTGTGTTCATTGCACTTCTGGCAACAGGGGTTGGACGGGCAATGAACACACGCCCAGCTGTTTTGGTAGAGGCAAAGAATTACACCAACTGACAAAAAGCGAAACTTCGGAAAAAAAACGAATCTGCGGAATTCATCTTTTAAATTAGTCTTCATAATATGTCAAGCGATCACATTTTGGCCTCTTGCTTATGGTCTTTACCGACCCAAATTAGATTAGAGTTTGCTTGTAGGCTGAAATTATTTTTTGAAATGATCTATTTCACGTCTATATTGTCAACGAACTGATGGAAAATACCTATATGTATTGTAATACATTTGATAAAACACAACTTTATGCTAAAATACGTTTTCTCAGTGTGATTCAAGTAAAGCTGTAAGCATTTATTATGGTTCTCAGTGTATGCCAGCGCTAGCTGTCACCTTCAAGGTTATTTATTTTTGCCCCTCCAACATCAAAGGGTTTTCGCCGGGCTTCACTTCTTGTTGTTGTGTATTCTTTGGTAGAGGGGACTTATCGAACAATTCTGCTCTCTCTTTCAAGTAGAGTTGTTCATATTATACTTGTCGTACTTGAGTAAGTCGTATGCCAAGGTAAGCTTTTTCGCAATCTATATAATCTTCAGTAGGGAAAAAGCAAGATAAAATAATTTTTTTATTATTTTGAGCTAAGCTATTTTTATCATTTATCCCGATCAATGAATAACGAAATCTTCCAACAACACACGTTCGAATCACAACTTGTTACAAAAATAACTGGCATTACATATTTGTAGGCCATAAAACAATTTTAACATCAAATTGTATCATTGTGACACGTTAATGGCACAATTTATAACCAATATAAGACGTCACAATCGTTAAATGATATGGTCGCGTTGATTCAGTATTGCAGGGTCGGTTACCGAAAGTAAACTGTCTTTGAAGACGTTTACTTGGTTATTGAATCGCGCATTGAAGAAATACTAGTGTCTGTTGGATAGCTCACATATCTATGTGTTGTAGTTAGGTCTATGGCCCTGGCCAGAGTTGGCAGCCATGCAGTGTATCGCAGGGCAGTAACATATCACCGGTCATTCCTGTAACATGTTTGTAAGAGGGTTATAATTAAAACATAAATAAGTATAAAGCTATTTTAATAACCCTATATTAAAATATAGTTAGCAAACTAACTAACATGGCGCAGTCATAGTTACCGTGGATTTATAACCAGAGAGTAAGTGTTGAAATTAGCTACATAATCAAACAAGATGGGAGACAGTCGCGGCTTGCCCATGATGCAAATGGAGGGAAATATCGCCGAAAACTGGAAGCTATTGCGATGCCTCTTTGAAAACTATCTAGTAGCAAGTGAAATTAATAAAAATGACGAATCCATACAGTGTGCTCAAGTACTCCACTGAGGGATTCAAAATATATACTACTTTTCAGTTTGAAGACGATCAAAGAAGTAAACTTGAAATCCTGCTTGATAAGTTTGAAGCACATTTTCTACCGAAGGAAAACCTTACCTATGAAAGGTATAAGTTCTTCTCATATAGACAGATGCCGGGACAAAGTCTCGATCAATTCATAACAGACGTTAAAAAAATGGCAATGAAGTGCAAATTAAACAACCTACAGGAGGATCTAACGAAAACAGTTTTAATTTGTGGTGTTAACAATACAGCAATAAAAGAAAAACTGCTACAAGAGGATGACACAGTGAGCCTCGAAAAAATAATTGAAAAATGTGCTATCTGGGAAATTTCCAAGGAAAGGAGTGAATCGATGGCTGGGTCTTTCAGCGACAACAGTGTAGATACAGTACAGAAAGGAAGGTATAGTGCAAGAGACAACAAAAAAGTTATGAATAAGAAATTTAACTGTACACGTTGTGGGCTTATGCACACACCCAAATATTGTCCTGCGTTTGGCAAGGAATGCAATTTTTGTCATGTAAAAAATCATTTTGAAAATAAATGTCTTAAAAATGTCAATGAAGTCTTACAAGGTACAAATGAAATTGATGAAAGTGCAGGTAACCAGATGTTCATAGGATCAATAAATTACATAAACGAGGTACAAATAAACGAGTGGATAACAAATTTAATCATAAATAATAAAAATATTCAATTGAAAATTGACACTGGTCCCATGGCAAACATCATTTCGTTTGATATTTTTAAAAGGTTAGGTTTATCTGGTAAAAATATAAATAAAACTGATATAAAACTAAAGTCCTACACAGAAATAAGTTAGATGTTATTGGCAAATGTAATATAACTTGTTTTGAGGATGATAACTTGTATAAATTGGATTTTTTTGTTGTGCGTAGTAAAACACCTGCAATCTTGGGCTTATCAGCTTGTGTTTCATTAAATCTAATTAAAAAAATTAATTCAGTTGAGGAAAAAAGTGATTATAAAATCTTGATAAAAGAATATAAGGATTCATTTGAAGGGGTAGGATGCATTAGTAGGAAATGCCACATAGAAATTGAACCAAATAGTAAGCCAGTGGTTCATCCAATCCGAAAAGTGGCTTTTCCTTTAATGCAACCACTAAAAGAATGTTTATTAGGTTGGGAAAAAGATAAAATCATTGAAAAGGTCGAGGGTACTTCTGATTGGGTAAATGCGTTAGTTATAGTTAGAAAAAAAAATGGAAAATTGAGAATTTGCTTGGACCCTAAAGACTTAAATGGTGTCATAAAACGAGATTATGTTAAAATACCCACATTCGAAGAAATATCATGTAATTTGGCAGGCGAAAAAGTATTTAGCACATTAGATGCCACCTGCGGATTTTACCAAATACCGCTAGATGATGATAGTGCAAAGCTGGTGCACATTTGGCACACCCTTCGGGCGCTATATTTTCAGAAACATTTTTGGGGGCATTGAAGGTGCAAACTTGTATATTGACGACATAATATCCTGGGGAAAAAATAAAAGAGAACATGATGAGCGGTTGAGAAAAGTATTAGATGTTGCAAAAGCACATAATATAACATTTAATTTAAGTAAGTGTAAATTCGGTCAGTCACAGATGGGTCACATAATTTCAGACGAGGGGATTTCTCCTTCTAACATAAAAATTAATGCAATTCAGGAGATGCCTCTCCCACAAAATAAGCAAGAGGTACAGAGACTGTTAGGAATGTGTACCTACGTTAGTAAATTTATAGAAAACTATTCTGACAAAACTGAACCTCTTAGAAACCTTATAAAAAATAATATTGAGTTTATATGAGATGATCAAACTGAAGAAGTATTTTTAAATCTGAAAAGCACTCTTACCAGTGCGCCTGTGTTACAATTTTTTGATATTAATAAAAAGGTAGTTATATCAGTAGATGCTTCTAAATCAGGAGTAGGTGCGTGTCTGCTACAAGACAACCTACCATGTGCATATGCTTCAAAAGCACTAACCGAAACACAAACGAGATACGCTCAAATCGAAAAGGAGTTGTATGCAATATGCTTTGGTATGGAGAAATACTACCAGTATGTTTTCGGGCAAAAAGTGGTGGTTGAAACTGACCATCAACCACTAATTTCAATATTTAAAAAACCGTTAAATAAATGTCCGGCAAGATTGCAAAGAATGCTCCTACAGCTCCAGAAATTTGTCATAGAAATTAAATTTAAACCGGGTAAAGAATTATTAATAGCAGATGCCTTATCTAGGGCTTACATAAATGAATCAGAAAATGATGAGGACCTTGATGATGACATGGAGAGCCAAGTTTGCTTAGTATCTTCAGAGCTTAATGCTACACCAGAAAAAGTTAATGAATTTAAACATGAAACTGAAAACGATCCAACTTTAAAAGAGCTAAAAGAAGTCATTCTGAAGGGGTGGCCAAACTCAAACAAAAAATTAAAAGATGATATCAAGAATTTTTGTCCCTTTAAATCAGATTTAACAGTTATCGATGGCTTAATTTTCAAAGGCACATCTTTAGTTGTTCCGAAAAAATTACAAAAAGAAATGCTAAATAGAGTTCACTACAGCCATCTAGGTCTCAGTAAATGTATTAAGTTAGCACAAGACTCAATCTGTTGGCCTGGAATGGTTGAACATATTAAGCAAAAGGTCTCACAGTGTCATCAATGTCTTACATATGCAAATCGCCAAGGCAGAGAACCGTTGAAACCACATGATATACCAGATTTACCTTGGAATAAAATAGGGTGTGATATTTTTGAATTTAAAAGTAAAAAATACCTTTTAGTAGTTGATTATTTTTCCAAATATATTGAAGTGGAAGAGTTAAATAGTATCTCAACAAGTTTTATGATTATAAAATCGTTAAAATCCATATTTGCAAGACATGGAATTCCGTTAACAGTAGTCAGTGATGGAGGTCCTCAATTTACATCTGAAGAATTTAAAAACTTCAGTCGCGAAGGGGAATTCAATCACATAGTTTCATCACCCACCTATGCTCAATCTAACGGCATGGCAGAACGGCATATACAGACAATAAAAAAAATGTTCAGGAAAATAGCAGACGATAAAAAAGATATTTTTATGGCACTACTTCACTATAGGTCTAACCCAATTTTCGAAAATCTGTCACCAGCAGAAATACTAATGTCACGTAAATTAAGTACAAATATGGTCATTTCAAAAGATAAGTTGAAACACAAGATTGCTAGTGCCTACAACAAGAGTGTAATTGTGAACAAACAATTGACACAACAAATTAGTTTTAATACAAACTCTACTAGGAACTTACCTGATCTCCATGTTAATGAAAAAGTGTATGTACAAACTCAACCTAAAGGTAACTGGTTTCCAGGCATTGTCTTAGGAAAGCTCAGAGATAGGAGTTATAAACTGCTAATGAATAGTGGCTCGATGTTAGTCAGAAATCGTAGATTTATCAAAAAGTTTAACAGTCAAAATAATTAGGAAAAGAACCATTATTCATTAGCCGCAAATGTAAAATATAACAATAACAAAAATGATAAACGGAAATCAGATACTTTATTGAACCAGAACTAGAAAAAGAACTCGATAGAGAAGATAGCGCTAGTGATATTAACGGAGAAAGTGAAATAGTTCTATTGGAAGACGCGAGTAGTGAAGTTCGATCAGAAGACCCTAGTGAGGTAGAAAGTGAATATGAAGAATGTATCACAATTGTACTGAATGAGACAGACTCGTCAGACTCTGCTGACTCAGATTTGGAGAAACAAATAGTTAAAAAGTCTTACATAACTGCAGCTGGACGTGTGTCCAAACCGCCTCCAAATCTGAATCAGTATGACTAGTTAAGAAAGAGGGATGTTGGATTGCTCACATATCTATGTGTTGTAGTTAGGTCTATGGCCCAGGCCAGAGTTGTCAGCCATGCAGTGTATCGCAGGGAAGTCACATGTCACCGGCCATTCCTGTAACATGTTTGTGAGAGGGTTATAATTAAAACATAAATAAGTATAAAGATATTTTAATTAAAATATAGTTAGCAAACTAACTTACGGTGACAGCCTCGTACTCGTCCGAAAACCTTTTTGAATTTAATTAATGGCCGTAGGCACCGTCTACACTCAAGCAAGTTTATAATTTTGAGTTGGTAGACTTTGTTCAACCATCCTTTGCCGTTACGTCATAATCGGTGACGTATTCTGCTGTTTTACGTTTGTTTTATATTAGTTTTTATACTTAACCTCAAAATTATAATCAATGACCTATTATGTTAAGAATTGTTTTCAATGATGCATGCTGTACAAGGAGATCGAACTCTATAGAGAGTAGAAGGAAGGAGAACCATCTTGTATGGGGGACAAGTTGAAAAAGTGTCCACCTGTACATTACATTACTTTAAAAACATTACTTTAAAAACTAGAAAATTGAAATTGTTATAATAAAAATTCATAATGGCCAGGAAGTGTGTTGTTAAAAATTGCATAAGTGGTAGTGCGGTGATATAAGACGAAGACGTGAGCTGAATTTAAAAAATCCATGATTTTTCAAAGTACCAAAGGTGATTAAAAATATTCAAAGATAAATAAAGTAGGAAAGAATATTTATTGTGATAGACTAAAATTATATACCTTAGTAAAAATATAAATACATTCAGCTAATTATTTTACTACCAAACGATTACAATTTTCTATATTTTTGAAAACGAGGACAAAGAACGGATTTCTTATTCACAATAGTTTCCATTTCTGTGACCTAACCTCACTTACCTCACACGTGAACAGCGAACTGTCAAAGAAGCTAGCAACCAATAAAACATCATGAACTTGAGTTTTATGATTGGCTGCCGTCAGATTTTTTTGGTACCCCAACTTATGTGGTGCCCTCTATAATGACCAGAAATTGGAATACATGGAGATCGATCTCCTTGTACAGCCTCCATGGATGCATGTTAAGGTGTGTTTGTATGAATAAATTGGTAATGCCAAAAATTTTATTTTGCTTTATGCGTTGCGTACCTTTTTACATAATTTAGTTTTGTTTTAACTTGAAATCTCCGTTTTTTTTAATGATTTGTTTCGAATTTCTAGCTTTAGGATGTTTAACGTCCCTGCGCATGATTTTTGACTACATTTAAAAAATTACGGATTACCGAATCGTGATTAAATGGCGAATTATATAATATATATTAAAAATTTATTATACGATTATATTTTTGGGGTGAACCCAAAGGTTATTTAAAATCAGATAGAATATCTAATTTTAATCTAATTTACTTTTAAACATTGTATAGTAATTATTGTCTGAGTCATTGTGAGAAACAATTTCGTAAGTATTCCTGAGAAATGCAAAAAACACATGTATGGGAGAAAACAGGCAATAAATAAATTTATTTCTGAAAAAATTCCCAATAAAAACAGGAAAAAGGAACGAACAAACGGATAAGAAAGGTAAACTGAAATAGCATATGTAATGAAATAATATGCAAAGTCTAAGCTTCATCACTGACAAAATCATCTTCATCATTATTGTGGGAGTCCGATTCATTCAGATCTATGATAACAGGAAGAAAATGAAATGCATCAATGTATTTTACTTTTTCCCAGACATTACTGATTAATTGATTTGTGTGCTTGATATAGTGCTTCCATTTCTCAAGAGTAACCTAAAATAAAATTTTATTTAAACAATAAAATATTCTGTTAATAAAGGAATTTAAAAACAATTTCACTCGTTAATAAAATACCTCATTTTGGCCTTACTTATTTTAAAATTCTAGCTAAAACTTCACGCAATCTAACTGTAGCCTGAGGTTTTATCATATTTGAAATACATACAGGGTAAGCTATCTTATGAAATACCATCTGAGTTAATCTGGTAGATCTCGTCCCCACCTGGTTCTTGATATAGGCCACAACCGTTTTGTTGTCCGACTGGATCAATATTCTTTTGTTCTGGATTAGAGAGGAAGCCTCTCGTACCGCGTGAATGATGGCGAAAAGTTCCTTTTGATTGATATGCCATGTTTTTTTACTTGGGTCCCATAGTCCCTGCATGTGTATGCCATTTAGCTGAGCACCCCAACCTAAGTTTGAGGCATCGGTAGAGAGACCGTCTCTCGACATGCAAAAATTGGAGAGGAGTTTCTGAGGTTTTCCATACACCACTTGCATTCCTTTTGAGCATTTGGATGCAATCTGACCATCTTCTTTTTTCGAAACTGGGAAACTCGGTTAGAGGCTCTCTGAAGATGTCTCGAGTGTATCTTTCCGAGAGTTATTACAAATGCTGCAAAGTTGAGTTTTCCCAAGAGGCGTTTCGCTATCTGCCAGTTCCAGAAGTTGTGTTTTTTTAATTCCTTATCTATGGATATGATTTTTTGTGGTGGTAGCGATCTTTTGTTGGTGATAGTATCCCAGACGATACCGAGAAATTTTAGGCGGGTAACAGGTTTGTTTGAGGACTTTTCCAGATTTAAAATCCATCCTAACTCTGTATATATAAACTATAACTCTTGCGCCTATGTTTCTTAGTTGAGAAGCTAGCCAGTTCGCTACCCTAGAAAACGTTAGTGGAGCTGTTGATAGGCCAAACGGGAGGCAAGTGAATTGTGTTATTTAGCCTTGATGGGTAATTCACAGAAATCTTGGGTGTTGTGGTTTTACGGGTAAGTGGAAATGGGCTTGGGATATATCTAACTTCATAAGGAAGTCCCTGGGCTGTAGAAAGTCGGGAACTTTTGTATGATTTAAGAGTCGAAATTTCCTGGGGGTTAGGTAGCGTTTTAGTCCTCGAAGATTGGCGATGGGGCGTATCTACAGAGCCGTCTGGTTTTGGGACTGGAAACATTCTTGATAGAAATCCTGTGGCCGAAGTTGGAATTTCTAAGATGCCCTGTTTTTGAAGTGAGCTTTGAAGTGGGCTATTTCTGTCCCCATACTCCTCGCCTCGAATTTTGGTTTTGTTAAGAGAAAAAAACGGACCAGAGGGGGTTGAGATACAAAAGGTATTGTATAACCTCCAATTATCTGGATTGCTTCCGCTGGTGCTCCTTTTTGTTCCCAAATTTGTAGGAATTCTAATAGTCGCTCCCCCTGAAATGCGCTGTCCTAGGGAAAATTGGGCTTTCGCACCTTGGTCGGCACTCAAGAGTTGGTATGGACCGGAAGCTGTCGTTTCCGACGGAAAACATCCTCTGATTGGTGTTATCTGGTTTCAGGAATTTTGTCGGACTTTTTGAAAGAAGTTGATCTTTTTTGCGTTTGCGAGAGTTTGCGCTATGGTTTGAAGAAAGGTTTGGTGTTTTGAGGGTACTCGCCTCCAGAGGGCCGAAAAAAATTGGAAGGGCCTGGCTGGTGTTTCATTAAATCCGAAAATTCTTTCTCGCAGAAAAGATGTGTAGTCGAAGGGGGAATAGCGTCCTTCAGATTGGCACGCAAGGGGTCCTTAGAAAGGAAGAGATTGCGTCTCTGTTCTATCACCTCCGCTCCTCCCCCAAGGAGCTGTGAGACCTCGTCGTTAGTGGGGGAGTCGAGTAGCGGTTTCTCCTCGGGCCTTACGGGGGGGAATACGTGAAACAAAGGACAGCTCAATAGATTCCTGTGGAATGCAGAAATCCGATATCAGGATCTTCAGCGTGGAGAGTGGACTGTTGTCCCGATCGGCTCGTTGATAGCCGGTCGGTCGCCGGAGTCAGCGAGGTTGTCGGAGCATTAGTCTGCTCGTGGAAACCTGCCAGATATAAACCGTATCTAGTGGAAGGTGGTTGATGAGGTATATTCACTAGATGTGGGGGCTTGCCTTAAACAGCTGGCCAAGTGGAAGGAGACCAAAATAAAATAACTAATGGTGTGCCAGGGAGAAAACATCCCAAAAATGCACACCGCTACGATCTTTCTCCCAAGAAGCAAAGGCGTAGAGGAAGGAAAACTTCTTCGCTTGATAAAAGCGCAGAATGAAGGTTTGGTAACAGACCAGTGGAAGGTCCTCAACCTTAAAGAAGAGGGCAAAGGCCTCCCAAGTAGCAATTTAACGTTGCGGCAACGGGTTTAAAAAAGTTGCGCAACCAAACATAAGTTGCATGGGGGACCTTAAGAAAACGTTGTCGCAACCCCGTTTTAAACCAATTTGGTCAATCATTTTTGGGTTTTTAAAATGTCTAGGTTTTAACTTCAGGTAGCAGTCGGTCGTTTCCTAAAAGTTGCTGAATTTACTTAAAAACGACTGTCATCTGCGCACTTCTGTGCGGCGATGACAGTTTACTTTCTATGGTGTTTATGAAATAGTAAAATTTTCAACCAAATAATTACTGATTGCCAGAATGAGCACTTGGAGAAAACTTTCTAACAGCTAGGCTACTACTGCATTATATTATGCATTATATTCCCGAAAAATAACGATTTCGAAATAAAAATTATCAACGCATTTCATTTTACTGTCAAATATACTAGTACTTTGTACCAAAAAACATCCGCGCTCTAAATCCGTTGCAAATTTCTCAAAATTAGAAAATTAAAAAAAATTAACATTTAATAAATAATGTTCAAAACTGATATTTATTGAAACGTGAAATAAATGGTATATTTGTGAATCCTTTCTATAACATAAATAAGAGTTTTCAATCCTCTATTCACGTTTGTTTCATTCCAAAATTTCAATGGCCGACAATGTCTTCAACGAGAATTCCCTTTAAACATGGCGTAGGTACATAAACCGGTGTGAAGTTGGTAACCAAAAGTTAGCAACCGAATTGACGGAAAAACCCGAAGGACCAGTGGCGTACCGTGATAGTAACTAACCAAAAAAATTGTCAGATCTTCAAATAAATAGTGGAAAGCCTTGTAAATAATTCAGAAAAATTGAAAATAATAACACATAATAACACATTCGCAAGATGATACTCCGTTTCCGTCATGCTTTTTATACTTTTTAAATTTTTGGGGGTAGTTTTTGGCCATTTTGATACCCTTAGACCCTTTCGAAGGGGTTGTGCTTCTAGTATATGATGGAGTAATTAATTTTTGATTTTTTGAGACTATTCGCAAGATGATACTCCGTTTCCGTCACGGTTTTATACTTTTTTTGTTTTTGGGGGGTAGTTTTTGGCCATTTTGATACCCTTAGACCCTTTCGAAGGGGTTGTGCTTTTAATATATGATGGAGTGATTTATTTTTGATTTTTTGAGACTATTCGCAAGATGATACTCCGTTTCCGTCATGGTTTTTATACTTTTTTTATTTTTTGGGGGGTAGTTTTTGGCCATTTTGATACCCTTAGACCCTTTCGAAGGGGTTGTGCTTTTAATATATGATGGAGTGATTTATTTTTGATTTTTTGAGACTATTCGCAAGATGATACTCCGTTTCCGTCATGCTTTTTATACCTTTTAAATTTTTGGGGGTAGTTTTTGGCCATTTTGATACCCTTAGATCCTTTCGAAGGGGTTGTGCTTTTAGTATATGATGAAGTAATTTATTTTTGATTTTCTGAGACTATTCGCACGATGATACTCCGTTTCCGTCATACTTTTTATACTTTTTTTTATTTTTTGGGGGGTGGTTTTTGGCCATTTTGATACCCTTAGACCCTTTCGAAGGGGTTGTGCTTTCAGTATATGATGAAGTAATTTATTTTTGATTTTTTCAGACTATTCGCAAGATGATACTCCGTTTCTGTCATGCTTTTTATACTTTTTATACTTTTTAATTTTTTGGGGGTAGTTTTTGACCATTTTGATACACTTAGACCCTTTCGAAGGGGTTGTGATTTAGTACATGATGAAGTAATTTATTTTTGATTTTTTGAGACTATTCGCAAGATGATACTCCGTTTCCGTCATGCTTTTTATACTTTATTTAATTTTTTGGGGGTAGTTTTTGGCTATTTTGATGTCCTCAGACCCATTCGAATGTGTTATTATGTGTTATTATTTTCAATTTTTCTGAATTATTCACAAGGCTTTTCACTGTTTCTTTGAAGATCTGACAATTTTTTCGGTTAGTTCCTATCATGGTACGCCACTGGTCCTTCGGGTATTTCCGTCAATTCGGTTGCTAACTTTTGGTTGCCAACTTCACACCAGTGGTACATAATCGGCGCCAGCGTGACTGTGGTATCAGACAACCAAATGATATCCCAAATTTCAACGTTAGTATATGGTCTATTAAATAAAATATTTCAATTTTTAAACACTGATGCGAATTTGTCGCTTATAAGTAAAACAACGTTTTGTTGCATTTGCATAAAATAGGTTTTAAGTGTAAGCAACGGAGTAGGAATTATTGGACATATTGGTTCCGCATCTGGTTTTACTGAAAATGGTTTGTTACTATTTACTTCAAAAACTGACGACGACTATCATAAAGAAATGAACGCACAAATGTTAAAATTGGTTTGAGTCGTTTTTGGAAAATATACCACCATCACTCATAGCTCTTGATAATAGTGCCCTGCAAGAAAAATGACCAACCTGCTCATGGAGAAACGCTGAATTAATGAAATAGTGACAAAATAAAGGTATATCATTTAATAACAGTGTTACCAAAGCCTGTCTCTATGAGATTGCTAAGCAACATAAGTGAAAATATAAAAAATATATGATAGATGGACTTGTCAGTGTTTCACGGCTCCCCCCTCACCACTGCGAGTTAAACCCAATAGAATTGGTTTGGGCAGAAATTAAACAGTTCGGTGCGAGAAACAATATTACATACAAATTAGAATATGTGAAGAAATTACTATTAAGTCACGTTGAAAAAATTGAAAATGATGTGGAATATGGATAATAATGTTATTAAAAGTGTGAAAGTAAATCCTTTAATTATTAATGTAGATAGTTCTAACACAAGTGATAGTGAATCAAGAACGAGTGACACTGATAACGATGACGACCAGTAACTTTCTGCTTATATGGTGTGTATTTTTCGTTTTTCATTTAACGAATTATTCTTACAGTACCTATGTTGTTCTTTACATTTTAATGCGATTATATTTATCACTCAATCATTTTAGTAAGATAATATATTTTCAGTTACTATTAAATTTTTGTAACATATTTCGTCGATTTTGAGTAAAACTCCGATAAACGCCTGTTAGTTAGGGGATTATGGAATTCCAATACTTTATGTACTTGTTGGAATAAACTATAGAAGACAATCACAGACGTATGGCTGTAACTGATTAATTTCAAAATGTGCAGTTTAAAGTATACATGGGCATTGAACTCATTACGATTTTCAGGCACAAGTGGTCAGAACTTCTTAAAAACACTGTGTAACCTAGTACAGCCTCATATCATTGCAATAGAGAAATCAAGCAGAATTCAAATTAGAAGTAGAATACAGGGTGTCCCATTTAAAAAACTGTAGCTTTCATCTGGCTCGGCGTTCTGGAACACACTGTACAATTGCAACCAATTTTAAAATATGAACCTTCAGGGTGGAGAGCACCGGTCAAACTTTTATTCGAAAATCTTCGAGGATTTACAATATATTGGACTCTATGGTACTAATGAATTACCCTGTATACAATTAGCTCCTGCTTTCACCGAGGACCAATCTTTTAACATTATGTTAATTTTCTCTCAATAAACTAATTAATTTAAGTACACTCCAATTTCATACAAAAATATATTCACTACAAAACCCAATGTACGTTATTAGTAATCTCACGGTAACACGATAATATTAAGACCCCTACTAGGTGAAAAATGGAAATTCTAATAGATAATTAGTCTCTCACTTAAATATTACATTATGATTATTTTATCTATTTGGTAACGTGGTGCAAATATGACGAAGACGGATATTGTACTGGATATACTTCAATTAACATAATCTTTTTGAATTCCAATAGTTCAATTTTCAGTTTTCTCAACTTAAAAAAAACTATCCAATATTTTTTTCTACGAGCGCGCGGAAAAGTATACTATGGCGCACGATTATACTTTGCCGCACGCAAGGTATCATTTATTGTCTTTTATAATTATTTTTCTCGTTTCATTGAAATTTTGTTTAATATGGCGTTAATAACTATTATTGATTACATCAATAACCAGACGGTAACTAATAAACTTGTTAGTTTGTATCCGTCCGCTCGTAGAAAAAATGTTGTTTCAAACATATGCGTGAAGCGTTAGGAAAATAACTATTTCAAGGGAAAATGTATGTTTGTTAAAATTATAAGTTGCGGCGTCAACAAAACATGTCTAATTCAGAAAGATAATCCGTTTATATCTCCGGTAAAAGATACTTTCTTGAAACTTTGAGGAGCCAAAAGAGGTGAGAGGGACTATAAAGTACCGACCATAGCGTTTACATCGTTTTCAGTTACTGTCAAACGTTTAAAGATACAACCTGTACAATTTAAAAATTTTAAATTATACAAAAATAACCAATTAAAAAATGCTATAATACTTGGTGTCTAATTTGAACGATTGCTTCCTTAAAATCACTGGTCACGAAGTTCATGCATCCTGTATCTCCGAAATAATAAAATCAGACTTTGCGGGTTGATGAAAAATTAGACCAGCCATACAACCACGAAAAACATATTCAATTTAATGACGTAATTTTTTATCACGTGTCTCAACTTTCAATTTTCAAATGACACTTCCGGTATATTTTGAGACTTATTGGATAAGCGCTTAGTGTTAAAATCAAAGATCAGAATGAAATTTTTTTCACTTTAGTTACCTGTAAAATTTTTATATATTTGACATTACTTACTAATTCATTGTATTGTTATTAGTTCACTTACGTTTACGTTTTTATCTTTTATGGATCGTAAAATTTGCAGTGTTTTGTCTTCCCAGCGACATAAGCTGAATTAAACAAGAAAACAAAATTATATAATTATGCTGCTATGGGCCCAGAGACCTAGTAAATTATGTAAGTTCATAAAAGTTTCCTATGAAATATAGTCACTTAATTCTAAAAATTGCGATGTTGCCACGAGCGGACGCACAAGTCGCTTGGTTTGGCTAAAAAATATTTTAGTATATTCACATCGTGTATATAAAAGTGCGCCAGTGCGGAAATTTATGGAACTCACATATTATATACTCCACTCATTTGTGCGTCCGTATAACGGACGCACAACTACCATCGGACGCACGATTAAATGTAAAAGGACAATGTACGGACGCACAAAGGCGTAAAGATAAATATATATATATATATATATATATATATATATAACGTGTGTCTACAAGAATATACAATAAAAAAACAAGAAAATTCGTATAGTTAACATAATCAAATAAAAAAATATTTTCAGATATGAAAATAGAAGAATTTCTTGAAACAAAACGATAACAGAAAATAAATAGGATTTCTAGTTTTAATAACTTTTCAAAACATCATTTTTTTGCATTTTCTCTAAACTTAGCGTATTTCAACCATTCTTTCACAGTTTTCGCAACTAGGTAGTCGTTCTCCTCTCCATTATAATTGATTTTAGCGGCATCTGAAATTGTTTCCACTATTAAAATGATGGTATTAACTAAAGAACAAATAATGCACTGTGATGTAGTTGAAATATTTCTACAAATTCATAAACAATATAACTAATATATACTACAGATGATAGTAATTTATGCAGCAAGTGCAAAAAGTAGGTGCTTATTGCACGCAACTTGTTGCATACAAATTTTTTCTACATTCATGCAAAAACAAAAAAGTGTTTTATTTAGGGCACTAGAAACTACTATGATTTAACTTGAACTTTAGGAACTACTCTCACCATTGAGTTCTCAGACTAAAGTGATGAGGGTTTGATATCATTAGATCTTTTTGGAAAATAAGCAAAAACATTTTCTGTAAAATTAACATCTTTTTTATCGAAACACCACTCTCAAATTATTATAACTTATTTCATATTGTTTTCTTGATTTACTGTAATAAGTTTAATGACGCTGTATTTACTAAATCACTGACTTTTGAAGGGGTCCTAACGGATTCTCGTTCATCGCTATCATCTATTTTTTCAATAATATTACTCATTTTAAAACTTTAAATTGTGTAATTGTTAAAATCAATTCTTGACTGACGTTTCTAGAACTGCAATTGCACTATTCAAATCATAGTACAATAGTCGTGAGCACATACCTATGTTTGATGCATTTGTTTACGTTTGTGTTCATAATTTGTAACGAAATTTTCAATAAAACCCATTTTTTAATAATTTCGTAATGTAGTCTCTAATAAATAAGATTGAAATAGTATATTGCGTAACAAGTCCGGAAAATACTGTTTTTTTGGACGAGTAGACATGATTCTAGGACGAGCCGTAGGCGAGTCCTGGAAGTCTTCGGAATCCGATAAAACAGTTTCCGGGCGTGTTGCGTACATTTTTTTTCTGCAACCGTGTGGTAGGTTTAACAAATCAATAAAACACGTTTCTTTGTAATATCTAAATGGACTAAAAATGGCGTCGATTTGATTGTTTATGTTTGTCATGATGACACTACGCTAAAAAAACTAATTTTTAGAACAAAATTAGGAACATTCCAATTGAATTTACTGTTTGGACCCTTATTTTGTGGAATCTACTCATATTACTAACATTATAATTCTTGTTTTTATTAATATTTATATTGAAATTCGAACAATTGCTAATATTAAAGGGATTCAGTTTGTTTGAATGACAGCAACGATGTAATACTTTCCGGCCTAGTCTGGGAAATAGGTACTTTCCAGACTAGGCCGGAAAAATGCTACTTTCTCACAAAAAAAAGCGTCCGGGAAGTGGGTACTTTCCGGACGGTTGCCGAAAAATGATATTTACTGTTTCGACCCCTTACTTAGTGGAATCTACTCATTTCACTTTTTTAAATGAAACTTCTGTTTCTAGATAATTGTACAGTATAATTATGTTTTCATTATACTCTGGAATTATTTAGAAACAGTAGTTTCATTATTTAAAAAAGTAAAATGATTGAAAATAATATAAAATATGCAATCGTTTAAAACGTAATACAATCTCATAGAAAATGGACTAAATATTTTGACATCAATTTGAATGTTTATGTTTGTCATCATTACAAAACGCTATACTAGAATGACATGAGTGCAATACAATTTTTATTGCACTAGAGCAATAAAGAACTAGTTTTTCCACTAAATAGAGTTCAATAAAGTTTGGTTTTTTGCATGAACGTAGAAAAATACCATAGTTTCAATGTCCTGAACATTTCAAGTTAATCATGTGCGGCACAAATGTTTGATGAGGTTAGATCAAATTTAAAATATGGATAAAGGTAAGAAATTACTTACCATATATAACACTCATTAACATAGTCTTCTCGAAAGACCTTTTCTCCCTCCCCTTCCAGTTGAAGTCAATAGCCACTTTGTTAGATAAAACATATTTCATCATTCTCCGTGTTAAATTTTGAACACCATTGCCCCCCACCGCAGCCAATCTTCTCACCTTTAAAAAAATGGTTGAACTCATGCATATTATTTATAATTATCATAGCAAACATACCATATATTTACGGAATGCCGTATCCTTCAACCTTTTTTCAAATTCTTCAAAATCTTCAACGGTCATTATGGGCACATCGGGTATGTTAATGGGAGCTTCAGTTTGTTGTCTTCTATTTCGTGCATCAACCACAAGTTCATTTAATAAGATCGTTTGCTGTTCCATAGCAACTCCTATTTTGGCAATTGTATTCGTAAGATACGTTTGCGTGTTTACGACGTAAGTTAAATCTAAAAATTATAATTTGTTTTTTTAAAATCACTACAAAAAGAAACAAAGGGCAACAACCGCTACTATAACAACACAAATTAGATAATTAAAAATGAGTCAAAAATCTGAAAAAAAAATATTGCTATGAGCAAGAATTGGATCTACCACTTCATATATCTCGATATAACGCTGTGACATTTGTAATCTATAATTTTTTATTTATAGATATTTGAAATCTATAATCAGCTAATCAATCAAGGTAAAGTTGAATCATACTCATCATCTTAGTACAACTGTTTTCAAATTTTTCTGCGAATACATTAAAGGTAAATCAAAGTTTATTATTTACCTTGTGTTTGCCGTCCTTGTTGGGTATGACCAATCGGCAAATTATTTTCAAATGCAGAAAAAGTGAGGTTTGGTAACGAAGTATCTAAAACATTTCACAATTTTAAAATAGGCAGTACATCTTTGCAATGTTAACTTTACGGGCCATGTTCTTTTTATAAGGGTTGTAATATGCTTATTGCAATCATTTATAATCATTACCACAAAAGGAAAATGAAGGCAGAGTCCTATCTTGGTCCATATTATTATCATCGTTACCCAAATTTTGAGAAGTGGAGTTTTTAGTATTTTGTATTTGTGTAGAGTCTACAGGATTTATCATATCTGCACAAGAGACATCATTTTGTTCTAAAACCACAAAGTTTTTTTTTAAATGAGGATGTTTAATATACATTTCAATCATACCTGTTGGTACATTAGCATCTTCCACTATTTCTTCTTCTGATGAGCTGAAGGAGTAATCGGGTTGTCTTTTTCTAATATAACTATTCACCGTTGCACTGGAAAGTTCACTCATATTGCTAGCACTTTCGAGCAAAGTTGTCAGTTGTTGTTGAGCTTCCCCATAAGTTGCTGTAACACACAAAGATTCTCTTAATAGGAAGAAATACAATAGCTATAATTAAGGTGCCCAAAATTGCAATTGGAAGGTACCAAAATATTTTGTACATGTGATACATATTGTTATGTTTTGTAATAAATACTTAGTACCTACTTAATAATACTTGCATGAACCTACTCACCTAATTTACTGTGAATTTTGAAGATTTTATAGCAAGGCCAAGATGTCTTGCACATTGTTGTTGATTTTACCATATCTTCGACAGAGTCTGCTTTATTTGTTTTTGGCCAATAACATTTAGACTCATTCTTCACCAACCAAGTTATAGGGATAATTTCTAGCTCCCCCGAGGAATATCCACTTCGTCCCATAAATTCAACAGTTGCATACATGTTTCTAATGATACTGATGTGACAAGGAAAAGGAAGATATCAATTAAAGAAAAAAAAGCACAACTGATGTGACTGGTCACAAGCGCAGAATTAATTTAAATAGAAGTGAACAATAATTTTACTGATAAAGAGATCAAAAAAGAGCATAACTTCATTAAAACTGTGACTGGGATGCAAAGAAGATACATCTTTCAAAAAGAGGAAGTTTTCAATTACATTCTTATTTATACAGATATTCAGTTTTCTATCATGTCTAATGAGGTGATTAAATTTAAGTTATTCTAATATGGCCCAGTTTCACCATGAATTTAAAAATGTTACTTGAATTTAATTTCCATAAGAAAAATGAATACATAAAAATAAATTAATGCTTTATAATTAGATTTAAAATTTGTGATGAAACTGTGCCTGACTCAGTGATTTAGTTAGGAACAAATATTTTAGGAATTAATTGAAAGGCCATTTTAATTGTGATTTATCCAATCATTAAAATTACTCATAGTGTGCCATAATGGAAAAGATGCAAAACCCTCTTTATGTGGCAATAAAAGACATTTACATGCAACGTCAGTTAGTAAAAAAGTAATTAGGTTTTTAGTTAGCTTTTTAACAAATCGTATTCCTAGTTGAGACGAAGGAATAGGATCCTCATACAAATTATAACAATATTCGAATGTGGCAGCTCCAATTTTGTAATAATTTCCTATAAAAATGATTTCCTTAATTATGCAAATTTTGGAAGATTTCAGCATGACACAATTATTTGGTTGATGTACAGAAATTAAACAGGTATTAAAACATAGCTTTTCACATTTGTAATACATCAACTTCCCAGTGTTACTGTCATATTGTTCACAAAAAAGCTTTTTTGGGTTAATGACTTCAATACCATTTAAATTGGACTTTTTTAGATACAAATCGGTTTCAAAAATTCTGTTGTGTATCTGTTGTAATGGGTTTTTATTTGAATGCAGATTGGCTTTTATTTTGTTCATGTAATTTTCAAATGGAAAACAAGAAAATGTATTAATATTACCATATTTCTTTACGTCATCAGTTAAATGTAACAAGCTATGTACATTATATACCACAAAATCCTGGCCCAAAATTTTACAGGAATTTTCAACAAAAGTTTTTAGAGCCAATTCAGCTATGTCAATGAACTTATCAATAAATAAATCTTGTCCAAGAATAAAAATGGCACAATGAAGGTAAATAAAATGCTTATAATTTTGTGAATTTAATGCATTATGCAGTATAACTGGACCAGTATATAGTAAAAACAATTTAAACTCTGTAGCTTTCCACCGTCGTAACTCATCAAAAGTTCGGTTTTTACGAGGAAAGACAGTAGTAATAAAAGGCTGTATTTTTAGTATTTTTTCGTTCATTTCTGTTATAATTTTTTGAGATAACTTAAATGGAGGGCTTCCATCAATATAATAATTAACTAAAATTCTTTTCATCACTCCAAGAAAAATTAAGTGCATTGGATCCAAGGGGAATTGGGATATAAGACCAATATTTAAACCCAGCAAGGGAGATTTATGTTCAATGTAAGATGGTTTCTCTGGTAGAAAAAAATCTGTATCTTCTTTTTTTGATACTTCACTACTCTTCGCAAAATTGATTCTATGGTTTTCATACGTGCCAATGATATTACATTTTTCACAGCCCATTTTACTAGTATGCCCAACAGTTTGTTTTAAATAGGCTCTTGCTGGGGCGTCACAAATGAAGAAATGTATATTAAATTCATAATGGGTTTTGTCTAATTGTAATCCTGAACGTCTAAGATGTTGAACTTCTTCAATAAAGCTTTCTAGAAAACTTTCAATGGAACTAGGTTTTCCTTTTCCACAAAAAATTGCAATGGTATAAGGCGTGTCATCAACCACGTCTTGACACTTTCCAAGTATAGGATAAAATTCCATTGAACTACTTTTGAAAATTGGAAGGCCATCTACATTTATTTGCAACAATATTGTACTGAGACACTTTTTTGTGCCACTTTCCATTTTTTTTAATAAACCATTTTTAATGCCGAAGTAAATCATTTTCCCATTTTTTAATGGAATCGTTTTAATAATACGAGGAGTTGTCATTAATGTCCGATAGTCTGTTGGTAAAAAAGTTAAAACTGGATTAACGATTTTTAATAACTCATTTACTCCAGTAATTTTTATATTATTTTTGACCACCCAATGCTGAAGTTGAGTTTTTATTGATACTTCAACAAAATTATTGTCATTTTTGTTGACAGAATCATCAATAGAACTAAAAGGATTAATGTCATATCTAATATTTGTAGAGTCAGAAATATTCTCAGAATTGAAAGAATTGAAACTTTGCTCATAATGAGTCACATTTGAATTTGTCGAATAATTTTGAACATTGTCTACCTTTGCTTCTACATGGTTAGTGTCCATAGCTGAAGTACTACAATGAGGGTGAGGATATAGGGTTGGTAATGTTAAATTGGAAAAATTAGGTATTGTGCAATTTAGTGATTCTTCGTTTACACTTTGATGATTATTGTGAGGCTGTAATTTGATTCTTTTTGATTCACTCAACACATTCTCCACTTCTTTTTTAATTCTACGCTGTAGTTGTCTTTTTGACAGTAGTTTGCTATTCATGGTTAAAAATCTTTAAAATATTGATTACCTTGCCTTTTTCCACACTTTCGTATGCTTTTTTGGTTGTAAGTATTTTGGCTGATCTAAAAAAAATGAGAAAGTATGCAAGAACTAAAGAAATAGAGTAGTAAGTACTGGAAAAATAGACAAACTCACTGGGAATGGGTAAAACAAGCTAATACAAATGTTTATTAAAAAATTCAATGACTGAATGTTGTCCATGTAAATAAACACAAATGGATTATATTATGATAGGGTGTTTTACTCCAAATCTAACCTCATTTGTTTTATATTTCTAATTACTCATACTTAATTACTTTCTACATAATTGCATGTTTTTCTATGTTGTTTTGCTTAAAATATACCAGTGCTAATGTCTTTGAAAATAGCAAAAAGTGAAAAAAAATAATAGTAGGATGAAACCCAATGGAAAATGAGGAGAATGTAACAAAAATGGAGGGAAAAATAATTTACGGGCGATCTGAGGTCGAGAAGTGGACGGGGTGAAAAAATAAATATTATAAATCGAAAAAATTACAGTGTCTTTGGGACATAAAGAGGTAAGTTTTCACCAAATTTCGTAAAAAAAATAACTTTTTGTATAAGATAAAAATAGAAAACCAAAAACTTGGTTAGTTGAATTTTTCACATGAATTTTGAGGTTATGAGAAAAAAGTGTTACTACAAAAGTTGTATATCTTTTTATTACCTACAACTTTGCCATTCAACTTTTTTGCATAGGACTTGTAGTTTTGCCGGAAATGAAGATAAACCGTTTTTTACCCATAAAAACTCACCTCCTACCACTTCCCGACCTCAGATCGCCCGTAAATTATTTTTCCTTGAATTTTTGTTATATTCTCTTTATTTTCCAATGGGTTTCATCCTACTATTATCTTTTTTGGTTTCAAAAACTATCTACCCTGGTCTATTATATGGGTAGTCTCAAATTAAAAAAAAAAACGTTATAAATACGTTTTTAATACAATCAATGTGCCAACGTCAAAAATTCAACGAGTAACGTAAAACCAAAGAATCTATGCGTAAAACTGATTATACCTATTATACTAATGCCCGTATTCACAAAGCTTCGTTCAATTTTAACAAGAGAAGGCGTTAAATATAAAATATAACGAAGCGTAATAGCATTGTATAAAGATAGGGATAGTAGGTTAATCTTACGAGGATATCATTTGACGAGGTGGACGCCACCAATAGATGGCAGTGGGGAGTTTGCGTCCACGGCACGTCTTTTCTTACTGTACGTCGTAGCTTGAATTACGAATTTCCTTAGCTTTGGTCGCCGAATTACCCCAATAACAGATGGCGCCAAAATTATTCAGAATGTTATACACTGTGTCCGTAAAGTATGGAACAAATTCATTTTTAGCTAAACAGATCATTTTAAGAAATAATCCTGAAACACGTCGATTTTTGATTTTAATTTCCCGTATTTTAAAATAATAATCTAATATACAGGGTGAACTACTTTCGAGTAATGACGTCACCGTCATTTTTTTTTAAATGGAACACCCCCATTTTGTCTCAATTTTCGGATTACTCTAGCTGAGCTGATTCCAAAAATGTATCACATGATGATTCCAATTGGTACAGGGTGGACAAAAATACAATAGTTTTGTGTGTGCTCATAAAGTAACGCGTAACATTCTTTATTAGTTAAATTAACAATATTATCAAAAATACTAAAGTCATGTATTTCATCATATTCTGTCCGCTAGACAATAAGTATTTTTGATAATATTGTTAATTTAACTAATAAAGAATGTTACGCGTTACTTTATGAGCACACACAAAACTATTGTATTTTTGTCCACCCTGTACCAATTGGAATCATCATGTGATACATTTTTGGAATCAGCTCAGCTAGAGTAATCCGAAAATTGAGACAAAATGGGGGTGTTCCATTTAAAAAAAATGACGGTGACGTCATTACTCGAAAGTAGTTCACCCTGTATATTAGATTATTATTTTAAAATACGGGAAATTAAAATCAAAAATCGACGTGTTTCAGGATTATTTCTTAAAATGGTCTGTTTAGCTAAAAATGAATTTGTTCCATACTTTACGGACACAGTGTATACATCCATAAGAGCTGTGTTGCAAAGTTTCTTATTTTGGGTACCTACGGCAAAGTTGCAATTTGAAGTTCATTATTAATATTGTATTGTGTTCGTTGTGTCATTGTTGTGTTTCGTTGGCTGTGCATTTGGATTATTGTTTTATTTGAGAATCTCTGAACGTTGATATATATTTCATTTTTAAGGTAAGTGGACATTATTACAATTAATATACCTACCTCTTCTTTTAGTAAAACCACAAAATCTACAAACTAAGAATTTACAATTATATTTAGAATTTTGGATACTGATTGGTTGCATTATTGAAATGGACCAATCAGCTTTTAAAAATTATTCATTTAACAATGAATTCTTAATTAAGTTGAGCTTAGTTAATCACCATAAATAATGTTACAAATTATAGTTTCTAGGATTCAAATTTTAATTCTTAATTTTTATAAGTATTCTTAGCTCAGTTGCGTTTATACATCAATACCTAATTTGGTTAATATATCTAAATTATATTAACAGGGCATTAAGTGTACCTATAAATGCTGCAGCTTACAATTTCCAAAAAAAAACTGTATATTTAGCGACCTACTTACTAAAATGTATTAATATAACAAATAATCACTTTTATTAATCAGCTCGTTGTGTGCTCAGTCAGTAGAGAATGAATAAATTCCATAATTTTATTATAATATGAACGTCGAAATTTTTACCTGATTATAATTTAAATCTTCTTTTCAATATTTCAGAAATGGCTGGAAATAAATTTGTTTATATCAAGTGTGGACTAAGTAAGAGATCAGATCCTACAATTAAAATGTACCGATTTCCTGTGAATGACCCTACCAGATGTCAGAAATGGATCATACACTCGGGTGAGTTATCCTTCCGACGATTATTTTTCATAGAGGAGTAAAACATAGTGAATGTGAATAAATAAGTGTGTATGCAAATTTTCAAAACTAAACATAAGTATTTGATTATCGTCAAATAAAAGACAATTCGTCCAATAATTTTTTCTGATAATGAGCTTATTTGTTTTATGATTACATTGCATATCATACGAGTACAAGTATGTAACTAGGTAGAAATTCCATATCCGATAAACCTTAAATTTATCAAAAGTACTTGAATCCTGCCTAAATTTAAATTTTACAACCACCTCTATGGTAAAGTAACAGAATAAAAAAATTATTGAAAATATTTCAAACTTATAGGTGAACACAACTAACCGAATAAGGGTTGGACATTAATATTCCACGAAAATTGAAATAATTGGAAATAGTATTTTTTGATATTTATTTTATGTGTATGAACTAAGCACGTAATAATAATAGTGGATCTCTGTCTTTATAATTGCGAGCTACTCCGTCAATAAGATAAAAATTTTACCTGTTCAATAAATGTATACAGACTGTTTCTTTTATCATATATGGCTATAATACTATATTATAGGCCGTAATAGATTGACAAACTGTAACTATTATGGAGAACATTATAATTTGTTGAAAAATTTACCAAGATTTCCTCCATTCTCGAGTAATACTGGGAGAACTAAACAGGCTGCTTTTGGTTTTTTCAGAATAGAATTTTTAAATAAAAAAATATCAAAGAACAGCAAAGTTTTATTTGAACACGAATTTACTATATTTTTTTTTTTTTTTTTTTCGGGCCGAGATGGGAAACTCATGTTCGAATGGGTCCAGGACCCAAACAGTGTTGGACTCATCCCCAAGGAGATGCCTACCAACCAAACCCACCTCAAACTCGCCGTTACCCCCGCCTCGGAATCACTACCCTAGCATACTTCGAGACAGGCGGCGGTCCCTCGCACACTGCCATCTTCTCCCTCCTATCACTCCTGCCTCTCATGCCATATCGAGTCCTTCTCTCCCCCTTACCATGCTCTCTACTACTCCACTCACCTCCATCCATTCCTCCTCCCCCCTCAACATTATCTCCACCATGTTTTCCCAGTACACCGCCTCCCCTAGTTTCCTCTCCAACTTCTTCAGCACTTCCTCGTTCCTCCAGCATCTAAACACATGCCCCACATCATCCTCCACTTCACACCTCTCGCACACACCAGTCTCTCGTTTCCCAATCTTGTGGAGGTACCCTACTCTCGACCCATGTCCAGTGAGCACTTGTGTCAAGAAGTAGTTCACCTCCCCGAATTTCCGGTCCATCCAATCTCTCCTATTCCCAATCGCTCCTTTTAGCGCGCCCTCATACTCCTCCCACCTTCTCTCCATTTCCTCCTCCATCCATTCCCGTACTTCTTCATTGGTCGCACCCCTCCAGCGTTTGCTCCCAGCTCTAGCCAACACGTCCAATGGGTAGGACCTTGCCAGCACCGCTGCTGCCAGTCCACCCACTGTCCTGTACCCCTGCACCACCCTCAGCAGTATCCCTCTCTGCACCCGCAGAAGTGGCCTAACCCTCGCATTCACCCCCGCTCTTTCACCCCACACCTCCGCACCGTACAGCATACTCTGCTCTACCGTCCTACCAATTACCCTCCTCTTCCACTCTCCCCAGCCCCAGCCACATCAATCTCCCCAGCCATGCTGCCCTCACTTTACCCTTCTCTGCCGCCTTTACCATATGTGTTTTGAATGATAATTGGCTATCCAACCACACCCCTAGGTATTTCACAGACTCCTCCATGCGAATTATCCTTCCCTTAACCATCACCCCAACGTCCCTTGCCCTGCTCCGTCCCTTCACTAGCAACCCCACCGTCTTCTCTTCCGCCACTTCCAGTCCGCACCGCTCTATCTTCTCCACAATCTTCCTGCACATTCTCTCCGCCTTTCTTTCTATCTCCGCCTCTCCCTTTGCCGTACATACCAGACACACATCATCCGCATACACCGTAATCTCACATCCCTCTTCACATACTATCCCACAAACCTCATCAAACACACACTTCCAGAGCGTCGGTCCAAGAACCGAGCCCTGAGGCACTCCAGCCTCCATCTCATATCTCCTCCCTCTGGAGTCTACAATCACACGCCCCGTCAGGTAGTCCTCCACCAGGTTAACCAACCCCTGCTCCACTCCAAGCCTCAGCAACGCGCTCAACACTGCCCGTTTGCTGACACTGTTGAACGCGTTCCCGACGTCGAAGAACACGAGTAGGGCCAATTTCTTCTTCCTCCAGCTGCCCTCCCTAGCTCTTTCCACCAAACCCATCACCTTGCTCAGTGCCGAGATGCAAGATTTCCCCTTCGTGAACCCATGCTGGTTTACCCTAAAACCCCCATTCCTACCAACTTCCTCCTCAATCCTATCCCTTATTATCCCCTCCATCAATTTACCCATACCACACAGCAGGCTGATAGGCATATAGTCCCCAGCCCGCTTCCCCTCTCTACCCGCCTTCTTCATCAGTATCACCCTGGCTACCTTCCATCCTTCCGGGAACTCCTCCTCCCTCAGCACCCTGTTGAATAGTTCCCAGAAGTACTCCCTATTGTCATCCAACAGCCTCTTCACCATATCACCCCTCAGGCCATCTATCCCTGGGGCTTTTCTCACTTTAATATTTCTCCCCCAATCTTCTACCTCCCACTTCTCTACCGGCCTTATCCCCCTCATTTTCACTACCCCCCTTGTATCTTGGATTTCCTGAATTCTGCCACCCACTCCTCCTTCTCCCCCTTTGAACAATTTCTCTATGATCTCCTTCTCCCAATCCTCCTCTAGAACCTCGTTTCTATTTCCACCCATCCTCTTCATCGCTATCTCATACGCCTTTCCCCATGGATTGTTTTCCAATTCCCCCAGTAACTCTTCCCACTTCCCTCTTTTTTCCCTCTCCACTCTACGCTCCAGTTCCTTCTTCTTCTCTTTATATCTCCCTCTTCCCTCTATCCTTCCTCTTCCTCTCAGCATCCGTCTTCGTTCTTTCTTACACTCCCTCCACAGCTCCTCTATTTCCTCATTCCACCAGTAATTGGCCCTCCGCTCACGCCTATTGCCCCTCTTTCCCTCTCTTTTGCAGCCCTGTATCACATTGTACAATTCATCTGCATCATGTCCAAGTCCCCTTCCTATCTCTTCTC